>OY728166.1:24966144-26216144 GCA_963277665.1 Viscum album | reverse complement strand
CACTTGATCTCCAAAACTAAAAGAATTTCGATACATGACTCTCCATCATGGATATATTCACACATCATCTTCCAAAGTTCACTCATCATCATCATCATCAAAAACCACCATCTTCCCCTCCCTTTGTACGCCTTTGTCTGTAGTTAGGAAACTGGAATGATGAAACCCCCTTTGTTCCCTCTCAATGTGGCTACATATTTTTAGCCCTCCTCTTCTCAGATATCCCTCCTATGTTTCCTTTTTATAATCATGGAACACGATTCTATAAAAAAACAACTCCTATTTATTTTCAAACTCTCATACCACATTTGTTTCAAACTTTCTTATCCCACTTTTATATCTCTATATCATTTTTAAATTTTAAAATAAAAAATAACCCAAAAAAATATTTGGATCCATTTGAGGATTCATGAGGATGATTTAATTTCCTAAAGGTGATGATTGAAACTATAGATTTGGATAAATATTATGACTAAATATGATCTATTTCCAAGTTTGAAGAAATTTTGTTGGAATTTAACCAATTCTAACATGAACATTTATAAAAGACAATCCATTTATCTGAGCTATGGAGTAGGATTGTGTTGATCCCTAATGATGGAGACAAGACATGATAAATGATGGTATTATTTTTATTGAATTATGTTTTCGAGTTTCTTTTTATGTTCCTATGAGGGTGAGTTTAGTTTCACATCATATTTTCACTGTGATGATTTAGAGAAGACTAACTCAGATAAGGCTAGAGAATGATATCTTCCCAAGTAAAACTAATGTTTAGGAGTTTTTTTGTAGGGTGAAGCTATATGTGGAAGTTAACATGAATTATTGGGTTAATTATTCAGCTTAAATGAGGAATTACCTGTGAGTTAATGTAGAATCAATAATTTTGGGAGAAGAATGGGAATTTTATATAAAATGAGACTATGATCTAGATCACTAGAAAAATAAAAGAATAATTATTCAGAGGTGAAGTTAACTTCAAACAGAAGATGAAAATGATACATAAAATTATTTTTAGGAGTATAGAAATAGAAATAAGAACTAAGAGATTTTATAGATAGCATAAAGAAGATATGTTTTCAATAATGGAGATGAATATTGAATTCCTTTTTCATTCCTCTCTATGATCGATTATGTTTTTTAATGGATATACATAGTGTTTCGACTCTTGATTCTTTCTGAGATTTTTTTTCAACCTATAATTTTCTCCATAATTTTGATCCTTTAATAATTGATCGATGTTTGATGATTTCTTATTTTTTCATTTAATTTTCTTGTCTCTTCTACTTTGTGGATGTGATATTATAGATAATTGTGTTCTATTCATTGATTATAGTATGTTAATTCAGTTTGGTTATTATATTGGGGACTTAATTACATCGTTTAAACTTCTTAATTCAGGATAAAAAATTATGAGCACAAAAAGATCTCAATTGTGTCTCAGTTATTGGTAATCCTTGAGATTTTTGAATAGTTTTAATAAAAGGAGGTCAGTTACTGAGATCTTAGTTTTTGGCATTGAATTTCCAAACTTAATGATATGCATGGTTTTATATCTCGAACCATGTGTTGAAGGAATTTATGGAGTGAAATTATTTGAAAGTGATGATTAATAGGTGAATTAGAAAAATCAATTGGGAATTCTTGTAATGGACTGGACCTCTCCGGTCCATTCCTTTGTGAAAGTGTGGGGATAGAGGTGTTTCAGAAAATCAAGGTGACTTGGGGGTACGTTTGGGTGGACCTTTAAGGAAAATTAAAGGGGTAATGGCCTTCACATGGGAGACGCACAGTTTGTCAAACCGTGCGGCCAAACCATGTGAGGTTGGTGTTGGAGGCAGTAGCCTTCACACAGGAGGCACACAGTTAGGAAAAACCATGCGGCCTAACTGTGAAAGGATTGTTGTCGAGGCAGAAGCTAATGCATGGTTAGCACACAGTTTGTTAAACCGTGTGGACTAACCGTGCGAGCACTTAAAGTTAGATCCTAAAATTTCGGATCTGAACTCTTTTGCCTCTAAATGGTTCGTTTAAGCCCCTAAGTGGCCATAACCCATGATTAATTTTCCTTGGAGGTAAGAGACCCTCTCCCAAGCATTTTGGAGGTGATTCAAAGGCTTCTCTTCTCAAATCGAATCTATTTTATGAAGGTATATGATCGTTCTTGTTGGGTTCTTAGATATTCTTAGATATACTCCGTCTCTTCCCTCAGTTTCTTAAATATACACCCGTTATGGGTAGATATAAGTGTGTGGATGTCGAATATGATGAGTATTAGTCTTGATCTTGCTAGGAGGAGAGATCTAAGGTGGGGTTTCGGAGAATCGACTCAGGTTCCTTGAGCATTCCTTGACCATTGTGGTTTCCATAAAAAACCTTTGAGGTAGGGATCTTACCTTCGTCTCTCTCTCTTTTGTGCATATTGCGGGGTGGGTATCCTCTTGTTTTCATGGGTTACAGTTGAACCGGTAAATAAAGATAATAACTAGTTAAAGAATGGGTTCGGGAGAATTTTGTTGATATTGTTGTTTTATTTCCATCAATTCTTATCCTTTGATTATGTTGTGAATTGCATAGGATTATGCCTACTGAAAATCACAGTCATTGGGGGCCTTTTCTTGTGAAATTAAATGTTTCCATGTTTTTATGGATTGTTTTGTGGATGGTTTTCCATAGAATGTAGAAATTGGTTAATCATGTAAAGTTGGATGATTAAATGAATACCTGGAACCCTTGTATGATCACCCCGATTAAACTAAATGAAAGAATGAATTTTGTGGGTTCTAGTTGGGGTTTAATTTTGTGAAGGGGGTGTTTCATGGGTTGTAGTGGAACAAATGACTAGTGGGGTTGCTGTTGTATGGGTTGTGGGTTGGCGTGTATGATATGGTTGTGATGGGAATTAGAGCTGCGGTAAAAGGTATCGAAGGGATGATTATGTGGTACGTGTATTGTTTCCGATGTGTCTGTGGTTATGGTGGTTGGCAGTAGGGATGCAGGGATGGGTTGTGAATATGAATAAAAGTGTAAGGGTTAACTAATGAATTTTTGGGCATGGTAGTTGATTAAATACGAAAAATCAATGGAATTGTTTGGCTGATAAAAGAAAATGGTATTGTGTTGCTTGTGTTTTACCAAACTTTATTTGTGGTTGGTAGGGATATGTTTTACGAACGATTGATCTTGTTTGGTTGTTGTTAGTTAATTGGTATTTAAGGAACTAATAAACTAAAATTATTGAAACATGAAAAGCTTAATGGGATTTGGGACTGTTTATTGTGTGTATACTTTCGAGGTAGCAGTGTCGAGGCATGTGCTCAGATCTTTTGTGTAGAAGCCTTATGATGGGCTGAGTGGTTGATATAATTATATAAATCTGTACATTTTATGTTTATTTATGCACCCCACCCATGTTTATCACTACGTTCCAAACACCCATAGGACGGGGGGTGAGATTCTCAAACATCTAAAGGATGGCTCGTTACTGTTCTTCCCTTTGCTCCCTCTTCTAGGTTTTATAGCCCAAGATCCTTCGGGAAGGTTATGACAGATGTTTTCCAAGAGTCTTTGGGATGAGGATGTGATGTGGTTACCAGGTGTCTTTGGGATGAGATGTGGTTATGGCCGAGGAATGAGTACTGGCGGGATACTATGATGGGCGAGGATTGAGTGCTGGCGGGATACTATGAGCTTCGTATGGCTAGGTTGCGACATTAACTCAGGAAGAGAGGAAAACATCAGAGTGTTACGCATGAGGGATTGAGCAGAAATCAGTGGGAAGGTGGTGAGGGGTACCCATTATTTGATAATATTACTATACTACTCTATTGACTTGCGTTATTTGGTGAGTGTGGCTTGTGAGGTTGGGTGGATCGATTCCTTGCTTGGATTTGGATCCTTCTACTTTCTCATGGGGAATTAGGATGTCTCCCCACCTGTGAACGAGAGCTTTAGGTTTTCTTACTGAGTGTACTTGTATGATCACCCTACGTTTACTTTCAGGTTTTCAGGAGGACTTTAGGGACCATGCATGACCTTTCTAGTTGGGCGTTGGAGTTTTTCTCTTTTCAGTTTTTTCTTTATTTTTTTGTATCGTACTTTGGAGCTTTTCTTATACTTGTAATTTTGTTTCAGTATTGTATAAAACATGCATATGGGTTTGGTTTTGGGTTATTTTCATTTACTTGTTCCTTTTTCTTTTGGTGTTTGATTCATACTATTTCCTGATCTTAAATAATAAAAAGGTTAATGCCTCCCATATTTGTGAAAACTCATAACCTTGGTGCTAGTCTCCACTTCTGGGCCTACTAGAGGCAGGACTCAGGGGTCATTATCTCCCTTTCACCATTGCCAGCTCAGGAGGGGCATCTTTGGTGGGAGGGGGTCATGACAGAAGGGTATCAAAGCAGTTGGTTGAGAGATAGGATGAAGTTTGGAGTTAGGCATAGTGAGGATTTCATGGGATGGTAGGGAAACAGTGATGGATAATCTTGGTGCGTGACATAGGCCAGGGAAGACCGACTAGGACACTGGATTTTTGGCCCCCTCATAATCCGATGTAAGGACTCTGAGCTTACCGAATGACCAAGTAAGACTACATTGATTATAGGGTAGATACCCTAGGAAAGGTACATGCATCATCATGATTTTGTTTCACTTGATTTGGGTGTTCTGGGAAAGAAGTCAAAATAAAATGATTAAATTAATCCTTGAGAAAATTTCCCTTTCTACTTGGGCTTAGGCGTTATTTGTTTACAGTGTAGCTATGGCACTTGGACGTCATCCCTGGGTGACTCGGGAAGTCGAGGCCCAACAATTTCAGATGGTCGACCAGCTGAGAATTGGACGAGAGGAGGAAGACGACTTGTGGCAGCACACATTACGATCTTTCCAGCGACAAATCTTGAAGAGGTATGAAGGAAGAACTTTGGATACAGAATCAGAGAGTTGGTTGGAGGAACTCAAGACCATCTTTGGGCTGATCAAGGCCCCATCAGAGTACTAGGTTCCTTTAGCAGTAAGCCAGCTATGAGGAGTGGCGCGTCAGTGGTGGATGCTTTACCTTGGGGAGGGGAAGGTACCAGACATTCTGTGGGCTAACTTTGAGAAGGAGTTCTTCGAGGAATTTCTTTCCTCGACGAGGAAGGCCGAGAAGAGGTAGGAGTTGTTGTATCTCCATCAAGGAAGCATGTCAGTGCGGGAACTAGGGGTCAAGTTCAAGGATCTCCTCCGTTTTTCCCCGAATCTCTTCCCGGATGAAGATTCCCAAGCCAAACATTTAGGGGAGGCACTTCACCCCTCTATTCGGTGCGCGGTGACCCCTTTCACCTTACCAACACACCTAGAAGTACAGAAGAAGGCAGAGATAATCGAGAGGATGCACTCACAAGTAGGTGCACCATGAGAGAGGAGTCACCCAAGTTCATCCAAGAATGAGGCAGTCAGCAGTAGATCCCCAACAACAGGACCTTCCAAATTTCGATCAGTAGGGAGAAGAGTTCAGAAAATCCCCTACCAATCTCACATTTTCGCCCATTTTCTATGGGCTAGGGACCGAGGTGCTTTTCATGTGGGAATCATGGGAATATTAGCATACATTTCCCTTTTTAGACTCAGTATGGAGGGACTGGCCCGGTTCAGCCCCAGCCCCAGAAGTAGTTCCCAGCCCGACCCTTCCAGCAGTAATAGGCTCCAGTCCCCGCAAGGGGAGATATAGCATGTGGTGGAAAACTACAAAGCATTCCTCAAGGACCCCAACCGAGACATGGTTGAGGATATGGATGTCAACAGAGAGGTAGAGGAGTGGGACGCAGACAGTTGAACGCAATAGAAGCGGCAACCCTAGGAAGGCCAGAGAACAAGACAAATGTTTTTGGTTTTACTTAAATTCTCTCGTTTATGTTTTGTTTAAATTCAGGAGCATCACACTCCTTTGTTGAACCTCATTATCACCCATTCTTTGGGCCTGTAACTTGTTTTTCATTAGTCTATAATGCTAAGTTGTTTCCCTCTTTCTTTTAAATGTGTGTGAAGATTCCTAACATATGGGGAGAGGAGGACCTGATCCCTAATCAAGATGCATTAATGTGGATGTGATTAAAACCGTGCAAGCGAGTCAGTGCCGCCCAAAGCGGATAGTATCTTGACATGGGAGAAGGGATTCCCAAATCCATGTGTTGGGGCAGTGTGTTGTTTGTTTTGTGTTGTGGTGGGGGCAGTATGTGTATGAGAAATCCTAAAATATAAGGGTGGGAGGACCTAATCCCTAATCGAGATGCATTAATGTGGATGCGATTAAACCTATGCAGGTGATTCAGTGCCGCCTAAAGAGGATAATATCTTGACATGGGGGAAGGAATTCCTAGACTCATATAATTAGGATAGTGGTTGGATTCCTATTATGATGAGAGCTCTGAGAGGTATCTTGTGGGGTGGTTGTTTGGACCTTTCCCATTTTTATGGGTTGGTTTTTAATTCTAGAGGATGAGAATGTTTTGAGAGGTATCTGATGTAATGGCCCGAACCTCTCTGGTCCATACCTTTGTGAAAGTGTGGGGCTAGAGGTGTTTTGGGAAATCAATGTGACTTGGGGGTGTTTTTGGGTGGACCTTTAAGGAAAACTAAAGGGGTAATGGCCTTCGCATGAGAGACGCACAGTTTGTCAAACCATGCGGCCAAACCGTGCGAGGTTGGTGTTGGAGGCAGTAGCCTTCACACAGGAGGCTCACGGTTAGGACAAACTGTGCGCCCTAACTGTGCGAGGATTGTTTTTGAGTCAGAAGCTAACGCACAGTTATCACACGATTTGTTAAACCGTACGGACTAACCGTGTGGTCACTTAAAGTTAGATACTAAAATTTCGGATCTGAAATCTTTTTCCTCTAAATGGTTCATTTAAGCCCCTAAGTTTCCATAACCTGGGATTACTCTTCCTTGGAGGTAATAGACCCTCTCCCAAACGTTTTGGAGGCAATCCGGAGGCTTCTCTTCATAAATCGAAGTTGGTTTCTCAAGGTATGTGATCGTTCTTGTTGGGTTCTTAGATCTTCTTAGATCTACTCCTTCTCTTCCCTCGGTTTCTTAAATCTACGCCCGTTATGGGTAGATCTAAGTGTGTGGATGTAGAATATGATGAGTCTTGGTATTGATATTTCTAGGAGGAGAGATCTAAGGCGGGGTTTCGAAGAATCGACCCGGGTTCCTTGAGCGTTCCTTGATCGTTGTGGTTTCCATAAAAAACATTTGAGGTAGGGATATTACCTTCTCCCCTCTCTCTTTTGTGCATCTTACAGGGTGGGTATCCACTTGTTTTCATGGGATACAGTTGAACCGATAAATAAAGATAATAACTAGATAATGAACGGGTTTTGGGATTTTTTTTTGATATTTTTGTTTTATTTCCATCAATGATTATCCTTTGATTATGTTGTGAATTAAATAAGCTTATTCCTACTGAAAAACACGGTTTTTGGGGGCCTTTGATTGGAAAATTAAATATTTACATGTTTTTCTGGATTTTTTGTGGATGAAAGTTGGCTGATTAAATGAATACCTGGAACCCTTGTATGATCACCCCGGTTAAACTAAATTGAAGAATGAATTTTGTGGGTGCTAGTTGGGGTTTAATTATGTGAAGGGGGTATTTCGTGGGTTATTGTGGACCCTATGAGAAGTGGGGCTGCGGTTGGATGGGTTTTGGGTTGGCGTGTATGATATGGTTGTGATGGGCAGCAGAGTTGTAGTAAAAGGTATCAAAGGGATGATGATGTGGTACGAGTATTGTTTTCGATGTGTCTGTGGTTATGGTGGTTTGCAGTAGGGCTGTAGGGATGGGTTGTGCATATGAATAAAAGTGAAAGGTTTAAATATTGAATTTTGGGGCATGGTAGTTGATTAAATACAAAAAATCAATGGAATTGTTTGGATTATAAAAAAATGGTATTGTGTTTCTTGTGTTTTCCCTAACTTTATTGGTGGTTGGCAGGGATATGTTTTACAAAAGATTGATCTTGTTTGGTTGTTTTTAGTTCCTCAGTAGTTAAGGAACTGATAAACTAAAACTGTAGAAACATGAAAAGCTTAATGGGATTTGGGGCTGTTTATTGTGTGCATACTTTCGAGGTAGCAGTGTCGAGGCATGTTCTCATATCTTTTGTGTAGAAGCCTTAGGATGGGCTGAGTGGTTGATATAATTATATAAATCTGTACGTTTTATGTTTCTTTAGGCACCCCACCCATGTTGAGCACTACTTGCCGAACACCCATGGGATGGGGGTGAGATTCTCAAACATCTAAAGGATGGCTGGTTACTATTCTTCCCTGTGCTCCCTCTTCCATGTTCTATAGCCCAAGATCCTTCGGGCAGGTTACGAAAGATGTTTCCCAAGAGTCTTTGGGATGAGGATGTGATGTGGTTACCAGGTGTCTTCGGGATGAGATGTTGTTATGGATGACGAATGAGTGCCGATGGGATAGTATGATGGATGAGGATTGAGTGCCGGCGGGATACTATGAGCTTCGTATGGCCAGGTTGTGGCCCTAGCTTAGGAAGAGGGGGAAGAATCAGAGTGTTAGGCATGAGGGATTAAGAAAAAATCAGTGGGAAGGTGGTTCGGGGTACCCATACTTTGATAACATTACTATACTACTCTATTGACTTTCGTTATTTGGTGAGTGTGGATTGTGAGGTTGGGTGGATAGATTCCTTGCTAGGCTTTGGTTCCTTTTGTTTTCTCAAGAGGCATTAGGATGTCTCCGCACCTGTACATGAGAGATTTAGGTTTTCCTACTGAGTATACTTGTATGATCACCGTACGTTTACTTTCTGGTTTTTAAGAGGACTTCAGGGACCTTGTGAGACCTTGCTAGTTAGGCATTGGAGTTTTTCTCTTTGCAGTTTTTGCTTTCTTTTTTTGTATCATACTTTGGATCTTTTCTTGTACTTGTACTTTTGTTTCAATATTGTATAAAACATGCATATGGGTTTGGTTTTGGGTTATTTTCATTTACTTGATCCTTTTTCTTTTGGTGTTTGGTTCATCCTATTTCCCGATCTTAAATAATAAAAAGGGTAATGCCTCCAATATTTGTGAAAACTCATACCCTTGGTGCTAGTCGCCACTCCGGGGCCTACTGAAGGTAGGACTCAAGGGTCATTATCTCCCTTTCACTATTGCCAGCTCAGCAGGGGCATCTTTTTTGGGAGGGGGTCTTGACAATTCCACTATTTCAAATTCTGATCTTTAATTTCCCATTCTTACACACCTTTTCACTATTGATTATTTTCTACTTTTTTCATGACTTTATGTTTCAAAAATTAGAATAGTTACTTTTTTTTCATTAGAATACCCTAAAAACATTAAAAATAATAATAACAGAATACATGATAGGGAAAAAACTTAAATGAAACCTTATTGAGAGATAACACTGGTAACTACTTTACTTCAGTAGTTAGGAGATTGAAATTTTAAATTAGGAGGAAAAATGACATACCAAAAACCTCACACTTCAACGATAATGTAACAAAATGTTTTAAAAATCTCAATGAAATCATAAGATTAAGTTCCTTATTTTAAACTCACCCCTGTCCATATAAAATTGTTTAATTAATCATTACTCACCATTAAATTCATATAAACTATTCATAAAAACACACCTTATTTTAAAGATGAAAAAAATATATAAATCTTAAATTAAAATCTCTATTTTTGAGGATTTGACCAGAGTGTCACTATATACATTATACCAGAGCAACAATACTTTGATGGTTGATAGGTGAAAATCTATTGTGCTTAAAAATGGTATCACTGATGGGGTTGATGCTTTAATGAATTAATTGTTCTTTATTTTCTTGTTAAAACATATAAAAATAAAAAACTAAAAAAAATATAATGAAAAAAATAAAAAAATATCACTCCATTGAAATAAAGAAACCTTCTTCCCTAACTATTATTATTTTTTGAAATAAATAGAGTTCCTGTGAATTCCCCATAAACTAATAAAAAATCCTACTTATCAATTTGACCCTAAAATTAAATGTACCATAAGTTAGTTTGAAATGTGCACTAGGGGTAACAAAAAAAAACCCAAGAATTTAATGAAATGTTATCTAAATATAAATATAGAAAATATTATGGAAAAAATTAAAATAATTTTCTACATGAGATATGAATTACTAACATCTAGTTATCTAATATCACAACATAGAGGATGATTTTGAACTCAAATTGGTTTTTATTCATCTTCTAACTTATTTTAATGGTCTAACCGAATAGGATACCCTTCTTCACTTGAAATATTTCCAAGTTTAATTCTATACCATGAAGCCTTAATGAGTTATGATGGAAAAAATAAAACTTTTAGCATTCATATCCTCCCTAGTTGACTCTTCCAAATCATGGATTTACTACATACCTCTTGGTTCTATATGTTCTTGGAATGACATGAAGCATTATTTCTTAAAGAAGTTTCCCCCTGATTTTAGAACTACCTCTATACAAAAGGAAATTTATTTCATTCATAATTTATCAATTAAATCCCTCTATTAATATTGTGATAGGTTTAAGAAAGTTTTAATAACTTTTCTACGCCGTCAAATCCCTATCTAAATATGAATACAATACTTTTATGATATGTTATTGCTATTTGAGAGAACCCATAATGGAATTTTAATCAGTGGTTCTCTTGTTGAGAAAATTTCTTCAGTTGTATAGTATCTCATAAGAAACATAGCTTTAAATATATAGAAATTAAATACTAGAGCACCTGCAAAAATGAAACAAGACCAAGAGAGTAAAACTATATAACCAAATAAGATGAAAAAGTGGATGAGTGAGATCCTTGGGCTTATAATACAACTGTAAGTAGCTACCAAATCCCAAGGATTTTCTTCTCCTTAATGTCAATTACCTAGACCTGCTAAAAATTTTAGTATTTTCATATCACTTACACATCCAGTTGATGTATGTATGACATTATAGGATGATCCAACATACTGTTCTATGCCAATAAAGATAAATCTAGTATTTTTTAGCAATCCACCAACCCTCAGCCTCTAGGTAAGTTTATTAAAAATTCTAACCATCTGCAATATACACCTTTATATCCTAATATTAATTTACATTAGATGAACCATCCATGATAAATATATATAAATCCAGTATTTTTACCACCTCAAATCCCTCCTCAGATTCAAAATAAATTCTATTTTCGTAATGTAGAAGACAATTCTAACAACTATACACATTTGTTCCACATTATCAAAGAAAAATTCCTCTTCATACTCCACATGTTTTCCACCAATTTAGGGAAATCCAGCACATTCTAAAACCCATATAACTATTTTACTGTAAATAATAATCAAGGAAATTAAAATTTTGGATATGCCTCATATTATAAAAACCCATGGGAAATTGTTTTGGATAAACTTTCCTCATTTACCCAATCTATCTAAAAACACATTGAAAATAAAATTTTCTAGGTTACATTAAATTTAATCAAACATCAATATAATAATTCTTCCCAAATTTTAAATGAACCATTTCCCAATACAATGTTTTATGAAACTGTAATTTCACTTAGATCGGGAAATAATGTATCCATGAATCATGTTGAACCCTCTCAAAACATCAATTATTTAATATGAAAAGAAAAAAAATAAACAACTTGGAAAACAAAAAATACCACTTCATCACCTCATTCCACTATCCATACTAATCCAATATAATTTCCCTAACCTATCTCCAAGCCTAAAAAACCATTTGAATTGATAATAAAATATTATACATGTTTTAAAGTGTTGAATTCAAAATCTATATCCTAAATTCCATCAACCAAGTTCTTATGTATATAAAATTACATAATGAATTATACACACGTAAAAGGAAACTCAAAACCATTTAAAATATTTACTAGCAAAAAGAAATACACATAAAGTTCAATAACCATGGACTTTCAAAGTTCCATTCAAAATAATAATCTCAAATTTTTATGAATCAATCATTAACCTTGGATGTAAAGACCCATATTTTTTCAATTCCTGAATTTGAGAAAAAACTTCAATTTTTTACTTTCAAATGACCATGATGGTTAAAATGGTCATTTTAACCTACTAGATGACATTAAATGAATTTTCTTACCACTCCATTGGTCTTCTAATTGGGATTTTACCCTAGTGTATAACTGTGATGGAATTTTGAGCCATTCTAGTTTTTTAAAAATATTTAGTATTTAATAAATTAAATATTAATTATTTACATGGGTTTGAGTGGTAATATGTTTTGAATAAATAATCATATTGAGATTTTGACTATTTAGTTTAGTTAAGAATGGGGGGTTTTTCCTAGGTGAGGTATAAAAATACTTTGAGTTTTAGAAATCAAGACAAGTATGAAAAGGGAAATTAATTAATTAATTAATCTGATACCCCCACCATTTGGGGATTCCTATGCACTACAGGAGGGGGATATGGTTTCTCACCCAAGTGTGATGACCAAACTAAGGGGTATGGAAGAAGGAGGTTATATAAGACTTTATCCATGGTGGCATATGAGACAGAATCAAGGTGCATTAGCGATTGGGAGTGGATTTGGACCAGAATCTTTAGTGTTTATGCCACGAGGTAGACCATTTTATTGATTTTTATGCACCAATATTCATATATTAGTTTTTATTCATGTTTTACATAGATTTTATGACTAATAAATATCCCATGGAGGTTTATCTATGATTAATTTGGGAAAAATAAGGGTTTTGGGAGGTTCACAGAAGTTTCCCATTCGAAATTCCTAACTACACGATTTTTGTTTTGAGGGACACATGTCGTATGTTATTCCTATTAGAGGAAGATATAATTTTTGTGATTACATGTCATGTAATGGGAGTACGTTCCATGTGGTGGTTCATGGTTATGTGGCCAATTACTTGGGTTGGTGTAATTTTGGGACTACACATCGTGTAGTTGCAGTACATGACATGTAGTGGAACATGGTCATGTGGCTGAGTTCATAGGAAAACAACCCATGTAAGGGGGAAATGTTCATGTGGAAGTACATGAAAAAACCCTAGGTATGACATGTCCATGTAGGAGTACACGACTAGAACCCATGTAGACCGTGGCCATGTAGGTGTACAAGATCAAACCCCAAGTGTGTCAGGCCTTATAGAAGTATATGGCAAGGCTTGAGGTTTTGGATTACACACCGTGTATTGGGGTACACTTCATGTAATTACACTTTGTTACCCTTTGGATAGGATTGAGAGATTTCACATTCTTGAGTCATAACTGGACACATGAAGAGTCCATTTTGATTTTTGTTTCAATGTAGAACAAGATGGTGGAGCCCTTGTGGTGTTTTTAGGATTTCTAAAAATTGTTTTGGTGTGAGTATATTATAACGGTGATTATTTCCTCTAGAAAGTGAGTTTAGATGTATCATGAGGGTGAGTTATGGTATCATACCCATTCAAGGGTCATGAGAATGATTATAGGATGTAGCATGAATTAGTTTGAGACCATGATTAGTAATGTAATGGGATTGTCCTTGGTTATTGGGAATGAGTTGTGACTCGAGGTGGGGGATAGGTCAGGTGTATGAGGCAACATAGAGTTACTTGGAGAAGGTATGGTCTCTAGCCCATATACCTTTTGATGTTTCCACCTTTTGTACTGTGAGACCTTGTGAGGATAGATACTGGGTTACATAATGTGTGATCCCTGAGATATGGGCATTGGCATGAGAGTTTAGTTGTTACCAAGTATTGGGAGAGGGGTGTCTCTATTTATGTTCTGATCTAGAGGATCCCAAGAGTGATGAATCCAATTGAGTTCTATTTTCAAGGATCCAAAGAGATATGCCTCTATTTATTTACTGATCTAGAGGTCCAAGTGTGTTCTCGATTAATAGGGTGACCCTGAGTGGGTGATTTTTTTTGGTATTAATGGTAGTGGTGTTACCTTAGGACCCAAATAGATGTGTGAGTCGATGGAGATGAGGTGTGATGATGGGAATGGGAGTTCAACTATCCCTTGATATGTTTTAACTTGTTATCAGTTTATACCTGTGGGGTTGTTGTGATATGGTTGGGATGCCATGTTTAGAACCTGGTTTACTGATATGGGTTATGATGGTTGAGTGGGTTACACATGATGTTCTATATTGATACTGATATTTTTTTCATAGTTTTGGTGTTGGAATTAGGTTCCATGAACAATATTTTGATATAGTTTATAATGGTGGACTTGGTGTTCCACGTATGTGGTTGAGATGTCATACCGATGCCCCAAGTATGGGTATTATACTATACGGATGGTGTTTGACCGATGTTCTAGACCCTGATAGTATACATTATGGTTTAAGTTTCTTATTTATGATCTAGAAAATGATGGAATACATGGTGTAATGGGATGGTGGAATGAAGCTTTTCATCCAAGGATTAAGTGCTAGACTGACACTCCTATAACTATTGTTTTGATATATTGTTCATATATTGGATTGATACTCCAAGTACTATTAGTCATCAGACATGGGTCAGATTTTGGACTAATTTTAAGGGTAATATTAGTTCTTTATAATGGTATTAGTACTTGGTATTGATGTTTCTAGGTACCAAGAATGAGATAATTATTAGAGTCATGAGGTCATTGTAGGGGATGACTTGGATTAGGAACCCAAATGGTAGGGATGACATGGGAAAGTTCCTTGGGATTGAGAGGTCTAGTTGGGGATGCTGGGGATGTTTAGCCCACTTGTTACTTAGGATGAATGGTCATCAAGATGTGGTAAGAGACATTCTATCATTGGACAAAGTAAGTATGGCCGATCAGAGTCTTGAAACTAAGGATTGATGATGGTTTTATTTGAATTTATTTCAGTTATGTTTTGGATAGGATGACCATGTTTCATGATAATTAACTTATAGAATCATGTTATAGGTTCACTGTTGGGGGTGAACTACTAAGATTAAGTTCAAAATCACTATAATATCATGACCTGACCCATTGAGGCCTTCCTGATAGGTAGTAAGTCAAACATGAAAACCCCAATTCTTCCTCAAATAGGATAGGGGATGGAGACTAGAACCGAGTAGGAATATCATACATATGGGAGGTATTATCCTAATTTACTTATACAAATGTTTTTATCTCCAATCCCATACCGCATGAAAGTAATGTTAAACTAATACCAACACATGCATACATCTATATCCCAATATCAGAGTATGAAAAAAGTACTGAAATCAATAAAGGTCCAAATACCATCCCACTCAAAAACTAAAAGGAGTCCAACCTTCTCATAAGGAGTGGACTACTGTCAAATGAACCACCTATTAGAAACCATGTCATGTCTTGACCAAATTACTCTTTAAATTCTCTTGGTCCTCTTAGGACTCATTCAAAAGGCCTATTGTCTACATAATACATGGCATGTGTGGGAAAATACCATATAGGGTTGAGTATGACAATACCCATTAGGACATCATGAAATTACTTCAAATAATGAATCAGGAGTAGTCACCTCATCAATAAATAGATATGGAAATCAAGATGCGAGACATAAAAATAATAAAAAACCCATATATACTTATAACAGACTTCAAGTCTAAATATGTATCAACCTTACTACCATCCAAAGGGATCGAGGACTCAAGGTAATTATTGTCTAGTAGGACTCACTCCATGATCCATATTTTTATTGAAAATACTAATATGAGAGGTCATAATCATCTGGCCTCACCACAAATCACTCACTGGATCTCTAAAGTTCATGCTACCCTTATAGTGGATCACACCCATGACCAGCGGTGGGTGCAACTAATTCTACTGGATTAATCCACTAGATATGGGATTAATTCCCTATGCATTGTGGTAATGCTGATACCATGAAGTTTAATTAAGAACATGTTATGATAGAATATCCCACCCTAACCCTCATGGAGGTATACCATGAACTCTATCTGAAAGAGAACCCATAGAGGGGATTATAATCCTATTTTAAGGACATAATATTATATTCTACCCTCATAGATATGGAACAAAGAATGAAACTCAAACAAATATTTTCTATATTGAAGAAAAAATGTATTTAAACTACCTTATAGGAACTACACAATGTGTACTTGGGGTACACGATGTGTCTTCCAAACCAGAGTCATCCTATGCCTCACTATCTCATTTGGAATTTAATCCTCTATATACATGGTGTGTCCTTTAGGGGTACATGATGTGTAGAGGTTTATTTGTCACTCAACATGACACCAGTACCTTACCATGTACACTTGGTCATGCTCACGTACTTTGGGCCATGCTTGTGTAGTGTGGTTATGCCTGTGTACTTGGCCATGTTTGAGTAACTGGTCAAGATCATGTACTCTACCCATGCCCATGTCTTTTCCTGTGTACCCTCTTAGGTACATGTTGAGTTTCATGCACTGAGTCACGTAATGTGTGGTAGGGACCACACAACGTGTGATCTTCTATTTCATACATAAACCCTAGTGTCATAGCTAGGGACCCCCACATCATGTTTCATTGGGGTACACATCATGTAGCACCAGATTTTGTAGAATACGTGGGTTCCTCATGCATCTTTAAATCTCACCACTACTACCTTCACTATTTCCATTGATCATGACCACAAAACTAGGATTAGACCTCAATCAAGCATCACCATCACTAGTGGCTATATTTTGACCACCAAATCCAATCGAGAAAACACATATGTTGTACCAAATAATCATTTCACACCAAACCACAAACCAAGAAACTCTAATCTAATAACATATCCACTACTGTCATCATGCACCAATTTCATGTAATCAATTTTAGATCCGTACGCATGGTATCATTCCATTCCACTTAAATGTGATTATGAAATAATATCCTACTACATAATAGTTTAATCGCTAGTCAAAGAAACATCGATGAAGAACATGTTAAAAATGGGGGAGAAATGCACAATAAATAACTAGAGGAATGAAACATGGTTAGTTTTCTCTTTTCCTTGATTCATTTATATTATAATGATGAAAAAATAGTAATCAAATAAAATATCAATTCACTAGAATCTAGGAATATAAAAAAAACAAAAATGATTGAATCGAGAATCAAACTGTTAGAATAGTTGATTCTCATTTGGAATGGGATAAACAAACAGGGATAAATATGCATAAAACAGAATCATACCTATGGTTTTGATCGATCACTGATGAAGAATAATACTATATCACTGTCTTTGTAAATATACACTAACTCCATTTTCATTATAGATCCTTGAGGTATATTGATTGTTAATCCATGATCCCAATGTATGCCAATGTTCCTCCATGATCTCCTCTCAATTATCAGGGTTATGTGAATAACTTTGTGAATTGGATAAAATCATTTATTTATATAAGTTGATTATATTAGTCTTTTAATTGAACAATAAAATAATTTTATTTATTTTATTTTATTATTTCTCCCCTTGTGGTGCTCAAGAAAAACACCCAATGCCAACCAAGGTTATATCATACCAAGGGTAAAATCTATTTTTAAAACTCAATGGTGGTCCCATATTTCCAATTCCAGACTCTTTTCAAGAGTAATTATACTATTTTTAAACAATTCTATTCATGTGATATAAAGCATTTAATATTTTTATTATATCAGTATCAAGGCTCTCTGAGCCTCTGAATATCATTACGTCTCATTTCTTGGATATGAAAATATTATTAGATATATTCAAAATCTTTACATGGAAAAAATAGATGTTACATTCTCCCTAACATAGGTATTTTCTACCCGAAAAATGAAAAATAGTACAAAAAAGATGTCGGTACTGAGCTTGAATTTGGGTCTCCCACTACCAGGTTCTCTTCTAAATATTCTCATGCTACCACTAGACACACACTAAGGGAATAAATCACCCATGGAGGATCTTCTCCAACCAATCTTTGATCTCCACTAGGTACACTACAAAGGTAGATACATCCTCAATCTATAGATCTCCCCAGTCTATAACAAGTGATAGGTCCTATAAAAAACATCTTCGTTATGATACATTGAATAATTTAGGTACTTAGTTTAACAGTGGTGGTTTTTCCAAGCAGTATTCCACCTCACTAACCTTATCCAGTATTGGAAAAGGGCTAATGAATATTAGAGGAAACATTTCACCCTGAATAAATCTCTCAATCCATGTCTATGTGAGACCTTCAGGAACATATGGTATTCCTCATAGAATTCCAAATGCATCCATAATTGGTACATAGAATAATTTTGAAGGATATTTGGAGTCCTCATCCACTCCTATATGATCCGTTCCTTATCTATCATATCTCACACTAACTAAGGTCCCCTGAGTACTGACTCACCTGAACCAGTCTAGTATAGTGGTGACCTACATGGTCACCTGTAAAAGTACACAAATAGTTACATAAAAATGGTGTAATGATATATAATTTTATACAAAAAAATCACTTAGGGTAGGCGATCCACCCAAATATGGCCAAAGTCCAACATGTAGGCCCATAACATTTCCTCCATAACCTAAATGGTTTTCTCAATCTGGTAGTCGGTCTAGGGGTGAAACATTGTTCTCAAACACAACTGATTCCCATTGGAATCCTATAATAATCTCTATAATAATTATGTAAAGCAAGAATAATGGATTTAAATGTTCATTTATGGAACTCCATGAAGCTAAAAAATCTATCACACATAAAGTAATCCCAATCTCTCTACTTTACTCTGCTATCAGATAGCTAGGAAGTGGGTTAACTTGGCGAGTCAGTATAAAATCACCCGGATAGAATCATTTACTCTATATGAATATGGTAAATCTATAATAAATTACATAGTTATACCATCCTAATTCCACTTCTAAACCTCAATGAGTTGATAAAAACTGATTGAAACCTGGTGCATGGCTTTCACCTACTGAAAAGTGAGGCATCAAGCGAGAAACTCTACCACACTCTTATTCATGAATTTCCTCCAGAATTTACACCAAAGGTACTAGAACATATTCTCTTCTCCATGATTTAATTCCAAAGTAGATGTATTAAAATCCCTTATAACCTCCTCACTCAATGTAATTGGTACCATCATTGATACTATAAAGGAATAAATGCTCCCTGCCTTTAGAAAATCTCTTAGAAAGACATCTAGTGGATATTTTATCATGTAGGGCCCCATAATATATATCTCCAAGACAAGACTTCAGAACATAATGTAGATTTTTTGGGGTAAAAATCATTTATTAGAGTTAATACACACCATCCTCATCCAAAAAGTATAACTTTAATGAGACTAATTTCTCTAAATCCTTAGTCAACAACTATGAGAAAGATATTCTATTTAGAGCATCTGACATAGCATTCCCCTTAATAGGAGTATATACTATCTTGAATCCATAATCATTGAGGAACTCTAGGCTTGAACTATGTCTCATGTTAAGATCCTTATAAGATATGATATACTTTTGAATCTTGTGATCTATATAGATGGTGAACCACTCACCCATAAGGCAGTGTAGCTACATATTTAGGGAGAATAATACTACCACAAACTCTAGATCATGAGTCATGTAGTTATGATCATTAAATATCAACTTCTAAAACCCATAGGAAATCAATGGCTACAATTTCATCAGAACACAACCATGTCTTGTCCATGAGGTATCCAAAAACACTATGTACTTGACATGTTCCTCTGGTAGTCTCAATATGGGAGCTCTCATCAACATATTCTTCAAATCCAAAAAATCATACTGGCACTTTATATATTTACAAAAGGCTAGCCCTTTTGGGTCAAAGTAGTCAAAGGTGTTGTTATTCTAGATAAATTAGTCATGAAGTTCCTTTAGTACTCTACTAAACTAAGGAAGCTCCAAACCTTTATTCTGCTCTAGGGTGGATCCCTAGTTAACACCGCTTTAACCTTCTATGGATCTACTGCCAAACCATATGTTGAGATAACATATCCAAAAAAGTGGGCCTATCAAATTCGTAACTAAAACTTTGAGAGCTTCCTGTAAATCTGGTGCTCTCAAAGTATATCAAGGACCATCCCCATGTGTCTTGTGTGGTCCTCCTCAAACATTGAGTACACTAATACTTCATCGATGAAGACCACCAAAAATTGGTCTAATAAAGGCTTCAAGATCCAAATCATGAGTCCCATAAACACTGTTGGGGTGTTCATCATGCCAAAAGAATACATCAAGTACTCATAATGAATATAGCAACATCATAATGTTGTCTTCGGTATGTCCTCATCTCATACTCCAAGATGGTGATAGCTTGATATGAGGTTAATCTTTGAGAACCATATCTCTCCTCTCAACTAGTAAAATATGTTATCAATCATTAGTATTGAATACTTATTCTTCACAAATACCTGGTTCTGGAGACCATAATCTTCACACAACCTCAATATCCCATCTGACTTCTTGGAAAATAACACTGGGGCTGCCTAGGGGGAATATTGGGTCTAATAAATCCCTTTCTTTACAAGTCATACAACTACACCATTATCTCATGAATATTGGAATGATCCATTTGATATGATGGTGTAAATATTGGGTAAGTCCCTATGTGTAATTCAATGAAGAAGTTTATCTCTCAGTTGGGAGGTAAGCTCGACGCATCCTTAGGAAAGACATCCTCATAATCTGCCTCAACTTTAAGAAGCTGAACACCATAGTATCTACTAATCAAAGGTAAACACTATCCAAATTACAAGTAATCAACTATACCTTCCTATGTATGATCCCATCATGATATTCCTGGGTTTCCTTCTCAACAATGAAGGAAAAAATCATCCCATTTCCATAGACACACCACATAATCCTCCTAAAATGGTCAATCTGAGCATGAATTATGGATAACTAGTACATACCTAACATGACGTCGTAATGATTCATTGGTGCTATAAAGAGATCCCATAATAATGTCTCACCTGTAAGAGTCAGTTCACACTATAGGAAAAAGTGTGTGATCACTCAGTCACCTCTATTAAGAGTCTATAAGTGCAAGGGTTGAGCCAAGGAATCAACCAAAATATTTGTCTCGAACCATAGAAATGGAAACAAAAGAATGAATCACACATGTGTCTATTAGTACAATAACTAATGTAGAGAAGAAAAATATCATCTCTTTACTAATCCTGAGATCCTTGGGGTTATAGGCCTCTATTTCCTTTAGCTATCCTCATCCCTGACCACCATTTCTTTGTGTCTGGCGCAGGCCACATGTGGGTGGTGCTTACAATAGGTCAGACTGCCTTCCACCTCCTACTAGTCTACCTACTCCTCTACCACATCTTCCACCCTACAGACCACCCTTATCCTTCCACTATCTCTATATAGGATTTCCATCAATTGTTTCTCTATCCATTTTACAATGGGGAAAAAATCACAAGCGGGATGTCCCCAACCATAGTAAGTGAAAAAAAACTCTCTGTAGGTTGAATCAAGCCAAAATGAGAGCTATTAACTACCAATATTCTATCTTGGGATCATTTCTTGAAGAATCATTCATTCCTAGATCCTTGTGACTTCAATTAGATACAATCTATAGAGATCTCATCTAATGTGTTCCCACTACCAGCACCCACTATTAGCGCATGTTCAACAAAAAATATCCCCACTACTAAGTATCTCTCAAGAACTCCAATATAGGCGGGAATGCAAATATATATAAATATATCTCTAATATCTTAGTGTAAGACCTGATCAAAGTCAAGGGTCTAAATAATGTATCTCTAACCATATCTAGAGAGTATTGTGAAAGGTTAGTGAACCTCACTGAATACTCTACCATGGTCATAATTTCCTACTAAAACCAGAGAAACTTCTAGATGTGAACTGATTATAGCATTGATGGATATAAATCCTCCTTAAAAAGACACTCAAAATATTACCAGGAGAGAGTTATCTCATTTAATGAATGAGCTGCCAAACTACACTATCTCTTGATGGATCACTGAAAATAATTCACCACAAGAACCACCATCTAATATGTAGGTTTCCTAATAAGGAAGAAAAATCAGGTGACTCTATCTAGATAGTACTCATCTATGAGAGGGTTCATCTTGCCCCAAAAATTAGGTGACCGATGCCTCTAAAACTCATGTTGAATTATCATCCTACATACAACCTCATCGAGTATTTCTGGAGCAACCTACTGCTGAATGGGTGGTGGTAGAACTGGAAAACCCCCTTGAGGTACCACCTCCTATATAGGACCCCATACTAAAGCCTCATCATTCGGTTGTTCATCCTCAGGATCTCACTATGGAATCCTGGTTGGATTCCTTCATGGATGTATCCTGGAATAAACAAGACACACCATGGTCAATGAACATATCTGGGGAGATGACTCAAAAATGACATCAAAACCACAAAAAATTCCTACATATTACATGTAATACTGTTTTCCCTAAAAATAGTGTCTATATGTACTGAGTCAATAAGAAGGTTTTCATATTATTAGTGAAGTGATATGTCATACTCTACACCAATATGGGAGTCATTAGAAATAAATTTAAATTTAAACCACGTTAAAAATATTCTGTAAATCCCAAACAAAATCTCACATCTATAAAAATCCAAAATCTGGTCTTAAGGTAATACCCACTGCTCTGATACCACTCTATCATGACTCAATCTATTCGATCCCACCTGGATAGAAGTAAGATGAGCATGACAGCCCCAAATCCATCTCCAATAGGTCAGGGTATGGAGATTAGCATTGGGTAGGCATATCACACATATGGTTTTAATTACCCTAATGTACCTAAACACACACACACACACACACACTCATCTCCAAGCCCATACACTACTAAAATTAAATTACCACTAATAAAAATGTATGAATATGTCTATATCCCACACTCAGAGTATGAAAAAAGTAATGAATGTAATAAAGGTCCAAATACAAGCCCATGAAAAATTGAAAAAGATTCCAACCTTATCATATAGAGGGGAATACTTTCGAATGATAAAATTGATATAAACCTAGTTTTTTCTAGCCCAAAATATTCTCAACTGACTCTCAGTCCTCCTAGTACTCCATACAAAGGCATGTTGTCTGTATAATACATTCCATGTGTGGGAAAAGACCATGCATTGGTGAGTATAACAACACCGAATATGAAACCCTGAAATCACTAAATATAAAGCATCCAGAGCATCTAAATCACTAACAAATAGGTATGTTAATCTATATTGTAGACATAAAAATAATAAAAAACCCAAATATACTCATAACATACTCCAATTATTAAGAGGAATCAACCATACTTCGACCACATGGTTCTTATTTAATAATCAAGGTAATTCTCATCTAGGGGGACTCACTTTATGAGACATATTTATACTAATGTAACTAATCCGAGAGGTCATTCACATTTATCCTCACTAATAATTAATCATTGGATCTTCAAAGTTCTTTCTACCCGGATAGGGGATCACACCCAGGACCACTAAGGGATGAAACTAACACTACTGGATCAATATTATAGATAGGGGATCAACATATTATGAATGGTGGTCACACCGATTCTGTAAAACCCACCTAGGAAAAATTATATGATTGAGGATCCCACTCCAAGCCTCATGTTGGGATACCATGAACTCTACCTGAAATAGAAATTTTAGAGGGGATCACAATACTATGAAGGGAATGTAATGGCACATTTTATCCTCATAAGGGTAGAACAAGGAATCAAACTCAACTAGAACTAGTTTATAATAACGAAATAAAGGGCTCCAAACTACCTCATAGGAAGTAAAAGGCGTGTACTGGGGGTACACGATGTGTCTTTCCAACCATGGGTCTACCCATGTATCGTCGTCTCACACATCATGTAATCTTCCACATACATGTATTTTCCATTAGGGGTACACTGTATATATTATTTGAGCTAGTACTTGGCATATTTCTATCCCATGCCTATGTACAACTAGTTATTCTTGTCTATTGTGGTTCTGACTATGTACCTGACCATATCTGGGCATTGAGATATGGCCATGTATGTTACCCATGGCCATGTACCTGGCCATGTCTGTGCCCATGTACCTTCGGAGGAACATGTCAAGCAACCAACACTAGGTCCCACAACATGTGGTAGGGACCACATGATGTGTGATCTTTTAACTCATGTATAAACCTTAGCGTCATAGCTAAGGGCCCACACAATGTGTTTTATTTGGGTTATATTCCTTGATACATGGGATTTTCTAGAATATATTGTTTTTTCACACATATTCTACCTGTACTACTACTATTTCCTCTCTTACCATTGATCACACCTATGAAACATAGATCATGACTCATCATCACTGGTGGCCAGATTTCAGCCACCAAATCCAACTGGTAAAATACCTCGACCACACCATATCTTCATTTCACACCATTCCGTGAACTAGAAAACTCTAATATGATCATACCTCCACTTCCTTCATCATACACTTCTACCATGACCTAAATTCTAGATCAAAACACATAGTATCAATCCATTTTTCCAAAAGATTATTCCACTATGACATCCTACCATCTAATCATCAGATCGTTAGTAAAAGAAACACCGACAAAAAATGTGTGAAGAATGAGGGAGAAAACAATAATACAAAACCAGTGGAATGAACCTTCTCCATTATTCATGTTGGACTCAATTCATTTATTTTATATCAATGAATAAATATTAATCAAATAAAATATCAATTTCCCAAAACCTAGGAAGATAAAAACAACACCCACACAACACAATCGAACCATGAATCAAACTGTTAGAATAATTAATTTATGTTCAATGTGAAATAAATAAATAGGTATAAATACACATAAAAACATTATAACTCAGGTTATTATTGATCATTGATGAAAAATAGTATTGAGTCACTTTCACTGGTGATATCCACCAACTCTATTGTCATTGGAAATCCATGCAATATATTGATTATTTATCCACAATCCTGGCATCTTGTAATGCTTCTCCACGTTCACCTCTCAAATCGCTAGGTTATTTAGCTAACCATATGAATTATCTATAATCATGAATTTATAGATGTTAATTAGGTTATGATTTGAATTAAATAATTAAATAAATATATTTCATTTATTTAATTATTTCTCAGTCGATGGCGCTCAAGAAAAACACCCGACACTGACCAAGGTTATATTGCACCTATAGTAAACCCCATGTTCTTAACTTAACCACAGTCTCAAATTTTAATCCAAGACTTTATTCCGGATTTATTCCAATATTTCACTAAAACCCCTTGCACATGATATAATATATTTAATATTTTTATTATATCTATATTGGGGATCTCCAGGCAACATAATATCATTCAATCTCAGTTCCCGACTCTAAATATATTATTATATATATTCTAAAGATTTAAATTAAAAAATTATACATAAATTATCCCCAACATTGGGATTCTTACCCAAAAAAGAGAAAATGGATACTCAAAAATATGTGGGTACTGAGCTCCCATTTGGGTATCCCATTCCTAGGTGCTCCACATAAGATTCATGTGCTGCCACCAAACATGAACCCATGGAATCACTCATACATGGTGGAACTTTTTCAATAAATCCCCAATATAAACCATGTACTGTATAGAGATAGCTCCGTCATCGATTTCCAAATCACCCCAATCGATAACATACAATAGGTCATGCACATACCTCCTTAGTTGCGACACATGGAAGACATCGTGTACCCAGTTTATTTGAGGTGGTGGAGAGAATTGGTACGACACCTCACTGACCATACATATTATCTAGAATGGGCTATTGAATATAAGATAGAAATTACCACCCTAGACAAATATATGAAATCTACATCAAGGCGAGACAATCAGGAACACACAGTATTATTCCTAGAACAGTAAATACCTATATCATTAGTCTGAATAGGACTTTTGATGGATCTGTTTAGTTTTAATATGTTCTTAGATGATCTAAAACTTCTCTATCATAGCTTTCACCAACTTTAGGACCATGAGTACTAACTCACTTAGATCAGTCCATCATAGTGGTTACCTATAGGGTCATTGATACAAGGCCTTGAGTGGGGCCATATTAATGGTGGAATGGTAAATATTGTTTTTTGAAAAATCCACCAATGGTATATGATCCTCCCAAATATGGACAATTTCTAACATGTAGGCCCCTATAATTTCTTATAGAACCTAAATGGCCTGCTCAATTCTGGCATTAGTTAAAGGATGAAACACTATGCTCAAATGAAACTGAGTCCTGAAGGCGTCCTAAAATCCTCTACATAATCAGGATATGAATTGATAATCATATTTTGAAATGATCATTGAGGTAACTCTATGAAGTCAGACTATCTCATGTATATAATGTAATCCCGAGATCTCTAGTAAACTCTACTTTCAGATAGATAAGAAGTGGGATGAATTGTTGAGTCAGTATACGATCATCCAAATGGTAAAGTTTACTCTAAATTTCTATGTTAACCTCATTATGATGTCTATAAATATAACATCCCACTTCCACTATAGAAACTCAAGGGGTTGAGCCAAACCTATTGGAACTTAATGCTCATCCTTGACATCCTGAAAAGTAAGGCATCAAAAGAAAAAATCCACCACAAACTTCTTCATCCCTAGTGACCATAACTGACATAGAAGGTCCTAATACATCTTCACACTCTAGGATATACCACTAAATGGGATTTATGAAACTCCCTTAGAACTTATGAAATTTAACTGGTACCACAATCCATAATATACAAAGGATGAATTGATCCCCATCTTCGAAAAATCCCTCATGAGCACATATGATGGATATCCAAACACATAGGTTATCATAGAAAGTATCTCCATGACGATCCCCTATAACAAATTGTAGAAGTGGTAGGGTAACCACCATCAACTAGAGTTAATTTGAACCATTCTTCTCAAAAAATGGAAAAATACAATAAGGATAATTACTCTGAATCCTCGGTCAATAACTATAAGAAATATCTCATACTTTGAGAATATTCCACAATGTTTTCCTTCCCATGAGTATATAATTTCTCAAGGTCATAATAGTCTAATAACTCTATCCTTTTCTATTGTCTCAAGTTAAGATCATTCATAGAGAAGATACACTTGAGACACATGGGGTTAGAAAAGATGATGAACCACTCACCCGTAAGTGTCACCTCATCTTCTTGGTGAAGAATAATAAGACCAACTCTAGATCATGGGTCACATAGTTCTAAAAACTTGGTATCAAATAATGAGACCCATAGTTAACAACTTCCTACCTTTGCATCAAAACAAAACTAAATCTAGTCCCCGAGGAATCACATAAGACTATGTACTCAACACCCCCTCTATCAATCTCAAGATGCGAGTTCTCATCAAACTCTAGCATAACTCCTAAAAAACCTAATGGAACTTTCTATCCACACAAAAATGATTACCATTTTGGTTTGAATATGTAAAAGAGGTCATAATCTTAGAGAAATCAAGCATGAATATCTTGCAGTATCCTAACAACCCATGGAAGATCTGTGCCTCCACCACTCTCTTGGGTGGATCTCAAGGTAACCTTTCCACAACCTTCTATAGGTCCATAGCCACACCCTTAACTGAGATAACATATCCTAGAAAGTTTACCTCTTGAATCTAGAACTAAAACTTTGAGATAATCCCATAATACTGGTGCTCTCAGAGTATGTCCAGATAATCCTCAAGTGTCTCACATGCTCCTCCTCAGACGCTGAGTATTCTAGGGTATCATCGATGAAGACAACCACAGACTGGTCTAATAAATTATGAAATATCCAAATCATGAGTCCCATAAACACTATTGGGGTGTTATTTAGGCCAAAATAAAACCCTAATTACTCATAATTACTATAGAGACATTAAAATTACTTCATTGGTATATCCTCGTCCCGTACTTGTAGCTGGTGATAGCCTGATCTCATTTAAATCTTCGAGAACCATACTACCCCTCTTAATTGGTTATAGAGGAAATAAACCCTAAATAATGGATACTTATAATTTATGGTCACTTGGTTCAGGAGAAAGTAATCCACAAACAACATCAATATCATTTCCTCCTTCTTGGAGAACAAAATTGGGGCAGCCTGGGGGAAAACATTGGGTATAGAAAAACCCTTCCTCTGTAAGTCCTCCAAATACACCTTCAACTGTTGAAGCTAGGTGGGATCCATATGATATGCTGGTATAGATATAGGGGAAATATATGAGTTTAATTCAATGTATAAGTCTAGATCTAAATTGTTAGGAAAGACCAACACATCCTCATGAAAGATGTATTCGTACTCCACCACCATCATGAGAAGCTAAAAGACCATAGAATCTAATGCTTCAAGGGAAATACTATCCAATTGCTGAGTAATCAGCTGTACCATACTATGTATGATCTTATCCTACTTTACTTGGGTTTACTTATCAACCATAAAGGATAAAATCATCCCATCACCATAGACACACCATATCATCCACCTAAAATAGTCAATCTGGGCATTAATTATAGATAACCAGTCTATAACTAAGATTATTTCATAAGGCCTCATTACTTTATGAAGAGATACCATAAGAATATATTACCTCCAAGAGTCAGGTCCCATTGTTTTTAAAAGTGTTTGATCATTGAATCACCTCCAGTAGGAGTCTCTAAGTTCAAGTGCTGAGATAAGGGGTCAAATAGAATCTCTAAGCCTCAAACAAGAGAAGTGGTAAGAAATAGTGGATCACACCAGTGTCTATCAGTACTAAAACTAAAGTAGAGAATAAATTGATCATACTTGTAATAATCATGGGATACTTGGGGTCATAGGTCTCCACTACCTACAATTGTCCTCATCCCTAACCACTAACTCCTTGATCCTAGAACAGTCCACTTGGGCATGGTGGTTGAAATAGACCAAAACACCTTCCACCACCTGCTTCTCTACCCACTAATTATTCATTTCCTATACCCCATGGACCTCCCTCATTTTATCACTATATCTACCTAAGTGATTCATATATTGTTTCTCTAATTACTGTATAATGATTCAGTCAATCCTAGTTGAGATATCCCAATCCATCACAAGATAAAGACCACTTATCTCTTGGATAAATCGAGCCATATAGAGAGACTTTACTTGTTGATACACTTTCATGAGACCATCTATTAAAGCATACCACATGCCCAAATCCCAATGACTTCTATTTGGTAACAGATATCGAGGTATCATCTTCTGTGTACCAACTACCAAGACCCACTTTTGGTGCCTACTTTTCTAGTAAGTTCTCTACTATTAAGGGTCACTGAAGCACTCCATCATAAGTGGGAATGCAAAAGTATATCACTCTAGCCTTAATAAATTGATGTAATCCCCACTACAAAGTATATGATCTAAAGAATGGATCTAAAACCATAGACCAAGAGTATTGAGAGAGGTCTGGGAACATCATTGAATACCCTACCATAGTGATACTTCACTAATGTAATTGAAAAAGATCCCGGATGTGAAAAAATCCAAGTGCGGCTCGATAAAACACATCCCAAAAGAGACACCCAAAATCTGAATAGGAGAGAGTTGTCTCATTGTGTGACCAATTCACCAGACTCCACCATCGCTTAGTGGATCCTTAAAGAAGACAATAAACTAGGAAAAATATCTATTTTGGTGGTGTCCTCCCAAGGTTGAAAGATATGATGTCAACCTCTAGCTAGTCCTTATCTACATAGGGGTCTAACTCACCTTGAAGACTGGTAGTTTAGTGCCTTTGAAACTCATGGAGAATTCTAATCCTCATCTAGTACTTCTGGAACAACTTACTACTCAATGGGTGGTGGTAGAATTGGAAAACCATCTAGAGGTACCACCTTCTATACATGACTATATACTAAAGCCTCGTTACTTGATGGATCATACTTATGATATCACTATGGAATCCTTTCTAGCTGTATTTTTTGAATCATCCTAAAATAAACATGATTCACCATATTCAATGAGTATATCTGGGAAAATGACTCGAGAAGTACATGATAGCCACAACCCATTCTTATATGATTCATGTACCACTATTTTCCTTACAACCAGTGTCTACATATATCGAGTTAACAAGTGGATTATTAGAGTTATGTTAAATGGATACAATAATTGAAAAACCAACACCAGAGTCCCTAGACTAAAATCCAAACCAAAAACACATAAACACTATTTCCATGATTCCAAAACCAAATATCACATCTAGGAAAACTCCAAATTATTTTTCTAAGGTAGAAATGAAACCTTTTATACCACTCTATCATAACCCAACCCATAGGCCCCACATGGCCGGTGGTAAGTCAAACATGAAATCCCCAATTCGACCTCTAATAGGCCAATTGATAGTGACTAGAACTGTGTAGGTATATCAAACATATGGAATGAATTATCCTAATGTACCTATATACACACATGCATCATCAATCCCATACAATACGGAAAGTAATGTACAACTGATACAAATTCATGCATACATCTATATCCCACAATCAATGTTTGAAAAAGGTACTAAAAATATAAAGGGAGAAATATAAGACCACTTTAATGTGAAAAAGAGTCCAACCTTCTTAGAATACAATGCATATTGTTAAATGAAGTACTTAGTATGAACCTTGGTCTATATATCCTAGAATATGCTTTACATGCTCCTATTCCTCCCATGAATTTGTTGAAAGTCATGTCATCTACATAATACATGGCATGTGTCGGAAAAACCCATGAAGGATGAGTATAAAAATACCCAATAGGACACCATGAAATAACTAAACATAGTTCATCAAAAGTATTCTTCTCTTCAATACAGAGGTATTTCAATCAATATGTGAGACATAATGATAATAAAAAACCCAAATATATTGATAATATACACCAAGTCTCATGTGGCCTAAACTATATTACTAGACACATGGTTCTTCTCAAGTATTTAAGGTAACACTCATTTGGGAGGACTCTCTCTACAATCCATGTTTTCACTGAAAACACTCATCCAAGAGGTTGTTCTCACCTTTACTTTCCAATAAGTACTCTCCAGATCTATGAATTCCATGCTCCCAAGATAAGGGATATCACCTAGGTCTATTGGGTGGTTCCACACTAACCCTAAAAGATATATATTATAGAAATTGGATCGATGCCCAATATATGGTGGTTATGCCAGTACCACAAACACCACCTTGGAAACATGATACGATAGAGGATCCCACACTAGGCCTCATAAAGGGATGCCGAGAACTCTATCTCAAAGAGAACAAATCAAGGGGATCAAAATCCTATAATGAGGATTTAATACCCCACTATATCCTCATAGGTATAGACCAAGGAATCAATCTCAACTGGACCTAATCTATGCTAATGAAATGAATTGATCCAAACTACCTTAGAGGAAGTACTAAATGTGTACTAGGGGTACATGACATGTCTTTACAACATCACATCTTCCCTTGTATCATATTATCACATGGAATATAATCCTCGACATACACAGAATGTCCCCAAGGGTTACACCATGTGTGTAGGTTGAGCCAATTCTTGGAGTGCTGCTAACTAATTCCCATGTACACTAGGACGTGCCCATATAATTGAGGTCATTACTATATACTGTGGAAGTGCATGTTTGCATAGCCAGGTCTAAGTACCTTATTGTGCCCATGTACTCTACCCATTCCCATGTTCCTTTCCATGTCTATGCCTGTGTACCATCTAGGTTCCACATTAAGTTACCAAAACTGGGTCAAACAGTGTGTAATAGAGAGAAAACAACGGATGATATTTTATTTCATGTATAAACCCTAGAAACATATCCATAGATCCCAAATTATGTGTTTTTAGGGTATAAACCATGTAATGTGGGATTTTACAGAATTATTGGGTTCTTCATGCATCTTCCACTTGTGTAATTGTTATGCCACTCTTTACATAAATCATACTCATGAAACATGGATGGGGGATTGATTGATAATTACTATAACTAGTGTATAGATTCTAAGAACCAATTTAGACTAGGGGAAAACCTTCTCTAAACCACATCACCATCTCACACAAAACCTTGTAATGGAAAACTCAAATCTAATCACATCTCCTCTTATGTATTCACACACCACAATCATAACATTAAACCAAAATCTGAACCTATGGTATCGATCCGTTTCACTAAAATGTTATTGTGTAATGATTGTCTACTGAGTTATTGTCAAATCACTAGTCAAATAAACATTGCTGATGAACATGTGTAGAATAGGGAAGAAAAATACAATACACAACTAGAGATACAAAACTTGATCATTATGTTGGTTGGAATCTATTATTTTCCATTATTATGATGAAAAAAGTGTAATAAAATAAAATATAAATTCCCCAAAACCTAGAAATTTAAAACCATCACCCACACAACATGATCAACCCATGAATCAAACTGTTAGAAGGATTGATTCATGTTTGATGTGGGATAAATAAGTGGTTATAAATCTACATAAATATTGTCTTACCTTGAGTTAGGATTGATCACTAACAAATAATGGAACCATTACATCATCAATAGTGATACCCACTAACTCTATTTTTCTTGGACATCATTGTGGTATATCGATTATTTATACATGATATTGATGTCCACCAATGCTCCTCCATTATCTCCTCTCAATTCTTAGGGTTATGTAGTTGACCCTATGAATTTTATATAAACACATATTTCTAGAGGTTAATTAAGTTATGATTTTAATTAAATAATTAAAAAAAAATATTTTTTAATTATTTCTTCCATAGTGGAACTCAAGAAAAACACTTGATGCTAACCAGGGTTTTTCACACTTAGGGTAAAACACATGTTCTGAACTCAACAATGATCTCATATTTATAATACGTGACTTCATTCAGGAGTTATTAAAATATTTTAAGAAAATTATGTGTGTATGAGATAATATTTTTAATATTTTTATTATATTAGTACCGAGTCTCTATGAGCCTCGAAATATCACACATTCTTAGTGTCTAGCTTCAAAAATATTATTATATATATTCAAGTGTTTTACATGGAAAAAATAGAGTCTTTACATGTATGTGCATCTAAGCATCCATGTAGACCTTATGTCTACTTTGAGGTTGATCACAAGTGCATAATGGATAGTGTGAAGATCTAGGATTACATGACTGAGTTGGTTTCTCATGTAGAGTTTGATGATTGGGATGAAGTAGCTCAACATGGTACTAGATATCTGGTATGTAATATGGATCTGATTTAGTAGTAGAGCCTAATTTATTTACTTTTATAGTTTTTTATTTTTTGTATGTGATCATCCTAGGGGAAGATCAATGTTTTATGCATGAAATGCCTATTATAGCCTTTAATGTATTTCATTTTATTAAAGTATTCTTATATTTTAGTTTATTTACTCTTTCCACATACTATAATATGTACTATGTTTTTTAATAATATTTGGGGTGTGACCTCTGATATGGGGGTATGTTCTTCTCATAGTTCCACCTTAGAACCCCACTACTATTCTACAACCTGTATCATATAAGGAAGCATGCTTCAGGTCCTATGAAGAACTAGATCGAGGACCCAATTTAGTTATACCAGGGACAAGATGTTACAATGTGGTATCAAATGAGTTACATTCCTATATTATTATTTATGATTTGGTTGAACAGATATATAGGAATGTATCATAGGCCATGATGTATATAAGATAGTTCTTCATGAACACATTTTTTGTAGAAAGTTTAGGTTACCAAGGATTGGATTATTATTCTTGTTCGACAATGTTACGTTTGTATACGATTTACACATTGGGTGATGAACTAATATTTTATATTATAGGGTTTATGATGTAGTTTTGGATCTTGGATGATTGTTAAAAGTCTTGATATTTTTTGACTCTTGGTCCATAGAGGGAAGATATATCTTATGCATCATGGTACACATGTAGGATCCACATGTTATAGGTATGTTAGACTGTGACTATACTGAGGATAGAGGATAAATTGTTTAAAGTGTAAAAACTATTCATAAAATGTTTTAATATATAAGTACTTTGGGGAATTATACTCAACTTGACCTACATGTGTTTGTATCTCGTTCTGATGGAAGGTTAAGTGGATCTATGATGAGACACTCGATGATGAGGATGCTGATGTGGTTCTTATTCATAATAGGTGTAGTGACACTAGTGGGTCATCAAGGTATGGGTATATAACTATTGGAACCTTATGGGTGGTTTTCATTTGTGGGTAGTTATGTGGCCTTGTCCTCTAGGGAGCATTTGTATGTGAAGTTTTTAGAGAGGATGGGTTCCCTAGTTATGGTGTGTGGTTTGATATGTGATGAATGACAGATGTGATACCCTAGAGATGGGTGTTTTTCTTTTTTGTTGTCAGGTAATGACGAGATAAGAGTGCGTTTAATGCCCCATGAGTTGTTTTCATTTGTGATTTGGACTAGACTTGGGTGGGTTGACCAAGTAAATTTGCATGGTACATTACAGGTAGAGTTAGGTGGGAAAGCCTAGTGACCTTATTTGACATGACTCAAATTTAGGGAGTTGTTTCCTTGTGTATTTAGAGGGTAACTTGTGAGAGGGTTTGACTTATTTTTGCATTTTTTTGGATGAAATATGTACTGGTGGATGTTTTGGAGACCTTCGCCAATGGTCTATAATGGGTGAAACCTAATATGTGGCTTAAGCATGTTAGATTCCATTTGTTTTTGATAATGAGAACAAGTGTGCTAGTGATTCAGACTTGTGGTTGGTTTCAAGAGGGGTAGGATCATTTCGGAACCTAGCCCAATAAATGGTTATATAGGTGGGTTGTTCCTAGTGTTTATGAGTTATATCAAGGGAATAAGAGGTCAAATTGGCTTCATGGTTAGGGCTTGAGAGCTGAGTTTTCAAGGGGTGTAGCATGATAGAGTTGGAGTATGTTTTGTGTTTGGGATACACTAGAGTGTGTGGTGGTTTAAGAATTTATAGGATCATGAAATTAAGAATTATTTCATTTGGATTTTGGATTGGTTCTATGAAAGCGTACATCACGATTCTTTAATTTAGAGGCATCCATGGGTAGGATGAGAATCTATGTGGGTGTGATGAGAGGCTTGGGGGTAGGGTGACCTGAGGACCTCGAGATAGAATCATGATGCTCCAAAATGGATGAGTTGTGTTGTTATTCATAGATGTAATATTAGTGTACTCATTGTCAATAGATGATCATGCCCAATATCTTGACATCATCCAAAATATGTTGAGAGAGAATTAGCTCTATGACAGACTATATTGATGTCACTTTGGGTTTATAAGGGGCCTCTTAGGAGGTTGTGATCATGGACCAATGTATGTGAAGTTGTATGGTGGTATTTAACCATGAAACATATTAAAGTGAGGTCCTCATGATGGAATGAATGTTACATAATACCGTGGGTGTTGGTCTTAGATGTCGATAATGGGTGATAGTTGATGTTTCATTTTTTCACTATGGTGGGAGTGAGATGACCATCTACAATTCTAGGGTTTGGATACGATTGGGGAATGTAATATGATTTTTTTTGTTTGTGAGTTGATGGTAAGGGTACTCATATGGAGAGGAGTTCCAAATCATTCATGGTGATGTGAACCTTATGTAGGTAGGGTTGAGGATGATGTAGGAATCATGAAAAGTATTTTAGTGGAATAATATGGATGTGTTTTGATAGGAAACCCCTATGGTGGGAAGTTACATGAATTGGAATCAACTATTGTAGTTTTAATTTTATGGTGGGGAGAACCATGATCATGATGATGAGTTTTTGATGATGTTGTGACATCCTGGGATGGATGGGTGCGATTAGACACCATCCTGGTAGTTTGATGATGATGGAAAGTGGTGGTTTGGACTTTTATGGGTTTTAAACCTTATTCTAGGAGTTATAAAGAGGAAATTTACTATCATCCTAAAGTATGACATAATGATTTGAGCATGAGTTGATGACATTGGTGGTTCAAGATGTGTGGTTGGAAGACCATTGAGGCTTATTGATGATGATAAGTTTTATGTTGGGGAGGTTGTAAAGACCCATGTTTTTATATATCTTGATTATTAGTATATATTTGAATATTTTTCTTTCAGATACTCATGAGGGGTAAAATTACTATTTTAAAAAATTTGATGATCTCAAATATTTTTTTTCTTCTGAAAACTCTATTGGTCCTTGAATAAGGTATTTAACCTAAGAGAAGATTTTAGTGGAATTTCGAGTTGTTTAGGTTTTGGTGAAATATTTAATATTTAAATAATTAAATATTATATTTTTTATGTGGATTTAGGTGGTGATATATTTGTAAAAAAACATAAAATTGATACTATGAATATGTATTTGAGTATAGAATGGGGTTTTTTTCCTAGGTGAGGTATAAACCCACTTTGGATTTCAGAACTCTGTATAAGTGACTGATTTATTGATTAATTAATTAATTAGATACCCCCCATATGGGGATTACTATGAATAAAAGGATGGGAAGGTGGTTCCTCCCTCATGTGAAATGGACACACTGAGGGGGAAGGGATAATGAGGTGCCACTAGACTTCATCTCTAGTGGTGGTTGACACTGGATCAAGGAACATCAGTGTACAAAAGAAAATTTAGATTCAAATCTTTTGCATTTACACAATGAGATAGGCCATATTTTTAGTTTTATTCCATGATCCCCATATATTAGTTTTTTTTCATGTTTTATAGTCCCTTTATGACTACTAAGAACCCCATGTGGGTCAATATATTCTTAATCTGGGAAAAAGTTATTTTAGGTGGTTCACAGGGGTTTTAGATTTTGAAATCCTAACTACACGGTGTGTGGTTTGGGAAACAAACACCTTGTGTTCTTCCCATTTGGGGAAGATTAAATTTTTGGGAATACATTCCATGTATTGGGAGTACACTTTTTGTATTGTCACTTGGACATGTGGCCGAGTACTTGGGAAGATAAAATTTTCATATGACAAACCATGTAGTCTATGTACATGACATGTAGTGGTACGCAACCATGTGGCTGGGTACATGGGAAGACACCCCATGTAATGGGGAAATGTTCATGTGGAAGTACACATCTATATATAATGTATGAAATGGCCATGTAGTAGTACAAGAACAAACTTCATGTAGATCGTGGCCATGTAGGGGTACATGGCCAGACCCCATGTGTGCCAAAATGCATAGAAGTACATGGATGGGTTAGAGGTTTTATAGAACACATTGTGTAAGTGTGTTATAATCCATGTATTATACCTTTTTTACCCTTTTTAGGGTTTTGAGTGACTGTAATTTCCTTAAATCCACATTCCAGAATCCGATGCTAAAACCAATACTTTATATTTATTTCTTTGTTATTGATAAATATGACCCGTTTTTTTTTGACATAAAATAATTAAAACATCAAAAGGGGAAATTTTGGAACCATTATATACCCTAGAAAATTTTTAGGTTTAGAGTTTTAAATAAATTAGGATAAAAACACAACAAATTTCATTAATAAACAACTCACTCATAAAGATCTTCATTATCTCCCACTCTTATTATGAATTAGGTCATCAATATCATCCATGTAGAACCCTTTTGGACTTAATTCATTTAACATATTTCCTCACAACCTAGAAAAAAATAATCATAACAAAAGGATGATCTTAAATGCTCATTAAAGATAAAAATGGGATATATAAATTGATGATCATATGGAAGAATAAGATAAGAATAAGGGAATGATATCTTTACCATAAATTAAAAATTTAATATCCAATATAACACAGATCATAAACATGTGTTATGGAATAAAACATTAACATTTCAAAAAACAAGAATCAAAAGAATTAGAATTAATCATAACTCAATCATGAACCATATGTTCATGTGATAGATGTGAATGGAATAATAATAAGTATAGAAACCATTTCATTATTCAATTTTAACTATTGAAACCGTTAGATCATCCATCAGAACATATTTTCCATAACAAATAAAGCATGTTAACTTGTTTCCCACAACGGATCAAACACATCAACGTGTTTCTATTAACTATCTCATGAGATATAATTCACTGCTAATAAATTGTAGGGAGATATAGTTCCCAAACATAAAATAATGAAAACCATACATATATGTGAGATAGGATCATAAAACATTAATCATATTATAACCCATGAAAATAAATGGGTTTCATAAACATTTCATTATAACTTTACTCATGGAAAAGAAATGGTATTTATCAACATCATTCCATAATAAACATAAAATATTAAAATAAATAATAAATATAGTATCCTCGGATTATATCACCATTATAACATAATTAACATCAAATAATTTTATCTTATATGGAAAATGATTTTTAAAGATCACTTGAAATAATTCTTGAGGAAAATATCTTTTACATTTTGAAATCATTTTTTAAAAACTGTGAAATTATAAAGGAAAAAAGTTTATTTTAAAAGAACCATTAAAATTTTAAAGGAATATTAAAATAATTAAGGCTTAATATTAGTATAAAAATCCACTCATTTCATATAAGTTAAAAAAATACCTTTGGTATTTGGTCATAAAAGTCACAAAAATCCTCATTTTGAAAAGCAAATTTAGATTATTTTCAAAACCTTTTAGTAAAAAAATAAACATTATTAAAAATGAATTTAAATTTTTTTAGGATAATATTAATTTTTTTTTTAAAAAACATGGACTTGGAAGAGAAATATTCTACAATGGAAACTAAAACAAACACAATCCTGAAAAATGATGAGATTATGAAATAAAATTTTATCGCTTTGATAAATAATGAATCATAAGCCCCATGAAATATATAAATTCATATGTATATTTATATTGCATAATTTTAATGATAATAATCATAAAATACATTCATGTGATATATATACACCACACAAAAGAAACAAGTAGCATATATGGCATGTGTCCCATAAAAATAAAAGTGTGGTGAAAATCTCTTACCTTAGGTCTGACCTCATTTTTATGTGTTAGAACTTAGTGTATTATAAATATTGTCCCTTTATAAATTTATTGAAAAACATAATAATATATATCATACCATATATTTTTATTTATAGTCTTCTATTACCAGTTTATTAACAATTCCTTTTATAAAATCATTGTTTAGAGTAGTAACTGGTTTGCTTTTTCATGTGTATTTTGGTTCAGTAGTTGCGGTCCTTATACAATAATCATGGATAAATCAACTCAATAATTTTAATAATTATATAAATATCATATATATTAATAATATATTTATTTATAGTAATCCATAAAATATAGAGAGATAAAAATAAATAACATTGTTCATGGAGATGGTTGGTCAGACGTATGTATTAAGGGTTTTTTTCATTTTTCAATGAATGGGATAAAAGAAACATACATAATAATAAAACATCATATAATAAATGTTATATAATATATATCATATATATTCATTAGTTCCATCTTTATATCCATCCAAGTAACGTGGTGATGAAAAAAGAATTACACCGCTATGTGGATATGGTAAGTCGTATATAAGCATGAGCAATGTTTTCGATTTTGATAGGATGAAGAAGATATGGAAAATGGTGTTCACATAAAAATAATAACATATAAATATATTTATTATAAAAGATTTATTATATTATAATTGGTACTACATATTATGATGAAGTATAAGAAGAAATAAAATTGAAAGAGTCAGTGAAGATGATTACCTTCTCTTAAAGAATCCTCCTTTGGACATCCTCTCAAAGACACTAGGTTTGGTATTTTTGGAATACCAAGACCTAAAAAACATCGATAATTATTTTTGAAAGACAAATGGACATGGATTTATTGATATATATGGGTCAATGTTTTGTGAATATGTGAGGGAGGAGGTGCCCTTTTATAATTGAGGTGAGGGGTAATTTTGGAATTTCTCAAAAGATTAAATAATAATAAATTAAATTATCATGCCAAATTCCTCGAAATGAAAATATATTAAAATATAAAATATTATAGGGTTATAATAATATCAGAAAATATAATTTAGATATTTTTTGGTATCATTTTAAAACTTGCCATTTTTATTAAAACCTTAGTTTGTTATTTTTGACCTTAACCATGGTAACCACTATTTATAAAGGTTTAATAATGTAATTATAAAAGGAAAATTGACTAATAAATGTAATATAAATGATGTATTAAACTATATTAAATTCAAAATAACTAATATAATATTTTTATGGATTTTAAATAATTTAATAAATTATTATTTTGATAAATAATCATTAATGTCAATTTTGACACTATTAAATTAATTTGACTTCAAATAAATCAAGAGAAAGGGTTAATTAAATATATTTATTAAAAAAATATATAATATGTAAAATATATCTATAAAATTAGTTTCATGCATTAAATCATTCAAAATATATGTAAAATAATATTTTTAAAATCATTTACATAATTTTTCTATTAATTAAATAAATATTGTATTAGTATTTCATAAGAAGTTAAGGCAATTATGTAACTTATAAAAAAATATCCAATTAAAATAATTTAATTAGGATAAAAATATACATTTAGTTTCATTATTATCTTGATTTTATCCCTATGTGGGCACATTAAAGATATTAAATTCAAAGAAAGTGACATTTTGTAACTACCTTTGATTTAATTAAAATATAAGTCATTATAATGAAAATGTGTCCATTAAAAAAACTAAAATTATAACCTAAAGTTATAATGGTATAATCATATTCATACAATATTTTTTTCATGTTTAGGCCAGGGTTATACCCTTATCTTTTTGTATTCACCTACTATTAGCTCTTTTGATAATTGCCTTACTATTAAAATTTTCTAGTATATAAGGGTCACTAATGTTACTATAAAATGAAAAAAGACACATAAATATACTATGGTATATTTAATTAACCACATAATATTAATTTTGAGAAATATATGTTTTCTATGAATTTTATAACATTTAATAAAATATAATTTAATATAAAATATTCATAATGTCAAATTTTAGAACTATTTTTACTTTGACTTTAAAATATCAATATTACACTTATAATTCAAGCCAAATATTTTATTATATTTATAAAATTTGATTTTAATCTATAATTTTTGTATCTAATTATTCAGTTAAAATTATATTTATTTTTATATTTTTAATATCATTTATTTGACTTTTCCAGTAATTGAATAATTACGACATTGGTGTTGTGTAAGAATTTATGGTAAATTTTAATTCACTAAAGATGAAAAATAAAGTACCATGATGAATATAAATATTATATATTTCAAAATAATATTTATAGTTAAACATATTCTCAAGATAATCCCATATTAAAAATGTTATAGTTATGAAAAATTTGAGGGTGATATCTCTGAATTTTCTTTATATAAAATATTTTAAATATCATAATCACTTAAAAATAGAAAAAGTCCATATATTCAAACCTTTAAGGATTATGGGAAAAAATTAGTTTTCTAGTAAAATTGGGGCAAGTGTTAAGGTCATTTTATATCCCTTATAATATTATTTTTACCCTTAATTTCCCAATTTACCATTTACTATGGAAAACAAAATTACTAAGATTACTATTGATATTAACAAAAAATAAAAAGGGGTATAATTAATAAATTTATACCTAATAATTAAATATTTGAAATCATTTTTTTTTAAATTTAAAAACAGTAAATTTGCATAATTTAATTTAAATAAACCCTACAAAATAAAATGAAGAATAATTTTTAGAAAAAATTCCCTTTTATGTATAAAATTATTTTATAAAATTAATTTCAAGGGATGAAATTATATTAATTATAAAAAAATTAACTAATTAAATTTTAAAACTAATCGAAAGTATTATTTTAATTTTAAAATTATTTAAAAGAAAATATAGTTTTCAGTGAAAATTAGTATTTTTCACTATTCATTTAAAATTCAAAATTTTCAGAAAATTATAAAAAAGACATCCTATGATAATTCTGAAATTATGAATTAAAAAATGAAATTCATTTTTTCGAATACATTTTCTAAAATTTATAGAAATTAATTATAATATTTACTCATAAAAAAGTAAGAAAACCCTTTTTTGAAGAAAACTTATTTTTGAAGAATAAAATGACTTTCTAGAAATCATGTGATTATTTTATATTTATTTACCAATAAAATTATAATTATTTCAAAGTTTATATTTATTCAATAAATAAAATATTCATATTCATATGAATCAATTTAAAAAAAATGTTATAATGGTCAAATTTAAATAATAATATTTCATCCTTCATTTAAGTTTGGTGTTTGGTATCTTGTACACTATCAAACATAATATTTAATTTTAAAATATTGGGATATTATATTCTCCCCCATTTATTAAGTTTCATACTCATTATTTGTACTCAATCTTAGAATCCACAGGTTTGACTATTCAAAGTAGCTTTGTTGAAATTTCACATCATATAAAGGGTAAATAAATTTTCAAATTAAAAAGAGAGAAAGGGAAGTATAAAAATCATATAAAGTAACACACACTAGGTTTATATGTAGTAAAACATTTTTGAAAAGTGAAAACATGGTCATGGATGATAAAAATAACTCCTAAGGACTATTAGAGAGTGATAAAGAACATGATCAGGACAAAATATATGACAAAAAAATCAATGAAAACAAAATCATAAATCTGTGATGGGTGAAGAGACCATCAACTCATAATAATTGAAGTTAATGGGATAAAATTTTTGTTTCAAAATCCTTTTCATAAACTGGAGGAATTATTTTACTACATAGATTAATAACTGTTGGTCGGAGTGGATACTCAAGAGGGGGGTGAATTGAGTTCCAATTAAAATTTCTATTAAAATATTGTCTATTTAAAATCCCCCAATTTATAAAACAAGATAAACTGTAGTGAATTTATACAGATTGTAAATGTTCACTTAGCTTTTCAAAGATTGATTAGGTCTCAGTTAATTTAACCACAAGTTCAAACTAACTTTTGAAGCTAACCTACTGATTTACAATAAGTGTAAACACTTGCTAATTTAACTATCAAAGTAGCTTCAAAATAGTTTTGTATTTCAAAGTAATAGCGGCGGAATAAATAAGATATATGTAGTATACTTTAAACTTAAATTAAAGATGCAAAACAGATATAATAAGAGGTTCAGTCTCAAGCCGAGACTTAGTCCTCTCAAATATATATAAATTTGATCCACACCCTAGATCGGGGTTAACAACAGTTTACAAAACTGTCCAGGCCACGCAGGGACCTCTACCACTGTTCTTCGTGGGAAACAAAACAAAGACCAGGTCACACAAGGACCTCTTCCACAATTGACGTGGGTAAACAGGAGTAAAGAGAATTTGGGTGAGGATTTTTATATCCTCCAGTTCAGTACAGGAGAAAGTGTGTGTATAAGAAATACAGAGTACACCACACTGCTCAAAAGTTAATAAATAAATCACGTAGAGAAGATAGATAAGAGTTTAGAAAGCTCTATTGATTATCAATGTAGCTCTGTACTCGTTGGATTCAGTAGGAAAGCTTCTGAGTCCTTCTCTGGATTTTCTGTTGAAAAACATAGTGTCATAGTTCAGCTTGTCTTCTACATGAGTGAGAATGATCTCTTGATTCGTCATGTGTTCTTCAGCAGTATTGGATTGAACTCATGAGAGTTCTCGGAAATACTTTCAATCTCCTTCTTGTCCAGGATTGTTCTGCTTGTTCAGTATAGTGCACTCGGGTGTATGTAACTTCTTCGTGTTGTATGTTCACACTTGCACACCACTTTTCTTATTGCACGTTGCATCATTCCCCTGTGTAATGCATCTCCGTCTTTCTTATATTCCACGAGTTATGGCAGTAGAAATGATTCCCTTTTCATAGGTACGAGATACGGTTTCCTGACATGCCAACAACTATCATTAAATAACATTAATTGCATTAAAAACAACAAATATGACCGTTAGCATTATTTAAATAATATTGAAAAAAGGTTAAGAAACGGTGTCACAGTGACTATGGAAACGGTGTCTTCTTCACGGTATGTGGTTCACGGTATGAGCTTCACGGTATGAGCTTCACGGTGTCTGGGTCACGGTGAGTCCTTCACGGTGTCTGGGTCACGGTGAGTCCTTCACGGTGTCTGGGTCACGGTGAGTCCTTCACAGTGTCTGGGTCACGGTGAGTCCTTCACGATGTCTGGGTCACAGTGAGTCCTTCACGGTGTCTGTTCACGGTGAGTCCTTCACGGTGTCTCCATACTTAGACAAATATCTGTATTTGGACTTAGAAAATAATATGCAGAACATGGATTAAGTTTAATCACAAGAGAGTAAAAGAGCTTGAATCATAAATATAATGGTGTGATAATATATGTGAGAATTGTGATCATGCATGAGACTTGTAAATAATAAAGTGAGTAATTAACATCATAAGATTTGTTATCATTAAAACATGATGTGTAGTTATTATTGATATTGAAGAGCAGTAGCAAGATGTGCAATGAATGTTGAGATTAATTAATAGTAATAGGATTTGTGATCATTAAAACATTATTAGCACATGGGGAGTCCAACAATATCCCCCTTTTTGATGATCACAAATCAGATATAGGCAGAATATAAATGAAATGTAACATAAAAGAAACTAGCATATTAGAATAGAAAAAAGCATTATAGAACTGACACTAGTAGTTTTTCTCTGTTATAATTGGAGTTTTCTCCCCCTTTTGGGATTATAAAAAATTAGAAAAAATGAAACAAAACACTGCATTTGGCATTAAACAAAGGGCTCAAAATACAATAAAACATGAAGAAACAAAATACATCCCATCAAAAAGAAAAACAGTCCTCGGACTCTTCAGAGATCCACTTTGTCTTTTCCTTTATCAGCAGTAGGAGCTGGTGCTGAAGTAGAAGAAGGCAGAGATGTGGTAGAAAATGAGGGTAAGGGTAGACCTTCAAAAACAGATGGAGCCAAAGTGGGATCAGTAGAAGATCTAGGCTATGGTTGGTCAATAATTACTGGCCGGATTTGAGAAAGAGCTTGGATAACTATCATGGAAGTTGAGGATAAGGTAGGTAAACCAGGTCGAAGGGGTGCACTAGCTGGAGATACTATAACAGTGCTATGCACATGAAGATACAACTTCAAAAGATTGATGAAATCAGTAATGATTTCACCACCATATTGCATATCCTTTTAAAAATCATCCTTATTCTCCAGAAATCTGTCCAACAATATGGTGAACTCTGTAAGTTTCTGAACTTGAGCCTTAAACGCTTGAGTCACTGGAGGGATTCTCAAATTTTCCACAAGATATCTAAAGTGATCTGTCATATCACTTTTAGAGAAAATCCAGGAGAGATACAAATCAATTTTATTGGAGATATCTTGTTGAGCATCATTGGCTATCTTAGAATGAATTCTAACCAAGTCCAATGCTCTATCACTGTTCTGAATCACTTTTGACAAAGAGGATAGATCCAAGCCACTCAAGGCACTCTGAAGTTCTTCCTTGATTATGTATCTCAGCATAGAATCATCTAAAGAAGGTGTGGAGGTCTGACCAGAAGTAGGTGAAGCCTTGATAGTTTCGGTTAGAACTTTGAGTTGTTTCAGAACTTTTTGCAGGCATCCAGTGTATTCATATGTAAGCTTATTCAGATTTTCCACAAGCTCTCTGATGCATTCCAGCATTTTGGTGTGTCTTTTTCCAATATTTTCATCAAAAGAAAGTAGGTATAGATGAACTTGATACACAATCTCCCTAGCAAGGAGGGAATCAAAAGACTCAGGAGAAACAACAACAGGTGCAGGAGTAGAAACAGGAGCAGGCTCTGATCTCAAAGATAACTCATTCTGTAGAATTTCTACCATACTTTTCAGATTTGCAACATCAGCACTCAGCAGCTTATTATCAACTCTGCCTTCTTGAATTTCTCAGATCATCCTTGGTTGAATATGCAAGATAATATTTTACAATAGAATTTATGCATCTTCTTGACTTAAATGAGTCACTGGGCGAGGTTGAGTGGAGACAATTTTCTCAACTCTAGCTAACAAAGTCTCTCAAAAAACTTTCAGATCATCTTTGGTCACAAAGGAGTGATGATCAGGTAAGGGTGCAGGTAAAGGTAGAGGTTCAGATTCTGGTTGAGGTTCAAAGTCATCTTCAGACTCAGATTTTGATTCAGATTGAGGTTGGGGCTCTGGTTCTGGTTCTGGATGAGCTAAGGACTTCCGTTGAAACAGATAAGAAAGATCCATTCCATTTTCAGTCACTTGCTGTGACTCATTCACATCATAAAATCCTGGGAACTCATACCGAGAGCACAAAGAAAAATTGATAGAAGGTTGAGAAGCTTCAGCAGATCCAGATTCCACAATATCAAGGTTTTGAGGTTCCTCCCCCTTAACTTGTGCTTCCCTTCCAGATTCCTGAGGTTTCAGAACATGGACAAGATCCACAGGGTCATCCCTAATCTCTTCAGCAAACTCTTTCCCTGCTAGCTGAAAGGCAATTTCCATCCTTTCTTAATCAGTGGGAATAATCTCAGGAACTGACTGTTCCACTGGCTGAACTTCCAGACTTGCTTCTTTCTCAACAGAAAGATCTTCTTCAACAAGATCTGCCTCCAAGGTTTCTTACTGTTCTGAATCAGGAAAAACCAATTTCCTTGCAGCATTAGGATGAGCTTCTGGATTTACATCCGTATTAGAAGTATGAGCTTCCACTTATCTTAAACTAACACCAACTTCCTCCTCTTGAGGTATTTCAGGTTCTTCTCTAGGTGGTACTTCAGCTATTACTTCCTCTTCTTCTCCTTCTTCTGAATAATCATCCACTTCATCTGGTTCCAAACTAGGATCAGATAGATTCTTAGGCCTTCTTTGATAGTCAATAGGATTAAACTTTTTATACAGTTGATCATTATCCTCAACCCACTGCTTCTTCCAGGGGTTCCATCTAAACTTCATCCTTCTGATGATAGGCATGGATAGGCAGTAGTCAAGGTCCTCTAATTTTTCTTCATTCGGTCCAACTATCCCTTTTGAAACTAACATAGCTGAAATCATCCTTGAATAAAACAAGTAGGTGGATTTGGAAGTTACTTTGATCAGCTCACAGATATGGTTGATAACATACTTACAAAAAGATTGATTTTATGGCCATTCTTCAATATATGGATCAGGAACACATCCTGATACTTCATCACAATAGAATCTCATTTTCTTGGACTAACCAAATTCTGAACAAACTTGAACAGAAGTCTTGTCTCCCCATCTAGTTCAGCAGCTACGACCCTTCGCTTGGTGCCATTTCCAGTCAGGTTCTCCAAAGCATTCTCTAGGTCAAAGATATCGGTTGTTGGAGGAGGGTCTCTATGGTAATCTTCAAAAAATCCTTCATGGGGAATTCTTAGAAATGCAGCCCACAACCTTGAAGAGAAAGAGAACTTCTGACCATCGATCCAGCCGGTCACCATAAAGCTTTCTCCAAACTCAAAAGAGAACTTCACATACTGATAGAATTGAGATAAAAGCCTTGGGTAAATCGGTCTATTCTGTCAAGTGAACCATTAAATCCATCCTTTTTCTCTTAAAACTTTCAGAACTAAAGATATGCTAGACAAAAACAATTCAGGGAAAACCACTTTTTCAGGTACAACTGTACGACTTATCAGGTTTGGGTTTAGAGGTCCTTTAGGAGCTATCCTCAGTATCCTCTTTTGTTTCTTAGAGAGGCGCATCTCAGACGAGGGTGAATATGGATGCTTCATCCTTGGCATTCACTGAAGGTTCGGGTGAGAGGGAAGAGAAGGTTCAGGAGAGAGTTCGGGTAAGGAATCGAATGAAACCCTTAAGTTTTATCATTTGGAAATATCAAACATAATAAAAACAAAAACACGGGAAATCAAATACCGGTGAAATAAAAATTACCACGATACGGGTTAAAAATAAAAATATAAATATAATTCTCACAATGAGACCATGAGTAGGTATTACGGTGAGACAGAAAAATAGTCATCACGGTGAGACAGTTTATAGTCATCATAGTGAGACAGTGATCATTTTATATAGTCACAGTGAGACAGTGAGTTGTCAGACCGTGAGCATAAAACAGTAACTGAGAAATAGTAAGTATGAAACCGTAAGGTAAATTACAATAATGTATTAAACATTAAGATCAGTAAGATATTCATTTATGATTAATCATACCAATATCATGTATGATGTAGTCTAATCTTTCAGAATTTAATGGTTTAGTGAATATATCAGCAAGTTGATATTAAGTACCAATGAATTCCAAAGTGATATCACCTTTTTGATAATGATCCCTCAAAAAGTGATGTCTTATATCAATATGTTTTTTCCTAGAATGAGAAAAAGGATTCTTAGAAATGTTAATAGCTCTTTTGTTGTCACAATTTATTGAGACATGTCTGAATTGATATCCATAGTCTACTAATGTGTGTTTCATCCACAAAATTTGTGCAGAACAAATGCCAGCAGCTATGTATTCATCTTCTGTAGTAGATAATGCAACCGAATTTTGTTTCTTACTAAACCATGAAACTAGTGACTTTCCTAAAAGATAACATGTTCCAGAGGTGATTTCTCTATCTAACTTACATCCAGAAAAATCAGCATCAGAATAACTAACGAATTCAAATGATTATCCTTTGGGATAGAATAGTTCTAAATTGGGAGTATGGTTGAGGTATTTGAAAATTCTCTTTACAGTCTTTAAATGTGACTCTTTAGGGTTTGCTTGAAAACGAGCACACATACACACACTAAAAATAATATCAGGATGACTAGCAGTTAGGTAGAGTATACTTCCAATCATTCCTCTATAAGTGGTTTGATAAACAGATTTACCATTTTCATCAAGATCCATCTTACAGGTGGTACTCATGGGAGTGTCACTACTTTTTGTGATATCCAATCCAAAACATTTTAAAAGATCTCTAGTATATTTACTTTGAGTTAAAATAATTCCATCACCATTTTGAAAGATTTGAAAACCAAGAAAGAATTTAAGTTCACCCATTAAACTCATTTCAAATTAATTTTGTATCATTTTATAAAAATTAGTACATAATGTAGTCTTTGAAGATCCAAAAATAATATAATCTACATAAATTTGTACAACTAAAACATCTTTAGAAATTTGTTTTATAAATAGAGTAGGATCAGCTATTCCTTTTGTAAAACCTTTAGAAATTTTAAAATTATTTAGTCTATCATACCAAGCTCTTAGAGCTTTCTTTAAACCATATAAAGCGTTTGAAAATTTGAAAATATGATTTGGAAAATGAGGGTTTGAAAAACCAGGTGGTTGTTCAACAAAAACATCCTCAGCAATATATCCATTCAAGAATGCACTTTTGACATCCATTTGATATAGTTTGAAATTTAGATGTTTAGCATAAGCAAGTAAAATCCTAATGGCTTCTAATCTGGATATTGGAGCAAAATTCTCCTCATAGTCAATACCTTCTTCTTGACTGTAGCCTTGTGCAACTAGCCTAGCTTTATTTCTAACTATGTTTCCGGATTCATCTACTTTATTTCTAAACACCCATTTAGTGCCTATTGTGAAAGTGTCCTTAGGTCTTTCAACAAGATTCCAAACTTTATTTCTTTCAAAATGATTGAGTTCTTCTTGCATAACAATTACCCAAAATTCATCATTAATAGCATCATCAATGTTTTTAGGTTCAAGCTGTGACAAGAAGGATTGATGTTCAACCTAATTTCTAAGAGAAGCTCTAGTCTGTGTCCCTCTATCAAGATTTCCTACAACAGTATCTAAAGGATGTTTCTTTAGAATTCTAGTTGATCTAGTAAAGGTAGGACTAGAAAATTCAGGTTCATCAACAGGTTAGGAATCAACAGAAGAAGGTTCTAAAAGATTTCCAGAACTGGTTATCTTTATAGCAGGTTCATTTGATTTGTCATTAAGGTCTAGAACAGATAAATCTTCTTCAAGATTTTCAAGAGAGGTTTTTGGCTCATGTGGATTAGTTTCATCAAACTTGATGTGAACATATTCTTCCACACACTTGGTTCTCCTATTAAAAACTATATAGGATTTACTAGAAATAGAATAACCTTGGAAAATTCCTTCATCAATCTTGGATGCAAACTTGTCAAGATTATCTTTGGTATTAAGAATAAGGGCTTTGCAACCAAAGACTCTGAAATAGTTAACCTTAGGTTTCCTATGGTTCCACAACTCATAAGGGGTCTTCTTAAGAACATGTATGAACATGATTCTATTGATAATATAACAAGCTGTATTCACAGCTTCAGCCCAAAAGTAAATAGGCAGGTCATACTCATTTAGCATGGTTCTGGAAATTTCTTGCAGGGTTATATTCGTCCTTTCTACTACACCATTTTGCTGAGGCATCCTAGGGGCAGAAAAGTTATGACTATAGCCATTGTGTGAGCAATAGGATTCAAATTCATGATTCTCAAACTCACAGCCATGATCACTTCTTAGATTTTTAATCTTAAGTCCACTAAGATTTTCTACAGATTTGGAGTATTTAACAAAGTAAAAACAAGCTTCACTTTTGTTAGCTAAGAAGTATACCCAAGTGTATCTAGAAAAGTCATCTACTAGGACATAGACAAAGTGCTTTTCATTTAAGCTAGAAACTCTAGATGGTACAAAAAAATCCATATGAACCAACTCGAGAGGTTGAGAAGTTGAAACTTCTTTCTCTGATTTGAAAGAAAATTTATGTTGCTTTCCCTTTTGACAGGGATTACAAAATTTTTCATTTGGAAACTCAAGTTTGGGTAGGTCTCTTACTTTGTTCTTCCTAGTAAGTTTTCTAAGTGAGTGTATATTTCAGTGTCCTAATATTCTATGCCAAATCCAAGACTATTTATGAAAATCATTTAAACAGGTAATATTTTGCATGACTAAAGAATTTAAATCAACAACATAAACATTTTCATTTTGCAGGGCAGAAAATAATAAAGTATTTTTAGAATTAAAAACATTGCAAGAATCATTTTTAAATTTAACATTAAAACCATCATCACATAACTGAGAAATAGTTAACATATTATATTTAAGTCCATCAACAAATAAAACTTTATAAATTAAAACTGAGTCAGTGTTACCAATCTGGCCTAAGCCGATGATTTTCCCTTTTGAATTATCACCAAAGGTGACAAAGCCTCCATGAATTCTGACTAAGCTTTTAAAGCATGAGAATTCTCCTGACATATGTCTTGAACATCCATTGTCCAAGTACCAAGTCTTCTTGTGAGAACTCTTCAAGCAGGTTCCCTACAAAACAGATTTAGATAGGAAATGATTTTGGTACCCAGATCTTCTTGGGTCCAGACAGGTCAGCTAACAAAACTTTAAGTACCCAAATTTGTCTTATGGGTCTCATAAAATTTGTAGAGTCAACTGATTTTGAAAGATAAACCTTATTAGATCCGTAAATATGAATATAACTAGTTGAAGCATATAAATGTCCAGAACTAGAAATAGCAATATTCTATCCAGATTTAGGAATAAATCTATTCTTAGTAATCTGTCTCTATCCAGGTTTGTAGCCTATTCCAGTAGTGTATTTTGGTGCAACTTTATTTCCTAGAATTTGAGTTAGTGTATCCTTTACATTTGTGAACTTCTCTAAATCCTTCCTAAGTTTCTTATTTGACAATTTCAATTCAGTGTTTTCTTTAAAAAACTGAGCATTCTTTTCCATTTCTATGTCAAGATCAGATTTATGTTTAACAGTTAAAGCATAATATTTCTTTAAACCTTTGTATTTGTCTTTCAGTTCATTACAGGTTTCTTCCAACATATCACAGTATTCAAACAGTTCAGATTTTGACATGTTTTCATAATTAGAATCATCTCTAGAATAATATGAATTTAAAATGGGAGTATCTAAGGTTACCTCAGATGTGTTTTTCATAAAACACATGTTTTCCTTATTTTTGGTTTTAGTCTTAAAAGCTTAAAATTCATTGGATCTATCCTCAGAAGCGCTCCAAGTAGCCTTTATAGCCTTTTTGTACTTACTGTCCTTGTAATCATATTTATTCTTGAATTTGAGCTTTGGGCAGTCTGCTTTAATTTTTCCTTTTCTTTTGCATTCATAGCAGACAACTTCATCATATTTGTCATATTTCTTCCAATCCTTCTTCCAATGTCCCTTATTGTCATACTTTCCTTTGTAATTTGATTTTCTGAAGAATTTCTTCTTCCTATAAAACTTCTTAAACCTTATGGCTATCTGAGCAATTTTAGCATCACTATCAGAGTCTGAATTTTCACTGGTTGAACTGTCAGTAGGTATTTGAGCTTTATCTCTATCCTTTCTCTTTGAAGCCATAGTCTTGAAAGCCACTGATTTTCACTTAGGTTCCTCATCTTCCTCTTTATTCACCTTGAGTTCTTCCTAATACATCATAAGCTTACCAATGAGTTCTTTGACAGGTAGAGCAACAATGTCACATGACTCTCTGATTGAGACAGAGGTGCCTCTCCATCAGTCTGGTAAACATCTCAAGATTCTCATAATTTGTTCCTTTACTGGAATAGCCTTTCCAAGTGAATTCATTGTATTGACTATCTCATTAAACCTGAGATACATATCAAAAATAGGTTAATCAGTATTCATTTTAAAATTATCATATTTAATAGTATAAATATTTAATCTTATTTCTTTAACATTGGTTGTTACTTCATGAGAAACACCCAAAGTATCCCAAATTTCAAAAGCAGTTTTGCAAGAAAAAATTCTGTTAAACTCTTCATCTCCTAAAGCACAGTAAAAGGCATTCATAGCTTTACAATTATTATTGTAAGAAGTCCTTGTAGGTTCATCCCAAGTGGATCTAACAGTAGTGGGAATTTTATATTCTGATTCTATGGCAGTCCAGATATCAAAACCCATGCTTTCTAAATGAATTTTCATTTTCAGTTTCCACTGAGCATAGTTTGTACCATTGAAGAAAGGTGTCCTGTTAGTAGCATCAACCTCTAGTCTATTATCCATAACTAGATTTTAGAAAGATAATTTAAAGAGATAAAAATTTAGAAATAATAGAAATTTTAATAACTTTAAAGATGAAACTAAAATCACAGTTGAAAAATAGAGAATCTTGAAAATCCTTTTAATCAAAAACAACAATCTCTGATACCAAATGTTGGTCGGAGTGGATACTCAAGAGGGGGGTGAATTGAGTTCCAATTAAAATTTCTGTTAAAATATTGTCTATTTAAAATCCCCTAATTTATTAAACAAGTTAAACTGTAGTGAATTTATACAGATTGTAAATGTTCACTTAGATTCTCAAAGATTGATTAGGTATCAGTTAATTTAACCACAAGGTCAAACTAACTTTTTAAGATAACCTATTGATTTACAATAAGTGTAAACACTTTCTAATTTAACTATCAAAGTAGCTTCAAAATAGTTTTGTATTTCAAAGTAATTGCAGCGGAATAAATAAGATATATGTAGTATACTTTAAACTTAAATTAAATATGCACAACAGATATAAAAAGAGGTTCAGTCTCAAGCCGAGACTTAGTCCTCTCAAATATATATAAATTTGATCCACACCCTAGATCGGGGTTAACAACAATTTACAAAAATGTCCAGGCCACACAGGGACCTCTACCACTGTTCTTCGTGGGAAACAAAACAAAGACCCGGTCACACAAGGACCTCTTCCACAATTGACGTGGGTAAACATGAGTTAAGAGAATTTGAGTGAGGATCTTGATATCCTCCAGTTCAGTACAGGAGACAGTGTGTGTATAAGAAATATAGATTACACCACACTTCTCGAAAGTTAATAAATAAATCACGTAGAGAATATAGATAAGAGTTTATAAATCTCCATTTATTATCAATATAGCTCTGGACTCGTTGGATTCAGCAGGAAAGCTTCTGAGTCCTTCTCTGTTTTTTTTGTTGAAAAACAGAGTGTCGTAGTTCAGCTTGTCTTCTACAAGAGTGAAAATGATCTCTTGATTCGTCATGTGTTCTTCAACAGTATTGGATTTCACTCATGAGAGTTCTCTGAAATACTTGCAAACTCCTTATTGTCCAGGATTGTTCTTCTTGTTCAGTACAGTGCACTCGAGTGTATGTAAGTTCTTCGTGTTGTATGTTCACACTTTCACACCGCTTTTCTTGTTGCACGTTGCATCATTACCTCATGTACTTCATCTCCGTCTTTCTTATATTCCACGAGTTCTAGTAGTAGGAATGATTCCCTTTTCATAGGTACGAGATACGGTTTCCTGAAATGCCAACAACTATCATTAAATAACATTAATTGAATTAAAAACAACAAATATGACCATTAGAATTATTTAAATAATATTGGAAAAAGGTTAAAAAATGGTTTCATAGTGATTATGGAAACAATGTCTTCTTCACGGTATGTGGTTCACGGTATGAGCTTCACGGTATAAGCTTCACGGTGTCTTGGTCACGGTGAGTCATTCATGGTGTCTGGGTCACGGTGAGTCCTTCACGGTGTCTGGGTCATGGTGAGTCCTTCACAGTGTCTGGGTCACGTTGAGCCCTTCACGGTGTCTGGGACACGGTGATTCCTCCACAGTGTCTGGTCACGGTGAGTCCTTCACGGTGTCTGGTCATGGTGAGTCCTTCACGGTGTCTCCATACTTAGACAAATATCTGTATTTGGACTTAGACAGTAATTTGCAGAACATGGATTAAGTTTAATCACGAGAGAGTAAAAGATCTTGAATCATAAATATAAAGGTGTGATAATATATTTGAGAATTGGGATCATGCATGAGAGTTGTAAATAATAATGAGAGTAATTAACATCACAAGATTTGTTATCATTAAAACATGATGTGTAGTTATTATTGAGATTGAAGAGCAGTAGCAAGATGTGCAATGAATATTGAGATTAATTAACAGTAATATGATTTGTGATAATTAAAACATGATTAGCACATGAGGAGTCCAACAATAACATAAGGAAATATACTTGCCTTATAATTAGAGTTTCATCCTTTAATCAATTTCCACCACAATATCATTATTTTCTCTAATTGATAAGTTATTCAAGATGATTTTTTCTTTCTCGAATCATTAAAATCCACATTTAATGAATCAAATAATCCATAAAAGAATAAAAATATATTCCTCATATCATTAGGAATTAACTAAGAAAAAAAGTGGTTAATATAAGGTAATATAATTCAAAAAATAAATTAATCTCTAAAATCAACAATAGTGCCCAAAGATCAACTTAGATCATTTGGTAAATAACTGTCCTTAATATTCCTTGAAATATTCTTCACTATTCTTGAAACCAAAAAAATTAGAATGATTTGATAACATATTAATCCAAGATAAATCTAATATTTTTGTCCAAATTACATCAATTACTCTAAAATTTACTTACCAAAACTTTTATATGCTCTAATCACATAATCTCTATGACAACATTATGATTTTCAGAAATAAATAGAATAAAAATAAAACCACAGTAAAATTAAATATTCTTCCTAATGTTAATTCACATTTTATTACTCAAATTAAATCCCATAATATTTTACTTACCTTATTTAAATAATATTACCAAAATTATCATAATTATAAAAATAATTTCATAATAAACCGGAAATCACACGGGCCATTGGTAGGCACTGTACCCTTATCACCCTTTGACTGTTGGTTCATTTACCATGGCCTTGTATGATGTGATGAGTTGTTTTATAGCCAGTGGTTTTTATTTTTTAGAAAACTATAATCCATATAACATTTCCAGAAATGTGAAATACTTCCTCAAAATAAACTTAATATTTTCAATATGAAAGTAATGTTTTAACCTCAAAGGTCAACTCATACTTTCTTTTTTGATCCCAAAAATGTAATAACCCATAATTGCCACAAAATAACATATCACATAAACCCTAAACGTTATCCATACCTTTAAACTTATGTCCAAAAAATGAAAAGGGCATTATTCCTCATAAATATTTTCACATGATAAACTTAAGGGTTATATATACCTAAAATAATATAAAAAAATCTTCTAAAATATAATGAGTCACATTAAACATAAGAAAGGGACATTAAAATTATTGCCAACCACAAACTTATAACCCTTGATGGTATCTATAAATCTTAAGATAAACCCATATGAATAAATCTTAATCTCAAAAGTTCTTTAAACCCTACTCTGATACCAATTGAAATGGTCCCAAATCTACACTCCTAAACTCAGTGATAAAAATATAAACATTACATTTATGGATTTAATACTGATAAATTTTATTCAATTTTTTATTCATGAAAAAATTACAACATCAAAAAGAAAAAAATGGATCCCTAACATAACCTAGGAATATTTTAAGTTTAGAGTTTTATATAATTAGGATATACACTTAAAAAGTTGGATTTATAAAAAACAAGATCCTAAAGATCAGAAATTTCTACCACTATACCCAACTTTTTTTATTACACATTAGGTCATTAATATCATAAAAGTAAAAACTTTTTAGATGTAATTAATTTAATATATTTCCTCATAAAATAGATAAAAAGAAACATAAGAAAATGGTGATCTCAGATGTTCAATAAGGAAAAAAATGATATATATCAATTGATGATAATATGAAAGAATTAGATGAAAATAAGGATATAAAATCTTGACCATAACTTAAAAATTTCATTTCTAATATAAAAAAGATCATAAAAATGTGTTATGGTATAACGTAGTAACATTTCAAAATAAATGAATCATAAAAATAATAAATCAATCATGAACTATAAGTTCATTTAATAAATATGTGTGGAATAATCATAAGTATATAAACCATTTCATATGTCAAGTTTAACTTCCAAGACAATCAGATTAGGCATTAACACTTTTTTCCCATACCTAATTATGAACATCAACTTGTTTCCCGTAACAGATAAAGCATATCAATTTGTTTCCCTTAAATATTTCATGGGATAAAATTAATTTCCTAATGAATTATGGGGATATATATTCCATAAAATTAAAATAATTGAAACTATATATGTGTGTTCCATAGGATAAAAAAACATTCATCATTTTAGAACCCATGAAAAGAAATGGGGTTCATAAACATTTCAGCATAACATTACTCATAGAAATGAAACAAGATTCATAAATATCATGCCATCATAATCAAAAACATTTAGGATAAATAATAAGGATGATATTATTGGATACTATCCCTATTAAATCATAATTAACCTAAAATTAATTTATCTTATATGAAAAATTATTTTTAATGTTCACTTGAAATAATTTTTGAGGAAAAAACCCTTTCTATTTTAAAATATTATTTTTAAAAGTTGTGAAATTATAATGGAAAAACATTTATTTGAAATTAACCTTATAATATTTTAAATTAAGATTTAAATTATTAATATGACATGAAGTCTTGAAAATATTCTCGTTCTATATAATTTTTTAAAAAAATCTTTTGGTAGTTTTTTTGTAAAAAACCCAAAATACATTGTTTAGAAAACCACACAAATATTCTTTTCAAAACCTTTTTGTAAAACATCAAACATGGGTAAAAAATGATTTAAAAAAAATATAAGAGAATAGTAAAAATATTTTTGAATTTTTTTAAGAAAACATGGGAATGGAAAATAAATATTCCCTAGTAGAAACTTAAGCATACACAATCTCGAATAATGATGAGATTTTGAAATAAACCCTCACCACTTTGGTAAATTTTGAATCATAATCCCCATGAAAGAAAAAAATTTAGATGGTATTTGTATCACATAATTTTCATGAGAATTATCCTAAAGTGAATTCATGGGTAGTATATACACTAAAAAAAGAAACAAGTATCGTTTAAGGCAAGTGTCCTAGAAAAATTAAAGTGAGATAAAAATACCCTACCTCATGTCTAACTTCCTTTTTAAGTGTTAGAACTTCATATATAATAAATAAATTCATATTATAAATTTATTCTAGAAAATATATATATATATATATATCATACCATATATGGTTACTTATAGTATTTTATCACGTGTTTATTATCAATTCCTTGTTAAAATCACTGTTCTGAGTGGTAACTACATCGTTTGTTCATGTGTGTTTTGGTTCTTTAGTTGTGGTTATTGTAATTTAATCATTGGTGAATCATTTAAATAATTTTAGTCATGATATAAATATAATATATATTCATTTTATATTTATTTATCGTAATCCATCATAGGTATAGATGTAAAATTTAATAACACCATTCACGGAGATGGAAGGCCATACATACACATGAACGTTGTTTTAATTTTTCAAAAAATGGAAAGAAATGAAGATAAATAATAACTAAAAATTATATCATAATTATTATATCATATATATCATATATAAACATTAGTTTCATCTATATAACCATCCATTTAAAGTGGAAATGAAAAACAAAATTCACCGCTATGTGGAGATGGTAAGTTGTACATATGAAAAACGATGTTTTTTTTTATTTTTGTAGGATGAATAATAGATGAAAACTGGTTGTACCATAAACATTATAAAATATTATTATACTTATGATACTAAATTTATGACTTTATAATTTTTAAAACACAATAATATTAATGAGAAGAAGAAATAAAATTGAAAGGGTCAGTAAAGATAATTACATTCTCTTAAAGAATCCTCCTTTGGATCTCCTCTCAGGGACACTGGGTTAGTATTTTTGGAAGAAAAGGACCTCCAAAACATGGATAATGATGTTGGGAAGAGAAAATTTATATGGATTGGTTGAGTTATATGTCTCAATGTGGTGTTTAAAAGTGATGGAGAATGTTCCCTTATATAATCAAGGTGAGGGTTTTTTTTTGGAATTTCACAAAATATTAAATTATAATAAATTAATTTATCATTAAAATGCCTAAAAATGGAAATTTATTCAATGATAAGATATTATAGGGTTTTTATGCCATCATAAAATTTATTTTAGATAAAATTTCATTTAATTTTAAACCTTATCATTTGGATTAACCCCTTAGTTTGTTATTTTTTACCTTAATTGTGGTAACCACTATTTTAATCAAATAAGGTTATTAATGTGAATATAAATGAAAAATGACTAATAAATTAAAAATTTGTGATGTTTTAAAATATATTAGGTTCACATTGATGAATATAGGATATTTATTTATTTTAAATAATTTAATAAAATATTATTTGAATAAATGATCATTATTGTCAATTTTGAAACTATTAATTTAATTTGACTTTCAATACATTAAAAAAATGGAACCTTAAAATATAATGATTCAAAAAATATATAATATAGATCTATAATTTTTTTTCACACATTAAATATTTCAAATTATATCAAATTTAATATGTTTAAAATCATTTATTTTATTTATCTATTAAATAAATAAGTATTTTATCAATATAGCACAAGCATTTAAGATAATTATTTAATTTATAAAAATTAAATATAAATTTATATAATTAAAACAATTTCATTAATATTAAAATATACATTTAGGTTGGTTCTTAGTTTACTTTTGTCCCTATGTGGACACATTAAAGATATTAAATAAAACCAGAGCGACATTTCATAATTATCATTGATTTAAATAGTATAAATGTTATTTTTATGAAGAACTATCAATTAAACAAATAAAATTAGAACCTAAGGTGATAAGCGTACAATAATATTCATCAAATAATTTTTGGACTAGTTAAGGTCATGTTTAAACCTTTATTTTTTTATTTTCACCTCTGGTTAACTCTTTTGACAATTACCAAACTATTAAAATTTTCTATAATATAAGGGTGAATAATATTACTATAAAATGAAAAAAACCCATAAATTCAATATGTTAGATGTACTTAACCATATTAAATTCATTTGTAAAAATTTAATATTTTCAAAATTTGATAACATTTATAAAAATATAATTTACTATAAAATATTCATAATGTCAATTTTTCGAACTATTCATTACTTTGACTTTAAAAATATCAAGATAAAACTTATAATTAGAACCAACTTTTTTGTTATATCTATAACATATCAAGTTCATCTTAAAAATTTGTTTATATCATTAATTATCTCAAATTTTAGTTATTTTAATATTTTTTATTTTATTTTTATAATAATTGAATAATTACTACATCCGCATTAGAATTTATATTCTATTTTCAATCTCAATTAAGATACCTGATCTTGAATATTCTATCAATTCCTATATCAATTATGATCTTTAATAACCCAGAATAGAAAATAATGAAAAAATAAACTAAATAAAATTGGAATCCCTTCTTCTAATCTCATGTTTTATGGCCTATAAATAAATGATGAAATTAGTCTAAAAACATGTTTTTCACACAAGAAATATGTATTCCGCTTCCATGATCACACATACCTTTTCATAATCTATGTTTCACATAATTAAATAGAGAAATTAAAACTCATTCATGTGTTATAGGAAAATAAAAAGGGCTTAAGCTAGACCCCAGATGAAATACCAGTTATAACCTTACCCTATACTTGAATTATATATATAGTGTAAATAAGTAACTCAGGTAATCCTGACACATCACCTAAGTTTATTCTATATAAGGCCTAAGGTGCATTCCCAATCACCTCATGATGGAAACTAGTACTAGGGTATCATACTATAACCAATTGAAATTATTTCACCCTTAAACAATAATAATAAAGTAGTGAAAACTACTAAATATATTAAATAATATGTCTATACATTGGAATTATATGTGTATAAAATAAATAGTTTTAAATAAATGAAGGACTAAAAAATATATAAGAAATAAACAAAAAAATGGGACATAAACAATAAGGATGAACCAAATAATTTTTATACAATTATATAAAATCTAAAATGAGTACATCCCATGTCCAACATAAAAGAAACCACAAATGAAAACAATAGCTGGATGAATTGAATGATATAAGAATATCCCAAAATAAACCAACACCTGAGATACCATGAGATATATCTATGGGACTCATGGATAGTTACCACATCCAAAATATACATAAATAGACTAACTGATTGACCTTCAACCTAAGATCACAACCTGTGCACCAGTATCAAAACATTAAATATTTACACACACAAATATGACTTTATATGCAGGTGTGAACTAAAAAATCCTAGTATTATTTCACCAAAGAGTCTATGAAGTTAATTTTGTAAAACATTTCAAAAAATTTAGTTTAAATAACATTTAGAAAATAGGTTTCCCATAAACAGGATCACAAAAAAATAAATAAAATTAATTTTATTTTTATTAAAAATCTATCCCCTTTTTTCAAAAAACAAGGGTGGAACCAACACTTTAAAAATAAGTTCATTGAAACTTTAAATAGTATACATTATAGTGATGAAAAAACAAAGTCCCTTTTTCCAATTTCAAAATCCTTTCTCAAATCCACCCTTTTAACCCATGTGGTAAAATGCATTTAAAAAAGGAAACACTTTTTTCCTTTAAAATATTTCTTTTGAACCACCTTCTAAACTTACCTTAAAAGTTAACCAACATGAAGGAAAGAAAATAAAATCTCAAAAAAGACCCATATATCTAAGATGCATAACAAGAAAAAAAAGAGAGTTGTGGTGCCAAAAAAATCATAATAGAACAGGGGGATACAAGAAAGTATGAAATGGGAATCCCCTAGAGTTCTAAATAAAGGAACAAACATAATGGGAAACTCATTATGGTATAGTATAATTCAATCATGAACCTAACTCTAGAACACCTAATAATTGGTTTATCTATTGCAAACCTGATTGCAATATCAACCTTGAATTACCCTCTTAGTCTAAATGGGAGGTAACCCTTAGTTTAGATTAATCATTCCTAGGGAACTAGACAAAGCACAATCTAAACCAGTGTAGCACTCATATAGACCATTTTCTTATTCACCTAGGGTTCTCATACAATCACTCAAGTGGGTGATAGAAAATAATAAATAAAATGATCAACAATAAAACATAACAAATAAACTTTATATTGATTCCAATTCCCTCTCAATAAATAAACCCATTTTTAAATTATAAAAGAATCCAATAATAATAATAAAAATTCACATCCCTTATAGTAAATTACTATACAAGGAATAATCCAAAGAAGAGGGATCACAACTAAGGTGAAAAACTATCAATAGAATTAATTTTAATAAGTGTGAACCATCTCTTTAAAACCAACTGGGAATGCCACGTTCTAAAACCATCCTTTTCACACACTGACACTATGGAAAAAATGGCCATTTATGATGGGTTATTTGCGACGGGCAGGTAGAGACTCGTCGTAAAAAGTTTGGCGTGAAATACACACTAAACCATGGGAAGGGAATTAGTGATGGGTTCCCTAATCCTGTCGCAAATTCCGGACGAAGGTTTTTACTATTTGTGACACGATACTTTTCATGTCCCAAATAGAATATCAGCAGGTACACATTTGCGATGGGATTCGTCACAAATAATTTTTTTATTACCGACAACAATTAATGCGGCCAATTGGCATTTGCAATGGGACCCATAACAAATAAGCTAGTCGCAAATAATCTAACCTATATATACCCCCATCTGTTTTCCTCTCATTCTAATTCTTCTCAACTTCTCTCTCTATCTCCTCTAAGAAATTTTCTTCTAAATTTTTTCAAAGTTTAAACTTTTAAACCAGAGTATAATCCGCCGCTTTTATACTTCCAAAGCTTCGGTTTCAAGGTATTTGTCTATTTTTTATTGTTTAGTTATTTTATTTTATTTTATTTATAATTTTTTAGTTAGATGAAATTAAATTAAATTAGAATTATATATTTGTTTTTTCTGTATTTTTTTTGAATAATTATGTCTAAGTGTTAATTATAAATAATTACTAATAATAAGTAATAAATTGTAATAATTAGTAAAAAATTGTAATAATTAGTAATAAATTGTAATAATTAGAAATAAATTGTAATAATTAGGATTAATTAGAAATATTTAGGATTAATTAGAAATAATTGGGATTAATTAGTAATAATTCACAATAATTAGTAATAAATTGTAATAATTAGTAATAAATTTTAATAATTAGTAATAAATTTTAATTATTAGTAATAAATTATAATAATTAGTAATAAATTATTATAATTAGAAATAATTTGTAATAATAAGAATTAATTAGTAATAATTATGATTAATTAGAAATAATTTTGATTAATTATTAATAATTCACAATAATTTAAATATATTGTAATAATTAGTAATAAATTTAAATAATTAGTAATAAATTTTTATTACTAGAAATAAATTTTAATAATTAGTAATGAATTTTAATAATTAGTAATAAATTTTAATAATTAGTAATAAATTTTTATAATTAGTAATAAATTGAAATAATCAGTAAAAAATTTAAATAATTAATAATAAATTGTAATAATTAGTAATAAATTTTAATAAATTGTAATAAATTATGATAATTAGAAACAAATTGTAGTAATTAGTAATAAATTTTAATAATTAGGAATAAATTATAATAATTATGATTAATTTGTAATGATTATTATTAATTAGTAATAATTAGGATTAATTAGGAATAATTAGGATTGATTTGAAATAATTAACAATAATTAGTAATAAATTTCAATAATTTGTAATAAACTATTATAATTAGTAATAAACTGTAAAAATGAGTAATAACGTGTAATAATAAGTAATAATTAGTAATAAATGTTAATAATTAGTAATAAATGGCAATAATCAGTAATAAATGTTAATAATTAGTAATAAATTTAAATAATTAATAATAATTAGTAATACTTACTAAAAAATTGTGATAATTAGTAATAAACTGTAATAATTATTAATGAACTATAATAATTAGTAATAAACTATAATAAATTATAATAATATGCAATAAATGGTAATAATTAATAATAAATTGTAATAATTAGTAATACATTGTAATAATTAGTCAAAAATTATTATAATTAGTAAAAATTGTAATAATTAGTAATAAATTGTAATAAATTGTAATAATTAGTAACAATTCATTATAATTAGTAATAATCAGTAATAATTAGTTATAACTAGGATTAAATAGTAATAATTAGTAATAATTAGTAATTAATTGTAATAATTAGTAATAATTAGTAATAAATTATCATAATTAGAAATAATGAGTAAACAATTGTAATAATTTGTAATAATTTATAATAAATTGTAATAATAAGTAATAAAATTGGAATAATTAGTAATAAATTTTAATAATTAGTAATAACGAGTAAAAATTGTTATAATTGGGTTTAATTATTAATACATTCTAATAAATTATAATAATTAGTAATAAATTGTAATAATTAGTAATAATTAGTAATAAATGGTAATATTTAATAATAAATGGTAATAAGGAGTAAAAAATGGTAATAATTATTAACAAATTATAATAATTAGTAATAATTAGTAATAAATGGTAGTAATTTTTAATAAATGGTAATAATTAGTAATAAATTGTAATAAAATTTAATAAAATTTAATAATTTGTAATAATTAGAAATAATTTGTAATAATTTATCATAATTATAAATAATTGGTAATAATTAGAAATATTTAGTAATAAAAAGTAATAACTATCACTAATTTGGATTAATTAGTAATAATTAGGATTAATTAGAAATATTTAGGATTAATTAGTAATAATTTTCAATAATTAGTAATAATTAGGATTAATTAGTTATAATTAGTAATAATTAGGCTTAATTAGTAATAATTGGGAATAATTTGTAATAATTAGGATTAATTAGAATTAATTTGTAATAATAATGAATTATTAGTAATAATTATGAATAATTTGTTATAATTAGGATTAATTAGCATTAATTAGGACTAATTAGTAACCCTTAGTAATAATTAGTAATAATTAGTAAGAATTAGGGTAAATTAGTAACAATTTGTAAGAATAAGTAACAATTAATTTCAATTAGGATTAATTAGTAATAATTAGAATTACTTAGTAATAAATTAGAATAAATCCTAGTGTATTCGTAAATTGGAAAAATTTACAGCGGATTGGAGGCATTCCTATTAATTGATGCCTCAACTCCTTCCAACTTTCTCCAACTGAAATCAGTATGAAAAATATACTTGAACTTACATCAGAGCATATTTTTTATTACGATTTAAGTCAAATAAAGTTGCAAGGAGGTGAGTCATCAGACAAAAGAGGCTCTTTTGCCTCAAAACTAATCTCCTTGGACATTCTCTGACTAAAATCACTATGAAAAGTTTGATCTGATGTACAGATATCAATTTTCATATGCAGGAGCATGGAGAGCAGTATGATGAGGCCTCCCTTCTCTCCATCCTTGTGTATATGAAAATAGATATTTGTATATTGGAGAAAAAATTTTATTGTGATTTTAGTTGTAGAAAGTTGCAAGGGGATGAGTCGTCAGGTAAAAGAGATACCATTAATCCATTGGAAATTGTGTCACCGATAATTTACAATAATTAATAAAAAGTACCATTAATTAATACTAATTAGTGGTAATTAGTATAAAATTTTATAAATGAGTGTAGATTAGTATAAAATCTTAAAAAAATATTATAAATAACTATGAAATAATATAAATTATAATAAGTTGATAGAAAATAGAATTTAATTATATTCTTTTTTTGGATAGTGTTTATTTTATATCTAATTATAAAAAATAAATAAATAAATCATATTTTTTAGAAAAATATGGGAATGGAAGTCAAAAACATTCATTATTAGATGAACGTGCTTGGATAAATCAGCATAGGAATCCAAACAGGTTTGGTTTAAATCCTATATATATCGAGGGTGTTCATGACTTCTTATCATTTGCATCATGAAAACCAAAATTTGTTTCATAAGGCACAATTAAGTTTCCTTGTAAAAAATGTTATGAGAGGACTTATGGAACATTTAAGAACGTTGGAGGTCATTTACTATATTTTGGTTTTCAACCAGATTATGTTTTTTGGTATCAAGATTGGGAATGAAGTTCCAGAGAAGATAATAATAATTTGATTCCAGATCTAGCATGGTTTCAATATTTAATACAAGATGTGATAGTTCTATATTTTCAACAAACTAAAAATCAAGATGATATTTATTTAACTCCTAAGTTGGAACCATCTCATTTATATGAGTTTTTGAGGTCTGTTGGGGATCCCTTATATCATGGTTGCAAGATAAGAACGTTTAAAGCATTTTTTAAATGTATGAATATTAAATCTGGTAATAGAATGTCAATTAGTTGTTTTGATTAGATATTCTATTTGTTAAAAACACTACCACCTGAAGGAAATGTGTTGCATACAAATTTATATGAGATAAAGAGTCTAGTTCGTAATCTAGGTCTTAGTTATCAGAATATTCATTCATGTTCAAATGATTGCATCTTATATTATGTTGAAAATGGGTTGTTGGATAGTTTTTCTACATGTGGACAATCTAGGTATAAAGAATATCAACCCGGGAAGTATATATTTGTTCCTATAAAACAATTGAGATATTTTCCGCTCACACATTGATTGAATCATTTATTTATGTCTCAAAACACAACATCATTGATGTCCTGGCATAAAACCAACATTTCAACCAGTAAAAGATTGAATCATCTCATTGATGGTGATTTATGGATAAATTTTTAACAAGTAAATTCATCCTTTTCTTTAGAAGCCCGAATCGTGCAATTAGGTCTTTCTATTGAGGGTTTCTGTCTATTTGGTTCTTATGGTAGTCAGTATTCCAGTTGTCCAGTATTTATAACTCCTTATAATTTACCTCCATGTATGTTGATGAAGGAGATATATATCTTTTTGACAATATTAATTCCAATTCAACCAAAAAAGAGTATTTATGTTTATTTGAAACCATTTATTGATGAGTAAAATTCACTGTGGACTAATTGTGTCAATGTAAATGAGGTTGCTACAAAATAAAACTTCATACTAAAAGATACACTATTGTAGACAATTAGAGACTTCCTAGCATGTGGCATGTTATCTGGCTATATTACACTTGGTACACAATCATATTTGTACTTTATGATAGAAAACAAAGCATTTATGCTTGTCAATGGAAAAAATATTGTTTTTCCACTATCATCATAGATTTCTTCCAATCGATCATCCTTTTAAAAGAAACAAATATCATTTTAGAAAAGGAACAATTGAATAATATAGAACTCCAAAAATGATCTCTGGTACATAGTTAAAATCATTTGACTCTTAATTACCTCTAATCACATTTAGAACAACAATGAACCAACATAAAATTTCTGGGTTTGGAAAAGATCACAATTGGGTAAAATGGATCATTTTTTTGGGATTTTACGTATTGGTATGATTTTTTGGCCCATCACCTATTGGATGTGATGCATATTGAGAAGAAATATTTTGATAATTTATTTCATATAGTTTTGGATATACTAGGTAAGACCAAAGGTAACGTAAAGGCACAATTAGATCTTTCCAAAATTTGTAAGTGACCAGAACTCGAACTGTTTGAGAATTTCAGATCATAGATGCTAATGAATCCAAAATCAAATTATACATTTTCTCTAGAGAGGTGCTTATTATTTTGTCAGTGGATTGTAGATTTAATACTTCCATATGGTTATGATTCCGATTTGGGCAGATGTGTTAGAAATGGTCATATTACTGAATTGAAAAGTCATGATTTTCATGTTTTAATGGATAGGCTTTTTCTAATTGGACTAAGAGGTTTGTTAAATCCTATGATTTGGGATGCACTAACAGACATGTCATATTTTTTTTCGAGACATTTTTGCATCGACAATAAACTATGATTACATAAGCAAAAAACAAGAAGATATTGTTTTAATTTTATGTAAACTTAAAAAATTATTCCCTCCAGGTTTGTTGGACTCAATAGAAAATTTGATATTACATTTTCTACATGAAAAAAAATAGGAAGTATGGTATAGTTATGATATATTTACCCATTTGAGAGATGCATGTAGAAATTAAAAAAAAGTATATAACAAAGAATCAGTTGAATGCTCAATTACAGAAGCTTATTTGTAAGAGAAAATTTATTTATTCTTCCCTCATTACTTTAAATATGAATAAACCTCAAAGAAAAATTGCATGAGTTTTAATGAGATAAATGTTGAAGATGACATGAGAAATCAATTATCAGTTTTCAATTAGTCCAAAATTTGATTCAGTGGAGTTCATGAACCATGGATTTTAGATGATGAAAATCAAAGAGCTCATATATATATTATGATCAATTGTGAAGAAATAACATCATTTATACTATGAGTTCTCCTGTCACATATACTATAATTTTTATAATAGTACATTAATCTTATTTTACTTGTATGTTATATTATAATCAAATCAAGAAATAGTTTCCACAAATTACAACAGATTCTCTTGAAAAACATCATCAAAAATGTTTTTCCTACTAGTTTCAAAAACTGGTAACATAAATTATTATTTTTATTTCACATGAAAAATCAATTTAATACTTGTTATAGTGATAATTTTTTACAACATTTCAATTATCTCAACATGATGATAAAATTGATAATCGATTATCTGTATTGAGTAACCCACCTTCAAAAATAGTTAAATCTTATACGGCATATGTTTTGAATGGTTTTTGATTTCATACATGTGCATATGGGGAATAAAGAAAATGAATATTGGTGTTTTCTTGAGAGGATCTCATCATAGAGAAACTAAAGATGAATCTTATAGAATGATATAAGAAATCATGGAACTGTGTTATCTAGGACAACATTATATAATGATGTTTATATGTAAGGGGGTGGATACTGAGAGGGGATTTCATGTTTATATGATCTATGGATTCATTGATATTAAATATAGAAGTATTCTTATAGTAAATGAACCATTTTTGTTAGACCATCTGACACATCAAATTTATTTTGAAAATTAATGTTCTACTTCAAGGGAGTTGGGTGATTATTGAAGCAAAATAAAAATTAAATCTCGAGAGAATCAGTTTACTGAAGTTGAATGTGGTTCCGCTGAAGTGCAAGGAATTATAAATTTTCATGAGTCTCATATGAATCTTTATTTTACAAAAAGAGACACGAATATCATTAATGACACCCCATAGTTAGGGGTTGATGGTGAAGATGTGGTTAACGATGTTACAATGGAATTTAGAATGAAAAAAGATGATGAAACTAGAAATAATATGGAAATTGATGAGGTTGAGGAAGAAGATTAAGACATTGACATTGACATCTAGAAAGATGAGGATAAATATGGTCATTGACATAGTAAAATGCTAGTTATAATCATATAAAATATATATCTATATATAATAGCTGTTTTTAATCATTTACAAACAAATATAATTTCATGTTTTATATTGATGAGGATCTATATCATTTGTTATAGGAGGATGATCAACATTTGGATGACCAAGACGTTGGATCATCCGAACCTTAGTCTACTGGTAGTTCGGGCAGAACTTGGAGGGGGCGTGGTCTTTCCCAACTGATGATTCCCGAACCTATCCCTAATTGATGTCCACAACTTGGGTTTGATCCACACACATAGAGGTATGTTTACCAGTGCATTTTAGTTAGTTTTAATTAATTTATTTGTATTCTAATTTTTGATTAATAATTTTTCTTCGTAGCTTTACACATATAGCTGTTGGACAAGGGAGTGCTATATTGCACAATTATTTTTCTGATGCATGCGTGTCATGGGATCAAATTCTCATTTATGTACAACACATCATGTTCGAGCATTGGCTGGTACATAAATAAATAATATTTATTTTGGAATTAATTTAATTAATAACTTGATCTAATAAATTATTTGTAGGGTTTATGGTATCCCATTTATGAGAGCATACATGAGGCTATGTGGAAGGCATGGTAGCAGGCTATGCATCCACATTATACTCAATTTTTTCAAAATATTAAAAGTAAATAAATGGAGAAAGCATGAGAGAAAAAGTTTGACGAGACATGTCATGTCCACTGACCTGATTATATTTAATATAAGGTTCGGGTTGGATTATTTACACACTAGTTTAGTAGACGGTTTTAGAGTAGATCATCAGTAGTCATACATTAAACACACATAGGGAGCATATGGTAAGTAAATTTTTTAAATATTTTATATAATGTTAAATATAAATGGTTTATTTTATATTCATATAGCAGTCACAAAACCCGATATTACATTGTATGACATTTATAGGAGGATGTACAGTGATCCATACAGTAAAGAGATTATAGGTGCTTATCATCATCATATTATGGTTTGGATAATTTTTTTAGAGTTTCAAATTTAACTAAAAATAATATTTTAATTATTTTAATTTTAAATTGCAATTGAAGGTGTCATATGAGACCACAATGTCTCAAACACATGTTGAGAGTCAGGCCGAGACAAGTGGTCAGACTAGTGCCCCTTGATTTGATGAGTTAGAGTAGATTCAAGAGACCCAATATGCCTTCGAGAATGGTTAAGTTGTGGGTATCGGCTCTCGATTGTCCCTGGGGGTTTTTATGGAACCTCAGCAATGTCGATGCCCATCTCAAGTGGATCTCACAGAGAGTCATCTTCATCTCATTAATAGTATGAGGAGAAACTCTGATCTCAAAGTGAGCTTATAGAGACTATGCGTAGGGAGGTGGGTCAGAAGAATTAGTGGAAGAAACAACAGTATGAAGACTTCCTACAACAATAACCACAACAACAGGAGATGCATGATGAGATGCGTTGATGGCAGCATCGACAAGAGTAGGAGCAGATAGAGTACATGCGATGTATGAATCTCAGTTTAGGGATGGAGTACCCTCCACCATCTCTTACAGATCCACCAGATGACCCTCCCTCAGTGATGTATTTTTATTTTATAATGAAACATTTGAATATTTTTTTGTAACATTAAGTATTTAATGTTTTAAATAATGTGTTTTTTATATTTTCTCAAATATTAATATTTTTATTATTTATTTAATTTTTTATTATATTTATTAATTTATAAATTAATATTTTTTTAATATTTTTGTGAATAATTAGGTTTTCATTATATTAATAATATTAATATTATTATTTCATTAATAATGTTAATAATATTATTATATTATTTAATTATTTTACAGTTAATTTTATTTTATGAATATTAATATTAATATTTTATTTATATTAATATTATTATTATTTTATAAATAATTTTACTATACTGATATTAATATTATGATTTTATTTATAATAATATTATATTATTATTAATATTTTTTTAAACTATTTGCGATGGGACCATCGAAAAAGGTTTTTTTTAAATATTTTCAGTAGTATTTGCGACGATCTATCACAAAAGGTAAAAATAGGAAACTATTTGGGGTGGGCGGTCAGCCCGCCGCAATATAGTTTTTTAAAAAACTGCCGATTTTTTTTGTGACAGTGCCACTACCCATTGTAAATAATAACTTTTTGCGATGAACCAAAAAAAATGTAATATTTGTGATGCCCTTTTCCGTAATGGGTCATTTGTAATGGGAACCTGTCGTAATAAGCCATTTTTTCAGAAGTGTGGTCAACTATAAGGTGTCATAACTTCTTATGAGAGAACCAATTTAGAATTTATATTCTCATCCAACCTATTAACTAACTAAGGGTTTAACATAGACTATAATTTACCAAGGTCAAAACCTCATGGAATTGTATTAGAAACAATTAAAACAACATAGAATGATTAAATAGGTTTTAGAACCAATTAATCAAAAGAAAAGAACAAAGAACAATAAATAAAATTTTATACACTAGTGAAGTAAAAAATATAATGACTAATTAAGATGTTATTGGAATTGGATCCTAGAGAGCCGCCTATTAGGATGAACACTCTCTATTATAATTACACTCCTTTTTATATCTTGGGTAATTTAATTAATTAATAAAAAATGTAACTAAAAAACCTATTTAAACATGACCACCCAAACCTAAACAATGGTAACATATAGGAATTAGTAGACATTCAATGTATTGAAATCATACCAACCACAAAACACATTGTTCATGTGAGAAAACAAGATATATTATAATAATAATAGAAATAAATGAATAATAACATCAATAATTATATTTAATAATATCAATACACTATAAACAATCCCTTGTTATTACATGTTTAGTAATAAAACAAATCTCCACATAATACTATTCATAAGGGAGGTGTAGTTAAAATAAAATATATATAATCTAAGAACTGGTAAAACTATAGCTAAATGCACTTACAATACTAGTCTCAATCCCCTAGAAATTTTACCTTCAACTACAGTTTTGGCCTTATCCAATAATAAACATAATTATCAAATATATTTTTATCCCATATCTCTAAATCTTTATCAATTTAAATCCACATAAAACTCCACTCAGATAAAGTAAAACATCCATGTTCACACTCTCCTTATATCTCTCCCAAATAATATTTAAAATAATTTTTAGGGAGATAAAATATCAAATTTTCATATTTTTACCAATATAAATATTATGGAATAAATAGGTCTTACAACACAAACTACATCTCTTGACCAAAAGATACAATGTGTGGTGTGGGCTAGGATGTAATTCCCTTCCCCTGAAAAATTTGAGCAATTCATATATCTTACACCTCCATAGTGCAATGAATATCATCACATTGTAACCCCCATCTCCATGAAAATTAACAAACATTCATTTTTCCACCACCAGGCAGATGGACACCTCCTATTGCAACCACATTCAACCTTTTAACCATCTATTCATCCATGATACAAATGAACTCTGACGGTGTAACAATACTCAAACCAAATCAATAAATAAATTACAAAATATTGATCCTCCAAAATATATAATCATCATACCAAATAAAGATCCTCCACTATACAAAATCATCACACACTACAACCCTCTTCATCCTTCAAGTCTACTTCTCAAGAAAATGTGTAACACTAGACCTAGAAACAGTAGACTCATATAAGACTAGAGAACATCCTATGTGTGAACTCCTACATCATAACCACCTAAACCATTATATAATAACCATACATGAAAAAATTATCTTCAGGGGGATACAAATCAATATTTATCTTGTGACAAAGTCGGTTCTCTTCAAGTAGCAATATGGCATGTGCTTCCTTGATGTTGTTGAAGGTAGATCAGGTCAAAATGCGAGTGATGATAACACAATGTGTATGTGGGGAAGAAGATGTTGTCTCAACATGATATGATTAAATTATTGTAAATAATATATAGTCATTGAGATTTCACAGACTCTAGATTTGACACATGTAGGGGAGTCCTCCACTATATAACCCCGGATGCAACATTCGACGGCTATATTAGTAGCCCTGAACCATCCCGTCCATAATCTCCTTCCTAGTTTCTATATGAAATGGGAACTCCTATTTTTACCAATAAAAACCTAATCCTAAATCCTACCCACACTAGGGTCACCCATTTTTTATTCTTACACATGTACTTATTTTGGCCCAGTGTATATAGACACCCTTTTCCTTTTGAAAAAACACACATTGTTTCCTTAGTAAAATCCTCTTAAAAAGTACACCTAATTTTTTTTTCAAAATTATAGTTTATATATATATTATCTCTAAATAATATAAATCAATGATTAATTGGTAAAAATAATTAAAAAATCAATAAAATTTTTTAATTTAAATTTAGAATTTAGTATGCATGAAATATACAGATCAAATCCCCCAGTAGTTAAACTATGCTTGTCATCAAGAATTTAAACTACACCAAAATAAAAAAGAAATACCATGATACACATATTCATATTTAAAATACCATAAAAAAAATAATTTCTATTGGGGATATAATATTTTAACCTCCCCATAAGACATATCTCTTTAAATCCTCACTTTTCAATGAAACTAATCAATTATGAATTTTTTCCATGGAAAATCAATGAATATTTTCCCAACCTACATTAAAATTTATTAAATCATTTTTACCAGGAATTATAATTTATAATTTAACCCACATTAAAATATTTATATGTAACACCCTACTATTTTATATTTATTCCCTTAAACTATTTTTGAAGTATTCGATAACTTACATTACACACAACCCCTAGTCTAAATAAACCATTATATATTATAAACTTCATAACATAGACATTTAATTTGTGGATATAAATAGTGTTAAACAAATTATGAAATATAAATAGTAATTTTCTCCTAAATTCAAATTTATTGATTATTCCTAAGAAAGAATCACTCTATTTTTATTATAAACATTTCTTGAGTAAAAGACCTGTTTTTTGAAGAATTATATTTTTCTACATATCATGTAATAATATATATTTATCACTATATAAAAATTATTTTAATTTAATTTAATGATAATTACTTAATAATCATTCATAGTTTACTTATAAAATGCTTTGGAATGAGGAAAAAACCACTTAAAGGTAAAAATAGTTATTTTTTCGGAAAACTATTTTCATATATATAATGTGTTTTTATCCTAATAAATTAAATAAATCAGTATAGATTAATGATTTTAATGAAATTTATATAATATATATTCAATAAAATATTTAAACATTCATTTAATAGTTTTTACAAGGTAATTAATGATGGTAAACTTTGTTTTATGCTTAAAAATGCATTTTAAAAAAAATGGTTTTTGTTGTGTTTTGCTTATGTATTTTAATATTAATTTCTTAAACTTTGAGAAATTAAATTTAAAAAAATGGATTCAATAATAATAATCAAAATTTTTATTTTTTTTATGAGGAAACTTTAATTTTTGGTCACAATGAAGAATAAACACTGTATAAATTTGTTATCACGGAGAGGGTTTAATCGAGTTTACTGAGGGGATTAAACTAAGTGATAAGGGTGAAAAACCCTCCTAAAATTTTCTAAATCATATTTATATGAGATATTAAAACCTTATATTATCCTTTATTATAATTATTGTCCATTTTTTCCACTTTTACCAGAAAATGACTTTATATTATTTAAATATTTAAGTAATCCAATGTACATTCCTCCCCTCCTTTATAAAAGGACACCAATAATCAACCATTATTTACATAATTTTAACACTATATATAAGAAATACCTAACAAAAAAACTTCCTATATTCCTTCCCATAATTATTAATGTTTTTTCATCACCCAAAGACCATCATATAAAGTCCTAAGGTGTAAGACAAATGATCTCTTTCAAATAAGAGTGAATTATCTTACTTGACTCTTTCAAAGATTATTTATTCTTTTAATTACAATAAATCAATTTTATAAATAATAAAATAATTAATCTGGTATAATAAATATATTGAGATATTGTTATGATTATGGGATAACCATTTTCTACTTCCTTTCTATTAAATGAGAAATGAAAGTATCGCTCGTGCGTACGTGTGGACTACCGCCTCCACATATCGATATGATTATTTTTCTGTTAATAACTCACATTAATAGTTAAAATGATAGATTTAATAAATATATATGATATTTATGATATAATTATTATTTTTTGAAAGAAAAAAATATTTTTTATAATTCATTTCTTCTTATTGTTAGAAAATGAAAACAACGTTCATGCATACGTATGGACTACCGTCTCCATGAATGGTGTAATTAAAATTTTCTATATATATACCATTAATGGATGGTTATAAATATTTATATAATTAACATATATGATATTTATATATTTATTAAAATTATAGATATAATTGAACCATGAACATGATGAAAGAATCATAACCTCTTAACCGAAACATACATAAAAAATGAAGTAGTTAACACATGAAATGATGATGACCATGTAAGATTATCAATGAAAGGGTTATATAATGTTATAAGTAAAACATTTATGGAATCGTAAGTATTAATATGGTTTTATTTTATTTGTATAATAAATTTAAATTTATTTTATAGGAGGTTATAGTTCTTACAGAGAAAGTCTAATTTGAGGTAATAATTTTATGTTACAATCTCACTTTTTTCCATAATCATTGGTGATTAAATATATAATGATGAAATAATATGATATAATTATAAAAAATATTATTTATTTTATTATCCTCTTGTTATTTCTATATATTACATGTTTTCATTTCATTTACCTCTCTCTAATTACTCAAAATTTTGAAATAATGTTGTTATAGAAAACTAAATTTTCATCTTGTCTATGTCCATATTATGTTTAAAATATTTTCAAGAATATATTTACTACTCTAAAATAATTAATTAAAGTCATTTTTACCCATTTTTACTTTCTATAAAAAAAATTAAAAAGATTTTTCTTTTCATTTTTTGAATGAAGAACTTTTTACCAAAGGTTTAAAAGAAATATTTTTTAATGTATACTTCAAAAAAGAATTTTCCCACCATCATTACTATTATTTTCTTTGAAGATTAATTTATTATTTTGTATAGTTGTTTTCATAGAGAATTTGTTTCTTAGTATTCTATAATTTTTTAGATTTAAAATAATTATTTCAAAAGGAAATGCGTTTTTTCTTTAAGAAATATTTTAATGAACTTTTAAAGGTATTTTTATCTAAAAAACATCCATTGATGTTAATTATGATTTTTTGGGGATATTATCCAATGATACAATATTTATTTATTATATATATGGTTTATGATTTTGATGGTGAAATATTTATGTAACTCATTTTATTTTCTACACGTTAAGCTATAACGAAAAGATAAATGTTTTCTAGATCTTATGCCATATATATGAATGGATTATGATATTAAAATAGGTGGATCCATTATATCCCTCCAATTCATTGGATATTGTTAAATGTTTATGATATCAGTGGGTACACACGAGTTTAGCACTAACTCAAAGTGGGTAAACTATTTTTTTGTCCAATCCAAATATGTGATGAATGTCTTGGTAGATAACCTTGAAAAATGATTTCTATAATTATGATCATGACACTCAATGAATTTTTTAGGGATCATGATATTTGATTATTCATGTATTATAAACAACTGAAGCCTTATACAATGAATATTATCTATAAATTACTAGGTATGTTTTTCAAATGTTAAAATCATATTATCATATCCTTATTATAAATACATACATATGATCATTGGCTAATATATCCCATGTTTACCCTTACTGAGAATCAGATCTTAAACTTTCTTATATTTCCTTTCCTCAGGTTATGAATAAATATTTTATGTTGGGTATATCTAATAAGGGTATTATGTGAGAAGAACTTTGTCTGAGACATTAAAGATATTCTATGATATAATATGTTTATATATCTACTATCCAAAGACACTAAACCTTTATAGTCCCTGGGTATGAATTGTTGTTAATTATATTTAATATTCATCTAAAATAATGATATATTTATTTATATAATATTTGGGTCTCCTTAGTTGGTATCTGCAGAAATTTTAGATAGTTTTTGATATTATTATTAGAGAAATTTGGTGTAACTCAAAGAGATAATTCTAAGTATAGGATAGAATTCTAAGATATAGTGAAGAAAAAAGTGTGGTTTTCCTAGAAAATAAATCTCTATTTGGATACTAGAAATTGTCTGTGGTTGTGACATATATGAACCGAGGAATAATAACTCTAAATGGGATAGATTGGGTATTAACTCTATCATAAATTATAAAATATGAGTGGGACTAATGTTGAAAATATATCTAGAGACTCCATGGGGATCTTCTTGGGTTAATTCACATTTTATTTAAGAATCATTTTGAAGGATTTGAATAGATAATGACTATGTATTACTAAGGTTAAACCTAACATGTAATATATTGAAAACAATGCGTCATGGTTATATATAACATGAATGATTTTTCATTATTATATGATTTCTCATTATGATTGTTGTTGGTTAAACTGTTTTTTTTGTTTTAGTTAATCCATGGAACTAGAAAGAACCATTTTAACTATAAATTTGATATAAAATGAGATTATTTTCCTCCTGATAAACTTAATTTCATGGGAGTTGTAATGAAAAATCTAATTGTTATAATTTAATAATTTTCTTAAACCACGAATCATTATAATCTTAAAAATGCTAAAATAAGGGAATATTGTACTATTTAATCATTCATGAGGAAACATTCAACTTATTTTAGTGGGTTCATTAATCCAATATTTGTTGAAAAATGAATCCATACCACTTAAAATATATTTTCCATTTTCTAGTTCTCAAATAATGAAAAATTTATTTAGGTTGTTTATTATTTCGAAGGTGAAGTAGATCAATTGTGGAATCTTATCAAGAAAACAAGGAAATATGAGGAAATTGAATATATAGAGTGGGATTAGTTTAGTAGGTTAATTTTCAATACGAAATTTCCTTGTATTATTAATATGAGAGTATATAAGGAATTCCATGAAATAAATAAAAAGGATTATTAATCTATTAGTATATATGTTTTTTTAAAGACTTGTGATGTATGATTCTGGTATTATCATCCAACTTGAAAAAAGATTGATCGATTCCTCGATGTATTAAAATGAATTCATTGAATGGAATTATCCATAAGATACGATATTAGCTATAAATAAATCATTTTATGTTATCTCAAGTTAAAAATTTAGATCAGAATCACCCATAAATATCGTGGTTTTAATAAGGAAATAATTATGGAATTAAAATTAAACTTTAATAATAAAATCCATGGAGGTATAAAGATAAATCTTCCTTAATGAAAGAAGTGAGGAAAGAAACATGGATGAAATTATCTTAAGTGGACTAGTAAATCCTTTAATTATGGAAAAGATGGTAATTGAGAAATCAGATGTCAAAGTTATAGAAAGAAGTTATCTAATGATGTGAATAGAGTAAAATCTCTATATAATGCACCACTCAAAATCTAGTGTTTCAAATGCAAGTAGTATGGGAAATATTAAAACTAGTTATAAAATTATAGGTTTAATGATGATGATCGATTTCAATAAACTCTTAACCTAGAGAAAAGAGAAAATATCATACGATCACTATTATTGATGTGGGTTATGAGAATGAAGTGGTGAAAAGTATACATACCATATAATCTAAAACTGCTATTTTCATATTTAAATATGGTTCTACCCAAATATTAATATATTAAAAATTTATAGTGATTTCATATTACCAACTAAATTTTCATATCTTAAATTAGTAGTGAAAAATACTAATGGTATGATAATCACATTAAAGTATATGTTTCTTCTCCGATTGAAGTCTATAGGAATGTGATTCCTAAAAATCTTGGTATTCTCTCTTTAATTTAATTTAATGTTATTTTGGGAATGTATTGGATCTAACTATATATACCCCATATCAATTTACGAGGATAGAAAACCACCTTTCATATTGTAAATGAACCTGTGATCATTTATCAGTGCAAGGATGAATACAATCTTATAATGGAAATTAGTTACATTTTGTGGGTTTTTATTCCTATTCATAATGGGTATTTATCATATATAGTTTTAGAGAAACACAACATCAAATATTTATCAATTTTATGATATTTTTTTTGATTTATAATAAAAATAATTTGATATTCTTATTCTAAATTCAAAAGCCTATTTTTTAGTAGAATTAATATAAGGTGTTACACCTATTTCAAATACTCTACATAGAGTGGATCCAATTGATTTATAGTAATTTAAGAATAAAATCTTGGAGAATCCTGATAAATTATTCATTCAGTTAAGTGTCTCACCATGGGGTGCACCATTTCTTTTTATTAAGAAGAAATATGGATCAATGTGACTTCGAATTTATTATTAGGAATTTAACAAAATTACGATAAATAATAAATATCCTATACCCTATATTGATGATTTTTTGATCAACTACGAGGGGCTCAATACCATTATAAGATTGACCTTCATTCTAGATACTATCAGTTGATAATAAATTATGAATACATACCTAATACAACCTTCCATATGTGGTATGGACACTATAAATTTATAGTGATTCTATTTTGACTAAGAAATTCCCCCAATGTATTCATGCATTTAATGAATAATGTATTTATATATTATCATGATCAATTTCTGGTGGTATTTTTTAGATTATATTCTTATATACTCTATGATAAATTAATACTATCAATATCACCTGAGAAATGTGTTTAAGACCCTAAGGAAGGATAATCAATATTCAAAATTCAAGAAGTGTAAATTTTGGTTACAAAAGGTATCATTTTTGTGACATGTGATCACAAGTGAGGGTATATTAGTCAATTATTCTAAGAGAGAATACATTAAACATTAGCTTATAAAAACCACTATGATTGAGATTCATAGTTTTATTGGATTGGATGAATATTATCGACACATTGTTAAGAATTTATCTTGGATTTACAATCCACTCACCAAGTTAAAATGAAAGGGATTCAAGTTACTTTTCACTAATAAATGTGAAGAAAATTTAAATGAGATAAAGAGAAGGTTAGTCATTGAACCTATACTCACAATACCCTATAATTGAAAAGGGTTGTTTATATATAGTGATGAATATAAAAATATAATAGGATGTGTTATTATATAGAATTACATGGTGATAGATTATGCCTCTTTTTAATTAAAGTTTCATGAGAAGAATTACCGACACATGACTTGGAGTTAGTATTGGTAAAATTTTCATTAAATATATAGATACATTATATTTATAGAGAATGGTGTGACATATATTATGATTATAAAATTATATAGTATATATTAACCTGGAAATTGTTTAATATGCACTAGATAAGATGGTTGAAGTTGATTAAATATTATGGATGCTCAATACTTTACCACCTTAGGAAAGAAAAGAAGGTGGCTGATGCTTTGAGTTGAAAGGATTATGAATTATTCTCTATGAGGGGTATTTCAAAATATCCAATATTTATGGATTAGTAAAAGATTGACCTTAAAATATTGAAGGATATAAAGAAATATTATCTTTTACTAATGAGTGTCCAACCATCTATCCATGTGAAGATTAAATAGTTGTAAAAGTAATACATAGATCTACAAAAGAAGATGATAAATGTTCCAAAGTTCAACCATAATTACTATTCAATGATAAGATTTAGGTATAGAGTATGTGTCCATGTTATACCTGAATTTAATAAGGATCTATTTCATGAAGATTATAGGTCATAATTCTCTATTCATACTGGAAGTATAAAGATATATAGATACCTTAAAGAGTATTTATGGTGGTATAACATGACAAGAGAAATTTAAAAGTTTGTATTTAATTCCATGGTATGATAATAAGTAAACTATGAGAGGAATAAGTCTGAGGGGATGATATAACCATTACCCATACCTATATGAAAATGAGAAAACATCATAGTAGATATAATTGTTGGACTCACCAAGACATCTAAAGGGAATAGTTTTATTTGGGGTTTTGTCAATATCATTATAAATTAAACACATTTATTTTTTATTGAAGAATATTTATATCTTAATCATATTACATAGATATACATTAAATAAGTGGTAATATTTTTTATAGTATCATATTCTATTGTATCTGATTGAGATGAAATGTTTACATCAATGTTATGGGGAATTCTTCATCCAAATTTTGATATAGATTTGTGTTTCATTACAACCTATTATCCTTAGATAGATAAAAATTATGATAAAACTGTCCCAAATGTGGAGGATATTATAAGATCATGTTCTCTATATTTCAATGTTGGTTGGTATCAACAAATTCCTCTTGTCAAATTCTCTTATAACAATAGCTTTCACTCGAGTATTTATATGACTTATTATGAATCCCTTTGCAAAAATAAGTGAAAAAACTATTAAATGTTGGGATGAATTTATAGAATAAATTATGTTGGGACCTAATATAGATAAGGAAATGATAGGGAATGTTAGATCCTTTCAATAGCACATCAAGGTAGTTCAGAGCCTACATAAGAGTTATACTGATAATCATCAGAGAGATCTATAATTCAATGTTAATGAGAAGTTATTATATTAAATTTCTATATGTAATAAGGTTATGATATTTAAATATATGGTAAATATTTTCCCTATGTGTATTGGTCCCCTTGAGATTCATGATTGAGTTGGTATGGTAGCTTATTTCTAGACACTTCTACCGAACCTCTCTCAGGTTCATGATGTGTTCCATGTATTGTTTGTGGGTAAGTTAATAATTGATCCTTCAAGAGTATTTAAATTGAAGGTTATAACACTAGATAATTTTATTTCATATAAATAACTGCTAGTATAAATCTTGGATCATAGAGATAAAGATATATTTAACTATACTACTCAATTAGTTAATCTTCTTTGGAAGAATTAGAAATTTATGGACGCTATATGGGAACCCAAGGATGTAATGAGGATGAAGTATCATATTTTTTTTTTATCAAAGCGATTCAATTTTTAATGTGAAATTATTTTAATAGGTAATCAAATGTAATACCTTGAGATTTTATATGTATTCATTTGAAATAAATTTAAAGTATTCAATATCTTTCTTTACACACAACATCAAGTCTAAATAACCCACGATATATTATAAACTTTACAACCTATAAATTGGATTGGAAAATATGAATATTATTATTCACATTATTAACAATAATTATAAAAGTTTTTGTTAATTAAAATGTATCTATTAATTCTTAATAAATAATATTTTTATTTTTAGTAAAATAATTTGATGATTAAAAGAATTATTTTTTGAATAATTTATTTTTTATACAAATTATGTATTAATATATATTTACCAATATTTAAAAATAATTTAAATTTAATTTATTGATAATTTATGAATAATAAATTATATATTATTCATATAATGGTTATTGATGAGAATAAAATCATCTAAAGGTAAAAAGAGTTATTTTTGAAACAACTGTTTTTCTGTGTGAAATATGTTTTTATTTTAATAAATCAAATCAATAAATATTTATTTGTAATGTTAATGTAATTTATAAAATATTTATTCATTAAAATAATTTAATATTTATCTAATAGTTTTTAAATGTAAATGAATGAAGGTAAGCTCAATTTTTTTTCAAAAATTGCATTTTTCTAAAAAATGATTTTTCTTGTGTTTTGAACAATAATTTTAAATTTAATTTATACCAATTAAAAAAATTGAATTTGATAAAATTAATTCCATATTTTGAATAATAATTTAAAATTTGGTAATTATTTCACTTTCATTTTTTGTCATAATAAATAATAAAAATAGTAAAAGATTGTTCCGTTAGTGGTTAAATAGGTTTACTAGGAGGGGCTTAAACTAAGAGGCAAGGGTAAAAACTCCACATAAAAATGTCTAAATATTATTTAAAAAATATATTTAGACCTAATATTATATTATATTCAAATTATTGTTTATTTTGTTTCACTATAAGAAGAAAATGACATTATAATATTTAAATCATTTAAGTAATTTCATGTGTGTCCCTCCACTCACTTATAGAAGGACACCTCTTATACTCCATTATTAACACAATTGTTTCCCAATATTTCATCTAATACCTACCCAAAACCCATAATAGTTTAATTTCATTAATTATTAATCTCACGATATTACCCTAATACTATCCTAATAAGGATTAAGGTGTAAGTCAAAGGTGGTATCTATAAGAAGAGGTAATCGTTATACCTAACTCTTTCAAGGTTTATTTCTTCTTATAATTTCCAAAAATATAGTGTATCCATCATAAAATAATTAAGATAGTAACATAAATATAATTTTATGTTATTATTATTATGGTAAAACCATTTTCTACACCATTTCAATAAAATGGGAAATGAATGTATCACTAATGCATATGTGTGGACTACCGTCTCCACATAGAGATATGATTTATTTTCCATCACCACCTCATAAATATGTTTATAATTATTGATTTAATAAATATATATGATATTTATTATATAATTATTCTTCTATAATTATAAAAGATTATTTATCTTTATTTATTTTAATTCATTAGAAAATGAAAACAGAGTTCATGCCTACAATAAACTATCATTTCCATGAATGGTGTAATTTATTTTTATATCAACGATTTTTGTAGAAGGTTATATATATATATATAATGAATATATATTATATTTATATCATGGTTAAAATTTTATAGATTATGGAACCATGATTATGATGTAAGGACCAAAACTGTCGAACTAAAACATATATAAAAAATGAAGTAGTTAATACCCAAAATGATGATTATAATGAAATATTATTAATGAATAATGGATAAGATCTTATAATTAAAAAAATTATGTTATTATAAGTATTTTTTTTGTGCAATATAATAATAAATTTAAATTTATTATACCAGAGGTTAGAGTGCTTACGAAGAAAGTTGGACTTGAGGTAAGAGTTTTATGTTATAATATAACTTTTTATTGGTATTGTTTATGGTAAAATATATAATGATGAAATTATATGATCTAAATTTAAAAAATATTTTATATTTCATAATAATATATATTTTTTTATATATTAAATTTTTTTATTCCTTTACCTCTCTCTATATAAGGACCTAGCCTTAAAACATTACATAATAATAAATTAAATGAATAATTCACATTGAGGATCTTTTCTGGTTTAGAGTTTTATAGAATTTGGCCATAACTATTACATTACATCTCAAAAATTACAAGGTATACATTTCTACTCAATTTCCATTTTTCTAATGAAATAAAAACTGTTGAAAAAAAAGAGTCATGTCTAGTCCCATGTTATAGATAGCGTGACTTTTCCTTGATCTCATCATTGACCATATTCATCTTTAAGTACTGTGAAAAACATTTCAAATCATGGGATTATCATAAGAATCTCAGTAAGGGACATAAAACAAAGAAAGAAAATATTAGTTCATTATTTCATATATAACATAAGCTCTTTAACATACCTCATGAAATCATAAGATTTATGAATAACACATAGAAAACATAAATCATAAAGGTAACTTGTGGAATCCATAACATACTTATGTTGTAGGTTTCACATCTACCTATTGAGTTACATTTGTAATACCCATCATAGTATATTCCCTAAATATCTAAAGAGAAACATTCACATTTACCTCCATCACATTACCCAATTCATTGGAGAGCTATCTCGGGCTCACCCGCCCTAGGTTTATCACAGAACCACCTGTATACGTAACAATTCCCAAGAACCATAACATATTCATAACACATAAAACAAACATAAAGGAAAGATAACATTTACACATTTCAATCAAAATATATCATTTAAATATATTAAACAATAAATCCATTATCAAAACCTTTTTCAATACCAATATACGAAAAAAGAGTAAATGATATTTACTTTCCTTTTAAAAACATTATGGATTGTTAAGGAATCCAAAGATCAAATAATATTTACAGCGGTGGAAAGGTCGTTGTCACTGCGTACATTAAAAGAAACATTATTTTTTTTCATTTTGTTAAAATATTAGTAGAGAAAAGATTAATTTTTAATAAAAGTAAAAGTCAAAGGGGTTTATACACCATATAAAAGAAAGTCGTGTATAAAAAAAAATATGCCTCAATGAAAGGAGATTGAGATGAAGTCCCTTGCCTCGTGACTGACTTGACCCGTTCATTCTTTAATCTCCTTAATAATAAACTAAACTTAATTTCTACTTACTTAAGATTATTTTTCACGTTTATTATTCCTTTAATATCATTTATTACCTTGTTATAAACATTATGTTCTCATTAAAGTTAATAACAATAATTTTTTTGATATTTGGTACTTGAGTAAAAAATAGACCTCTTATAATTACATGTTGTTCACGTGGTCAAATGTTCATTATATATAGAATTATATTCATGATTTCCACCAAATCATCTTTTTTGTTATTATCAAAAAACCGCTTTGAGGCTGACCGGAAACCAAAACATCACACGCGGGATACAGAACATACACGACAGATTTGAAATTCAAAATTTAAAACGCATCAGCAGCATATAATCCAATGAAGCCTCGATCAATGAGGAGCCACATCACCCGGAGATATGACTTCTGCATCATGATTCACACCTGTCGTCGATGCCAACCCATCCTCCCGATCATTTTCCCCATCCTTCGTCACGCCCATACGCCGGAGGAACAAATTTCATTGGAGCCGATCTGCGCCTCTCCACAGCCACAACGAACATCTTGTCCCTGTCAGGGTCCATCGACACCACCATAAACAACCAAAATGAAACTTCACAGATCAGAATCTCCAAAAATCATCCTCAACGTCGCTTCTCCAAGCGTCAGCCCGTCAACTGAAGCCCCGTTGCTGATATCCTCCATCATGAACCACCGTCTTCGTCGACATCAACACCGCCCAAACCGCCAGCACCGATGACCGGAGTAACCAAAGCATACCAGAAACAAATTTTACCACAATAAGAACACAAACTTTCGCAGACAAATGCATCAAGCCTTCTTCGTCGAACATATCACCACGAGAACAAAATGAACGACCGTCGAAAGAAAAAACCTTCACCACTGATAAAACCGGACAAACAGAAACATCTTGAAATCCGAAAACGATACCAAAATCACTAACATCATAGAGGAATAGAACCCTAGAATCAAAGGGAAACCGACCCTAGACTCGCCAAGAACACCTCCGACCTCCAAGTACCACATACCAAAGTCTCTTAGATTACCACCACTTGAGGTCTGAATCAGAAAGGAGAAGAGGAACTTGAAACCAGAGTAGGTAATTGAGAAGCCGAGGGTTCCAGGAGACGACGAAATAGAATCCAGAAGCCAAACAAGAACAAATCGTCACGAGAGCAGCTGGAGAAACCATCGACTGACGCACCATAAATCCCAAAAATCCAGAATCATAAAGAAAAAAATAAACATAATATATATCATATATAAATATTTTGCTATCTTAATGGACATCATGAGAGGCGGTAGGAGATAATTGAACAATCATCGTTTTCTGAGGAGTTAGTTTTCCATCCACAGAAACAATATGTTCTTTACCCATTAGATGAAGGTGTGTGTAAGTTTAGTTAGAATAAATCTCATAAAAACATCCTAGTATATTGATGATATTGGTGTTGTTATAAAAAAATTATAAAAAGATTTTAGTGGTTGGATAAGTAAAATAAAAGAAAATAATTTATGAGAAACTGTTACCTTTAATTCGGGTAACTCTCTTTGGTTTGAACCAAAATGACTTCTTGAAGTGCCTTATGACTAAGTTAAGGCATCTAGGTTGAAGAGAGGGATCTTGAGAGATTATATGGGCAGGTTTTGGACAAGACAAGGCGCTTGATAGGAGTTATTAATGGGTTATAGGTGATAGCTTTTTGTAAGGGGGAGGAGGGACTCTACAGGAAAGTGTGAAAATATTATTTTATTATATAATGATTTTCAGTTTCTAAAGGTATAAAACTTATTAAAGTAAAAGATAATATGAATAATGGTCTAAATAAAATCATAAAATAATAATTGGACAAGTTTTATATATTATTTTAATCTTTATAATATTATTTACTTAAATCATTTATTAATGAGGTAAACACTACATCATTATTGTATCATAAATATTTTTATTTATTGGATGTCTAAAAATTATAAAAAAATACCATGATGTAGGAAATATTTTTTTATTTATAATGAATACTTATAGTCTAAAATATAAATTATATAACAATTTTTAAGAATTTATTTAATAAATGATATTTGTTTATGTCATTTTTGTCTGTACTTTAATTTAATTAAAATAAAGTGTCATTATCACTCCCGAGTGGACCCATGGGGTCACAAAATCAACCCAAGGATGATCATGATTAGAAGTGAATCAACTAATAGGATTAGAAAAAATTTTAGGGAAATTTTATATTATTATTGTAATATTTGTTTACCCTTATTTACTATATTTACTCTTTAACCATGGTAAATAAAATATTTACTGAAGTAAATATTCATAATGTCTAAAAATATAAGTTATCTATTTACAAAATTTAGACCTCCTGATTCCAAATATGGAATCCATTTTTCCAAATTCAATACACCGAAGTGGAAGAAATTAATTTAAAATTATTTTCTGTTGTTAAAACAAAAAGCGTGTTTTTAATAAATAACTACCAAAAGATTGACACTTGTTTATGTCCAATTTTAATGTGAAATTACTTCAAAATGACCAAAATTGGATTAAATGGTAAAAATATATTATAATTACACTTTAAAACCAATTAAAAGGTTAATCTAACCGTACAAATAAATTAGATTAAAATGAAGTTTTGAATTAAAATACAGTATTTTACACTATTCATTAAAAATGAATTTTATCAGAAAAATACCAAAATTTTACCCAAAGTGAATTTTGATGTCCCAATTCTGAAGAATAATTTTATTTTTTCAAAAAGAACATATAAAAGTGACTAAAACTATATTTAAAGATGGTTCGCTATCAAAAGGTGGTAAATCAACCTTTTAATGTAAATTATTCTTAAAATTAGATTCATTCACATTTTCAGCCTCTAAATTTTATTTGATAAATGTAAAAACATTTTAAAAAAATGTATAATCATATTGTAGCTAGTTCTGTTCATTCCCACCAATACAATGTCTAGGCATTAACAACCATTTAAAATAATAATAATATATTATTATTGTGCGATGTAAGATTTCAAAGAAATCCATTGCTGCGTATCGGGTACGCCATCAGACACAACATCCCATTTAAAGTAAAATTAATATTTAATTCAAAAATATTAATAAATATGAAAAATTTATTATTCTTTATTTACCAGGGGTGTTACATCCTTCTCCCCTTTTAAAAATTTTATCCTCGCAATTTTATTCACTTATCAAATAAATGGGGGTATTTACCCCTCATATCATATTTAGATTTCCACATTGCCTCTTCAACCATATGGTTTTTCCACAAAACCTTTACCAGGTGAATCATCTTATTCTACAAAAATTGCTCTCTTTGGTTAAGAATCTGGACTAGTTGTTCCTCATAAGAGAGATTCTCTTCCAACTGAACTAACTCTAGACTTAAAACATGATATGGATCAGGAATATACTTTATCAACATTGAAACATGAAAAAAAATTGTGTACCTTGGATAAACATAGAGGTAAAGCCACTCTATAATCAATTGATCCAACTTTCTCCATGATTTCATAGTGTCTAAGAAAATGAATCACACTTTTCCATGGAGAAACTTTGAGAAAGACATGATCACCTACTTCAAAAGAAAGATCCTTCCTCTGATTATACACACAAATTTTCTGCATTCTCTGAGCTATTATCTTGTGATTCTGAATCAACTGAACCTTTAAATCTATCTCTTTTACCAATTCTGGTCCCAACAATTTCCTTTTACCTACTTCATCCCAAAAATCTGTAGTTTGACAGTGGTTTCCATATAATGTCTCAAATGGATCCATCTATCTACTAGAATGAAAACTATTATTATAAGAAAATTCAACCAATGAAATATGTTGGTCCCAATTTCCCTGGTAATCCAATGAAAAAGCGCATACCATATCATCCATGGTCTGAATTGTTTTTTTGACTACCCATCTGATTGCGGATAAAAAGATGTACTAAAATTTAATTCAGTACCCAATGAATTTTAAAGGCCTTTACAAAAGTTATAAGAAAACCTGAGATCACGATCTGATACAATGGAGAGGGGAAATCCATGAAACCTCACTATCTCTTTAACATACAACTAAAAAAGTTGATCTAGAGACAAATTATCTTGAATAGTAAGGAAATAAGTAGATTTATTCAATTGATCAACAATAACCCATATTTCATTATTACTTCGAGATGTCTTCGGTAATCCCACAATGAAGTCCATGGATATGTTTTACCATTTCCACTCTAGCAATAGTAAAGTCTGAATCATCCCTTTTAGTAACTATCACTCTGATTTAACCTGCTAACAAGTCAAACACTTCATAGTAAAATCAGCAATATTTTTTTTCATTCAATCCCACTAGTAATACTCTCGAAGATCTCTGTACATCTTAGTATTTCCACGATGAATTGAAAATGATGAAATTTGAGCATCAGATAACAACTCATTCTTCAACTTTGAATCACAAGGCACACATAATATATTCTCAAAACTCAAAACACAATCATTGTCAATGTTAAATTCAGGAAACTCTCCCTCCTGAACCAACTCTAACTTTTTTATAACTCACTGTCTTCCTTCTAGGATTGCTTAATTATGTCTAATAGAGATGGTTTTACTGACACCTAAACAAAACAGAAGAATTTTCTGCACCAACAACTTCTATTCCAAAGTTCATCAAATCAAAAACAAAAGGATCTCCTTCCAAACACAACATGGTTAGTGAAGCATCACTTTTTTGAATCAAAGCATCATCCACATTATTTTCTTTTCTCAGATGGTAAATGATCGTGAAATCATAATACTTGATTAATTCCAACCATCTCCTCTATCTCATGTTCAATTCTTTTTGAGTGAATATGTACTTCATACTTTTTTGGTCAGTATATATTTCACATTTTAATCCATAAAAATGATGCCTCCAAATTTTTAAATAAAAAAAAGAAGCTAATTCCAAATCATGTGTAGTGTAATTTAACTCACGAGGTTTCAACTGTCATGAGGAATAAGCAATTACCTAATCATTCTGTATAAGGACACAACCAAGACCTTTCAATGAAGAATCACTATAAATAAAAAACTAACCCTTTCTAGAAGGTAGTGAAAAAAATGGATCATTCACCAATCTTCTTTTAAATTCCCAAAAACAATCATTATATTATTTTTTCCAAACGAACTTAACAGATTTTCGAGTTAACTTAGTCATTAGACTAGATAATTGTTAAAAATTCTTAACAAACATCTGGTAATAGCCTACCAAACAAATGAAAATGAAAATATCAGTTATATTTGTGGGTCTTGGCCATTCTTCAAAAACTTTTATTTTAGTAGGATCAATAGTTATTCCATTTTTTGAAACAATGTGACCAAGGAAAGAAATTTGTTGTAACCAAAACTCACACTTGCTGAATTTCCCAAATAGTTTATTTTATTTTAAGGTTTCTATGAAAACCCTTAAAGGACATTCATGATCCTCTTTACTTTTAGAATAAACCAAAATATCATCAATGAATACAACCACAAACTTATCCAAGAACTTATGGAAAATTCTATTCATAATTTCCATGAATACAGTAGGTGCATTGGTTAAACCAAAAGTAATAACTATAATTTCATAATGGTCATTCCTAGTATGAAGCACAGTCTTCAAGAATGTCTGCATCCTTTACGTTCAACTGATAGTACCCCTACCTCAAATAAATATTTGAAAAATAATGATCTCCCTGGAGATGATCAAAAAATTCATCGATATGAGGCAATGGATACTTGTTCTTAACAATGATGTTATTCAATGATCTATAACCAATGAAAAGTCTCATTAAACCATCTTTCTTTTTAACAAACAAGATAGGAGAACCCTACGGTTATGTGATAGATCAAATGAAATCTTTATCTAATAACTCCGTAAATTGGTTCTTTAACTCTAAAAGTTCAATTTGATCCATTCAATAAGGGGGTTTTGAAATTACCATAACATCAAGAACTAAGTCAATAGTAAATTAAACTTCCTAAATAGGTATAATACCAGGAAAATCATCAGGAAAAACATCAAGGTACTCATTTACCACTAGCACATCATTAATCTGAATAGTTTCTTTATTTTCAACAATATGTGCAAGGTAACATTCATTTCCATATTTTACTAGTTTCTTAGCTTTCTGATATATTATCAAAAGTATGGGTTCATTACTGTACACAAACTAAAAATGTTTTTGAAAAGAAACCTCTTTAGCTCTGAAATCACTCTTAGCATGATAAACAGAAAGCCAATCCACACAAAAAGTAATATCAAACTCTACTAGAGAAAAAATAATAAGATTTTTAGGTAGATTCAGTCCACACACAAGGACAGGAAGGTTCTTATAATTTCTTTTTTGTTTCAACATTCCCTCTAGGTGTTTTTACCATAAGTTCATGATTCATATCTTGATATGGAATTCCCAATTTACTAGAAAAAATCTCATAAATGAATGAATGTGTAGACCCGAATCAAAAAACACATTAGAATAATTTGAACAAACAAACAGTGTACCTAATACTACTTCATTTGATGGCCCAACATCTGCTGAAGTAGTTGCAAAGGACATCACCACTTTTTTCTGCTTATAGTCTGGTTGATTTCCCTTAGTTGTGTTCTTCATTGGACCCTAATTTTGATAAGGACCCATTTCATTTCACTTAAATTTTTTTACTGATTGTAAATCAGATTTTGTCTTACCATTACCCTGTTCTTTTTTAGTGAAATTATGAGCCTTATGTCCCATTTTACCACATCGACATCACTTACCATAATTCAAAAGACATTTCCCATCATGATTTTTACCACAATTGTTTCAAACTATAATCTTAAGTTTCTTACCATCAGACTTTTTGGAAGAGTTCTTCCCTTTCTTCTGCCACCTTGACCTCTAATTCTGTTTTTTGTCAAAGAACACCTGATCATCAGAAAACTCTATTTTCACATTCTCCGCACATCAAAAAAGTTTTTCATAACTTTTTATCTCACTAAAATCTAAATAAACTTGATACTTAGGCTTTAATCCTAAGTAAAAATGGTAGATTTTACTATCAACATCTCGTATGAAATTTGGAGCATACCTTTCTAGTCGAGTGAATTTTGCTTCATAAGCATCCACTGAGTTATCCTCCTACCTCAATTCTGGGATTTTCTTCCATCCTAAGACAAACCACCTTTGGAAAATATTTCTCAAGAAATATACCATTGTATTCATCCCAATAAAGAGGGTTAATCTCCTCACTATCCATGATATTTTTCACTATCGACCACCACTGATCAGCTTCACTTTCAAAATGGTAAACAAAGAGACTAACTTTTTTATGTTCTGAACACCCCATGACATCAAAAAATTTGTCTAGTGCATTAATCCACCCTTAAACTTGCACAAGGTTAGATGATACTTTGAATGATGGGGGATATTGCCTCATGAAATTCTCCACAACTAACATGTTCTTCTGTGGTTGATCTTGCTGATCTCATGCATGGATACGACCACCATTTATATCCTAAGTCAATTGTTCCATCACTGCAGCAAATTATTCAGTTTTGATTCTGAATATCTTAGGTTGCTGATTTGGAAGTTTTTCTTCCTCCTAAAGTCATCCCAACACAATTTCCCTATTTCCACTACAAAAAACCATTCTGAACATAGAAATATCTTAGGTGAAGAAACATGGTAATTTTTAAATTCTATATGATTTTGATATTAACATAACGTAATTTATGGATATTAATTTAACCGTACCCTAACTCCTAAAGTTATATAAACCGACCTATGATACCAACTATAAGGACCCAACCATAAAATATTACATAATCTTGAATTAAATGAATAATTCACATTGAGTATCTTTTCAGGTTTAGAGTATTAGAGAATTAGGCCATAACTATTACATTACATCTCAAAAATTACAAGATAGACACTCCTACTCAGTTTAATTTTTTTTTCATAAAAAAAACTCTTGAAAAAAAAGAGACATGTATAGTCCCATGTTTTAGATATCATGACCTTTCCTTGATCTCATCCTTAACCCTATTCATCTTTAAGTCCTATGAAAAACATATAAAAATTTGGGATGAGTATAAAATGACCAGTAACGGTTAAAAAAAAAGAAAACAGTAGTTCATCATTGCATACATAACATAATATCTTTAACATACCTCATTAAATCATAAGATTTATGAATAACACATAGAATACATAAATCATAAAGGTAACTTGTGGCATCCATAACATACTTACATAGTAGTTTTCACAGCTACATAGGTATTTACATTTAGAATAACCATAACAAAATATTCCTTAAATATATTAGGAGAAACAATCATGTTTACTTCCTTCACATTACCCAATTCATTGGAGAGCTATATCAGGCTCACCCAACCTAGGTTTATCATGGAACTACCCATATACGTAAAAATTCCCAAGAACCATAACAAATTCATAACACATAAAACAAACATAAAGGAAAGATAAAATTTCCACATTTAAATCACAATATATTATTTAAATATATTGAAATAATAAATCTATTATCAAAACCATTTTCAATACCAATATACATAAAAAATAGTAAATGGTATTAAATTTCCTTTTAAAAACATTACATCTTGTTAAAGAAGCCAAAGATCAAATAATACTCGCGGCGGCGGAAAGGTCGTTGTCACCACATACATTAAAAGAAACACTATTTTTTGTCGTTTAGTAAAATTCTTATTAGAGAAAAGATTACTTTTTAATAAAATTAAAATTCAAAGGGGTTTATACACCATATAAAAGAAAGTCATGTATAAAACAAAATATTCCTCAATGAAAGGAGATTGAGACGAAGTCCCTTCCCTCGTGTCTGACTTGACCCGTTCATTATTTAATCTCTTGAATAATAAACTAAAGTTAATTTTTACTTTCTTAAGATCCTTTTTCAAGTTTATTATTCCATTTATATCATTTATTACCATGTTATAAACATTATGTTATCATTTAAGTTAAAAATGTTCATTTTGTCGATATTTGGTACTTGAGTCAAAAATGGACTTCTTATAATTTCAAGTTGTTCACATGGTCGAAATTTCATTACATACAGAATCATATTCATGATTTAGATATCATATATATCATATATATCCATTATATACATGTATTTATAATAGTACATAACATTTGGAGTTAAGAAATGAAATGCACCATTCATGGAGACGGTAAGCCGTATGTACGCATGAACACTACTTTAATTTCAATTTCTTATTTTAATGGAATTAAAACATAATGATACATAGGTATATTATAATTTCTATATAATATCATATATAATATCATTGACTTTATCCTTTATTCGTCCCACATATGGAATTAACGATTCATACCACTTTGAGGGGGCGGTAGTCCGCACTTCCTCAAATGAGATTATCACGTTTACCCATAATGAAAACCATAAAGTTATGATATAAGTGAAAAATAAAGAATAATAAATAAAACATAAACATAATATATATAATATATAAATAATTTTACATTTTAATGGACACCATGAGAGGTGGTAGGAGATAATTGAACAATCATCATTTTGTGAGGCGTTAGTTTTTCATCCTGGGAAACTGTATGTTCTTTACCCATTAGATGGATGTGTGTGTATTTTTAGTTATAATACATCTCATAAAAACATACTAGTATATTTAGCATACTGGTGTTGTTATAAAATAAAATAATAAAAATAGTTTAGTGGTTGGAGAAGTAAAATAAAAGAAAAGAATTTAAGAGAAACTGTTACCTTTAATTTGGGTAAATCCTTTTGGATTGAACTAAAAGGACTTCTTGAAGTGCCTTATTCCTTTGTTAAAACTTCTTGGTGTAAGAGAGGGATGTTGAGAGATTATTTGGTTAGGGGTTGGATGAGACAATGGGATTTATAGGAGTGAGGAATGGGTTATAGGTGAGGGCTTCTTATAAGGGGGAGGAGGGGCTCTTTAGGAATGTGTGAAAATATTATTTTATTATTCAATGATTTTCGATTTATAAAGGTACAAAACTTATTAAAGTAGAAAATAATATGACTCCTGGTAGAAATAAAATAATTGAATAAGAATTGGACAGGTTTTGTATATTATTTTAATCTTTATAATATTATTTATTTAAATAATTTATTAATGAGGTAAACACTACATCATTATTGTGTCATAAATAATTTTATTTGTTTGATGTCTAAAAATTATAAAAAAATACTTTGATTTAGGAAATAGTTTTAGATTTAAAATGAATATTTATTGTAGAAAAGATAACTTATATATCCCCTTATAAGAATTGAATTACTAAAAGATATTTGTTTATGTCATTTTTGTCTTTACATTAAGTTAATTAAAATAAAGTGTCATTATCACTCCCAAGTGGCCCCATGGGGTCCCAAAATCGACCCAAGAATTCTCATGGTCGGAAGTGTATCCACCAATAGGATTAGGACACAAGTTATGGTAATTTTATTTTATTATAGTAATATTGTTTTACCCTTATTTACCAGATTTACCCTTTAACCATGTTAAATATAATATTTACTAAAGTAAATATTCATAATATCTATAAATAAAAGTAACCTATTTAAAAAATTTGGACCTCCTTATTCCAATTATGAAATAAAATTTTAAAAATTCAAAACATAGAAGTGGAATAATTAATTTAAAATTAATTCCCGCTGTTAAAATAAAACGCGTGTTTTTAAGAAATAAATTTCAAAAGATTGGAACTTGTTTATGTACAATTTCAATGTGAAATTACTTTAAATGACAAAAATTATATTAAATAAAGAAAATATATTCTAATTAAACTTTAAAACCAATTAAAAAGACAATATACGAAAATAAATAAATTAAATTAAAATGTAGTTTTGAATTAAAATACAGTATTTTTCACTATTCATCAAAAAAATGAATTTTATCAGAAAAATACCGAAATTTTACCCAAAGTAAATTTTTATGTCCCTATTATGAAGAATAATTTTATTTTGTCAAAAATAAAATATAAAAGTGACCAAAACTATATTTAGTGAGGGTTCTCCATCAAAAGGCGGTAAATCAACCTTTTAAAGTATATTATGCTTAAAATTAGATTCATTCACATTTTAAGCCCCTAACTTTTAATTGATAAATTTAAAAACATTAAAAAAACATTTATAATCATATTTTAGTTAGTTATATTCTATCTTGACAATATAATGGCAATTCATTAACAACCATTTAAAATAATAATATTATATTATTATTATGCGATGTAATATTTCAAAGAAACTCATTGTTGCGTATCGGGTATGCCATCAAACATAGAATATCCTTTAAAGTAAAATTAATATTTAATTCAAAAATATTAATAAATATGGAAAATGTATTATTCTTTATTAACCTGGGACGTTACACTCTAAGTACTCAAAATTATGAAATAATGTTTTTAATGAAGACCAAAATTGTTTTTTTATTTGATCAAAAGTAATTTTTTTAATGTTCATATTTTCTATAAAATATTTTCAATATTTTTTTACTATTATATAATGATTTATTAAATTAATTTTTACCGATGTTTTAATTTTTATAAATTTTTTTAAATGTAATCTTATTTTCATTTTATGAATGTGGTACTTTTTATCAAAGGTATGAACATAATGACTATTTTAATGTATTCTGCATGAATGAAATTTACCACCATAATGAATTATATATAATTTTAATATTCCTTTACAAGTTTATATGGTTCTTTTAAAATGTAATGTTTTTATAAATATTCTATATTTTGTCATTTTAAATAAGTGATTTCAAAATTAAAAGGGTACATTCCTTAAAAAATGTTTATTTGATATTTTAAATGTATTTTCATCTATGACAATATACATTAATGTTGGTTACAATTTATTGGGTATATGATACAATTATACCATATTTATTTTTTTAGATGTTTTATGATTATTATGATGAAATATTGTTGTAACTCATTTTCTTTTCCATGGGTTAAGATAGAATGGAATGATAAATGTTTTCATGATATTGTGATATAAATATGAATGTATTATGATTATGTGAAGGGTGGGTGTATTATATCCATCCAATTAATTAGGCAATGTTTAATTTTTTATGATCTCCGTAGGTAAATGAGAGGTTATCTAAATCCCAAATAGGGTATATGGGTGGTTAGAACAGACTATAAATGTGATGAATGTCTTGGTAGATAAATATGACAAATGATTTTTATAATTATTATTATAAAACATTTATTACACTCTAAATAAAATGTATTTATGGCTCATGATCATTAATTATTAATGTCTAATGAACTACCAAATCCTCATACCATGAAAATTATTTTTGAATTGTTGGGTATGATTTTCAAATGTTAGGCTCATATTCCCATACCATTATACTCATGTTATGAATTCATATGATCATTGACTGGTATCTCTCAGGTATACCCATACCCAACATTTGATCTAAACCTTTATTATTTTTCCTTTCCCAAGGTTATGAAGAATGTTAAGTAGGTTATATTTAATATGTGTAGTACACGAGAATAACTTTTGTGAGATGTTGAAGATATTTTATGATATAAGATGTTTTTGTATCTAGCTTACAAAGACAATAAACCTTTATGACCCTTGGGAATTTATTATTATGACATTTATTAAATACTTATCTAAAATGATGCAATATTTATGTAAATAATATTTGGGTCACTTCATCACGCAATGTCACCAATTTTAATTTATGTATTATTATACTTTGAATACATTCTCCTTACTATTTTATTTCATGGAATCTCAAATCTCAACCCCATAAAGACAAATATCACAAAACAAATATTACTTCACATTCAAAATAATCTATTTTTTAGGATTAGAGTAGGTAGGTAACAATGTAAAAAAAACATATAAGTATGAATATAAGGTTGAACATTTTTTAGAAAATACATGATATAAAAAGTTAAACAATAATAAAAAAATACTCTTCAATGTATTCCATTACCCAAAAATAACTCAACTCAATGTAAATTTCATGAACTATATGAAGCAAAATTAAAGGACACCTTCCTTTTCCATTTTATATTTGTATTCTTTTGAAAGATTCAATTGAGAAAATTCTATCACTCCTCGCACAACCCATATTTAATCTCCTCATGAAATTAATTTTAATAGTGAAAAATATATAATAAGTTGATCATAGTGTGATTTATGAATAACCCCAAACAACAAAGTCATTTTTTTCCATTTTTTTCTTTTTTCTTATTGATTATATTTTTCAAAAATTTTATTTATTTTTTAAGAGGGTTAACAAGAAGGAATATTGAAAAACATTATCATGAAATTTTTACACAATCCATGAAAATTACCCCAAACATTCTCTTCAATTAATAACATCCCTTTCCACTATAGATATCCCCTCTTCTATAATTAAATGAATGTATATCATGTATAAAACTAATAGTAAGGGTACATAGGATTAAGAGAAGTATGTATTGTAACGACCCAATGTTTTTCAATGGAAATTCCATTCTTATAAATATGCCAAAAAATCACATGAAAACACAACATGTTGAACTACTAAATGACAATTGCCCTTTAAACATAAGTTTTTCATTTATGTGTTTGGAATTTCGAAAATTTGATATACATGGTTGAAATCAGTAAGTTATTTAGAGTTCGATAAGAAAAACGTAACTTTTGGTGAATAGTAACCTACCATTATGAATAGTGACATACCCCTATGAATAGTGATATACCCTAATGAATATTAACATTACCTATGATAATATATAACTAATACTCAACTTGAAAGTATGATATACATATATTTTGGAATGAGTAAATGAATGTTTTAAAACTGGTTTTTGATAATAAATTATAATTATAATTAAATATTAAAATAATCATATTTAGAAAATTATTTTTGAAAAATGGACTTCATTATTGAATTATAAATTTCGACAAATGGTTAAGGTGAATATTTGAGATTTTTCTGAAATACCATAATTTACAAAATTAGCTAAATAAGCTAATTATAGAGTCTTGTATGATGTTATACTGATGTAAGCCCACTTGGTTTGGGATAAAATGATAAAATTACTATTATGGATCATGGAAGACTCACTATTCCTTGTATTGTGGGGAAATAATAAAAAAATTAATTTTATATTGAGAAATCCCTTATATCCTCCACTATAACCCCCCCCTTCACTCCCTCTTTTCTTTACTCTTATCAATCCTTGTGACTAGCCAATATTCTACCCAAATATCTCCCCAAGATCCTACCCCACGTCCAAAATCTCCTATCCTCTTAAAAATATCAAAACCTCTCCCCTTAATAGGTTCTCAAAGGAGAAATTCTCAAGAGGTAAATTCCTCTTTCCAATTCTTTCATTTAATTTAATTTAATTTATTTTTGTTTATTTTATCACCTCCCTTAACCAAAATAGTATAAAAAATATAGTAAAATAAATGTACTGGAATGTTTTTATACTAATTGTATATTTCATTACTTCTCTCATTTCCCCTCCTTTTATTTGAAAAAAATGAATGCGCCGTTTGAGATTTGCAAATTTAGCACATTCAAGGACAACAGTTGATCAATTTCTATTATAATATTTAATTATGGTCATTAAACCATTTGTGTTATTTTTGAACCAGATTATTATATATGTAATATATCCTATTTTTGGTTCTTTAATCCTTTTTTTCAAATGGTTGTAAGTTATAATGCAAAACATTTTCTTTGTAATCAAACCCACCGATTAACAAAAACTATTGTCACTATGGTTTTATATAATAGTTTGACTTCAATCTAAGTAACCTGATTAATTTTAAAACCTTGTAATATCCTGTATGTTCACTAATATCATATAAATTCATTTTTGGACAACCACTTCCATCTTTCATGTTTATCTAAACTCGAATATAAGTGAACTGATCTTTTAAAACCAAGTAAACAAATGAGCTCAAATAATGAAATTGAGCCTAATAACTAATCAAGAAGGCTGTGACTGAACTAAAAAGGGATATAATAAATAAATTACCTACATAAGGTTCTGGACTTATGTATTAATGTGGAGAATTTGTTTATTTAGTTCTTTGATAACAAGAGGAGAACCCCACTGAATTTATGGTAAGGTATCCTCCCCATTTCACTTTTATTTCTAGATTGTTTGTATGTTATTCCATTTTTATGTGGGATACCAAATTATGGGGTATTATTTTGAAACTTCCCCATACTTCTCTTATGATTTATAAGTTATTAAAAACCCCATTATCTCTCAACAAATCCCTTTTAGGTACACTCGATACCATGTCAATAATCTGTAATGAATTCTACCTGAACCTTCTTTACTCCTTCGGGTTTCTCTATCATCCTTTTTTCCCAAATGAAGATGTATTTTATTTTTATTTAAAACTTATACATACTATTTATATGCTCCAAACTCATGTTCTAAGATCCATCCCTCATTCTCTTTTGGGGATATACATGTTTTTAGGGATTCCCACCGCGATACCCCTGATAAGAAATCATGTTTTAAGGGGACTTCTTGAATTCTAACCCAATTTCGAGTGCACTCTACCTTCTATTTTAAGCCATAATTGTCCTTATAAAATCAGTATTTTTATTATGAAAACAATATTGGTTCACTTTTTGTTTTATATAAAATATTTCTCCCTTTTCTATTTTAAAAGCTCTATAGTTTTTTCCTTAAAACCACACAAAATGTTTAAATGCTAAAATTTCCCTAATACATTTCTTACAAGTTGTCACTTATTTTTGACATCAAGTACGATGATATATTCCTATTGAATGTAATTTTATTATTCCTTTCTTTCATGGACACTTTCATGATATGCCCATTGGTTGTGATTTATGTCATGGTTGTGGTACCTAATTCTTTCCATGGGTACCCTTATGTTTATGTATGGTTGATTAAGTATGATTATTGGCGAGGAAAGATTATTTATGTGGCATGAATATTAATGAAAATATTGTGATGGATGCACCAAGATAGAACTCCATTTCATTGGGTAAAGTTAGGTCTCATGAGATGTGATGTGAAATGGGATTAACAGTTATCCTTGACCCATACTGAAATGGGAAACGGGATTGGAAGTTAGACTTGAGCCATACTAAATAAATGTTTTATGACTATGCCACATTTATATGATTCCATGTTTATATGAACCCATTCTTATAAGATATGATTTCATAAGTTCCATTCTTTTGATATCTTTATTTCAGGACTCCTAACTGATGTTCTTAAGATGTATCCTTATGTTCATTCCCTTACTGGGATTTTCAGCTCACCCCTTTGTTCATGCATTCCCAAGGTACCCTATATAGATGTAAGGGATCAAAGAAAGTTAGGAGATATTTATGGAGATTAAATAAATAAGTGTTTTTTTAGCCCCATATTTTATGTTATATGTACCTAGTCTTCCAAGACACTAGACTTAACGATCCTTGGATTGTACTCTAATGATTAAATATGTTTAAAATCATGTAATGTTATATATAAAATCCTTGTGTCGCTATAGTTGGTATCAGAGGATGATCAAGTTATTTTTGGATAATAGGAATAGAGCACCATAGTGAGAAATTTAGGGATGCGACTAAGTATTAGAAAACATTCCTAATTTTTGGTGAGTACAGAATAGGTGGTTTAGCTAGAAAATACATCCCTGTCTGGATATGAGTAGTTAGTGGCGGCTCTGGCACAAATGTATCTTGGAGTAAAACCTGAAAACACCGCTTTGAGCTATACTCGAATGGGAACTAGTGCACGACAATGTTCCTTGCTTCACTCTTGGTTACAACACTCCCAGAGGATATGCATTGGTAGATTCATGTTCTTAGTACATACCATTATGAAGGGACAAAAAAAGGGCCCATAAGAATACAAGTTAAGAAATAGATTGAGGATATCCTAGATTTAAATATAATGATTCACAAGTTAGGATATAATTATTCATTATAATTTTATCCTTTTATTTTTAAATTTTCCTTTTTTATGATCAATAAATAAGTATTCAAGACCTCTAATAATAGTTGGTATAGATCCTTGATTCTGGGGCAATTTAGGGTTGATGGTTGATATCTGGGGAACCTTTCTCAATGGTTTGGCCAAACCAATGGGAAAGGTGTCCACAAAGTGGAATTTTCGCAATGGTTTGGCCAAACCGTTGGGAAAGGGTATACCTATCCCAATGGTTTGGCCAAACGGCTGGGAAAGGTGGCCACAAAGTGGACTTTTCCCAACGGTTTCGCCAAACCGTTGGAAAATCCATACCCTTTCCCAATAGTTTTCCAAAAATGTTGGGAAAGGTGGCCTCAAAGTGGGATTTCCCAATGGTTTGGCCAAACCTTTGGGAAAGGGGACCTATACCAACGATTTTTACAAACCGTTGGTATAGAAGCGTTGGGAATGGTCCTATTTCCAGTAGTGATTGTTGTATGTTGTTGATTGTTTTTTCTATTGTGTCTGGTTGTTTTTTTTCTGTATACTTTACCGAATGAGGGCATAGTTTCCACACCGACTCACCAAGGCCCTCGCTTCTAGTCGGCAACCTTTGGCATTTGGGGAAACACGCTTGAGGTCATGTGGCGAATCAGGTATGGGGAAGCAGTGGAGGGGATCCAGATTCGGGTCATTACAAAGTGGTATCAAAGGAGTTCTTTTCTCTTGCTTTACTGTTTGGAGACTTTAGCCAGGGATAGGACGAACTCGGTACTTGGTATTAAGCTATTATCAGGAGTAGCTAACCCGTGTACAGGGAAAATCCATACTACTTCGTTAGTTGCAGTTTGCTGGTTTTGAGTTTTTATGGTTGATATGTTTTCACCTAGAGTGATTCGCATGACTTGTGCGGATATTGTTTTGATATTTCAGTTCTATTTCTATCTCAACCTGATGAGATGAGGGTATTACATCTCATGCATCATATAGGCACTTCTAGAAATCACATGACATGCATTCATGCCATGACATCTAGGGTGCATTAGCGATTGCATGCTGTTGTGATAGGCTTTGTGTAGATTATGCATGCTGTTGTGATAGATTCTTGATAGAATCCCTGCTGTTATGTTAGAGAGCTATTGTTTTCCCTTATATGTGACTATAGAAGATGTCAAGCTTTGATTCGCGGGGAGTATGGGCCCTCACGAATCAGAATTTGGCACCTCTTTTCCTTATTTTTAGTGTTTCAGGGGTTCTGTGCAGTCTCTGAGATACTACCCAGAAAAACCCATAATACACAACGTGTACTTTTTGGATACACACCGTGTAGTTTTCAAGCTATGTTACTGACCGTGTGAGAAGAAAACGGTGTCATGAAAGTAAATTTAGGAACACGTCGTGTATGGTAGGTACACGCCGTGTAGTAATGAGTTGTGTACCCAGTCGTGTCACTAACAAAACGGGTCAGGGAAGCTCGAGTAGAACACACCGTGTTATAACGGAACATGCCGTGTAGTCCCTTCCAGGCACCCGACCATGTCACAAACAACACGGGTCGGCATGACCTTCTCTCAGACATGCCGTTTCGGTCTTGGAGCACACCGTGTATTCTTTCAAGGTACCCGGCCGTGTCACGAACAACGCGGGACAATGTCACCTTGCCTATACACACCGTGTTTGTTCGGAGCACGCCGTCCAGATGGCCGTGTGTTTAAAAACACAGGCCGCTAAAGCCTTTCCCACTACACGCCGTGTCCGTAGGGAACACGCCGTGTAGTCTCAGTTTAAGAAAACCGTGTGGGTTAGCTGTGCAAGGGACTCTGGCAGGGGAACAGTTTTCATGTACACGCCGTGTGTGGGTGAAACACTCCTTGTAGTTTGAGGTGTACACTACTTGTACGGAAGGAGTATATTCCCATGTCAGTGGATTAAGAAAACATGCCCTGTAGTTTTTATACACGTCATGTAGTCGAGTTTTGTAAACTTGTGTGTTTTCCATCCCCTGTTTCCGTTTTTTACTCTTGTGTTCTCTGTCCTTGTTTTCCTGCTCTAAGGTGTACTTTTGATCTTTTAGAGCTATGCCTCCGAGACATCCTCTGATCGTAAGTCTGTCGTCAGGCAGTGATCAGACGCCAGATAGGGCTGATCAGGGAATTCCTGCTGATCCTCCAGTTGTGCCAGCCTTGGAATCGAATGTTATACCAGTTGTAGGTACTGATGCACAGTTCATGGAATGTTTCATGAGGATGATGCAGGCCTTCCAGGGAGCACCACCTCCTACCATGACTATGGCTGAACTGACGCGAGTTTTTTAGCAGCATCATCCTACCACGTTCTCGAGGGAAGGGGGAACTTAGACTACAGAGTCATGGATGGAAGCCATGATGACCATTTTCTCCCATCTTGAGACACCTCTAGAGAGGTAGGTCAAGCTCTCCACCTACATGCTCTGAGACTCCGCCAAGAGGTGGTGGGACATGATCTCACAGGCGGGTCAACAGCAGGCTATGGCTTGGGAGGGCTTCAAACGCGTGTTCTATGACTACTTCTACCCAGAGACCTTGAGGGTCGATCGAGCCCGGGAGTTCATGAGCTTAGAGCAGGGTACTCTTTCTATCATGGAGTATTCCTCTCGCTTCACTAAGCTACAACGTTTCACAACCCTCCGGGATTGAAGTGGGGTGTTCTTAGTAAGGAAGTTTGAGGATGGCCTCAGGAGGGAGATCCGCTCACAAGGGAACATCTTCTAGCTGACTTCCATCACTTCCATCGTCAACCAGGAACTGATTGCAGTGCGAAATCTAAGAGACTCTGGAGCTGTGAACCGGGGCGGTTCTACTTCTAGAGCTAATATACCTCCAGATGATTGCAAGAAGCACCGTAGAGAGTATATGCGTGGTGACCCGAGGAAGCGTGATGTATCGTCAGGCAGCCGGGTGACATGCTACCAGTGTGGCCGGCCAGGGAACACGAAGCCGCAGTGCCAGGGGGACCCTATGGAGTGCCGATATTTCAACAAGATGGGCCACCTTCAGCATTTATGCTAGGTTTTCTCACCAGCAGCTGGTGACTGGGGTTCGTCCATGACTCCTCGTTCAGGAGTATCCCCACCTGTCTCTCACTAGTCGGGGAACTGGAGTTCTTCCGGCCGTTCGGGCGAAGGTGGAGGTCGAGGCCGTGGCGGTCAGCCACCAGTCCCTCAGCACCAGCAGGGTGGATCGGCTCAGAGTGGTCATTCAGGGGTGCAGGGCCACGGTGTAGGCCAGTCTTTTGCCATGGAGAAGACCTATCAGGAGTAGGATCCCAACCCTTCTACAGTTCGAGGTACGATTTTAGTAGCCTCAGTTTTATCTTCAGACCTTTTTGATACTGTTGCTAAGCATATCTTTATCTCTGTTTCTATCGTGGAGAGCCATGGGCTCTGCATCTTTTCTTCTGCAGACTCGTTGACCCTAGACACACCTTTGGGGATGAGGACATCTAGTGTAGGCCAGTGTAGAGAGTGCCCTCTCGAGGTTGCAGGGTATCGTTTCTTATGGGATATATATGTACTAGAGATGACAGGCTATGATTTCATCCTCGAGATGGACTGGTTGGTTCCCTTCCAGGAAGTCATCGGCTGTTATCACCACAAAGTGAGTTTCATTTCACCAGAGGGTGAATCCTTTCTTCATAGAGGTGAATGGGATGTTCAGGTGAGTTGAGCAGGATTCGAGCATCATGGGATAGGAAGGGTGAAAGCCCAGATTGTTAGTCTTTATCTGTAAGATCAGGGGACTCCACAGTTGGACTTTCCTCCAGTGGTGGATCGCTTCAGGTATGTCTTTCCAGAGGACTTCTCAGGTTTGCCTCCAGAGCGTGAGGTAGACTTTTCTATCGATCTTGTGCCAGGAGTAGCACTGGTGTCCATTCCTACTTATAGGATGACTACTCCTGAGTTGCAAGAGCTCAAGAAGTAGTTGGAGGAGTTGTAGGCTAATGGATTCATCTAACCCAATACTTCTCATTGGGGTTCTCCTGTCCTGTTTGCAAAGAAGGCAGACGGTACCCTTCGGCTTTGTGTGGATTATCGGAAGGTGAACCAGTTGATGGTCAAGAACCAATATCCCTTGCCAAGGATCGATGACATATTTTATCAGCTTTGAGGAGCCCGGGTGTTCTAGAAGACCGATTTGAGGTCCGACTATCATCAGTTGCGCATTAGACCACCAGATATACCTCTGACAGCCTTTAAAAGTAGGTATGGTCTATACGAGTATACAGTTATGCCGTTCGGTCTCCCGAATGCACCGACAGTTTTCATGGAACTGATGAAATGAGTGTTCCACCCTTACTTGGACACCTTCATCATGATATTCATGGACAATATCTTGGTGTACTCTCACACTTGACACGACCATGCCACACATCTTGAGATAGTTATGAGAACACTGAGAGAGCATCGAATTTATGCTAAACTATCGAAGTTCCACTTCTGGATAGATCAGATTCACTTCTTGGGTCACATCATCTCTGAGGTAGGAGTATCTGTGGACCCAGAGAAAGTGGGAGCTGTAGTTTCCTGGGAGCAGCCGAAGAACATCTTTGTGGTACAGAGTTTTATGAGGCTCGCTGGATACTACAGATGCTTCATTCCGGACTTTTCTTGTCTAGAAGCACCTTTGACAGGTCTGAACAAGAAGGGGTCGAAGTTCTTATGGTAAGATTCTTGCGAGTCATCCCTTCAGGAGCTGAAAGGGAGGTTGACGTCAGTGCCGATACGAGTCTTGCCAGAGCCAGGAAAGAGCTACACTATTTACTATGATGCTTCAGGTATCAGGCTAGGAGCTCTGCTTATGCAGGGAGATGGAGTTGTTGCGTACGGATCTCGGAAGTTGAGGCCACTTGAGAGGAACTACCCTGCGCACGATATGGAGTTGGCAGCTGTTGTTCATGCCTTACACTGTTGGAGACACAATCTGCTGGGAGAGCACTTTGTGGTTTTCACTGACCACAAGAGTCTCAAGTACATCTTCACTCAGCGTGATCTAAATCTGAGGCAGCACAGGTGGGTCGAGTATCTTCAGTCTTTTGATTTTGAGCTTTCCTATACGCCGGGAAAGGGAAACGCAGTGGCAGATGCGTTGAGTAGGAGAACTCAGATTTAGGCATTTCAGGAGGCCAACAATGAGTGGCAGTTGATGGCTCTGTTTTCTGAGATGCATCTGAAGGTGCATGATAGACAGGGACAGACTTTCCTATCTTCTATAGTTGTTACCTCTACACTTCTCAATCGGGTACGAATGAGGCAGCTATCAGACTCATAAAGCTTAGTCCTGAGGGAGGGTGTGTCAGGCGATGACCCTCTTCCTGGATGGATAGTGGGTGAGGATGAGATCTTGTGTTTCCAGGGATGCATATGGGTGCCAGAAGACACATGCGAGGAGATGATGTGGGATTTTCATTCCTCTATCTGGGAAGTTCATCCTGGAGTCACCAAGATGTATCGGGATCTTCATCGCTAGTAATGGTGGCCAGGTATGAAGAACGATGTTGCTAGTTTTGTCATGAGATGTTCTACTTGTCAGCAGGTGAAAGTAGAGAATTAGCGACCAACAGTCCTTTTACAGCAGTTACCCATTCCGGAGTGGAAGTGGAATGATGTTGCAATGGACTTCATAACCGGAATGCTGAGGACGCCTCAGGGAAACGATGTTGTTTGGGTTATCATCGATAGGCTCATGAAGGTTTCTCACTTCTTGACGATCAAGGAGACCTTCCATGTTGATGATTTGGGATGACTTTACATCAGAGAGATAATTCATCTGCATGGAGTTCTACACTCCATTGTTTCAGACAGGGATGTGCGCTTTACCTCTCAGTTTTGGCAGGGACTTCAGAAGGCCTTGGGCACACAGGTACTTTTGAGTATAGCATACCATCCCCAGACTGATGGCCAGTCTGAGCGCACGATCCAGGTGCTTTAGGATATGCTCCGAGACTGCATTCTAGACTTTGGAGGTTCTTAGGAGAAGCATATTCCTCTGGTGGAGTATTCCTACAACAATAGTTTCCAGGTGACCATTCATATGGAACCATATGAGACTTTGTATGGTAGGCCATGCCGATCACCCTTATGCTGGATGGAGGCAGGAGAGCCAGCTTTGATAGGACCTCGTCTCATTCAGGAGACATCAGAGTAGATAGAGCTGATCTGGAAGAGGATGGATACAATACAGTCTCGATAGAAGTCTTATGCTGATTAGAGGAGACAACCTTTGGAGTTTGAGGTCGGGGATCAGGTTTTCCTGCATGCGCACCGAGGTTGGGACACAAGAGGATTCAGAGACAGGGTAAGCTTTCACCATGGTACGTCGGGCCGTTTGAGGTCTTGGAGAGAGTAAGGCCGGTCACCTATCGGTTTCAGCTACCTTAGAGGTACCGGGCCATGCACAACGTCTTCCACGTCTCTCAACTCTGACGTTACTTTTCAGACCCGTCTCATGTCTTTCAGCCTGAGGAGGTTTAACTTGAAGTAGATGCATTTTTCGAGGAGCATCCTATCCGGATTGTTGATCATAGTACGAAGGTTCTCCATGGGCGATCTGTTCCTCTGGTACGTGTGATATGGAATCATGGGTTAGTACAGGACGGGACCTGGGAAAGGGAGACCGATGTATGATCACAATGGTCGGAGCTGTTCGGGGATCCTTCTTCTACACCATGTTAGGGAAATTCGGGGATGAATTTCTTTAAGGGGGGAAGTTTGTAAGATCTAGGATCTTCTTTTCAGGTATGTTTTTCCTTTTTCTAGAGTTTTTAAGAAAAATGAACTTTCTAGAAATTTTCAAAGTACACGCTGTGTAATTTCTAAGTACACGTCGTGTACTCTTCCCCAGCTCGAAGCCGTTTGTTGGCCGTGCCTGGGCCACACACACAGTGTGTAGGGGTGACGTGGAGGCCGATTTTGGAGGAGTATAGAAAAGACCTAGTACACACCGTGTACTCTAAAAGTACACGTCGTGTACTTTATTTTTTTACTAAATGAATGGGGGCCGCACCTGACGCACAGAAACACCTCCTTCTTGGTCCCGTTTATCAGAGAGCGACCCGTACGGCCGAATCTTCGACGAGCTCCCACCCCTTCATCCTTTCTCTGATTTGAGCATGGTCGATTGCGTTGGAATCGCAGTAGTAAGATATTCCTTCTTCTTGATCTTTGTTTTTTGATTCCTCTTCATTTCTGAGTTATCATGGGTTGAGAGTTTTGTGCGTTTTCTCAGATCTACGACGTTCTAAGGGGAATCAATCATCATGATTCACATATATCGATCTCCTAGGATTGAGGTAGGTGGTCTATGCCTTTTTGTTGAATGATTTTGAGTAATTTTTGAAAATTCCACAAATTCCCTTGGGTGGGGAATTGCAAGTTTCCTGTTTTCCCCTGCTATTTGCCTACTTTTCTTGATTACTGTAATAGAGGTTTATGCTTGTAAGTAGAGTAATTTATTTTGTGCTCATAATTCTTTTCCATGTTTTTTCTGCCTGTTTTTCATTTTTCCAGTTTCCATGCCTAGCCGTAGGATAGTAGAACTGCTACTTTTTACCGTTGAGCCTTAGAATGGTAGCCAAGTAGTTCTTGAGGTTTACTTGGATGATACACACACGCTATACATGTTCATTTTCACTCAGGACTGTGAGAACCTAGAGTAGTAGACCAAAGGGATAATTGATGTAAGGGCTTTTCCAGAGTGTCTTTAAATATGATGCAAGACAATAGGGGTAATTGATGATGAGTTATTCCTTAGAGAGTCTGTAGTTCCTCTACGTGAGCCACATGGGGAATGAGACATTGAGTGCTTACCCAGAGAGCCTTTAGTACGATACGAGACTATAGGGGGAATTGACGGTGAGTGCTTCCTCAGAGAGTATATTAATTTCATAGATGAACCAGAGGGGTGAGACTGTGTGTGCCACCTAGAGGGTTTCTAGTACTTATAGGTTGAACCATAGGGGTTAGGCTGTGAGAGCTACCCATAGGGTTACCTTTTTCCTTTGTTCCTGGCTGTTTACTTGTGTACTTCCTTTGTTAGAACTGTAGATTGTAGCTGCTTGTGTTTCTGTTTACTACTTCCTGTTTTATTACTGCCATGTATTCATTGACTGTTAGGCATAGATCTTTGGGTGATTGCTAATGGGATTGTATCTCACACCCTGTTTGGGCCATGATTTTGCAACCAAGCAGACTATGTTGCTGCAGGTATAGATAAGAGAAATCACCCTTCTACTTCAGGTTCTTGATTCATTAGAGCTAGAGAGCATGGGAACGAGCTGAGGCTTGCGATGCTGAGGAGTTTACTTTGTTTTCTTTTGCACTTTTTTTTCATTTTTAATACATCATGTTGGTTTTTTTACTGCTTTCCATAGACATATGTACCATGTTGCACCATTATTATGTATCCATTGCTTCTGCTGTTCACTTCAATTGTTGTATGCTGTTGATTGTTTATGCTATTTTGTTTGCTTGTTTTTATGCTGTATAATTTACCGAATGAGGGCATAGTATCCCCAACGACTCACCAAGGCCCTTTCTACTAGTCAGTAGCCTCTGGAATTTGGGGAAACTCTTTTGAGGTCATGTGGAGAACCGGGTACGGGGTACCAGTGGAGGGGCTCCAGATTTGGGTCATTACAGATATGTGAATAACCATGGAAGGTGAATCATCAATACTTTTTCAAATAGTTTCCAAACCATCTTTACTAGAAATGTTAAAAATTTCTCACACTAATGACGAGGAGTTTAAAAAGAATATTAAATATGTAAAAGATATGAGATTGAGTGACTTCGTATATGAAGATGGAAATTTGAAATTTGGGAAGAGACTTTGTGTTCCCAATATACATGATCTAAAAAGGGAATTGTTGGATGATTCTCATAAATTCTATTTCTCTATACACCCTGGGAGCACCAAGATGTATAGAGATTTGAAGGAAAATTTTTTGTGGGACAACATGAAGAGGGAGATTGTGGATTTTGTGTCAATTTTTATGGTTTGTCAGCAAGTGAAAGCTGGAAGGAAACAGCCTTGAGAAGTCATACAACCTATTCCCATACCTAAGTGGAAATGGGATAATATTATGATGAAATTTTTTATGGGGATACCAAAGACACCTAAAAGGAATGATGAAATATGGGTTATTGTTGACCATGTTACCAAGTCACCACATTTTCTTGCAATAAGAGATGATTTTACAGTTGAATGTCTAGAAAGAATATATATTAATAAAGTTGTAAGGATCCATGGTGTAACCCTATTGATTTTTTCTGATCACAATCCCCATTTTACATCAATATTTTTGAAAAGTCTTCAGAAGGACTTGGATAAGGAACTTCATTTGAGCACTACCTACCACCCTCAAACTGATGGACAATCAGAACAGACTATTAAAACCATATAAGACATGTTGATATCTTTCTCACATGACTTTCAAGGTATTTGGGATCAATATTTACATCTGGTAGAAATTTCCTACGATGATAGCTTCCATACAAGTATTCATATGGAACTATATGAAGAATTATATATAAAGATATGTCATACACTAACTTGTTGGGATTCTGTTGGTGAAAGAAAACTCATAGGCCTAGAACTTGTTGAGGAAACAATGAAAAAGGTGAAGATTATCCAAACCCACATCAAAGTAGCTCAAAGTAGGAAAAATATCTATGCCGATAATCGAGGGAAGGATTTAGAATTTCAAGAAGGAGATCATGTTTTCTTCAATGTATCTCAATGGAAGGGTGTTATATGATTCAGTAAGAAGGGTAAATTGAGTCCTAGGTACATCCGACATTTCAAAATTCTAGAATGAAATTGAGTTGTGGCATATAATTTGGCAATGCCTCCATGTCTCTCCAAAGTTCATGATGTGTTCCACATATCACTGTTGAGAAAATATATGCCTGACCCAATGCATGTACTCACCTATGAGGAAATTGAACTAGAACCTGATCTATCTTATTGTGATGTGCCTGTCAAAATTCTTGTTACCAGAGAACAAGTGCTGAGAAATCAGATGAATCATCTGGTAAAAGTTCTATGGAGAAACCATATGATGGAAGAGGAAACAAGGGAACCCAAGGAACTTTTGATGAAGAAACACTAAAATATTTTTATGCCAAAATTTTCTAGAAATTTCAAGGATGAAATTATTTTAGGGGGGGGGGAGAATGTAACACCCCAATCTTCCATGGTATGTTTCCCTTCGAATAATGTGGTATCTTGCGTTGTACACAACTTGGAGTTTTAACACACCACGACCAATCAAACTAGCCATTATGAATAGTAATACACACTTTTTGAAATTTTATAAATTTTATTTTTCAAAATGGACATCATTTTTGAATTCAGAATATCAAAACTATCTTAGGGTGAATTTTTCGTATTTTTCTGAAAACTTTCAATTTTTTGATGAATAGTGAAAAACAATGCGCTATTGCTTAAAACAAACTTTTTATTTAAGCAATAAGTTATTTTATTTTAATTTATTTTAGATCATAATAGATATATAAAACCTTTTTATGTTAAATTTAATTCATTGGAGTCATTTTATAATTTGTTTAGATATATACAATTTTATTGAACTTTTTACCGTCTTTTACCATAATTCTAAGAGCATTTGCAAATTTTTGTAAAACTTAATTTTAACACTTATGTGAGTTGAATTTAAAACATTTAAGAGACCCTATTGACATTAGTAAATAAAATGTGGTAAAAGAAGATGAAAAAAATCTTTGGTGAATAGTAACTTTTGACTTTTATTAAACACGGTTAAAAGTAAATAGGGTAATTAAGGGTAAAAATGATATTATAATTAACCTTAAACATGTCGTAAATCTATTAGATAATTTTAATTCGACCAAAAAAAACCTTGGGAATAAAATATGATCCTCTTTGGTTGACTTGGATTAGATTAAGATATTTATTATTATTTTATTTAAAGAAGAGTTAAAAGAGTTAAATTCAAAGTTTAATAACTAAACCATTTTTAATATAGGGGTACAAACAATATAATTTTGAATATAAATATTAATTATAAATATAAAAATATTTCCTAAATAATTATATTTTATTTATAATTTTTATACATTAAATAATTTAATTTATTTTTGACACAATGATGATGCAATAATTATCTTAATAATAAAATATTAAAATAATAGATATTATAAATATCCAAATTAATTTAAATTGAGACTTTTAAGGAATTAAACTAATTTTATAGGTTAATATGACATGTTAGGGTTTATAAAATAAATTTTATTCGAAGTGATAAAGTTTTTATGGCTTTCAAAAAAATCAAATACTAAATAGTGTCAAAATAAAGATAATTGAGTTCTTAAAATAAATACTATATTATTAATTGATTAACTATTACTAAAAATATAATATTTGTCCAAAGGACATAGATAAGGTCATATATATTAATAATTAACCACTAGGGGTTCTATTGGCTTGTTATAGTATGTTTATTAACCATATAATATAAATATACAAAGAGACATGGTAAATGTCAAACTATTTAACTAAGAGTTAAATCTAAAAGATATGGTTAATATGGTGACCTAAACCTGTCTAAAACCTATTGGTTCAGATTTTTTCGACCCATAACCACCTTATCCTTGAAATAAATCATTTTTGATCCTTTATAATTTGAAAAGTATTTAATTATAAAATAATATTTCAATCTTTTCCTAAAGTGACCCTCACCTTTCTTATAAAAGGGTACTTCTCCTTTCTTAATTTCACACCTCCAAAGCCATTTGGCTCAGCCAAACCCTGCCCAAATATCCTCCCAAAATCCCTAAAATCAACCTAGAGTCCATAATTTTTTCATAAATCCAACCTATGGAGCCCTTTTGATCAACTCAAATGGAAACACCTGAAGAAGAGGTAAAAATTTCACCACCTCTTTCAAAGTTCTTTTCTTCTTACACTTCCTATTTCGTAGTTTTTTCCATAAAAATAATAATAAATAAACTATATTCTAAATAATGTGATGTTATTATAAATATGTTACAACTATATTCATTATTCTATCCATACTTTAAAGACAAAGTCACCATACATGCGTACGTACAACTTACCGTCTCCACATCGTGGTGTAGTTTGTTATTCAAACACTTCATTATTTGGATGGGTATAACAATGAGTATAACTAATTTAAATAATAAATATAGCATTTTAATGATTCTGTATATATGATATACCATAAAATTACATATTATTTCACCATCAATATAATGATATTGTCACTCGTGCGTACGTACAGTTACCGTCTCCACGAATGCGAGGAGATTCATTTCCCCATCATAACCATTCAAGAATAATTTTCATTTGATGATTTAAAATAATGTTTATGAACTTAATACCATTATGGATATGAATAAAATATATCCTATCCATAACAAACATGGCTTATGTAACAAAACATATAAAGGAAAATGAATCAGTTAACACCCGAAATGACGATAATACTAAAATATTATTAACAAAGAAATATTAAAAGATCATATATGATATCATATTTATGTATATGGTTATTTTATAATTTAATAACAATGATTTAACTATTATATATGAGGTTAACGTACCCTCAACCAAGTAAATGTACAAGGTAAGGGTTTATTTCACAATCTCTTTATTATCCGAGGTTGTATTTACATAAGTATTTTCCGGGACCTCTTTATCATCCACATTAGTGTTTTCTTAAAAATGTATTTAATTTTTTTTACTATTTACTATACTATAATTTAAAGTAATTTATACCTTTATTTGACCTAATATGTCTTGAAAGTAATCTTTCTATCATTTTACAACAAGGTACTTTATGACATTTTCGACAAAATTAAGGTAAGAATGTTTTTTTAACTTATACAGAGGGTGCGGCTATTTTACACTGTTATAACATCTTCGAAGATTCCCTTACATTCTTATAAGAATATTTTTAAAATAAATGTTTTCTTTTATAATTATGTTACTTTTAAATTATTTCAAAATAGAAAGATATATTTCTCTCAAAAAGTATTGACTTCATCTATGTCAACATCCCTTGATAAAATTTACACTTGTTTGAATTTTATTTATTATGATACAAATATTCCATATTGTATTTAAGGTTTTGTGATATGTTCGAATGTGGATGTGTTATTTTTATACCATTCATGGTATATGGTTAAATTATCAATATTTAATATGCTATTTTTAATACAAATGTTTTTGTTATGTTTTAACCTTTTCATATGTGGAATGTATTGGACTTAGTCTGTGACGGGTGGAGCCCTCTATAGCTCCTCAGTGCATTGGTAGCTATCATGATACAATTAGATGTGGAATTGGATGAGGCCTTTCCCAATTTGATATACGGTTTTGGTTGAGGCAAAAATCTGTTTTAGACATGTTGGTTGAGGCCTTGATAAGACGTTTCAGAAAGTATTGCAATATAAATTACTTCATTATGAAAATAATAATGATGGTTGATGTGGTTATTTGAATAGTAGATTACCCATGACTATGTTTTATTATGGAATTATTTAATCAGCTCATATTACACCCATAAAGTGTTCATGTTTATTATTTCTAAAGGAATGTGTTTTTAATTATTCAACATGCCTAATGTTTATGTTATCTTCTCTTGCACTTCTTACTCTTACTGAGAATTTGAGATCAACCCTTTCTTATGTTTTATTTTCCCAGGATATGAAGAAGTTAGTTATGAGTGACTTGGATGAATAATCTAGGAGTCTTGGATGTTTCTAATGGAATAAATTAGTGATGTATTTCTTTTCATGTTGTAATGTAAAAATTATGTTTGTATCTTGTTTCCAATAATACTAAACTGTTCGGTCTTTTGGGATATGATTACTTGTATCATGCCAATGCTATGTAATGAAGCACCAACTCTGGGTAACTGGGGTCGGGGCATTACATTTGGTATCAGAGGAAGTTTAGTAAAAACACTATAAACTAGATTTAGATAAACTCTGATTAGAGCATACTACCCTAAGATAGACTTTGAGGATTGGTATAGAATAACTTCCTAGAATTTTGTTAATATAGAGATTTTGTGTATTTTCCATGAAATACATCCCTGTCTGGATATTAGAAGGTAGAGGCACCTCTGGCATAGATGTACCTAGGAGTGAAAACTCTGAGAAGGAGTTTTGGGCTTGACTCGGGGATTCCTGGTACACGACAATGGGTTTTTCTACACTCTTTGTTACGACACTCCCGTGGGATATGCTTAGGATAATTCAAATTTTATATAAAAACCATTATGAAAGATTTAAGAGTATATAACTCCTCAAATAAAACATTTGTTTATGATTATGGATTATATCAAAAAATTTCCCAATTTTTGCTGAGTATTTTACAAGTTTTGAATTATGTATTTCGATTCATAAAAAAATCTAGTGTATGAAATTGTTTAGAAATGGCGCCTAGTGGAAGGAATGGAAACCTTATCAACAAACGTAATCCATGTAGGGATTTCCCTCCTAATCAAGATAATTATAGTGGAGCTGGTGATGCAACTAGTGATGATCAACTTATCACCATACATGGACAACTCACTCAGGTTATGAATAATAACTTTACCCATATGTAGCACACTGATCCACAACACAGAGGATCAATGTTAGACAACTTCATGAGGCAACAAACACCAACATTCAATAGGAGTACAAATCCATTAGTATTTGAGCCATGGATAAGTTCCTTATAGAAAATATTTCATTCTTTGGGGAGCTGCGAAAGGGAAAAAGTTTTCATGGCAGTTTATCACCTCACCGGAGATGCAGATCAATGGTGTTCATTAATTGAAAACAAAAATTAGTATGAATAAGTATCATGTGTGGAATAAAGGGAGTTTAAGATATATTATTATAAAAATAATGTCCTCGTGACAATTGAGAATATATGGAATAGAAATTTCTTAGTGTAAGACAAAAGGAGGATGATAATGTCATAAAGTATGAAGCTAACTTTACAAGGTTAGAATGGCATGAAATAGATTATATACATAACCCAAGAAGTAATATTGATCATTTATTTTATGGGTTGAAACCATTTCTCCATCAATCATTATCCGCACAATCCTTCTCCTCATATGAAGATATTGTCTCATGTGATATCAAGATAGAAAAGGAATTCTCTAAGTCTTACGACTTGAAAGCAAACCAAGAGAAGAAGAGATCTGCTGAACACTTTGGGAAAGGAAATAAGGAAACAAGGAAGAAGGGAAGAGTTAAATCTCCACCCTATGATAATTGTGGAAAGAATCACCCTAGTGCCTATCTAAAAGAAAAATGAGTATGCTACAAATTTGGACATAGAGGCCATCTTGCTGGTGGTTGTAAATGGAAGAAAGAAGCTACAAATGTTCAATGCTACAAAGGGAGATGGAACATTATGAAAATGAATTTCCTAAGAATTAGGGAAACTTACCTCATTAAAGGCCAATGAATCTAGGTGAATCTTATGTGATCACTACTACTGAGGTTGAATCTCATAAATACGTGGTGGTGGTAGGTAATTTAATGGTTTCTACAAGTTTAGTGAATGATTTTTTTTTGATTCTGGATCATCACATTGTTTTATATCTTACGAGTTTGCTAAGAAAATTAGATATTTTCAATTTAATTTAACATGAGAGTTTTCAGTCAAAACTCCTTGGGAAAGTATCATTGCAACAATGTTTTGTGAGTCAGTACCCATTAAGGTATATAAATGATATTTATCTATTGATCTCATCATCATACCCATGATTGAATTTGATATAATCCTCAAAATGTATTGGCTTTCAGACCATGTTGTGAAAATTTATTTTAAGAATAAGGAGGTTACAATTTTCTATGATGATAAGGAGTACCTTATCTTAAGAGCAGAAACATCACCACCTAATTCTTATCTAGATCCACCCCCGATAGCTCTACTAAATTCAATTATTGGGAAGGAATAGAATGAAATAACTATGGGTGAGGAAAACAATGTTCTAATAGAGGATGTACCTATTGTGCAAGAATATGTTGATGTGTTTTCAGAAGATTTACCGGGACATCCTCCAGAACGAGAAATTGAGTTTTCCATTGATTTAATTCCTGGTTCAAGGCCCATATCAAAGACCCAATATAGAATGGACACTGTGGAATTAGTGGAACTAAAGAAACTGCTAGAGGAATTGATTAATAAAGGATTTATTCGACCTAGTGTTTCTCCATGGGGATCCCCTATCCTTTTTGTTAAGAAGAAAGACAGATCTTTGAGTTTGTGCATTGATTATAGAGAGATAAATGATATAATAATAAAGAAAAAGTATCCCCTACCATGCATTGATTATTTATTCGAACAACTTCATAGAGATGAATATTTTTTAAATGTTGTCCTTCAATCTGGATATCATTAGTTGTGTGTGAAGAAGGAAGACATTTCAAAAACAGTATTTCAAACCAGGTAAGGGAATTACGAGTTTATAGTAATGCCTTTTAGATTGACTAATTCACCCTCTGTCTTCATAGATTTAATGAATAGAGTTTTCAAGTAAAATATTGATGAATTTTTAGTGGTATTTATTGATGATAACATGGTATACTCAAAAAAAACAAAGATCATGAAAGTCACTTATGCACTATTCTAAAAACCCTAAAAAAATGAATTATATGGAAATTTTAGCAAGTTTGAATTCTGGTTTCAATAGATTTATAATGTCTCGGATTTTTACCATGTTTTAATTTAATATTATTTGGGAATCATTTCGAGACTAGTCTTCGATATGGTGTACAGTTACGGGGCCCGGTGAGCCCAGAACAAATGATGGAATTTAATTTAAAAATTAAATTACGAGCGTAGGAGGTTTTCCTGGACATGTGTAATAACTCCCGAAAAGTTTTTTCGGATCAGAAATATGAGGGCACCGGTGCGTTTAGAACAATGATTTTACCTTTGGCGAGTCCTAACATCGGTCGGCATAGGTCGGTGGTGAAATCTAGTTTTTGGATGTAACAGTAATAAAATATTTAATAAAAAAAATTTATTCTGCAGCGAAATCTTTTTAAATACATTGCAACAAATATCGTTTATCCTTTTTAACAAAGGCTTGCACAGGGGTCCAGGGTTACAAACCTCATAACTCTGAAACCCTTGGCGGATCTGGAGGCTCTGGAGAAAACCTCCCAATGCGGTGACGATGTTCTTGACGATTTTCATTGATGACGACGACTTGGTGACCGTATATTCGCCAACGAACACCAAGGATCTAGGTAGTATGTTTGATTTTGATTCTCCTTTCCCCGTTCTTGGTTCCTACGATGAACGCGGAATAATCTTTGAACCGATTAGCTCGCGGATCAATCGTTTTGCGGGCGGGTGTGATTTGGGGTTTTATCAGGAGATCAAATACTCGAGATTTATAATCTGTTGATTGCTATGGTTTTGATCTAACGACGACAAACCCAGATCGTCAAGAACAACGACCGAGGTTCATTCCTCTTGTTCGATTCTTTGTATTTGATTTATCTCCCTCATGTTCTTCATTACGTTCTACGCGTTCTTGGAGGAAAACGATCGTTGCGAATTCGTTTGTTGGAACAATGATCCAAGATTGTAGATCCAACCCCAGAGCGATGTCATGAAGGTGCGACAACGGTTTCGGCGGACGATTTAGAGCACATCGAGAGATATGAGTTTTTAGGAATTTTTCTTCGGATGGATCGTTCGAAGTTTATGATTTGATTTAAGGACCGAAAACACTCGTTTTAGTGTTCGTATGAAGAAACGAACCAACCCCTGGAGTATCGGGACGAACGGATGAGAAACCATGGATCTAGAGGATCAACCGCGATGCGAGGAGGAAGACGACGTTTCTGGAAAATTCCCGTCTACATGACATATAGTATGGGATACACGACGTGTGTTCATTGGCGGACCACCTGGCGTGTACTCTGGGAGTACACGTACATGGGTTGGGTACACGACCAGGGACACGGCGTGTATACCCCTCCCCGACCAGACCCAGCCAGATACACGGGATACCTCGTGTAGTGGTATACGGGCAGGGGACACGGACGAAGACCGTGTACGGGCACATGGACAGTGTACACGGAGCGAGCCCCAGGTTCTTGGACACAACGTGTAATAATACTACATGCCGTGTAGTTACTTTTTATATGATGAGTCAAATGATACGATCCATTTATACGGGTAGTACCCGGAGTCAAGGAACATGACATGTGATTCTTCTACACGCTGTGTAGTTGATTTTTGTACAGCTTGAACAGATGACACATGCCATTTACACGGGAAGTACCCGGGGTCAAGGAACACAGCGTGTAATCATACTACATGTCATGTAACCAATCTTACATGGCTTGAGCTAGTTTCATTCTGTGACTTGGGCTAGTTTCCTTTGGGTTCGCTCCCTTGGTCTTTCTCCTGAAGGTTCCCGGTATCATTTCATATATACAGGAGTATGATCCCTTTAGCAGGAATTCCTGAATAGATTTTCTAGAATCCCCTCTGTGAGACTTAGAGATGGATCCTCTATTCATTCCTGGAACCCTAGGTAGAGTTCTTGATATCAACGTGACCAACTTTACCCGGGCACCGATCCTCTGCTTAGCGGATTAACTCAGACTAAGTTTTCGGAATCACCCCTGATTTGGTGGTGATCCTCATCGGAGCATCAGGTTCCCAAAGTACATGTGGAGTGTGTTCTCCCAGAACGAGTACTTTGTATCTCTCTCTTCGGACCTAGGAGTGTGTTCTCCCAGTTGCATACTTAATGGAATCTTCAAGCTGGATCTTAGTGGTGGTTTCGCAATGGTCGTTTGTGTATGAGTATATCTAGATTTTTCTTGTTATATGTTCTATAGACATATGCTGTGTAGAGCTGACTGTATCTTCAATTTGTGGTATATTTACCTTGTTGTATTCCTTGTGGTTTCGGGGTGTTCTACTAGGTATTGTTATACTCACCCCTGCATGGGCTATGCCTGCACGTGTTGTGTCTTATGCAGACGAGCGAGCATTTGACAAGATTCTAGGTGGACCAGGACCAGATGGTACTCAGTGAGATCAGATAGGCCAAGGTGTGTTCCTACAGCTATAGATTGCAGTACCATCACCTTTATTTATAGGTTGGACTCTGTTACAGACTCTCATTTGTTGGTATTGTACATTTGGCCCAGGTTTTTACATTACTGTACTTTACCTTCCTGTCATACTCTGTTGGTAGGGTTTTTAGTGTATGCATGCATTTTGCCTTTTTAGTAGTTTTTACTTTTCAGATTTGTGGGCTTGGAAATGTGTGTGTGTGTACAGGTTTTTAGGAAATGCCTCCCATGTTAGTAGCATGCCTACTCGGTGCCAGTCACAAGACCCTGGCCTATTGGAGGCGGGCTTGTGGAGTTGCGGCTCGGCCCCCACTAGGACGGGTCGTGATAGAGTGGTATCAGAGGCTGTCGGTTCTACCGTAGAACCGAGAGTCTGTGAGTCGGTTTGGGGCAACATTGTTAAGTGTTTCAAGATCGACTTTCAAGACAGGGACCCCAGTGTTGGTGCGGGAGGCCGACGTATCCATACACCAGGACTCTGATAACCTTCTTTTCGAATTGGAACATGAAAACACCAGTTCCAAGGGAAAATAATGGTACATGCATCAAATAGTAATGGGTTGTGTATTTCCATGTCCTTCTTGATTTAGTTCTCTATATATACTCACTATCTGAGATACATCTTGATTCATTACAAGATGCCTTCGCGATGTGTACACGCTAGGATCTAACAGCTCGATCACGAGGATGACCCCCTCAGTGATGAGGGTTCGATACAGGGGTCGGATACCCCAGTTTTACCATCGTGTGGTGTGACAGTTATCCCACCACCTGTGGAGTAGTGTTTGGTGCCTACTGTACCAGTGGAGGAGGAGCGTAGGATGAGCGCACCCCCTGAGTTTCAGAGACAGAGACCCCTCAGGTTTCGAGGTGAGCCTGATCCTCAGGTAGTAGAGGACTGGCTTGAGGAAGTGGCCAGAGTCTTCTGTTTGGTCAGGACACCAGCAGAACAAATGGTGATCCTGGCAGTGATCCTCCTGCAGGGCTCGTCAGGGTGATGGTGGAGTTTGGTTAATCAGACTCACGATGAGGAGACTCTTGCATGGTCGGAGTTTGAGAATCTCTTCAGAGAAGAGTTTTCACCGGTTACCCTGAGATCAGTATGTATAGAAGAGCTTCTTCAGCTCTTGCAGGGAACCATGATGGTGGCTGACTATTCATCGAGGTTTAACGACCTCTCGCGGTACTCAATGGATATGGTTAGAGATTAGTACTTCAGAGTTCAGACTTTTGAGCAGGGCTTGCGTAGAGATATCCGAGCTAGCATCATCCCTATGAGCATTCCTACTTAAGTTGGGGTGCTCGAGTGAGATTTGGTGGTCGAGAGCTTCTTGATAGCGAGGGACATCCAAAAATTGTCAGTAGTGGGTGAGATGGAGAAGAGAACTCGGCTGCAGGGAGCCGACACTAGGGACCCAGGCATGGGAGAGGTTTTCAGAGGAGATCCTAGGACAAGGGATCTATCCTACAGGGTTCGCAGGGCGCATCGTGCTTGCCTTGAGAGAGGCGATGCTACTCATGTGATAGAAGGGGAAATCTCGCTCGAAATTTTCCAACCCACCATACTATTGACATGGGAACAGTGGATGGACCACCAAGGCATAGAAAACGTGTGGAGCAGATAGATCTGCGGGGTGGCGGACACGGTAGAGGAGTTGGGAGAGCAGCTACAGGTGGTCGGCGTTTTGAACCTTTACCACCACCCCTGGGAGGTCCACCCTAGGCTTAGGGAGCTGGTGGACAGAGTCAGGGACAACTGCAGGTGGCATAGGTGTATGACCCAGGTACTCTCGAAATGATTAGAGGTACAATATTTGTCTTTTCTACTTTAGCTACCGTACTGATAAACACTGGTGCTATTCATTTCATTATTGCTTCTTATCTTGTTCAAGACCTTGAGATTATAGTTGAGCCATTGAATCGACCCTTATGCTTAGAAACACTGACTGGAGATGATTGAGAGATCACACACCTTTGCAAACAGTGTGACCTGACCCTTGGAGGTGAGAGTTTCAGTTGGAACCTCTTGGTGGTAGCATCGAGGCCTTACGATGTCATTCTTGGTATGGATTGGCTATCCACAGTTCATGCCCAGATCAACTGTTTTAGGCTAAGGGTGCGGTGTGTCTGTAGTGATGGAACGAGGTTCTCTTTTGTCGGTGAAATAGAGACCCAGGAAGCGCAGGATGGAATCGTGCGTAGGAAGGTGCAACTGATATCCTATCAGTTTGTTATCCTTGCCCTTGGCGCATCAGATGTTACGAGTTTCCAGTTTCTAGTAGTAGTGGATGAGTATGAGGAAGTCTTTTCGAAGGATGTCCCCAGACTACCTCTCTATTGGGAGATAGATTTCTACATTGAGTTGCAGCCCAGAACGACACAGATATCATCATCAGTATATCAGATGGCTTTTGTAGAGCTTCGTGAACTGAGGGTGCAGATGGAAGACTTGAAGAAGAAGGGCTTTGTAAGGCCCATTGTTTCACCCTCGGCAGCCCCAGTACTATTTTCCAAAAGGCCATACGGGAGCTTGAGGCTATGTGTGGATTACTGGCACATGAATCAGGTGACCGTGAAAAACCGATATCCACTATCGACGATCGACGACCTCTTAGACTATTTGAGAGGGGCACGATGGTTATCGAAGGTTTATCTATGATCCGGCTATCATCAGTTACGAGTACAGGATGAGGATGTACCAAATATGGCTTTCAGATGTTGCTACGGTCACTATGAGTACTTGGTGAATCCCTTCGGCGTGACGAACGCCCCGACTGTGTTCATGGGACTCATGAACCAGATCTTTCATCCCTATCTAGATCGGTTCATAGTTGTCTTCATCTATGATATCCTTGTGTACTCTACATTTGAGGATGATCACGCGAGACACCTAAGGATAGTTCTAGACACACTTCGAGAGCACTAGTTGTATGGGAAACTCTCGAAGTGTCAGTTCCGGATACATGAGGTCCACTTTCTGGGACACATTATCTCAGAAGATGGTGTATTAGTGGACCCAGCCAAGGTGGCTGTAGTACTAGCATGGGAGCCACCTCTGAGTGTGACCTAGGTGCGGAGTTTCCTTGGGTTGGTAGGATACTATTGGAGATTCATACTTTATTTCTCTAGGATTTCATCACCCATGACAGCTTTGACCCAAAAGGGGCAGCCTTTCGTTTGGACCGAGATGCCAGCAAGCTTTCTAGCAGTTGAGATAGAGTCTGATGAGCGCCACGATCTTGAGATTACCAGAGGGGGGTGTCAAGTACGTAGTGTTCTACAACGCATCAGGAACCGGTCTTGGTTGTGTCCTGATGCAGAGGAAAGAATTTATTGCCTATGGCTCACGTCAGTTGATGCCACACGAGCAGAACTACGCGACCGATGATCTTGAGTTGGCAGTGGTGGTCTTCGCATTGAAGATGTGGAAACACTACCTGTTGGGCCAGCGGTTTACCATCTACAATGATAAAAAAAGTCTCAGATATATCTTTTCTCAGAAGGATCTGAATTTGAGACAAAGAATATGGCCTGAGTTCCTCCAAGATTATGACTTTGAGATCTTTTACACACCTGGGAAGGGGAACGTTGGGGCAGATGCTCTCAGCAGGAAATCTAGTTCCCAGTTGATGGATGAGGTGATGAGGCATTTGGCCTCCTTACAGTTATCCTTCATGGATAGAGATGAGGGAGCTTAACTTCAGTCTATGGTTGTTACCCCTCCACTCTTGTAGTGAGTCATGGATGCACAACTTGAGGACGCTATTTGTGAGACTCTACGTGATCAGATATCTGCGGGTGATGTTGCCGATGGATATTCAATAGGTGGGGAGCACATTTTCCTTTTCAGAGGGTGCCCAGTAGTACCAGTGATTCCGCGAGAGGTGGTTCTGAGGGAGTTCCATACATCCCCTTTGGCGGTTCATCCAGGCATGGAAAAGATGTATTAGGACATCCGACGTCAGTTTTGGAGGTTAGGAATGAAGAAGAGTATGGAAGGGTTTGCTTCTCGGTGCCTTACTTGTGAGAAAGTAAAGGATGAGCACCAGGTGTCAGTAGGTTTGACTCAGCCCCTTGAGGTTTCAGAGTGGAAGTGGGACGTGATCTCCATGGAATTTTTGACGGGTCTACCAGATACGTCTAGGGGACACAATTCCATCCGGGTGATCATTGAACGACTCACCAAGTCGGCCCACTTCCTAGCCATATGGGAGCAGAGTTCATTAGAGAGCTTGGAATGCCTCTATGTGCAGGAGATAGTCCGAATTCATGGAGTGACATCCATGATCATCTCAGATCGTGATGCTCATTTCACATCCCGGTTGTGGAAGGGATTTCTAGAAGCTTTTGGGACTCAGTTACGCTTGAACACATCATTTTATCCCCAGAATAATGGTCAAACAGAGCGGACCATCCAGGTTTAGGAGGATATACTTAGATCTTGCATACTTGACTTTGTTTGTAGCTGGGAGGATCACCTACCACTGGTGGAATTTTCTTATAACAACATTTATCATTCCACTATTGGTACGGAACCATTCGAGGCTCTGTACGGGCGACCTTTCAGGTCACCAATTTGCTGGACTGACCTAGGAGAGTCGGCACTCATGGGCCCAGAGATGGTGAGAGCTACTACAGAGAAGGTGCAGACCATCCAGGAGCGGATGGAGACTGTATAGTGTCGGAAAAAGTCTTATGCCGACAGGAGGCATGGACCCTTGGAGTTTGAGGAGGGAGACCATGTGTTCTTTCGGGTCTCACCTCGATAAGGATTGAGAAGGTTTGGCCGAGGCGGTAAGATATCTCCAAGGTTCATCGGCCCTTTCCAGATTCTGAGTAGAGATGGAAAGGTGGCATATCGCTTGGTTCTACCCCCTCAGATAGACCAGGTACACAACGTCTTCCATATGTCGCAGCTATAGAGGTACGTGCATGATCCATCGCATGTCATCGATTGGGGAAAGCTGGACATCGATGATGGAGCGACCTTTACTGATTACCCAGTGGAGATTGAGGATTGGTAGGAGAAGGTACTTAGTGGGTGATCTATTCCATTGGTGCGTGTCCGGTGGCAGCATGAGAATCTCCAGGAGAGAATGTAGGAGCAGGAGGCTCAGATTCGTGTGCAGTACCCATATCTTTTTGAGTAGCCTTTGTTTTGGTTTTTTGGGGACGTAAAAGCCCTAAGGTGGGTGTAATGTAATTTGTAATATTTTTACCATGTTTTAATTTAATATTACATGGGAATCATTTCGAGACCAGTCTTCGAGAAAATGTATAGTTCTGAGGCCCGGTGATCCTGGAACAAATGTTGGAATTAAATTGAAAAATTAAATTACGCGCGCGGTCGGTTTTCCTGAAAAAGTGGAATAACTCCAGAATGGTTGCCCAGATTAGAAATCTAAGGGAACAATTGCATTCAGAATAGTGATTTTACCTTAGGCGAGGCCTAACATCGGCCGCCACAATTCGGTGGTGAAATCTAGTTTTTGGACGTAACAGTAATAAAATATATAATAAAAATATTTTATTCTGCATCGAAATATTTTTAAATCCATTGCAATAGATATCCTTTATCCTTTTTAATAAATTCTTGCATAGGGGTCCAGGGTTATAAACCTCATAACCCTGAAACCCTTGGCGGCTCTGGAGGCTCTGGAGAAAACCTCCCAACACGGCGACGACGTTCTTGATGATTTTCACCGACGACGACGATGCAGCGACCAGATATTCACCAATGAACATCGTGGATCCAGGTAGGATGTTTGCTTTTGATTCTCCTTTCCCCGTTCTTGGTTCCTACAATGAACGTGGACTAATCTGCGAACCGGTTAGCCAACGAATCAATCATTTTGCAGGCAGGTGTGATTTGGGGTTTTATCGGGAGATCAAATACTCGAGAGTTATAATCTGTTGATTATTGTGGTTTTGATCTAACGGTGATGAACCCAGATCATCACGAACAACGAACTAGGTTAATCCCTCTTGTTCGATTATTTGTATTTGATTTCTCTCCCTTGCGTTCTTCGTTACGTTCTACGCGTTCTTGGAGGAAATCGATCGTTGCGCATTAGTTTGTTGGCGCAACAATCAGATATTGTACATATAACCCCGGAGAGATGTAACAGAGGTGCAAAGATGGTTTCAGCAAATGATTCGGAGCAGATCGAGAGATATGAGTTTTCTGGCGTTTTTCTTCAGATGGATCATTCGAAGTTTATGATCTGATTTAAGGACCAAAAACACCCATTTTGGTGTTCTTATGATGAAACAAACCAACCCCTGAAGTATCGGGACGAATGGATGAGAAACCATGGATCCAGAGGATCAGCCGCGACATGAGGAGGAAGATGGCGTTTTTGGAAAAATCCCGACTACACGACATGTCGTATGGGATACATGGCATGTGTTCATCGGAGGACCACCAGGTGTTTACTCTGGGAGTACAAGAACACGGGTTGGGTACACGGCCAGGGACACGGCCTGTATACCCCTCCTGGACCAGACCCGGCCAGATACACAGGATACCCCGTGTACTGGTTCACGGGAAGCTGACACGGATGAAGACCGTGTACGAGCACATGGCCAGTGTACACGGAGCGAGCCCTAGGTGCTCGGACATGGCGTGTAATACTACTACATGCCTTGTAGTTACTTTTTATATGATTATCCAAATGGCACGAGCCGTTTATACAGCCAGTACCCGGAGTCAAGGAACACGACATGTGATTCTTCTACATGCCATGTAGTTGAGCTTTACACAGTTTGAATGGATGACACATGTCGTTTACATGGGTATTACCCGGGGTCCAGCAACACAACGTGTAACCATACTATACGCTGTGTAACCAATCTTACATGGCTTGAGCCAGTTGCCTTCTATGACTTGGGCTAGTTTCCTTAGGGTTCACCCCCTTGGTCTTTCTTCTAAAGGTTCCCGATATCATTTCCTACATACAGGAGTATGATCCCTTCAGCATGACTTCCTGAATAGATTTGTTGGAATCCCCTATGTGAGACTTAGATCTGGATCCTCTATTCATTCCTGGAAGCCTAGGTAGATTTATTGGTATCGACGTGACCAACTTTACCCGGGCGCCGATCCTCTACTTAGCAGATTAGCTCAGACTGAGTTGTCAGAATGACCCAATGAATTGGTGGTGATTCTCATCGGATCGTCATGTTCTCAAAGTACTTGTGGAGTGTGTTCTTTCAGAACGTTTACTTTTTATATCTCTCTTTGTACCTAGGAGTGTGTTCTCCTGGTTGCATGATTAGTGGAATCATCGAGCTGGATCTTAGTGGTGGTTTCACAATGGTTGTTTGTGTATGAGTATATCTAGATTTTTCTTGTTATATAATCTATAGACATATACTGTGTAGAGATGACTGTGTCTTTCTTTTGTGGTATTTTTCCCTTGTTGTATTCCTTGTGGTTTTGGGGTGTCCTACCGGGTATTGTTATACTCACCCCTGCATGGGCTTTGACCGCACGTGTCATGACTTGTACAGACGAGTGAGCCTTTGATAGGATTCTAGGCGGACAAGGACCAGACAGTACTCAGTGAGATCAGATAGGCCGAGGTGTGTTCATACGGCTACAGATTGCAGTCCCATCACCTTTATTTATAGGTCGGAATTTTTTATGGACTCTGTTTTGGTGGTCTTGTACTTTTGGACCAAGGTTTTACATTAATGTACTTTACCTTCATGTCTTACTCTGTTGGTTGGGTTCTTAGTGTATGCATGAATTTGTTCCTTTTTAGTAGTTTTTTCTTTTCAGATTTGTGTTCTTGGAAATGTGTGTGTGTGTGTACAAGTTTTTAGGAAATTCCTCCCATGTTAGTAGCATGCCTACTCAGTGCTAGTCACCAGCCCCTAGCCTATTGGAGGCAGGCTTGGGGAGTTGCGTCTCAGGCCCCACTGGGACGGGTCGTGACAAGATTTCTCTTCATGGCCATATTGTCTCTAAAGATGGAATATTTGTTGATATTTCAAAGACCAAGACAATCCAAGAATTTCCAGCACCAGCGAGTGTAACTCAGGTATGCTGTTTTATTGGTTTAGCAAGTTATTATTGAAGTTTCATCCATAATTTTTCCCTGTTATCTAACCCATTAACCAAGATCACACATAAATGGGTTAATTTTTTTTGGAAAAAATAGTGTGAAGAATGTTTTGAATAACTGAAGAGAAGATTATTCAATGCTCCTATCTTGACTCTACCATCAGGGAATTATGGGTTTGTTATTTATAGTGATTCTTAAAATAAAGGACTGGGTTGTGTCCTTATATAGAATGATAGAGTTATTTCCTATGCAACACGATAGATAAAAATTCATGAGAAATACTATATCACTCATGATCTTGAGTTAGCAGCTATAATATTTTCTCTAATGATATGGAGACACTATCCCTATGGTGAAAAATGTGAGATTTATAATGATCACAAGAGTTTTAAGTATATTTTCTCAAAAAAAGAACTCAACATGAGGAAAAGATGATGGATTGAACTACTCAAGGATTCTGATTTCACTAAACACTACCACCCAGGGAAGGAAAATAATGTGGAAGATTCTTTGAGTAGAAAGGATCATGGAGTTTTGAACAAGATGAGAATTGAAATGGATCCTATTTTCATGGATCTAGTAAATATGGATATGGGAATGACCATGGAAGGTGAAACATAAATACTTTTTCAAATGGTTGACAAACCATATTTAACAGATTTTTTAAAAAGTTCTCAGACTAATGATGAGGATTTTCAAAAAAATATTAAGGCCGTAAATGTTGTGATATTGAGTGACTTCGTATATGAAGATGGAATTATGAAATTTGGGAAGAGAATTTTTGTTCCCAATATACCTGATCTAAAAAGGGAATTGTTGGATGATGCTCATAGCTCCAATTTCTCTATACACCATGGGAGCACCAAGATGTATAGAGATTTGAAGGAACATTTTTTTAGGGATAACATGAAGAGGGAGATTGCTGATTTTGTGTCAAGATGTATGGTTTATAAACAAGTGAATGGTGGAAGGAAAAAGCTTGGAGGAGTCATGCAACCTCTTCCCACAGTTGAGTGGAAATGGTATAATATTATGATGAAATTTTTCATGGGGCTACAAAAGACTCCTAGAAGGAATGATGCAATATGGGTTATTGTTGACCGTCTTACCATGTCAGCACATTTTCTTACTATAATAGATGATTTATCACCTAAACGTATGTCAAGAACATATATTAATGAATTTTTAAGACACCATGGTGTACCCCTATCGACTGTTTATGATCACGATACCCATTTTACATCATGATTTTGGAAAAGTCTTCAGAAGGCCTTGGATACTAAACTTAGTTTGAGGACTGCCTACCACCCTCAAACCAATGGAAAATCAGAACATACTAATCAAAACTTAGAAGACATGATGAGATCTTGATCACTTTACTTTCAAGGTATGTGGGCTCAATATTTACCTCTGTTAGAATTTTCTCATGACAATAGATTCCATTCAAGTATTCAGATGACAACATATGAAGCATTATATGGAAAGAGATGTCATACACCAACTTGTTCGGATGTTCTTGGTTAAAGAAAACTTGTAGGCCCAGAACATGTTGAGGAAATAGTGAAAAAGGAAAGGATTATCCAAACCCACATCAAAGCAGCTCAAAGTAGGCAAAAGAGCTTTGCTGATAATAGGAGGAAGGATTTGGAATTTCAAGTAGGTTATCATGTTTTTTTGAAGGTATCTCCATGGAAGGGTGTTATACGATTTATTAAGAAGGGTAAATTGATTCCTAGGTACATCAGATCTTTCAAAATTCTAGAATGAATAGGAGTTGTGGCTTATTGTTTGGTAACGACTCCATGTCTCTCCAAATTTCATGATGTGTTACACATATCACTATTGAGAAAATATATGTCTGACCCAACGCATGTACTCACCTATGAGAAAATTGAACTAGATCCTAATTTGTCTTATTGTGAAGAGCCTGTCAAAATTCTTGATACTAGAGAACAAGTGCTGAGAAACCGGATGACTCGTCTGGTTAAAGTTCTATAGAGAAACCATAAGAAGGAATAGGCAACGTGGGAACCCGAGGAACATATGATGAAGAACCACCCGAATATTTTTATGTAGTAATATTATAGAAATTTTGAAGATGGAGTTTTTTTAATGTGGGGAGAATGTAACACCCCAAGCATCCATGGTACGTTTCCCTTTGAATAATGTGGTAGATTGCACTGTACACAACTTGGAGTTTTAACACACAATGACCAATCAAATTAGCCATTAAGAATAGTAATAAGAACTTTTTGAAATTTTATAAATTTTATTTGTCAAAATGTAATTCATTTTTGAATTTGGAATATCAAAATTAGCTTAGTGTGAATTTTGGGTATTTTTCTGAAAACATTCAATTTTTCGATGAATAGTGAAAAACACTGCGCTATTGTTTAGTACCGAATTTTATTTTAGTAATTAGTTATTTTATTTTAGATCAAAATAGATACATAATACCTATATATGTTCAATTTAATTCATTTAAATCGTTTATAATATTTTTACATATATTAAATTTTATTGAACTTTTTACCGTCTTTTACCCACCTTATAGAAGAATTTGCAAATTTGTAAAAAACATAATTTGACAACTTATGTGAGTTGAATTTCAAAAATCCAAGAGACACAGTTGAAATTAGAAAGTAAAATGTGGTTCAATAAGATTAAAATTATTTTTGTTGAATAGTATTTTGACTTTTAATTACCACAATTAAAAGTAAATTGGGAAGTTAACTGTAAAAATGATATTATAATTATCTTAACACATGTACTAATTCTATTGGATAAGTGTAATTAGACCAAAAAAAACCTTAGGAATAAAATATCATCCTCTCTGGTATACTTTTATTATATTTGGACATTTATTAATATTTTATTTAAAGAATAGTAAAAAGAGTTAAATTCAATGTTTAATAACTAAACCATTTTTAATATAGTGTTACACACAATATAAATTCTAATATAAATATTAATTAAAAAGATAAAAATATTTAATATATAATTATATTTTATTTATTATTTTTAGACATTAAAAAATTTTAATTTATTTATGTCATAATGACAATGCATTAATTACTTAAATAATGAAATATTAAAATAACTGATATTATAAATACCAAAATAAATGTATATTGAGACTTAGGATGAATTACATTAATTTTATAGGTTAATATGACATTTTAGGTTTTATTAAATAAATTTTATTTGAAGTGATAAAGTTTTTATGGCTTTCAAAAATGTCAAATACTAAATAGTGTCAAAATTGACATAATTGAGTTTTTTTAAAAATTACTATATTATTAATTGATATAATATTCCTAAAAATCTAAGGTTTGAACTAGGTAAATAGATAAGGTAAAATATATTAATAATGAACCACTAGTGGCTCTCTTGTTTTGTTATAGTAAGTTTATTATCCATATAATATAAAAATACAAAGTGACATGGTAAATGTCAAACTATTTATCTAAGAGTTAAATATAAAAGATAAGGTTAATATGGTGACATAAAACTATATAAAACCTATTTTTTGAATCATGTTATATCCATATCCACCTAATCCTCGAAATAAATTATTTTGGAGCCATTATAAATAGAAAATGATTTTATTATAAAATAATATTTCAAGATTTTCCTAAAGTGACCCTCACCTCTCTTATAAAAGGGTACTTCCCCTTCTCTTAATTTCACACCTACAAAGCCATTTGGATCGGAAAAACACTGACCAAATATCCTCCTGACTTCCCTCACATCAACCTTGAGTCTAAAATTTTATCATAAATCCATCCTATAGAGTCCTTTTGATCAACTCAAAAGGAAACACCCAAAGGAGAGGTAATAATTTCACTACCTCTTTTAAAGTTCTTTTCTTCTTCCACTTCATATTACTTTGTTGTTTCCATACCTAAATAATAACTACATTATCTTCTACATTATATGATGTTATTATATATTTGTAAATACTATATTCATTATTCTATCATCCTATGAATGAAAAAGTCACCAGACGTGCGTACGTACGGCTTACCGTCTCCATGTCATGGTGTAGTTTGTTATTCAAACACTTCATTATTTGGATGGGTATAGTAATGAGTATAACTAATGTAAATAAAAAATATAAAATTTTCATCATTCTATATATATGAAATACCATCTAATTACATACTATTTCACCATCAATATAATGATATTGTCACTCCTGCGTATGTACAGATTATTGTCTCCAAGAACGCGATGAGATTCATTTCCCCATCGTAAAATTTCAAGAAAAATTTTCATTTGATGATTTAAAATAATGTTTAATAACTTAATATCAATCTGGATATGATTTAAATATATCCTATCCATAACAAACATGACTTATGTAACAAAACATATAAAGTAAAAGGAATCAGTTAACACCTGAAACAATGATAATACAAAAATATTATTAACAAATAAATATTATAAGACCATATATGATATCATATTTATGTATATGATTCATGTATAATTTAATAACAATGATTCAACTATTATACAAGAGTTTAATGTACCCTCAACCAATGAAAAGTATAAGGTAAGGGTTAATTTCACAATCCCTTTATTATCCGAGGTTGTTTTTACATAAGTATCTACTAGGACCTATTTATCATCCACATCCACGTTTTCTTAAAAATGTATTTCAATTTTTTTTACTATTTACTATAATATGGTTTAAAGTCATTTATACCCTTATTTTTTCTTATATGTTCTTTAAAGTAATCTTTCCTTCGTTTTACAAACAATGTACTTTATGACCTTTTTGGAAAAATTAAGGTAAGAATGTTTTTTAACTTATACGGCGGGTGAGGCTATTTTGCACCGTTATAACATTATAGAAGCTTCCCTTAAAATCTTATAAGAATATTTTGAAAATAAATGTTTTCTTTTATAATTATGTGACTCTTAAATTATTTCAAAAATATGAAGTGATATTTCTCTCAAAATTTTTGGATTTCATCTATGTCAACATCCCTTCATAAAATTTACACTTGTTTGAAGTTGATTTATTATGATTGAAATATTCCAGATTGTATTTATGTTTTTTTGTTATGTTTGACTATGGATGTGTTATTTTTACACCATTCATGGTTTATAGTTAAAGTATTGAAATTTTGTACACTAGTTTTAATATGAATGTTTATGTTATGTTTAAACCATTTCATATGAGGAATGTATTAGACTTAGTATGTGACGAGTGGAGCCTGCTATAGATCCTTGGTGCATAGGTAGGTCTCATGCGACAATTATATGTAGAATTTACTGAGGCATTTCTTAATTTGATATATGGGTTTGGCTGAGGTCTAAATCATTTTTAGACGTCTTGGCTGAAGCCTTGATAAGATGTTTTAGAAAGTCTGGCATTATACATTCTCTCATTATGAAAATAATAATGATGGTTCATGTGGTTATTAGATTAGTAGAATAACCATAACTATGTTTTTTATGACATTATTTACTCAGCTCATATTCCATCCATAAAGTGTTCATGTTTATTATTTCTAAAGGATTTTGTTTTAAATTTTTCAATATGCCTAATGTTTATGTTATCTTCCACTGTACTTCTTACTCTTACTGATAATCTGAGCTCACCCCTTTATTATGTTTCATTTTCTCAGGGTATGAAGAAGTTAGTTATGATAGAATCTAAGGAATAATATAGGAGGATTGGATGTTTCTAATGGAATAAATTATGGTTGTATTTTTTCTAAAGTTGTAATGTTAAACTTATGTATGTATCTTGTTCCCAATAATACTAAATTGTTTGGTCATTCAGGACATGATTCCTTTTTAAAATTCCAATGTTATGTAATAAAGCACTGACTCGAGGTAAATAGGATCAGGGAATTACATGGGTTCATCATACCTTTATGTTTTAGTTTATTTCATGTTAATGTTTTTATATCTACAATTTTTTATTAAATATTTTACAAAAAAAATAATTTTTAATTTAAATATTTAGTGGTGGTTTTTGGTAACAGCCATTAAGTAAATTAATTAAAATTATGTTTAGAGATAGTTAGTTTCATTTAATCATTTTTGTCAAGTAATTTTATTAAAGAGTTGTCACTATATAAAACCAAAAGTGATGCTAAATTCTCCAAAAATGATACTTATCAAAACCACCACAAAATTAAAGGAACCATCACTAAATGATTAGTGATCATGAAATACTCAGTGATTTTGCTAACCACCACTATGTTATTAGGCGATAGTTTAATCTATGGACATTATAAAAAGAACCTACCGCTAATGAAATTTTTTGTATTGAAAACATAAAATGAAAAGTACTATTTAAAGATAATCACCCTAACCCATACAACGGTCTTGAATGGGAATGAGTATCTAGTTAAGGCATTGAAAGAATACCAACCTCAACCCATAGTTATCATGAAAGGAATAATGAGATACAATTTTGAAGAATATGAATAAATACAAAATCCCATCAAGAAGTCGTAAGAAAAATATCACTCTAGTAGAAAAAATCCCTTATCATTACATGTTTTTCACTAAAAAAATCACCCTAATTCTTATCATATGAGAGGTGTAAGAAAAAATAAAAGAAATAAAACCTAGGTAATAGGAACACTTTAGCTGAAAGAACTCCCAATTCTATTCTCAATCCATTGGAAATTCATTCCCCAATTACAGCAATGGGATCCTCTAATAATATATATACATTACAACAAAAATGGGTTTTCACAGCGATTCCCTTTAAAAGTGATTTATTTAGTAGCGCTGATAAAGACCATCCTTTATCAGTGTTTTTTACTAGTACAGATAAAGGGTATATTTTAAAAAAACTATATATTTCATTAAAAATAATTTATTAATATATAAATTTTTTTATATTGTTATAAATATAAAATAAATATTTTAAATATGGTTTAGATAATGCTAAATAGGAAGTTACACTTAATATATAAGATAATTAGTAAAAATGACATATAAAACAATTAAAAATAGTTTTTAATTAATAATTTTATAATTATTATTGATTAATATAAATTTAATAACAATATTAATATAAAAAAATCAAAAAATTATGAGAATTTCAATAATAAGTTGAAAAAGTATCTCGAACTTCAAACAACCATAACTTTTGATCCTAGTATCCGTTTGGGCTTTATAACATATCAAATATAAACCTGTGATGATCTCTATTCCCTTATTGAGACATGTAAATCTCTGACACATTTTTCAAGGCCATAAAAGGCCTCCAAAACTGTGGTTTTTGGTCAGGGTATCCCATTTTTAAACATTCGATGGATTATCAACCTCGTTTAAGGGGGTGTTATTGCCTTTTTTATGAGGAGAATAGATTTTTTTTTGGATTACAATCATATTTATATTATGGTTTTTAAATTTTATCATTTTTCACAATGTAATATTATTTATAATCGAACATATAACAATATATACATATTTTTTATATATCCACCCATAAAAATTGAATTTTATAAATAATTAATTAATCATATTTACATATAAAATATATTTCTCAATATATAAATATTATATAAATAAGAATTATATCCATTTTATTTAAAATACAATGTATGAATATTTTTAGACATATACATACACAATTAATGTGTATATAATGTTTATATATATATATTTGTGTGTGTATTGACCAACATATATATTTTTATAAACATATTCTAATATATGTTTATAAACATTAAAATATAATATATTTCAGTAAATATAAATATTCCTAATTACATTTATAGATGAACATAGATATATAGATATATATATTTATGTATTTATAAACACACACACACACATACACACACAAAACAAATTTTATATATGTATTTATATATATATATACATATACATATATATGGATAAAAAATGCTACAAAATATATATAAATACATAGATATATCATAAAATTAAAAACCAAAAAATATAGGTGAGTGGAAGAGTTGTGGGCGCATGAGGGGAAGGTCTCAGGTTCGAAATCTAGCAAAAGCAAGGGTGTAAGGGCAGGTGAGCAGGTGTCCAGTGCTATTAAAGAGGGTGGTCCCCCCTCCGATTTTTCAAGAAAAAAGGTTTCTTCTTAAATAATTATTTTCTTGACCTCTATTAACACTTTTTAGAACTTTTATAAGACTAATTTTATATAAATATGTTTTTATTTTCAGTAAACATATAATTCTATATAAATTTAAATATAAATTTATAAAAACATACATTAATAATATATATAAATTAAAATATATAAAAATATATAGTTTTAACTATATTTAAAAATAAATATTTATAATTTTATAAATAATTTTATAAATATTTATTTAAAAATATATTTATAAATATATATTTAAAAATAGGAAATTATTTTTAATTACATTTACGTATATTTAAAACTATATAATTATAAATCTACTTTATAAATCTATATTTATATAGTTATATATAAAATTTATTTAATTATATAATTAAATAAACCTTATATTTGAATAATTTATATATATAATTATATATATAAATAAACCTTATATTTAAAATTTATAAATTTATATATAATTATTTAAATATATAAATTAACCTCATTAAATTTGTTTATAAATAAATATATATATACATAAAAAATAAATTTTTTTATATATCTTGAGCTATAGTAATCAGAAAGATCTATATCCATAAAATCATTTGATGTTGACTTATCACATAGTTCATCTTCTTTAAGTTGTTGACCCCTTTCTCAATTTCTATTTTTTCATTAATTTAATTTCCTATTTTATTTTCCTATTATCCATAGTCATGTAAGTGACTATCAAACAAGTAATAATAGGAATATGTTTTGATATTTACATCTAAGGCTCATCAAAAATCTAAAATCAATAATTCATTAGTTAAAATAAAATTAAGTGGCGATTTAGGAATAGATTCAATCATATGGAACCTCTTATTAATTAAAATTTAATGAAAAAATCTATTTAGACACCTAAGAGTGGTGGTGAGATGAATACCTTTTTTTTAAACAATTTCCATATTCTATTAGAATCTTTTAACCCCTGTGAAATTTAACTCATATTGGTGGTAAGTTAATCTCCATATATTTATTATTTTTTACAGAATCTGTTTATATGTGAATTCATCTCCAAGGAATTCCTCAAAAAACATTCATTATAATCATATATTTTCATCATGTTTTATATGAATTCCATGAGTCTTATAGGTTTCATAGAGTGTCATGGAGTATATGCATGGACTATTTTTTTAGAACCTTCTTGATGTCTATCTATTTCATTACATTAATAACTCAAAAAAAATGAATATATCTCCATCCAGTCAATATAAAATAAAAAAATTCAAATATGTATTTAAGATAATCTTTATGATCTCAGCCCCCATTTTAGCTCAATATTAAAGAGTACAATGAAAATTTCCCCATGAATTATAACATCTTAATATCTGAATTCCATATAAAAAAATATACCAGCACTTCAAGTATTCACTATTTATGTTCAAATATCACTTCAAGTATGCATTATTTATGTTCACACATCACTTTAGCTGTGGTTGTCTTTAGTCCTGTAAATTAGTTTTTCTTTAGTATATATTTGATTTTTTTTATTTTTCTAAAAAAAATTAATTATAAAATTAAAAATATTTTTTAATATATACAACATGACATTCGAATAAATAAATACTGGTTCCACCGGTACCACAATGCGGTCAATGAACCTCACACCCACTTAGTGTCTGATGTCTGTGTCACTCTGATGTTCTAAGTGTATGTTCGGGTTCCTCCTCTTGTGGAGATTTAGATGGGTCTTGATAGTGTTGTGTTGAGCACTGACCGATATCATGTATGGATGGACCAAAATCATATCTGGATTCAAAGGGCCCCAAAGCTCATAAAAATTAAAAAACGGGACATTGAAGAAGTCCTCGATGACAGGAGAGGGGGCCACCACAAGTTTTGTTTCCACACCCAACTTGTATTTCAAAGTAGACTATGGAAATGACATATGTGGCATATAAGCATCTACCCGTTGTGTAAGATCATAAGTCAGCTGTGCTGGATCATATGTCTGTGGTGCGACACCATCTACAGGAGCCGCTCTGGGACATCTATGGCATCACCTCTTCCCCTACTAATGTCCTCATCTCTATTTTATAGCTGGTGGTGGAAGTGGTAGTTCATCATCCTCATTAATAATAACAGGTACATCATTATCCCCATGAGATGTAGCTGGAGGATATGGATTGGGATATAATTGTGACTCCTCATCATAGAAACTCTCACATATAGACTAGAGAGGATCATTGAGAGCCAAAACATCTAGGTGAACTGTATACCACCTAATAAATGCATCCTCTTAAGGATCTATGATATGTGAAAGATTATAAATGTCATCTTCCTTCAAATGAAAGAAAATTCAAATTAATACCAAAAGTGTGTTAAACAAATTTAATAAATATTTGTAAACATACCAACTACTGAATTCCAATCCCCTGACATGTAAGGTGCATGATGGTGTTTTGTTAGTACTAGTCTTCATAATCCCCCTAATTGGTTAACTGATAGCATGTTGTGGGATATCCATATTGAAAGATACCATATTGGGCATGTGTGTCTCAATGCTCAATATAAGATTAATGAAACCACCTCGAGTGCATTTTCTGTCTACCTATAAGTGTAATCGAATGTAACCCATTAGGATACCATGGCACCGTGGGTATATTCAATATATAACCAAACTGGTTCATGATTCGATCTGGCTGGTGCCACTCAATGACATGGAAGTGGATAAGTGGCACCACTGCATCACGGTCTACCATCATTGTTGTGTAGTATGGAATAAGTGATGTGTAGATGTTACCTACACATCGATTCCATGAATCCTGAAATGTAAACACAAAAAATAAGTCATAAATTTTCAGGATAATGTTACAAATATTACATTTAAATAACATAAAAAATATAGAACAAATTTCTCTAGAAAACAAATCATCTTTAACTTAAATTAACTAGCTGTATGGTATCAAACATCTATCGATAACTATGCACACTATGTCTCAGAATATGTGCATACATATGAGACTGACTCCACATGGTTAAAAAGAAGTAATATAAGGTAAGTTTATGGAAAAATTAATAGAAGTACTAAATAGCAGAAATTAATGATGTAAACATTCCATCGTCCCCATGGATAGTCCCAAAATAGCTAATGTGCATGTGGTGAAACACCTCAAGGAGGGATGCATGGAAAATGCTCCCAGGCCCACATCTTTACCAATTCCATACAACCTACAATCTACTTCACATCATCCTGAAAACTATTATAGATACATCTTTACAAATGTAATGATATAATAAAACCCCAAATATTTGTAGCCATCTGATCAATATCTTAAAGAAATGGGACGTACATCATGTGTACTGAATAGGTGGAGTAGTCGACACACAACATTCCTCCAATCAGTTGTGAAATACATGCAAGTGGGTTCTGAATAAGCGTCTTCTTGTCCGTATCATCATTAATGATGGAGAAATGCTCATCAATCCACCCCATGCACTAGTGGTTACCCGGGAGGACACTTGGTATGTTGAATATGTCAATTCCTAGTAGATATTTTATGACCACACTCTAGTCGCCACTAGTGTCACCCATAAATACCTATCTATAGATGGGTAAATAGAGTATATATGTGACATCCTCTAATGTGATCATCATATTTACCTATATAAGATGAAATGTGTGTTTCTCTGGCCACCATCTCTTAACCAATGAAGCTATCAAATGGTGATCAAAGGAATTTAAGTAACACATAGTGACTCCAAAAACTCCAACATGACTTAGGTATGGACAAATGGATGCTAGGGGTTCATTGTGATGAAAATTATTTTCTCTCAGAATAACAAGATATCTAATAGGTCACCGCACCAACACATCATGAGACACGTGCGACTGATGAGCATATAACAAATTATTCTCCAACTAAATGTATGAATAGTAAAACATTAATTTCATGATGTATGAAATTTTTCATGTAATATATGAAATTCAAAATTATTTTACTTTATAATGGTTTGAAAGTGTGATTTTGAAAATTATAATGGTTTGGTTATTAATTGGTACTTTATCACCACCCATCATGATGGTTCTTGCATTACCATAGGTAGTGGGGTTTGGATTTTGATGTTTAATTTTTTTTGGATTTACCATTGATTGTGTATCATCATGGAATGTTGAAAAAGGTTTATTTTAGAGAATATATTTTTTTTAAAGGGATCTTCAGATATTATTTATAAAATAGGATTTGATTTCATGAAAAAATGTTTTCTATTCTTTTATATATTTAATATATGTATGTATTATAATATATAGGTATATTTTCTAAAAGTTACACTATATAGAAATAAGACAACTATGATTAAAATGTTCTTAATGATAAAAATGGTTGGATGTAAAAAATTTTATAGTAACTGATAGAGTACTTGAATCATTTTAACCATTAGATGATTACCCTTTGTGTCTAAGGAAATGTGTCTTCATATGAGATTCCTGGCAGCATATGATGCACCTTTTTCCTGGTGCCCATTCACTAGGACAATCTATATCGTTCTGAATACGAGTCAACTTCTTTCCTCCCTTTAGGTCGTAGTCTGGTCTTGTTCAATAGAAGTGTGGGTGCACCATAAGATAACCAAAAATTCAGATATTCACTGATTGGAACCCACAAGTATTGTAACAATTGTTGATACTCTCTAGTCGGTAAACTAGATCAATAGACTACTCCCAAGATAAGTGTATGTTAGAAAATGCTATGATCACATGGCCAAAAGGATATCTCAATGCTTGAAATTTTCCACATTCACAGTAATACTTCCCTAATAAAACAACTCATACCTGACCTTTTCTACATTCCATAGCATCATTGGGCTCAGTGACCTTAAATGTTTTATCTGGATGGTTAAATGGGGTTACACGATAAATTTCAGCCTCCTAAAGAACTATATCTAGGTCACACTATAAATGTTTTCCATAGTGCATCCCTCTATTAAAGACCTCTTCAGCCCACCTTCCTCATTGCAGAAAATAGTTTACACTATTATAAAAGTTCTCTTGTACCAAACCTATAATTTAGATTTAAAACATCATACTAATATTATATTATTATTGTATCTCTTATAAGTAAAATATAATCAAATATTATTATTTACCTGTGATAGGTAATTTCCTAACTCCCTTGAAAAATCCATTTATACATTCTACATTTTTGGTCGTCATATGTCCATATATCCTCCCATCATCATATGCCAAAAACCATTTATGCTTTGGAATTTACATCATGTAATCATAAAATTATGAATTAGCTCAATGAATATCTTCATGAATTCCTTCTATCCTTTGTTGTTGAGGCTCTTATACTATCAAACAAGAACTAATCTGGTCACATATAACAATAACAATGGTAGTGATTTTAAAAATAAAAAAATGATATTCGTACTAATTTTTAAGATTGCGTTATTCATACACTTGTTCCTAAACATCTTTCAAAAATTGATGGAAATGTGTTGAATATAGTATCAATGATGGGCATAGGGTGGTCTCCAAGAAAGACCCTCATATTGTACTACCTCCACGATTGCACAATGGAAATATGAAATAAGAAAAATACCTTCTTTGTTTGTAAAAAACTCTCGAAGACAGGCTAGAAACCAACTCCAGGATGAGATATTATCCTTTATACAATTGAAAATTCCAAAGGTATAGGGGATCAATTTAAATCATGTGTGTAGGTAGTAAATAAATTTCTTGTATACTTTCTATATAAAAATGTTCCATCAATCTGCATAAATTTCTTTCAAGGTATAAAATCTTCCACACATTGCAAGAATGTCCATAACAGTCTATCAAACAAAATAATCAGCTTATCAACTTGCTTATGTTGGTTAACATATTCATTAGTATGTAACTTATAGATAACATGATTTTTGTGGTGTAAATTCTCTATAAATTATAGTAAAACCTGATAAGAGTCATCCTAATCACGGTATACTTTCACAATAGCCTTTTGTTGTGCCTCCCCTACCTTCTAGTACGTGATTTGATACCCAAAAAATTGTTTGATTCAGTCCAACATTAGAACATCAAGAATGTATTGACATGCTATAATCATCTCAACAATAATAGTTGAAACCAACTCAATATTTAATAAGGAGTGGTCTAGTGACATGATTGGGTTCACAAATGTGTGTGGAGTACATCTAGTGATGCACCAGCTGTGAAAAATCTTATCAATTATAGCTCGCAGGCACATTTGATAGTTCAAATAAGTTTTTTTACAAAGGATCACTTAATAAGTCCTCATTAACTCATTTAAAACATAAGAGTAATGTATTTCAATGTGATATCGTTTTATCCCATTTTTAGTGCATATTTTCTCTCAAACTCTCTTCTAATATACAATTCACCTTCATCCGACACTCGATTTATGACACCAAAGATTCCTAGAAATTATATACTAGGAGTAATAATAGGGAAATAAAATTCAAAAAGGGATTCATGACTTCTGTCAACCATGAGTCTAATAGTGGAGGATGGTTCAACGATCGATTCAACCTCACATGAGTGGGCACATATTGTTCTTCCACATTCTATTGTTCTTCCTTAACTTTCTCTTCATATTCTTGATCTAAATTTTCATCATCCTCAGAATAATTAACCAGCACATCTAAAGTACATGGATAACTATCCATAGATACTATCACCGGAGAAAAGGATGAAAAACTACCATTGCTGATGGAACTTCTTGATTTGTTATAGCCATAGGATGTAACACAATATCATGATGTTGTGATGGTCCAACTTCCAATGTCGATGGAACCTCCATTGTAGCTATAGTGAGATACAAATCCATTATTTGATTCTCAGGTCAATACTTAACCAATAAAAGTATGTATTACTACTATTCATCATATGATACTAGGTAGGTCACATTCTAAAAACTACCAACAAATTACAGAAGTCTGTATGTGATGGATTCTATCACTTGATTGCTCATCAGTTTTAGATTTCAATGAATTTTATTTCTAAGAGATTCCAAAGTTGTACAGCCTCCAAGAATAACAACACCTTCTATCCATATACTATATCTACATCCTTGTTCTGTCTCAATTATTTGTCTATTGTAGTAAATATAGGCAGTCATTTTTTTATCAAAAATAAACCATAATTATTGTTAGAATGCATAAATATGTTCAAAATTCCAAAGTTAAGTACATACCTTTCAGAGATATTATTAATATTTATGATTCTTAAATTTTAGAACATATTATTATATACTAAAATATGATACTCAGTTTTTTTAGTATAATATTTATCCATTCTAAAGGTATTTTAGTAGTTTATAAAGAAAATATGAATCATCTAAAGCATATCCCTCTGGAGTGTCAAAAAAGGATACAGTAAGGCCTGTTGTTGTGTACCCGGTTTCCCCGAGTTAGGCCCTGAACACATTGTCAAAGTTTTTACTCTTAGGTACATCATTTTGAAAGACAATTCCACTTGTTTTTATCTAGATAGAGATTTTATTGCTTAGATAATCACATAATATTTATGCTACCAAAATTTTAAAATGTTTTCTTATATCCTAAAATATGACCCTAATCATTAATTACCCATTAGTTAATCATTACTTAACCATCAATTAGTCATTACTTTACCATTAATTAATCATTAATTAACCATTAGTTAATCATTACTTAACCATTAGTTAATCATTAGTTAACAATTATTTCATCATTAGTTAACCATTAGTTCATCATTAGTTAACCATTAGTTAATCATTAGTTAACCATTAGTTTATCATTAGTTAATCATTTGTTTATAATTTCTTAACCATTAGTTAAACATTGGTCAATCATGCCTTAATCATTCTTTATTCATCTATTAATCAACCTTTAACCATCCCACAAGTTTGTGTTACTTATGCAAAAATATTTACTTCTTTAATTAATATAATTACTTTAATAATTAATGTAATTACTTTTCTAATTAATATATTTAATTCTCTAATTAATATAATTACCTCACTAATTAATATAATTACCTCAATAAGTAATATAATTACCACGCTAAGTAATATAATTACCTATCTTTTTTCATCCCTTAATCAACCTTTAATCATCCAACAAGTTTTTTTAAATTACTAAAAAATAATTACCTCACTAATTAATATAATTACTTCACTAATTAATATAATTACTTCTATAATTAATATAACTACCTCACTAATTAATATAATTACCTCAGTAGGTAATATAATTAGCTCACTAAGTAATATAATTACCTCACAAATTTCATCCCTTAATCAACTTTTAATCATCCCACAAGTTTGAGTTACTTACCTAAAAATAAATACATCACTAATTAATATAACTAACTCAATAATTAATATAATTACCTCGCTAATTAATATAATTACCTTGCTAATTAATATAATTACCTAATTATACTTAATTAAGTACCTAATTACACTTACTTAAGTACCCAATTACACTTAATTAAGTACCTAATTACCATTAATTAAGTACACAATTACACATAATTAAGTACCTAATTACACTTAAATAAGTACCTAATTACACATAATTAATTAACAAATTACACTTAATTATTATTTTAACTACACTTAATTATTCACCAAATTACACTTAAATATTGACCTAATTACACTTAATTAATCACAAAATTACACTTAATTAATCACCTAATTACACTCAATTAATCACGTAATTAGAATTAATTAATCACATAATTACAATTAAGTAATACTCTAATTACAATTAAGTATTCCCAAAACAACATTAAATTAATCCCAAAATTACACTTAATTAATCCCATAATTACAGTTAATTAATACCCTAATTACACTTAATTAATCCCCGAAGTTCACTTAATTAATCCCATAATTACATTTAATTAATCCCCTAATTAAACTTAATTAATACCATAATTAAAGTTAATTAATCCCTTAATTACACTTAATAAATCCATTAATTATAGTTAATTAATCCCCAAATTACACTTGTCTAATTACCTAATTACACTTATTTAATTACCAAATTATACTTATTTAATTACCTAATTATAATTAATTAATTACCTAATTACACTTAATTATTTACCTAATTACACTTAATTAATTATCTAATTGCACTTAATTAATTCCTTAATTACACTTAATTAATTCCCTAATCACAATTAATTAATTACCTAAGTACAATTAATTAATGACCTAATTAAAAATAATTAATTACCTAATTAAAATTAATTAATTGCCTAATTATAATTCATTAATTACTTAATTACAATACGTTAATTAAAAAATTAAAATTAATTAATTCTCTAATCAAAATTAATTAATTACCGAACTACACTTAATTAATGACCTAATTATAATTAATTAATTACATAAATACAAACCTAACTAAACGTAATTAATTACCTAATTATAATAAAATACTTACTGATTACATTAATTTACTAATTAATTACAATTATTTAATAATAAACTCATTAGAATATTGTAAATATTAATTTTTTAATTAATTACAATTAATTAAACTAAACTATTACAAATTCTAAATAAAATACATTAACTATAAATTAAACAATTAAATAAATAAATCAAAATATTTAACAAATAAAGAAAATAATTAACTTAAATTTGGGTGGAGGTGGAGATGCTTCAGAGTAGAACTGCTACACATTCAAATCAACCAGAGAGGAAGAGCAACTAGAAGAGAGTTAAACATGAGGTTTGATATGAATGAGAGGGGAGTATATGAATGAGGGTCTGGGGGATCACCCTTTGATAGGGGTAAAAATTTAGGCACCACTTAAATTGGAGCCAATAATATGTATTTTAAATCTATGAGCTCCACTTCAAGTGTCACTCATCCAAAAAACATTCAAAGCACAACCTCAAGTGGAACTTTGCCTCTGAAAATTATAACCACCACTTGAAGTGGAATTTTTTAAATTTTTGTGGAAAACATCACTTCAAGTGGAACTATTAAGCCTCATGTTCCAGTTTAAACTATACCTAGACCTTTATAAATAAAAAAGAAGAAACTCCCCCCACCCAAAACATTTTCCCCCAAACAACATAGTTCAAATTATTATGCCTATAGATTTTATTCACTAGTTTATCATCTTGGGACATCTAGATAATTTTTCCTAGTTCTGACCATTTCTAGTTTTACCCCTGGTTTTTTCTAAAACATGTATTCCCCTTGGATGAGTATGTTTGGCCACCGTTTTTTCCTTTTAATGCAGGCACATTTTTTCCTTAGTAAAATCATCTTAAAAACAATACATAAATATTTATTTTTTTTCAAAATTATATTTTTAATATATTATGCACATAAATATTATAAATCAATTATTAATTGGGAAAATAATGAGAAAATTAGTAAAATTTATCAATTTAAATTTGAAAATTACTATACCTGAAATATACACATCACACACATAGAATTATTTCATCAATTGATAAATAGACATTTAAATTTATCATGGAAAACCATTTCATAAATTTATTTCAAAAAATAATAGGGATCATCACTTAAAAACATCACTTTCCTACATTATGAGTCATTTAAAAACCAAAAGTTATTTTAATTGGAAATGAATCCTTAAAGCATGGGTTCTATTATTTGGAAATTAAAATAAGCCCATAACCCTTATTTTAAACATTAAATTGATTTAAAATATCCTCTTAGACATTTAGTTTAAAATTAAAATAATAAATTCCTTAAAATAATCTATTTCATGTGAGGAAAACAGCGGAAAAATTATCTAAACATATCATGGGTGTCATATAGATTCGTAAGAAAGGTGTAGTTCCTACCTCAAAGAGAGGTAGAGGAATTCATTTATATATAGATGAAAATTATTATAAGTAGGAGAGAAATTATTTGGGACATGGAATGACACTTAACCTAGAAATAAAATTAAATGGTTATAACACTCCCCCTTAAGGTAGAATAAGTATAGATTGGAATTAGAGACTCAAAAAAATGAAAGAAAGAAGACACCAAAAAATAATACCACACACACTACCCCTCAAGTCTGGTTATTGCTGATGTGGATGTCTAACTTGGTTCATAGAGAGTTTAGTTGAGATCTCGACAAGCCTTTGGTAAAGATGTTGGAAAGCTAATGAGATGATGTAATGTAGTTGAAACTGATATGGTTTTTCTTAAGGTGATAGTGATTAAAGTGAAAATCAACCTCGATATGCATCATGAGTTTATAGAATGGAATATTAAAAGAAATATTTGTGGTTGTTTGATTATCACACAAAATATGAGTAGAATATTGTGGTGAGAAACCAATTTACTGAAAAAGATGATGAAAACAAAGAATTTCAATAGTGACCATGGCCATTGCACGGTATTTATATTCAGTACTGGATCTGGAGATGACAATTTTTTTTCTTTATTCTCCATGAGATTAAGTTACCAGCCAGAAAAATGAAAAACTCAGAAGTAGACTTCTGGGCAGCTATGCAACCTACATATTCAGCATCATAGAAGTACTCAATATTCAGATGACCATTATGAAAATACAGAAGAACAAAGACATGGTCTTTCTTAATGTACTGTACATTGCGAAGGATAATATCCCGTTGGGATTTCATAAGATGTCCCATGCATTGGCTAACCTTGATGACTGTGCTAACAATATCTAGATGTGTCATCATAAGATAATTTAGTTTGATCACAATATGATGATCCCTCTTTGAGTGAGAATATTAGTTTTCAGAAACACTAGAAGACATAAAAATAACAATGCAATTTAAGTCCTTTGTGATTTTATGGATGAAGAAAATATTAAAAGGACTATGAGAAACACGAACTACTGAATACATGTGAATAGAAGGAGTCAAGAAGCATGTTTCAAATCACTCAATAGTGATTTTAGATCCATATGCAATAGTAATTTCAGTGGAACTAGTATACAAATGAAAGGTAGTAAGCATACCTGAGTCACCCATGAGATGATCAGAAGCACTAAAATCAACCATCCAAGCTATCTATCGATGAGATACACAAGTGGTATGGCCCCAATATGAGCAATGGATGCTGAAGAAGATACATGTATCAAAGTATCCAAATGAGAGTGTATAAGTGAAATATATTCCATTGAGAGTTTCAAGTTGTAACAAATAATGGATTGTAGCGAGGATTCTTCTATATCTGGAAGAAGATAGGGAAACTAGCCTGGGTGGTAGGGGATGGGTCTGGATAGCTGGAAAATACCTTGGCGAAAATAGTTGGTTCAGTAGTAAAAATTTGAGCAGGAAAAAAACACAGAAAGACCCAAATCAAAGGTATGAAAGGAACAATCAGAGTTTATCAATGATGTGCTGAGACAACAGTAGGGGCACACAAGAATATACCTTGAATTACAAGAAGCATCAGGGGAAGGTGAGGCTAGAGGTTTTTCCCAGGGGCACTGGTTATAGTTGGACCATGGGTGTTCATAGTAAAGACCACATACGAGATGTTCCGCCGCATGACAAGAGAGTGTAGAAACTGTCAGGTGATGTGTGCAGGATGAACCGTCATCAGTAGGGGTGTCTGGGTGTGTCTGGGTAGTCTGAAGCCATCAGTAGTGGTGGGTGGAGGTCCGGTTGCTAGGGGAGCCACATTATTGGATCAGAACATGAGGGGAATGCACACACATGAATGGCGCAAGAGGATGAGCGATCGACTGGAGGATAATATTTCATGAGGAAGTGGACTCATAGGGATTTGATATGGAAAGGGTATCATCGTAATGATGTGTCATAGGTGTGTGGGTGTGGGGGGGGGGGTCGAAGCCCTCTGTATAGGGAGGCGCTTTTGTGGGTGGTTGATCATGGGGGTATAGGGAGAAGAGGATATATGGGGGGTGGTCGCGACCGATGAGGTGCAAGGTGCAACCTACTTGTGTAGGGGGCGCAGGGAGAAGATGCCTGACGGGGGGCAGTCGTGGCCGACAGGGCATAGAAAAAGAGGGAAGGTGAAATTTTTTTTTCAGGGTGAAAAAGATGTGAAAAAAGGTTAATGAACTCAATAATTTCTGTACATATAGAATAAAGTAATTTTATGAAAACACCCCCCTCAATCCAAGTGGAAACCAATCACGTTCAATGATGGGAGTCCAATACATAAGAAAACATCCTCTACAAACTATAGACAACCCAACCCCCATGATTAAACAAAATAAATCCCTTGACTATGGGATCATGGGAGAAATGAAATATAAGGGAAAATTGAAGAAGAGTGGATGAAGGGAGGGAATAGAGGACATTTCTCCGAAAACCACTTGAAATTGAAGGAAGAACCCAAAATCATGGAATGAGGTGGGGAGAGCTTCCTCCAGTATGCATTTGGGTTGTCCAAATGAAATGAGGGAAGAGTGGGATAAAACACATAAAATTAAAGTGGAGAAATAATTTAATTTCTTAAATTTTAAAGCATGGATAGGTCACCTGGCTTGGATACATGGTTTACCAAACTATATGTTAATCATGAATCCTACACACGAACGAAACTCTAACCCCACATGGTTTGGCCGAATTGTTTACAAATTCAGGAAACAACTATGAAACCCCCATTTTAATTGATCCATAAAACTATTAATGATTTCCCAAATCATACTCAAACCATGTTAATAAACCCTATATGTCAAAAATACTCATATGTATTCCCATTTATGTATGATTTTCCACACAGGTGTGTGCTAACCAAGAACCACAGGGAAAACCCATATGTAAGAAACACTCACACCATTTACCATTGAATGAAAGGTTTTCCACATGATTTCCCTTAACCATGTAAGAATCATGTGTTATAGAAACAAAACCATAAATATTAAAATTTCAGATCAAAAACATTGAAAATTTTAAAATAAGCCATAATTATATTTAATACTAAATTAATATGGGGGTGTCACAATTTTTCCTAAAATAAAACTTTTTTCCCATATAAAATCACTGAAATGAGTGGAAATAAATGGGAAATAAAAACCTCTACACCCAAATAAAAGTGGCGGGAGTGTCGAGGATAACTCAAGAGGTGCAGTGAGAAAAAGGCACCATACAACAACCTAACTCCACAAAATCAAAAAGAATATTCATAAAACAACATCAGATATTTACAAGAGAAAACTAAACCAAAATCAAGAGACACAGAGATCAAAGATTAAAAATACCTAAAATAGGTCTCCCCACCATTTATAATTCATCAAAAGGGATGATAGAAAAAGATAGACAATCCAACGAGAATTATACCACTAAAATAACACATCTTATGAATGACTAAAGATTTGAAATTATTTATAAAGAAATCAATGAAAAGAGAATAGATGATCATTACTTCCTCCTAATATCCATAAAAGTAAGGAGGTCAACTGTTTTGTTCCCCTCGTTCCATGTGTCCAGGATTTTGACTTATTGATTTAACAATGCTCTAAAAGATCTAATGGTGTAAGTAACACTCTAGTGACTAGATAGAGAGCCTATGGAATCATTTAATATCATGGATGAGTCATATTCAACTTTAGAAATATTGATGTTCTATGTAGTGAACAAATAGATACCATAAGACATTGCAAGAACCTCCACTTTTACAAAACTCCCCTACCCATAAAAGGCTGAGAAACGTATAATGGTAAATCCATGGTAGTCACAGATAATTCAACCACCATGCATGATTAATTCAATGAAATACCCATCTATGTCCAGTTTGAGCCCTTGAGGAGGGTTCCACTTCACCCAATGACCCATGGCTCTGATGCTGATCGTATTTCAGGTTATAGACGTTGGAATCTAGATGTTGATGGACTGCGTGTTGGATTGGTGTATTTGATGGAACAATTGAGAAACTTCTCTATTTTTAGCCCATTTCAGGCTTAATTTTCTTACCGAATCACTCTTTAATTATTCTCTGGAATATAGTGATTGTCTTCCTCTCCATGAACGTAGGGATTATTCCCAAACCACATTAATCCTTATGCCCATGTTCTGTTTTTCCCTTTTACTCTTCTATGTTTCTCTATTTCTATCACTGCAACTATCGATTTTTTTTCATCACTGTAGAATAATAACCTCCTTGAAAAGATAAATGAGGCTCATGAATAGCATAAGGAACCTGAATTTGATGTACATTATAGTGGGTTTCACAAGACGATGATGTGGTGTGCCATGATCCACCCATAAGACCTAGAAGCATGTTGCACTGACACACAATGTCCATGAGAATCCAATAACAAAACTATATAGTTAAAAAATATTCTTGTATAAAGATTTCTAGAGATTTGTACCAACCATTATCTCTAGGTAGGTCTTCAATATTTTCCCAGATGAGGTTCGCCCAGTCACTTTTAGTGAAAAAATAAACCACTGATTCAGTATTAACATTAACACAACACCAATATATGAAAACATGGTGAATGATTTTCTTTTAGATCTCATCATTAGTAAATATACACTAGTTCCTGATGTTCCCTAGATGAGAATTACCCTTTAATGATTTTTTTGTTCCATAGATAATTGGACCATTCTTTGGAGCTATGTTGTGTAGGGATGAGTCTTCACAAACAAGAAAAATGAAGTGGATTAAGGGGGAGGGTGTAAAAACATATAATCTTGGTTAATTCACAAGTTATATGTTTCTATAATTTTTTAGCATCACTTAGGACCACCTCAATAAATGTAGGATAGTTAAAATCCTATCTTAGGAAATGATATGGGACAGGGAACCCTACGAAGAAGAGTGGGGAGCACACTCAATTATCTTTCCAAAATTTTATGTCTCATTTTCCAATAATACAACGATAATAGTAATAAAGTATATTGATGGTACTTTTTAGGCTACACCATATGTGAGATTCATTATAGTCCTCATATGATTGAGACCATGACAGGACATAATATAAAATATGGGGTAAATGTGTCTTTAGAGAGTGAAGTTGTTACTCTATTAGGGAGAAGGTTATGGACACACTTGTAGGGTCGAGAATCTATTATATAAGGTAGAGGGGATGGTTTTGGTTAGTCTCTTACAGTTTATTCGTACACTTGTGATAGACCATTATGGCTTGGGTAAGGAGTATATCACAGATCTATCGAGGTGTGACCTACTTCTTATTCCTCCCGTCAATAATTTTCTGCATATACTATTCCTCATCCCAATCAAATTGGTCCGACATGCCACTACCTCCTAACTCCTCGATAGAGGCACACTTCCATCTTCATCACATCCAAAAACCATGTGAAATACTGGTGAACATCATCTTGATTTTGTTGGATTGGTGTACCCCAATCCAGTTTGGGTGGTGTTTGAGCCGAATGCTTGTGAACCGTACTGCGTACTAGGCCACAACTTCCATAGCTCGAGATTCACGGTGATATATTTGGGGGTTTTAGGGGGAAACACACCCCTGATTTAGGGATCTGGTGGAAAAATGACTCGACCAAAATTATTCAGGAACTGTAGAAACTCTAAACACTATATCAGAGCTGACCGACCAACACCGACAATGCATTGTAGAAATGCGTACATTGGAGTCAACAGGTTATAGCTCCTTAGACATCTAACTTCCAGACATTGTAGAACTTATGATATGTGAGACCACATTTCACTGTAGTGATATGGAATTTCTATGCAGTGTGTGGAAGAGTGGAGCATCTTCCTCCTTTTTATCCCATTTTCAGGCCAGGTTTTAGTCTGTGATTGAGAACCCGAAAAATATCTATAAATTGTGCTCTCGAATCATAGTAAAAGTATGCCTCTCCATGGATATAAGGATTATTCTTGAACCATGTAAATATCTGTTATCTCATTCTTTTAATTTTCCCCTTTACTCTTTTGTGGTCCGTTTATCACTTCATTGCTCCCAATGTTTTTCGCAAAGTATTAGGCAACCTCAGAGTGGTGGGATTTATTTGTTTACGAAGCAGCCACTTCTAGAAAACTCGAATCTCCCTCATAAGGAAACTTTTATGCCTCCAATGCCTCACTAAATAGCAGACGCACCATTTATGCACACCATCAACATTGGTTCCCTTCATGATCAGACACTCTGCTGATACACCCCTTCAATCAAGGGAGGCACACATTCGGCTCACATTTACTCTCTCAGACCCGTGACCTATTGTAGCTCATCATCCACCACTGAAGACCCCAAGGACGCTTGAGAAGAATCTTAAAATTAATCGTGGCTCACTTTCCCAATGACGCCTGACCTTATACTCATGCCAGAGGTGAGCGTTCTTGGAAATCAACTCACAAAAGAGGGGATCACACTGAGGATCTTTGGATCAAACGAGAGGGTGAAGCCTACAATATTTTTGCACAAGTATAATAGTGATAAAAAAATAACAATACAAGATTTGTTCTAAGACTATGGTTTTAGAGCAGAGGAGGTATGCAACTGAACACTGCCATAATCCACCGCATTACTGCCAAATATTATTACTGTTGGAGGACTCTCACTGTAGAGGGTTGTTCTTCTAGAAACAAGTACTTCCCAAATAAACCAATGGAAATGGAGGAACAACTGGACAACTTGTAACGGTGTATAGAGCATTCTAAAATAACTATTTGTTATTTTTCATTTATTTGGGATTAATAGCGGTGGGACCGGGTCTTATTCTAAAAGGATCTAGACCATGAGTTAATAGAACTTTGCAAATCCACAGTATGTATCATGCGATGCTGGGATAAAGCGCCATAACAGGAAGAAGAGTGGAGAACCTTAGTGTTGGACCAATCGACATCAAACACAAGGTGAGATTCTACCATTAAATAATGCAATTGGAATCTATGGACCACTGTACACCCAAAAATATGGGTTCAGACAACTCACATATAGCTCAATGAGTGGAATTACCTATGTTTGAAAAAAAAATTCCATAAACCAAGATAGAAATCACGAAACTAATTTCCCACATCCAGCAGACGTTAGATGAAATGATGAACCCCTCACTCAGGAGGAATTATTAGAGCATTTTAGTTGCTCCTGAGATTAACAATCTTATGTAGCGATGAGTTTCCTACAACAACATGGAACTATTGGTTTGCAAATAGTAGTGCAATTAGAATTACTAGAGCATGAGCCGCATCAGACTGATCCATCTCAACCATAAGCTCTTTTTTATTTTACTTATACTTCACAGGTCATACCCATGGTGTCGTGATGGGGTCACCGAGTTCATACAATTCTTTATACCCCAAAATTTAGGTGGTTTCGGATGTACATGCTTCCTAAATCATGATAGCACACTAAGGGCCTTTTCAGGGGAAGGTGGGAAGACATTACGATGAGAGGCACTGTCACCTTTGTCTATCCAAACCTAATCCATGATGGTAGATGTTGAATTTGGTAGATTTTTTAGCATGAACACATGGTTCAAATTCTTTATAGTTAATCATAGTAGCTCTGTCCTTAGTCAATGATGTTGTTTGTTTTGGCTAGATGCATTTGAGTAGGGAGAAGAATATGGAATATTTATGCACATAACTATTTGACCAACATCCCATGTCTTCAATTCCCTTGAGAATGGTTGGTATGGGGTCTCTCTTGGTGTACCTACATGATACAACACCTTGATGAAAAGGTGGTTTTTCTGGATGGTGATAGTGATAAAGAACACAACCAGAAATATTATTTAATTAGCGGTAAATGAGTTTTTGGAGGGTGATTTTGTTATTCTGTAAGAGATTTTGGTTCTAGACCAACATGTAGAACCGAGAATCAGTTACATAAGGCAGGGGGAGTAAGAGTAGGGAAGGATGAGTTTAGTTAGTCTATTTATTTTTGGATGTAGGATTGGGATTAGCTATTGTGGCTTGGTCATGAATCGTAAATGCTCTCTTGAGGTGTTTCTTTCTTCTTCATCCTCCTTCCGATAATTTTCTACACATACTCTTCCTCTTCTTTATCATCATACCATGAGACAGGGGTGTCCCTATGTTTTTTTCCTGATAAAATTATGCTAGATGGATTTCCCCGATATTGTCACCCTTTCCAACTTATCTTGTATGAATTTCATAATTTCATCAATACTCTTGATATTAATTCCACCTTTATCAATTGTTTTGGCTAGTGTATTCCATCTAGCCCAGTGATTTCATCCTTCTTTGTGATAATCCCATATAAAACTATTCATGGTGTGTTCAATATTCTTGATACATATATTTTTAGCCTTGAACAATGAAAACACATGCATTGGAATTGAATATAAAACACAAGACACTATTGTCATCCACCCTCAAAAAGAGAGATACAAAATTTTTAGTTGAGAATCCTTCTAGTAATTATATTATATATTCCATAAAAGTGGTGGATCTAAATTATTCTATTCAATAGTAAATAATCCAGATAATACCTAGGAAAGCCTCCTTAATAGATTTTTATCCTTTCCTCGATAATCTTTTACCTCCTTCCCAATCATTGTTTAGAGATATAAATGCTAATTTTGTCTACTTTGATGCTATGTCCACTTATAATACTATATTCTTTTATAATAAATTTATATTTTTGAATAGAATTTGGTCTACCATTTATGAAGAAAATCCTGTATTCTATGGAGAATAAATAAGATATGTGAATAAATCTATACCGACCTATGAAATGATGGACCAAACCACTTTCATTAACTTTTTTAATATTCATACTGAGGACATCCAAGGATAGAATAAATAGATTCGGTGAAAGAGGATCTCCTTGGTGAATCCCCCTCACTAATTTGAATAATCCAAATCTCTTACCTATAAGAGAGACTATGAACCAAGTTAAGGATATGAATTATAATAGGAGATCACATGACCACTCAGAGAATCCACACTAATTAACGAAATAAAGAATTAAACTTCATTATATCTTGTCATAAGATATTTACATATTGATTTTCACTGTAACGGTGGATCCAAACACATGTCTCTCAAGATCCAAATTTATTTCATGTGCTATACCAATGGAAACATAGATGTTACTACATTGGAAGAAGCTATTCTGCTCCCCTGAAATTAGAGAAAGTAGTCTTAGAGAGAGCCTTTTTTTCAAATAGATGCAAGCACTTTGTAAGACAAATTTTGCTATAGGACATAATTGACCAAAGTCACTAGGTTGAATAACTTTAAGGATGAGAACCCAGATGGTGGTAGTGACAACTATTGGATGTGGGATACCCTTAATGTAATCATGGTCTATTTCAATGAATTATTTTTTGATAATACCTAACCGTATATGTATAAGGAGCCTGGGAAGCCATTGAGGCTAAGAACACAATTAAAAATAGGGCCTTTGATGGCCTCTATGATATCACTATTATCTGGGATGAATTGAAACAAAATATTATGTTCCTCATAGATATAACTAGGTATGTTACGAAAGAAATTCTCATCACTAGACCAACTTTTGACCCCTTATATTTTTTTAGTATGAGGGCCTACATGAATATTTGAGAAGAGGAAAACTGCTAAGTGGCCTGTGGTATTGGAATCATTGGAGTAGGAGTCATCCACCAATTTCATGTTTTGATTCCCAATGAACTTACCTTACTTTATTCAATCATTAAAAAAGGTTGTGTTTCTATCTACTTCACTTAGTCATTGGATTCTGGATCTCTCTCTTTCCATGATTTATTCTTCAAGAAGAGGGTCCTCTTGGAATCTTCCTTTGTAACTTAGGAGAAAGAAAATTTCATCATACCATTAAACCAAAAGATGAATATAAACCTGAATAATCTCCACTTATATAACTCCTACGTTGGTGTTGAGTCCCCTATAGTTATTTGACTATGTAATGATGTATCCATTTAGTTTTTGAAGTTTATTTCAAAGAACTACCCATGCATTCCCTTAGATGGGATCCATCCAGGATTCCATCACCATCTCTTTAAAGCTACTATATTCCATACACCAATGGATTAAAATAATAATTTATCCATGGATTGAGATCTTTGGATATAGAGAATATGTGGTGGGTGATTGGACAAATTGCACACCATGTGAGTGATAGACAAAAGCAGGAAGCTGGAAATGCCTTAAAAGTCGGCTTGACATATGTCAATTTGACTCTGGATTTTTCAACCACCATGCTTATTGTTACACCAAATGTAATGATCACCAGCGAATCCCATTTATAAGAGGATGTTTTTGGATAGGAAGGATCAAAATTAATTCAATTTTATTGTTCAGATAATGAATCATATCTTATATTTATACTGATAAAGGATAATGTTAAATTCACCTCCAAAAAACCATGTTGAGGAGTTAGGATCGAAGGATGAAAGAGATTACTAGAGATTACATATCTAAACCAACTCAAAATTTTCATAAATGATCATCATAATGAAGGAAATTATGGATTTATTAAACTTGATAGAAATTTTTTGAGGATAATCTTCAATGAATTCCACTTAAAACTAATTATACCAAAATATCTGGATGTGGGTATTAGACAGGTTGTCATGAAAATGGATGTCTATAAAGAGTTTGTTGGTAAAATATTGAATATAAGAGGTCAGGAATTCAGTTTCCATAATAGATAATATAGAATCTTGATTATAAGGGAGTCTTCTATAAATAATCACTGTTGGATGGGTAACCAACTACCTTAACATTCTCTAGTTTTTAGAGATCATGATGATTGTTAATGGTAGGATTGTTATCCCAAATTGGCTTGACTTTGGGAAGGAGATTTGTTAAACATGGATTTATACCTAGTGTGGGTGGTCATACCACCACCAATAGGGGTGTTGGTTTTGGATTTCTTTTGGAGACCATAGGTTTCAGGGCTCAGAGGATGGTATTCAATAACCAGATCTAGATATATAAATGAATTAGGGGATTAAAAAGTTTTTTTAGTGGAATAGGATGATAACTTGGTCTAGGGTGGAAAGGATATCACACTTCATTCCTAAAATATATAGTATTACTGCTTTGACTACACTAATTCTTATATATTCCTAGGGAGGAGGAATCTATGAGTAGAAATTGTTAAGTAAGGAATAAATTTATAGGGGAGAGACACATGTATTATCCTGGTCTAAAACTCCCTTAGGAACCTTGGAAGGGCGTTTTGAATTGGTCCCCTAAACCTTCACATCCATAGTTAGAGGAGACAACAATGTGGTATTCCTAACTTCACCGAGGAAAATAGGCTTCATATAACTAAAGAGGTCAAATTGAGAATTAGGATAATGAATTAAGGCTTGCAATGGAATCCCCAAGATTTTAGATAGAGAAGATGATGAAAATGAACAATCTGGGACAAACTAAGTGTTCGAAATTCCAAATTGATCAACACAAAACAATGAAATAAGTATTGGGAGGATTAAGGAAAATATGACTTAACATGAAATATTTTCTTTACACCACCAACTGGGATGATTTTGTAGATAGTTTTCCATTTCATTATATAAACACATAAAAGAAAGATATATTTAAAACATAATTAAAACCATGTGGAAGACATAATGAGTTCAAAACACATTGTCCCATAAATTAGGGGAAAACAATGGGGGGGGAGTAATGGTGGAATTAAATCCCAATTATTGAAATTAGTAAAAAATCACCCTTAATTTCTACTACGTTCTTTGGATCCCCACAATGAAAATATTCATGAACAGCTCCTGAACATGGCATGTCCAAGTGACTTTGTGAGAATGCCCCCAAGCTGTTATTCCTCCCTAAAAAACTTCTCCTTGATTACCTATGGATTCTATGAAATGAATGTGGCATGCAGGTGGGTGGTCTTGGATCATCGACCATAATGAATTGTAACTCAACAAGGATGAGGTTGCGTCGTGCAAACCTAGACAACACTGTCAGCCTGATAATATTGTCGATGGTGAAAAACCCAAGTGGGGAATCACCGTTATCGATATATATACTTCTTCCATCTTTGATGTAAGGGTAGTGAAATCCTCTAAAAGTGATGGAATGGGCATCAACATTACAATTTCGAGTGTTGTAGTGTCTATAGAGTGCACACTAGTGGGATTGAGTGATGGTCTCCAGTCTCCAATAGTGTTACCGATCTCCAAATTTCTTAGTATACAGAACTTTGTGTGTTCAATGATAAATGAATCCTCACTAATCAACACACCTTGTTTATCATGAGAACTCCAATTCCACTACTCTACCTCATCGATGATGAAATCGCATGGTACATGCATGTGTTTGCTGACAGAGTTATACACGTGGTATGCCTTGGACCTAGACTAATACCTGATGAAGATCATTTGTGTACATTGGTCATCCACCTTCTTCAAGAAATCCATAACATTCTTGACATGCATGATGTAGCCAAATGTGTGGATAAAGTGCACTGTCAGTCATTTTCCATTAAAGGCCTCATATGGCATCATCCTGTTAAGGTTGTTTGTCAGTGCTCAGTTAGGGATGATGATGGTGGAGAAAGCCGCACCCTAGAACATCTCAAAAAGTCCCTTATCTTTCATCATGATTTGATCCATGGACACCATGGTCTGGATGTGTTTTTCAATGACCACATCCTACACTTTGGAATATGGAAACTTGAGTTGTTGTATTCCATGATCAGTACAGTATTAGCTGAATTTCACGAAAGTAAACTCATCTACATGATCAGTGTAGAAAAAATTTATCTTGTACCCTGTCTCCACCTACAATGTGGCTTGAAATCATCTGATTTCCATAGGATCTTGGTCCTTGCTTGTGATAAGATTGAGGAAAATGTAGGGGCTCATGTCATCCATGATTCAGAGAATGTAGTGGTTCCTGTTTGACGTTGTTGGCATGAACGACTTGCAGAGGTCACCATGGAAAAGGTCAAGGACTTTTTCTGCACAATGCTTCAAATTATTGGGTAAATACACTCATCACTACTTCCCATGAGGTAGCTATCACATACAAAATCCACATGATTAATTCATAGAATCCCTCACACCATATCACATTGATTGAGATTACGCAGATCCTAGATATTCAGGTGGTCTTACCTCACATTCCAGTGTCATTCCACCTCTGACCCCCTTTCATACAAGTGTGTTGGTTTTTAAATGTTGAGTCTTAGCTTGTATAACCAACCAGGTAAGCACTGCACCATGGATATTAGGCATCATTACTTGTCTCGGATCTTCATGATACCTCCATAGATAAGTACCTGACAACCATTCTTGTAATGTTGTCTGATGGTGATGATATAGGTGGGGAAGCTCGGGATGAAGTACACCCCTGTGAGCATGTGGTGCTTTCTAATATTGCAGGTGAACAAGACTATCCCACACCCCATGATATTGAAGATAGATCCTTCACCAAAAATTATGGTGTCATGGATCCTAGAGTCAATCTTAGAGAAGAGAACATGGGAATCAGTCATGTGTTTTGTGTCACTGGAATCTTGGAACCATAGTTCATCATCACAAGCCTCCTTCTGAGACTTTTACATAAAGACATTCACCTCAACGATCCGGAGAGGACTACATTGTGGAGTAAGTGAATTGGAGGTATCATATCGTGGTGGTGGGGTATCTGGAATCACAGTGCATTCCGTTTCTATAAGAAGCATGTGATCTTCATTTTTACCCTAGGTTAGAAGGGCCTATGCACGTTTCGTCATACTCCAACAATATTTGGTCCAATGACTCATTTTTATGCAATAGAGAAATTTTTCTCTTGACACATCATTTCTATCACTATATCCCCATCCATATCTTCCATTGCTTCCATTTCACTGCCTATCTTTCTTCATAGTTGTCAGTGGTGCTAGTTTCTAGGCTTGTGAATTCTTTAGAACCATGAAGCAAAGGTATATGCTTTCAGTTGTGATTAGCCTAAGTGGTTTCATACCAAGTATGAGATATATGCCTCGGTGATGGCTTAGAAATTTGGAATGTGTAAGGTATGGGTAATTTCCTTGACTTGAGATTTTATAGGAATTGAGATTCCTTTGAATATTTTTGAGAAGGGCGCCTTGAGTGTTGAAGTTTTTGGTATCAATGTTTGTTTTGAGGGTAATATTAGTGTGATTCCTAGCCCTGTGTTTTTTTGATGTGTTTCTTAGTGATGTAGATATTAGATTATGGATGGAAACATGTGATTTTAGACTATATTGATTGAAAGGAATTAGTGTGGCTTTCATGCAAATTTTAAGAAAGTTGATCTTGTTGGAAAGTAGCATGAAGGTTATTTGTTTTGATGATTGACATACCATGGAGCATGATCATGGGTTTTGGAATGTGAGACTAATATAGATGAGATAGAACTCAGGTTAGTCCATGTCAGGTGATAATTCAGGGTATCATAGAGATTTTCACTTGTCTAGACATGCATTATTTCGATAACGAGGGTTGTTGATCACTGTTCTAGAGACTAGCTCATGCAGTTTCATGGGGTTTACATCGGTACATTTATAGATCAGGTAAATTAGAGTATCTCATGGAGATTGTATTTTAGTATAAAAAATGGTGTTCTAATTGTGGGATCTTGAGTCATGTAATGTGATCAGGTGGTACAATATTGTACACCCATTATAATGGATGAGGTGAGAATGGTACACGCCGGTTATGCATGGTACCCATTTAAATTTTATGTTAGGGAGATGTAAAGAGTGAGCCGAGGACCAATGGAGTAGAATAAATTATTTTAGTCACAATTACCTATGGTTTTGGATGAAATAGGAAATTTCAATATATATGGTGGAGGATACGTCCCAAATGAATAAAAAATAGTGTCATGTTTGATTCGAGAGTTAATCCCAGACAAGTGTTTTTTATATAAATGATCATGGTTCAGGTGAAGCAACACCCATTTGGTGATAGAACATGCTGAGGTGACGCTCAATATGTGGTATAAGGTGAAAATGTAGTGGGGAGTGAACCCAAGGTTGTTGAGGGTGTCACTTTCATTTCAGATGAATCTCAATGGGTGATGGGTAAAATATTTCTGTGATCATGAAATTTGTGGCACTTGATATTTAATGTTAGAGATTAAGTATGATAAATATGATCACATATATTAAATATCTATGATAATAGATAGATCATTCACTATGGAGGTATGACCCTCATGTTACAATGGTCATCAGTATAATGGGAGTGGTTATTGGATGGTTGACATGGCATTTGTATGTCATTGAGTTGGTGAATCTAATTTATCTAGTCCCTCATAAATACTATATTTATATTTTAAATGGTGTACTAGATAAATTTTATATGTTTAAAGAATGTTCAGGATAATATTGATGTGATCCAAAGGTGATTAATGAAGTAAATCATGATGCATTATGTGATTTTTGGGGGTGAAACACGTTCATCACATTATTTAGGGGGTGGACCAATATCTTTACATGATTCTAGGATTGAATCTTGTGTAAAAGTGTAGTGGTAGTGTTTTTCCTAAGATTAGATGTTGTAGAAAACAAAGGGAAATGGATACTTCATATTGGGTATGATAGGTTCATTTTGAGGTATATCTGGGACTTTTTGAGGGAAAGTCAACGTGTTAGGTCCTTGTTCATAAGCAGTGGATACTTGTTTAATTCTATTTGAAATAAAATATGACAACTAGAAAAATATTTTTTAGGGTTTTTTCATATGTGTTTTGGTTTGGTTAGTCGTAAAACACAACAAGTGGGTTGTTTGGACTACTAGATGATGTGTTACAATAGGTGTTTATGATGGTGGGGAGCACTTTGGATCAGGATCGTGGTGGGTGTCACCATGAAACTGATGATGTGTTTAGTGAAAAAATTGTGCCCTTCACAGTGAGTTTTCTCCTATTACTCATTGGTTTACTCTTGTTCGCATGCTATTACTTTTTGATATTGATTGTTATAATGTAAAATGTATGGGCTAAATGCCCTACTAAAAATTGTGGTTGTTGGTGGTCCTTATTTGCACACTAAATGAATTGAATGTTGGTTGGTTCCTATTGAAAATTTCAATATAAAAATTTGTAATTTATGTATACTTTATGTAACGTACCGGATCTGGGTGCCACTCAACGGGTGCGCCGAACCCGGTTCGCTACGTGTCCTCAAGAGAATTTCCCCAAATGCCAGAGGCTTCCGAATAGCAGTGAGAGTCCAGGTCTGATAGTGGGGAAACTATGCCCTCATTTGTCAAAGTGTAGCGCAGCGGAATAGATAAATAACACAAAACAACAACTGAAGCAATAAATCATACACATTTAAAATAATCAAATGTAGTAAAATATAAACAACAATTATATAGATGATGATGCAACATGTCTCAAGTTCTAAGAAAATAGCCAGAACATGTTACACAACAATAAAGTACAGTACAATGCAGAGTACAACAAAGAAAAACAAAACAACTGGTAGCATCGAGACCCTAAGCCCGATCCCATGTTCCCCTAATCCTCAACAGAAATCATGTACTTGTAACGGGACCTTTTCCCTTATCCATACCTACAGAAACGTAATCTGTTTGGGCCGAAAATCATGACCCAAATAGGGTGTGAGAAATAATCTCAGTTGGAACCCACCAAAGGCCTATGCACAACTGTGTGTAAACATTCAACAATAATGTGAAAAATTAAATGCAATAAACTAATCATTACTCAAAAGTAACTAACATTACCAGTTATATTTCCATTTAACACTCATTTCATTCTTTATTATTAAGAAACCACCATAGCGAATTTCTATGTAAAAAGTCAGCATCATCAGATAGGGAACCCCTACCCTCAGGTAAAGAGAATCCAAACACAAGAATCTACCCACAGGCATATCAAATATTGATCACAGGTGTACGAGGTGTCGCCCATAGGCATATAATCATCTTCCCACAGGCACGGAAGAAGTTTCTCGTAGGATTAGTAGTACATTTCCCACAGGATAATCACAACACTGCCCTCAGGCTAAACAAATAACCGGTCCATGCACAACATGTAAACAGGAAATATATATGCAATATAAAATGAAATTCCTCTCAAGGAAATTCAACTATTATTATATAGGCATACCCTCAGGTATCCTGGCCAAATGGCTAAACAGAGGAACACACCCCCAGGGTGGTCCTGGATCAAAGCATCGATCCCAAACAGAAGTTTACTATCACATTTAATTACCTATTCATTTATTGGTATTTTAAACGGCGAAGGCCTTAGCCACACGACACCCCAACATGGGTTCATAGATCAAAAATTCACACAAACGCACAACAATTGGAAATTAAACCACAAGCCACCTACCTTAAACACCCAAGAACGGTATACCAGAATGAAGCCTTATGAAAATTCCAAGAACATCGTAGATATGAGGTAAAAGAATTATCATTCAAACTTAAATAACTTCCCTTATAGGAAGAATTGGAAATAAACACTGAAGGAGAAGGAATCTCTTACCCGCGCGATTCTAGCAAGATCGACGGAGGCAGAATCAGGTTCCTGGTTTGTGATCGGCGGATCTTTAAAGCTTCGGCCATCCCTCTTGTTCCAAAACAAACCCAAACACCTATTCTGCCAAATGAGGAGGCTACTACCCGTTTTAAGCGAAAAAAACAAACTACACAGCGTTTACTTCCAAGTACACGGCGTGTAATTTTTTCATTTAACTGTTCCTCTGGCGACACCACCAAACTGTTCATCCGTCGACATGAGTACACGATGTGTATTCCCGACTACACGGCGTGTACTGTCTCCCAACCGGCGGCTGCTCCCACCACCTTGCTGTTTCATTTGCTGAATGACTACAAGGCATGTAAAGGACCACTACACAGTGTGTAGTCGATTTTTACACCCTTAGTCATCAGCATGGCTACACACCTTGTGTACTCATCCCACACGACCAAAAGTACACGACATGTGGAAAAGTACACGACGTGTAGTCCCAAAATTTAGGACTGTTCCCCATTTTCTTTATTTTCTCAAAAACACTTAAGGAAAGGAGAAAAGAAGAAACCCGTAACTGAAGAATAAGAACCGGGTTCTTACAAACTTCCCCCCTTAAAGCAATTCGTCCTCGAATAGCCCTCCTAAGGGTGGTGAAGATATAGCCATGAACAACTCCGGCCACTGAGCACGTATGTCGGTCTCCCAATCCTAGGTTTCGTCTTGCACTCGGCCAAGTTTCCATAGCACCTGTACGAGAGGAACTAATCGGCCTCAGAGAACCTTCGTTCTCCTATCAACAATACGAATCAGATGCTCCTCAAAAGATTCATCTAACTCAAGCTCAACCTCCCCGGGATAAAAAACATGAGACGCGTCTGAATGATAATGGCGCAATTGAGATACATGGAAGACGTCGTGCATGGCTCGGTACCTCTATGGTAACTATAACCAATAGGCAACCGGCTCAACACTCTCCAGGATCTCAAATGGCCCTACATACCTCGGTGAAGGTTTACCCTCTCTCCTGATCCGCCTGGGTCCCAACCTCGGTGAAACACGCAAGAAAACCTAATCCCCAACCACGAAATCCAAGGGTTGTCTGTGGTGATCAACATAAGATTTCCGACGAGACTGTGCAATAGTCATCTACTTTTGAATCAACTGGACCTACTCAAAATTCTCCTACACGAGACATGGTCCCAGTAAAGTTGCCTCACCTGCCTCTAACCAGCACAAGGGTGATCGGCATGGCCTACCATATAAAGCCTCATAAGGTGTCATCTCAATAGTTTCTTGAAAACTATTATTATAGGAAAATTAGAATATGGGTATATGCTTCTTGCAAGAGCCCCCAAAGTCTAGGACGCATGCACGCAGTATGTCCTCAAGCACCTGTATCGTACGCTCTGACTGACCATCTGTCTGAGGGTGGTAAGTTGTGCTCAGAAGCACCTGTGTACCCAATGACCTCTGAAAACTCTACCAGAAACGAGACGTAAAATGGGCATCCCTATCTGAAACGATAGAACTAGGGACCCCATGAAGACGTACGACCTCTTGGATATACAACTTCTTAAGCTCGTCAACTCCAAAGGTCTCCTTGATAGGAAAAAAGTGAGCTACCTTTGTGAGTCTGTCCACAACAACCCACACGTCATCATTGCCTCGAGGTGACCCCGTCAACCCCATCACAAAGTCCATCATGACATCATCCAATTTCCACTCCAGGATGGGTAACTGCTGTAACAGTCTAGCTGGACTCAAATCCTCTTCATTCACCTGCTGACAGTTGGAACAACTCGTAACAAAACTGGCTATTTCTCTCTTCATACTCGACCACAAGTACTGACGTCTCAAGTCTGGGTACATCTTGGTAACCTCAGGAGGAACTACCCAAGCTGAAGCATAAAACTCCTACATCAGCTCTTCGCGTATATCCCCTGTAACCCACACTTGTCCGTGGAAACACAATACTTTATCATCACCTATCGTCCATCTAGGAGAAGGGTCCTCACTGGTCACTGAATCCCGTAGGACTAGGCCTTCTGAATCCGATAGCTGTCTCATCCTCACTCTGTCCAGGAGGGTAGAGGTAACAACTAAATATGAAAGATAGTTCTGCCCCTGACTATCATGCACCTCCAAATGCATCTCAGATAACAAATCCATAATCTTAAATTCACCACTGGCCTCTTGAATTTCATGTATCTGTGTTTTCCTTCTCAGTGCATCAGCTAATGCATTAAATTTACCAGGTGTATAGGCAAGCTCAAAATCGAAGGACTGAAGGTATTCAACCCAACTTCGATGTCTCAGCTTCAAGTCATGATGGGTGAAGATGTACATGAGACTTTTGTGGTTCGTGAACCCCAAAAAATGTTCTCCCACAAGATAATGTCTCCAACAGTGCAACACATGAACAACTGCAGCCAACTCAAGATCATGCGTCGGATAATTCCTCTCATGTGGCCTCAACTGTTGAGACCCCTACCCAACTACTCGATCGCCTTGCATAAACAAAACTCCTAGACCAATACCTGATGGATCATAGTAAACTATATATCTCTTTCCTTGCTCTGGGATTATCAGGATCGGTGCTGATGTCAACTTTCCCTTCAGCTCCTGAAAGGCTGTCTCACAAGCTTCTGACCAAACGAACTTCACCCCCTTCTTAGTCAAACCCATCAATGATGCTGCTACGCAGGAGAAGTCCAATATGAAGCATCTGTAGTAACCATACAACCCCAAAAAAATCCTTATTTTAAACACATTCTTAGAATGCTCCTAGGAAACTAATACTCTTACCTTCTCTGGGTCTACTGCAAGCCCTACCTCCAAGATGATATGACCCAAGAAGTGAATCTGGTCTATCCAAAAGTGGCACTTTGAGATCTTATCATAAAACTGATGCTCTCTCAGTGTACTCAATACGATCTCAAGATGGGTGGCATGGTCATTTCAAGTGCGAGAGTACACCAAGATATCGTCCATGAATACTACCACAAAATAATCCAGATAAGTATGGAACACATGATTCATCAGAGCCATGAAAACTACTGGTGTGTTCGTGAGTCCGAAAGGCATAACTGTATACTCGTATAGACCATACCTTCTCTTGAAAGCTGTGAGAGGTATATCAGGTGGTCTAACACACAACTGATGATATCCTGATCTCAAGTAAATATTCTAGAACACTTGTTCTCCAAGAAGTTGGTCAAAAAGATCATCAATACTTGGAAAGGGATATCGGTTCTTAACTGTCAACTAGTTCAGCTTCCGATAAACCACACAGAGTCTGAGAGTACCGTCCGTATTTTTCACAACAAGGATAAGAGAACCCCATGGAGAAGTACTGGGTCGGATGAAACCCTTTTCATGTAACTCCTCTAACTGTCTCTTGAGCTCCTGCAACTTTGGTGTAGCCATCCTATAAGGAGGAATGGACACTAGTGCTTCTCCTAGAACAAAATCAATAGAGAAATCCTCCTCACACTCCAAAGGATGACCTAAAAAGTCGTCTGGGAAGACATCCCTGAAATGATCAAACACATGAAAGAAATTCTTCTGACAAGTCCCCTGGTCGTCCAGATATAAGCTCGCAATCTGGGCTGTGACTCCACCTCACCCACGATGCTCTGGTCCAGCTCAAATCGCTTAAAAATCACACTCTCCCTTGTATAGAAACTCTCCACCCCTAGTGACGTAAAACTCACCCTAAGACTATATCAATCCACAAAGGCTTGAAAGGGAACCATCCAGTCCATCCCGAGAATGAAATCATAGCTCGTCATCTCTAAGACATAGAGGTACCAAAGGAAGTGACACCCACCAACCTCAAGGGGGTAATCCTTACACTGACGCACACTAGCCATTCTAGTTCCCAATAGAGTGTCTAACATCATAACAAAATAAGAAGTAGAAACACAGAACCCAAGGCTCTACATAACGGGAACATATACGAAACTATGTGTATTGCCCATATTGAAAAGTACTAAAGATAAGATAGAAGCTACTGGAATAGTACCTCTGACAGTAAAAGGTCTGGGATCCTGCTCCTGCTGAGTCTGTTGCACTGCATATGTCTGCCCAGTGTCGCAGCCCTATGACACATCTTGGCTACCCTAAGCTGTCCCACCCCGCTGACTCTGAGATCCTAGTGTCTAGCTACCATGGCCACGACCACCATCCCTGCCTGCATGCCCTGGCGTATTCCAGTTGCCCGACTGGTAAGAAGTTGCTGGTCCTGCCCCCACACGTGAAGTCTTTATAGAACCCCTCTCACTATCCACAAGTGGAAACACCCTACAAAAGTGCTGCAGATGACCCATCCTGCCACAAGCTCGACATTCCACTGGGTCTCGTGGACACTGAGGTCTCTTGTGCCCTTCCTTACCACACTAGTAGCACATGAACTGGCCACCTGAAACATTCTTTTGGATGGAACTACCACCCTGAGAGAAGTCCATCTGTCTCTTCCTCTTACCAGTAGAAATAGTACCAGAAACTGGTGCTGAACCACCCTGGCCCACACCAACAACTTCCCGCAAATTCCTCTCTATAATCAGCACCTGGTTCACTATAGCATGTACTAAAGGCAACCTGAAAACATTCACCAGTTCTCGAATGTCATATCAAAGACCATAATCAAAGCGTCTGGATCTCAGCGTCTCATCTCCCACCAGAACAGGTGCAAAATGATGATTCTTGGTGAAACAATCAGAGTAATACATCATAGACATAGCACCCTACTGCAGATTCATGAACTCTCGGGCTCGATCTTCCCTCAGCATCTCTGGGAAGAAGAAATCATAGAAAGGTGTCTAGAAATATTCCCATGCCATGTCTCTGTGATGCTCTGACTGAGTGGTAACATCCCACCACCACTTGGCGGAATCACGCAGCATATAAGTTGCGAGCTTGACCCTCCGCCCTGGAGGCGTTTCAAGATGATCGAAAATAGTCTGCATCGAACCCAACCAAGACTCTGTAGCCTATGGTATGTCATCCCCTGAAAATGTAGGTGGATGTTGCTGCTAGAAGATACGATTCAGCTTGGCCATAGATGTGGCAGCTGGTGGTGCTCCCTGAAAGGTCTGCATGAACTGCATAAAGACTTCACGGAACTGCTACTCTACGCCTTTGTCAAGTATAACAGCTGGTGCTGCATCTGGCTCTGCTAGAGGATCCACTGGTAGCGCATGGACCACCATTTCTAGAGTATACTCGTTGTCTCTCTCCTAGAGAACAACACGTGAATGTCTCAGTGGCATGACACTACAAGGTCAAACACACACCTTAGATGAAAATTATAATAGTCTAAAATGAAGGAACCAAAAGGGTAACAGGAGGAAGAAAGCATTCAAAATTGCACAACAAGACTACACGACATGTATACTGACTACACGACATGTACCTTACTTTTCTTCCCCTACCCAAGTCCTTCTACACGGCCATGACACACTGCTCCCATTGAACAAAACTACACGGCGTGTATATAATCTACACGGTGTGTATGGTGTAATTTTCCAACTGCCCATGTCATTTTTGACAAGGCTGACTACTCTTCTTAATACTACACGGCGTGTTACACTCACACACGACGTGTACACCACTCCATCTTCCCAGACACATGGCTAAGTCCACATGGTCTGTCACTGGTGAAGACTACACGACATGTCCCACATGTACACGGTATGTACGAGACGAGCTTCGCCGACCCGTGTTGTTAGTTACACGGCGTGTTCGATATACACACAACATGTACACGAAAGAATTACACCAACCTGTGTTGTTAGTTACATGGATGAGTCCCTAGGTCAAACTACATGGTGTGTTCTATAGTGGAAACAGTGTGTATATATTAAGGACTCCCTCGTCCGTGTTGTTAATTAAATGGAGGACTTTATGTCAACACTACATGACATGCACCTCTGGTACACGACATGTTCTCCCCAAGCATTTCCCTTCCCCATGTCCCCGCCCACACCATCTATGAAACGGTAAGAGACTACACGACATGTACTTAGACTACACAGTGTGTACTCAAAAAATTTATTTTCTTCTCGAACAGAAGAACATACACAACATGTTTAAGGTACTACACAGTGTGTATACTGGGTTTCCAGATAGTATGCCTCAAAAACTTCTTCAGAACCCAGAAAATACTGAAAAACAACACCTAAGTGCCAAATTTTTATCTGTGAGGGCCCATACTCCCCAAGAATCAAAGGTTGGAATCTTATATGTGTTATAACTAGATAAACAATGAATGATCCACAAAATTTCAGTCAATGAGGGCCCATACTCCCCAAAAACCAAAGTTTGGAGTCCATTATATAAACAGGATCACACAATAATAACCAATCGACAATAGGTATCTATCCAATAAACTATCACAACAACATTCTTTTACTAGCACAACATCTATCACAACAACATGCAATTTCTAATGCACCTAAATGGCATGGAAACTACGCCTGGCAAGTGATTTCTAGTATGTGACTAAATGATGCATGAGACAACATAAGCTCATATAATTGGGTTGTAACTAAATAGAACCCATGAATAAAATATAAATAGCACAATACAAGTGTGTCACCCTTCGATGAAAATCAATTCAACTATAAACTTGCAAAATCAGAAAAATTTGAAACATGAGGTAAATTGGCTTTTCCCTGTACATGGGTTAGCTACGCCTGGGAACATCTTTTTACCAACTACCTTTCTCGTCCTATCCCTGACTAAGGATCCATACAATAAGTCAAAGAAAATAACTCCTTTGATACCACTTTGTAACATCCCGGATCCGGGTGCCACTCAATGGGTGCCCCAAACCCGGTTCGTCATGTGACCTCAAGTGCATTTCCCCAAATGCCAGAGACTTCTGACTAGCAGCGAGGGCCCATGTCTGATAGTGGGGAAACTATTCCCTCATTTGTCAAAGTGTAGCACAACGGAATAGATAAATAGCACACAAAAACAGCGGAAGCAATAAATCATACACATTTAAAATAAACAGTTGCAGTAAAAGATAACCAACATTTATATAGATGATGATGCAACATGTCTCAAGTTCTAAGAAAACAGCCAGAACATGTTACACAACAATACAGTACAGTACAATGCAGAGTACAACAAATCAAAACAAAACAGCTGGTAGCATCGCGAGCCTAATCCCTCTCCCATGCTCCCCTACTCCTCAGCAGCAATCAAGTACCTATAAAGGGATCTTTTCCCTTATCCAGACCTGCAGAAACGTAATATGTTTGGGCTGAAAAGCATGCCCCAAACAAGGTGTGAGAAATAATCTCAGTAGGCACCCACCAAAGGCACGTTCTCAACTGTGTGTAAACATGAAACAACAGCGTGAAAAAGTAAATTCAATAAACTAATAAGCACTCAAAATTAAATCACATTACCAGTTATATTGTCATTTAACATTCATTTAATTATTTATTATTAAGAAACCACCATAGTGAATTTCTATGTAAACAGTAAATGTCCCCAGATAGGGAACCCTTACCCTTAGGTAAATAGAATCCAAACACATGAATCTTCCCACATGCATATCGAATATTTCCAATAGGTGTATGAGGTGTCGCCCACAGGAACAGAATCAACTGCCCATAGGCATGGAAGAAGTTTCCCACTGGCTAAGTAGTATATTTCCGATAGGCTAATCACAACACTTACCTCAGGCTAAAAAAATAACCGGGCCATTCCCAACACATAAACAAGAAATATACATGCAATACAAAATGAAATTCCTCTCAAGGAAATTCTAAAATTATTATAAAGTCATACCCTCAGGTATCCTGGCCAAACGACTAAATAGAGGAATGCACCCCCGAGGTGGTCCTGGATCAAAGAATCTCTCCCAAAAAATAGTTCACTATCACATTTAATTACCTATACATTTCTAGGTATTTTAAATATCCAAGGCCTCAACCACACGACACCCTAGCATGGGTTTATATCTCAAAAATTCACATAAACGCACAACAGTTGGAAATTAAACCCCAATCCACTTACCTTAAACACCCAAGAAAGGTATACCCGAACGATGCCTTCTGAAATGTCCAAGAACGTCATATATCTGAGGTAAAATAATTCTCATTCAACCTCAAATAAATTCCATTAGAGGAAGAATTGGAAAGAAACACTCAAGTAGAAGGAAGCTCTTACCCGCGCGGTTCCAGTAAGATCGACGGAGGTGGAATCAGGTTCCCAGTTCACGATCGGCGGATCTTCAAAGCTTCGGTCGTCCCTCTTTCTCCAAAATGAACCCAAAATACTCCTCTATCAAATGAGAAGGGTATTGCCCATTTTAAGCAAAAAAAAACTACATGGCGTGTACTTCCAAGTACATGGCGTGTACTTTTTTCATTTAACTGTTCCTCTGGAATCACTGCCAAACTGTTCATCCGTCGACATGAGAACATGACGTGTATTCCCGACTACACAGAATGTACTGTCGCCTAGCTGGAAGCTTCTCCCACCGCCTTACTATTTTGTCTGCCAACTGACTACACAACGTGTAAAGGACCCCTACACATCATGTAGTCAGTTTTTACACCCTTAGTCGTCAGAATTGCTACATGCCCTGTGTACTCATCCCACATGACCAAAAGTACACGGTGTGTGGAAAAGTACATGGATTGTAGTCCCAAAATTTAGGATTTTTCCCCATTTTCCTTATTTTCTCAAAAACACTTAAGGAAAGGAGAAAAGAAGAAACCCATAACTCAAGAATAAGAACCGGGTTCTTACACTTTACTTAGTAATGAACGCCCCAGGATAGTAAAAATTATATTATAACCCCTGAATTAACAAAATAAAAATTGAATAAGCTATGCTTTTTAAAATAAAAAATTGTGAATGTTTGGTTTGAATGGTGTTGTGATTGCAAGCACGATTGTGTGTTTGTATGGTGTTGCGGTTGTTTGGATCTTTATGTGGATGTCCAGTGAATTGCATATTGTTTTTGATCATCGAGATGATTTTAGGTTTGATTTTGAAGTTGTTTGCTGCATTGGGGGTGGGGGGGGGTTCTATATCGAACCCATAAAGAGGATGAATATGAATAAATAATGGATGAATTCAAATCGATTGAAAAAAGTGTATGAAAATGGCATGAAAGTGTTTACCATGTTTCCAGAAGATCATGCATGTGACCATTCTCAAATCCTTTTTCCATATTTACACTGTTGTTATTCAAGACAAATTTGTCTAGAGGAGTTGGAAGAACACGTGATCTATCACGGAATAGATCGAAGCTATACATATTGGAATAAACCCAGGGAAAAATGAATGTAGGTTGTAGCTTGGATAACATGGTGTTTTATGGATCATATAATATGATTACAAGAGTGAACAATGAATACGATCGTATGGAGGATGTGATTACAAATGCGAATAATGATGGAGATTGTATTGATGAAATGACAAGGATAGTTGAAGATGAAATTCGTGATTTCCCAAAATTGTTTGAGAAGTTAAAGAGTTGTGAAAAAATGACATTGTATGCTGGTTGCACTAAATATATAGAATTTTCATCCATACTGAAGATGTATAATTTAAAATTAGGCAATATGTGGAGTGACACCAGTTTTACAGAAATACTTTCTCTCCTGAATGACATGATACCAGAAGATAATGAGCTCCCAAGCCGAACATATTAAGCCAAACAAATGCTACGATCGATGTGTATGATCTATGAAAGAATACAAGCTTTCCCGAATGACTGTATATTGTTTCACAATGACCAAAAATCCCTTAAAAAATTCCCAAAGTGTGGTGCTTCTCGATTCAAGAAAGATGATTCCAATCCTATGAAAGTTGTATGGAACTTTCCAATCATTCCATGGTTTAGGCACCTATATGGAAGTGAAGAGACTGTAGGACAATTGACATGGCATGCAGATACTATAATTAAAGATGGGAAACTATGTCACCCAGCAGATGATCATCAGTGGAAGAGAATTGATCATAAGTATCATGAATTTGGAAACGAGCCGAGAAACCTTTGTCTCAAGTTATCTACAGATGGAGTGAATCCTTTTGGTTTTCAAAGAAGTAGTCATAGTACATGGCCAGTTATGTTGGTAAATTATAATTTACCATAGTGGTTATGAATGAAATGAAAATACATCATGTTATCTATGCTTATATCGGGACCAAAACAACCAGGTAATGATATTGATGTTTATTTGGCTCCATTGATAGAGGATTTGAAAATATTGTGGGATTCAGGTGTTACGTTGAATGATGCTTAAAAAATGAAGATTTCACATTGAAATCCATGTTGTACGGGATGATAAATGACTTTCTTCTTATGGAAATTTGTTAGGATATAACATTAAAGGAACTAGAGGGTGTACTATTTGCAAACATGGTACACAGTCAATTAGGTTGTAACATTCATCAAAAACCGTGTTTCTAGGACATCGCAGATTTCTACCCCGACGACATAAGTACTGATCTTGGGAGACAAAATTCGACAGAAGTTTAGAAGAATGTACAATACTATCTACACTAAAAAGTTATTAATTATTTGATAATGTAAAATATGTGGACACTACTTTTTGTAAAACATTTTCGTAAAACCTTACAAAAACCGGTTGGAAAAAGAAATCAGTTTTTTTTGAATTACCATACTGGAATTGTCTATATGTCATGCATTTTCTTGATGTTATGCCTGTTGAAAAAAATGTATGTGATAGTGTCATCAGCACATTTCTAAATGCACCTGACAAAACAAAGGATGAAATTAAGGCAAGATTGGACATGGTTGAGATGGGAATACGAGAATAGTTGGCACCAGTGAAGGGTGAAAAATGAACATTTCTTCCTCCTAATGCTTACACTCTTTCCAGGGAGGAGAGATATCAGTTTTGAGACTTATTTAATGACTTAAAGGTTCTAGAGGGTTATTCATCAAGTATCAAGAACATCATGTCAATGAGTGATTTAATATTAAAGGGTCTTAAATCACATGAATTCCATGTTTTTATGAAACATGTAATTCCTATAGCTTTACGTTGAATTTTTCCCAAGAATGCCCGCCACACATTAATGAAGCTCTCTTTCTTCTTCAAAGCTATAAGCAGGGAAGTTATAGACCCATCGAAATTGCTAACTATGGAAGGAGAAATTGTCATCATATTATGTAAATAGGAAATTTTATTCCCGCCGACATTTTTTGATATGATGGTTCATTTGATGGTTCATTTGGTGAGAGAGATTCGACTATGTGGTCCTTTACATTATAGATGGATGTACCCCATTGAACGATATAAGGTGATTTTGAAAGGGTATGTCAAAAATCGAAGTCGTCCAGAGGGTTGTATTGCAGAGCAATATATTGTTGAGGAAGTCATTGAATTCTGTACCAAATACCTATTTGGTGTGGAAAATGGTGGCCTACCAAAATCTAATCACACAAGGCAACTTGAGGGTGAAGGAATTTCTAGAAGAGAGGTTTTCACAATCAATATTACAGATCGGGAGCAGGATCACCTTTACGTTTTTCATAACAGTCTCGACGTTGACTCATATGTTCAAACCCACAAAGAAATTATTAGGCATTTGAATCCTTATAGGGATGAAAAATGGATATCAGATACACATAATTGGCAGTTTATAGGATAGTTTTAGGACCATATTTTTAAGCAGTTAGATGAAAATCCAGACTCTATTTCAGAATGACTTTGATGCCTAGCCAGAGGAGCAAGTGTGTATGCATTATCTTACAATTCTTATGCAGTTAATGGTTATACATTCTATACAAATGAACATGATGAAGAATAGCGGGGTTATAATTGTGGATGAAGGGATGCATGTTTCCAGTGCTAAGGACAGAAATCCAATTTATGAGAATATGTCATACTTTTTCATCATTAAACAAATGTGGGAGTTGGATTATACGAAATTAAAAGTTCTGATTTTTCAATTCAAGTGGGTTGATAAGAGGAGTTCTGTTAAAATAGATGAATTAGGATTCATGAATGTTGATTTCAGTAAGGAAGGGGAGAAATAAGAACCATTTATAATGGTATCATAGGAATTAAAAGTATTTTATGTTCCAGACCCCGCAAACCAAAATTGGTCAATTGTTCTATTATCAACCAAAATAACTCAAGGGTCAGATGAAATTTCATTGGAGGATTACCCTTTTATAGGGACTTCACAATCATTTCACAATGGTCCCAATGTAGATGGTGTTTTTTATGTGAGATGAGACCACAATGAAGGGATTTACATAGTCGATAGAAGGGTCAAATCTCTTCAGCATTAAAAAAAGAGAGTAAAATAATTAGGTTATTTGTGTATTGTAATATAAATTGTGTTATGTTATGTTATTATATGGTCGTTGATGCTTTTATGTAATCCAAATTTAATTTTAAACTACTTCTGTAGATAATAACTCCTGCACCTGCTGATGCGCCCAATCTCGAGGCACAAAATGTCTCTCAACCAGCTGCGGGTGGTCCTAGTGTAGAGCAACAACATGTTTCTTAACCTGTTGTTGCTGGTCCCAGTGCTGAGGTACAACAGGTTTCTCAACCTGTTGTTGCTGGTCCCAGTTCCGATGCTAGCGCTCAAGAGGAACATAATGATGATACATTTGAGGAAATGGTAGGAAATGAAACTGTGACAGATCAAAAAAAAAAAAGACCGCCATAGTTTGATAGTGTTAGCTAAAATAATTAAGTCAAAAGAAAAAGGCATCAAATTTGAGGTGGGATGGAATAAACGAGGACAATATGTTAACCCCAACAAAGCCATCTTTAGTAGCTATATTTGAATTGTCACTTAGAAACGCATGCCGATTAATGTACATTCGTGGCACCATGTTGTCATAAGGCTTAAGACACTAACGTGGGAAGTGATTAAAACAACATTATGATATCATTTTTTAATTTATTAAAATAAAATAAAATACTAAAACATTTAATTACTCATCATCATCAATTTTAGAGTGCATATATAGTAGATGCCTCGCACAAGGAATATTTATTAAGAGTTGTAGGAAGGATTAATAAAGGTTTCCACACAATTTTAACAAAATATCATCTTAAAGAGGCTGAAGGGAAAATCATGCCACACCGACATCCTCTTAATGCATACATGATATCCCAAGGAGCGTTGGATGAGTTTAGAAACCATCATGGGGAGCAGACATTTGAGGTACATTGTGTGGGGTAATACATTGTTTGATGTTTCTTGTATTCATCACTTTGATTGAAAATTTATTATTTATTAAACAACAACTGAGTGCTAAAATTAAACAACGCTTAACAAAACCAGTGTACCCTTATAGTAAATCAAGGATGGGGTATGCTTCACTTGACAAAAAATTGGTACGTCTTTTAAATCTACCGTACTACTTTTATGGGACATAAAACAACACCATAAACATGTTTCTCTATCTATATGAAGATTGATGAATCGAAATTGAAATCCATATCCATCCCACACCATGTGATGTGAAATGAGACTCGTGTAAATAAATATGGGATACTAATAGATGAAAACACAAAAAAAGTGTGGGAAACATGTGTAAGTATGACATAATATAAATTTGATTTTCTTTAAATCTCTATTACATAATAATGACAAATTATTTTTCTTTAATTTTTATCTGACATAGTCACATGAACCAACAACACCCACACCGGATGCAGACATACATTCATCAACCTTGAAGCAGCCAGAACAGTATGGCCGTGTTAGAGGTGCGGGTTTTTGGATGGCACCCTGAACATATTTTCAAAAACAAAAACAAGCGGAAGATCAAAATAAAAAATGGAAAATATGAAATAAAAATTAGATATTTTTCAATAAGAATTACAATACCAAAGAGAGATGATAGCAAGTTTGATGAGGGAGAGGAAAAGATAAAAAAAATCAACAACAACCCATGCATGAAGATCCCACCCCACCCCCACCAGCTTTGAGGCGAGCAATTCCACAAAAAAACCTGACTTAGATGAGGTAATCAATGTTTTAATAATTGTTTCTATGAAATATGAATAACATAGACACTTATACCTTTCCTATAATAATATTCTACATGGTGAAAATTAAAGTGATTTATATATATCAAATCCCACATATTACCTTTTATAGAGGGCTACAATGTTCAATATGCAGAATGACATGCTGCACAATAGACAAATTCCAACAGATCATTTCAGAGTGTCAATTAATGTATCTAATGAGCCGAGTGCTGATCTACCCATTCCAAATGATGATTAAGACATTCATACATTTTAACAAGATATTGGAACATTCATTTCATGGTCGACCTTGTAAAAAAACATGTTGACAAGAAGGTATCCATTTCCAATTTATTTTTCATGCTGAACCTATAACATTTCAGGAAAAAAGGTCTGACTCGATGAATGTTATTGTAACACCTGAGAATTTTATGAGAAATATTTTGTTTTTATAAATCATAAAAGGAGTATTTCACTACACACAACACTATCTTGGCTTGATTTACACACAATCACGACCTTCCTCGATAGCTTGCGTCGTACGCAATACCGAGTTTCACTAAACAACGATCTGCTATTAAAATATTATTAAAAATAGCCATTATGAATAGTAATAACCACTTTTTGAAATTTTTGTAAATTTTATTTTTCAAAATTGACTTCATTTTTGGATTCGGAATATCGAAATTAGCCTAGGGTGAAATTTTGGTATTTTTCTGAAAACTTTCAATTTCTGATGAATAGTGAAACCACTAAGTGGTAGTAAAAAAAAACAGAATTTTTCATAAAACATAATTTTCCCGCTTCTGTGAGTGGAATTTCAGAAATCCGGGAGACACGGTTGATGTCATCAAGTAAAATTTAGTTCAATGAGATGAAAATAATTTTTGGTGAATAGTAACTTTTTACTTTTATTTACCACGGTTAAAAGTAAATAGGGTAATTGAGAGTAAAAATGAAATTATTATTACCCAAACACATGTACTAATTCTATTGGATAAGTGTAATTCGACCAAAAGCAACCTTAGGAATAAAATATGACCATTTAGGCCCACTTGGATTAGATTAGGACATTTATTATTAATTTATTTAAAGAAGGGTTAAAATAATTAAAATCAAAGTTTAATAACTAAATCATTTTTAATATAGGTTTATACATAAGATAAATTCTACTATAAATATTAATTGGAAATCTAAAAATATTTCCTACATAATGGTATTTTATTTGTAATTTTTATACATTAAATAATTTAATTTATTTATGACACAGTGATGAAGCAGTAATTATCTTATTAATGAAATATTGAAATAATTGATGCTATAAATACCCAAAATAAATGTAATTTGAGACTTTTTATGAATTAAACTAATTTTCTAGGTTACTATGACATGTTAGTATTGATTTAATTAACTTTTTTCGAACTAATCATTCTGTTATGAGTTTCACAAAAATCAATTACTAAATAGTGTCAAAATTGACATAAAATAGTTTTTAAAACAAATATTATATTATTAATTGTTTTTTTATTCCTAAAAATATAGGTTTCGACCAAATGACTTATATAAGTTTATATATATTAATAATAAACAACTTGGTGTTCGTTTGGATTGTAATAATAAGTTTATTAACCTTATAGTGTAAGAACACAAGAAGACACGGTAAAAGTAAAATAATTTATCTTAAAGTTAAATCTAAATGATAAGGTTAAAATATGAAACTAAACTTGTATAAATTCTATTGGATGAGATGTTTTCTACCCATACCCACCTTAGCTTCTAAATAAACCAATTTGGAGCTATTTAAAACCGAATTTGGCTTTATAATAAAATAATTGTTTTTGTTTTTCCAAAGGTGCCCCTCTCCTCCCTTATAAAAGGGCTCCTCATCCCCCTCTTCCTCACACCACTTTGAGACTTCAATCTCAGCTAAACCCTGAAAATTTCTCCTATAAACTTCCCTAGAAACATCCTAGAGGTCCTGTTATTCTTCAAAGACCAATTTTAGTGCCCTAAAAGGAGGTCTCAAAGAGGCGCTTCAAAGAAGAGGTAATGTCCGTTACCAATTCTTTCAACTTTATTTTTTCTTCCACTTCTTCTTCTTTAGTTGTTTCATTATGAAGTAATAACATCAGTATCACTCATATACTGATATTTTATTATAAGTATGAAACAACCCAATTTCACCATCTATCCATCCTATGGAAAATGAAATCATCGCGCGTGCGTACGTACGGAATACCGTCTCCATGCCGTGGTGTAATCTATTTTCCACCACCACCTTACTTGGATGGGTATAATGGTGTAAATAATGAATATATATGATTATTGTGAATTGATATTGATTCTGAAATAGTATACATACACTCCAATACAATTCCACGATCATGGGAATGATATCATCGCTCGTACGTACGTACGGAATACCGTCTCCACGATGTGATGCGACTTGTTCTATATGATCTTCATTGAATAATGATTATATAAATGAATTTAATGAATGAATATGATATATATCACACTAATACCATTCTGTAAATGAGGTATCTATAACCTAAAAAGAAGAATAAGAATTTATTCGACAAAACACGCATAAGAACAAAAAGTAATAAACACCAAAATAACAAGTAGAAATAAAATATTACTAATAATAAGCTAAGAATATGACCATATATGATATCATAACAATGAGTATGATTATGGAAGAGGTCAATGACATTATTTAAATCATTATACAGGAGTTTCGGACACTTACGAAGAAAATCAGACCTAAGGTAAGGGAAAATATCACAATCTCATTTTTATCCGAGATTGTTTATACTTTGGTATTTACTGGGGTGTATTTTATCATCCAAATCAATGTTTCCTCAATATTTAATATTATTTCCATCCAACTATAATTTTTTAAATCCAATTTTACCCTTAGGTGAGTTTTTAGTAAAAGATATGAAAGGAATCTTTTGTTGTTTTTCGTACGAGGTACTTTTTGACTTTTTCGAAAAAAGTACGAGAATAATGTTTTTTAACTTATACGGAATGAATGGATTTTTAAAAAATTATTTCCAAGAAGCTTCCTTTACAAGTTTTCAAGTTTATTTTTAATCAACTTCTTTTAGTTTAGAATTGTATGACATGAAAAGTGTTTTTGAAGTAGAAAGGATATTTTCCTCATGAATGGAGTTCAAGTGTTTTATCAAAATTATTTTCCATATAAGATAATATAGGGTTCTGTTAATATCCCTATTATTACATTGATTTTATTATGTTGTGATGGAATTATTTTTATGAATTCCTTTATCTTATATGAATTGTTTTATGATGTCATGATGTTTAAGAATCCCATTTTTATTACATGGGTTATGCAATGACGTATGATTTTTGATTTTGTGGCACACATAAGAATGGTATCATTATGATATGGGTGGGACCTATATCTCCCTCCAATGCATTGGGTAAAGATTTTATATCTCATGAGACAGACATGGCTGGAACGGCAGGTTAAACCGGTTCAGTGAAACAGGACTGAAACGAGGAGTGAAGTCTGTTCAGAAATGGACTTTTTCCACTAAGATAGTCCTGGAAATGAGTCTTGACTAATAAGAAATGATTTTCTATGATTATGTGTGTATGACACAAAGTTTCATGTTTTATGTTATGATTATTGGGATTACATTTCACTAATATGATTTATCCCATGTTATGAAATTATGATCTCTTTTGCAGGTTAAGATTTCCAAAAGTTATGTTCTTATGAATATGATGTGATTGATATTTCTTTTGTTTACCTTTACTAAGAATTTTAGCTCACCTTTTTGTATGTTTTATTTCCCTTGGCCAGGAAGAAGGTTATTAAGTAAGATATGCCAAAAGGGACTATAGATATGATGAAATAAATGGGAGACAATGTAGATGCTTTATGAACCAATTGTTTATGTTTCCCAGTTTCTAAAGATACTATACCTATACGGTCCTTTCATGGTTTTTTATATGTTGTAATAAGTATAATTTAATTTTAAGGTACTAAAAATGTATGTAATGTATGGGTCGTTACAGTTGGTATCAGAGGAACGGTATAGTCAACCTTTGGAAACTAGGATGTGAATGTCTTAGCAAAAATCCTAAGGATAAGTCTAAGCATAGAACAAAATCTTAGTGTTTTAGAAATGGCCATGAATAAACTAGGATAAGACCTTAAGTGTGAAATTTTATTCTTGATTATGTGGTTATCCTATTATAATTAGTGTTTCTCACACTATTATTCTTGGTTTTAGTTAATGGATGGAACCCGAAGGAACCGTGTTAATGCGGAATGCGATGGGAAACGAAATGATTGTTCCCCTGAGAAACCAAACGTTATGGGATTTGGAATGAAAAATCATTTAGCCATGTTGACACAACTTTATCAAGCTATGAATCATGCATGACTTCCAAACGAGCAAAGGAAGGAGCAACATTCTGTTAAATCCTTCATGAGGCAGCGTCCACCTTCATTCAGCGGGTCTACTAATCCATTAGTTGCTGAATAATGGATTAGTACTACTAAAAAGATATTTTCAGTTTTTCAATGTTCTGAACATGATAAAGTCATCCTAGAAGTTTATCATTTGGAAGGTGATGCTGATCAATGGTGGAATCTTATCAAGAATACGAGACCAAGAGATGAAATTGAGTCCATGGAATGGGACGAGTTTATGAACTTATTTTTCAATAAGTATTTCCCTCATATTCTCCGAACAAATATGGAGAAGGAGTTTCTTAAACTAAAGAGAAAGGATGATGAATCTGTTGGTACCCTCAAAGCAAATTTTACAAGACTTGCAAGGTATGATTCTGGTATTATTATCCAACCTGAGAGTAAGATCGATCAATTCTTTAGTGTCTTAAAACCAATTCTTCGAAGTGCGTTATCCATAAGGGACTTCAATATCTATGAGGAAATAATTTTATGTACTCTCAAAGTTGAGATGGATATTGGAGTAACCCATCATTCATATGGGTTTGATAAGAAGAGTAAAATAGAATTCAAAGGAAAATCTAAAGAGCACACTGAAAAGAAGATGAGTTTTCCCTTATGCTCAAAGTGTGGAAAGAAACATGGAGGGAGTTGTCTTAAAGGGACAAGTAAATGTTTCAAATGTGGAAAGGAAGGTCATCGGGCATTTGAATGCTGAAATGATTGGAAGAAGATGTCCAATGATGCAAACAAAGGAAGGGATACACAGAATAAACCTCCTACACTTCAATGTTTTAAATTCATGGAGATGGGGGCATTATGCCAATCAATGCCCAAATCCAATGGTTGATGATTATGGTCGACGTCAACAAACTTTTAAGGCTAAAGACAATGGAAAGTCACATGAAATTTCTATCAGAGATGTGGAGTACGATAACGATGTGCTAAAAGGTACACTTACCATCCACTCTAAAGTAGAAAATGTTTTATTTGATTCTCGATCCACCCACTCTTTTATTTCTGAAGAATTTTCTAAGGGTATCACCATATTACCTCAAGAATTAGATGTTGAGTAAGCTGTGACAACCCCTAATGGCACAACAGTCGCATCAAAAGCTTATAATTATTCTTCGATTGAAGTTTCTGGGAAAGTGCTTCCTGAAAATCTTGTGATCCTTACTATAGTGTAATTTGATGTGATTCTTGGCATGGATTGGCTTTCTTTATATGGATCTCATATCAATTTCCCAAGAAGGGAAGTCACATTTCATATTCCAGATCAATCTATGATCATCTATCAATGTAAGGATGAACAGAACCTTCCAGTGGAAATTTCTTCCATCTTATGGGTCTTGATTCCACTAAATGAAGGTTATTTATCTCAAATGGTTGGTGAGAAACTCACGATTAAGAATATGACCATTGTACGGGAGTTTTATGATGTCTTTCCAGAGGAATTTCCGGGTCTTCCACTAAATCGTGAAGTTGAGTTTTCAATAGAACGCGTACCGGGTGCTTTGCCTATTTCAAAGACACCTTATAGAATGGCCCCAATTGAGTTGCATGAATTGAAGAAGAAACTCCAATAGAATCTTGATAAGGGATTCATACGCCCTAGTGCGTCACCTTGGGGAGAACTTGTTCTGTTTGTTAAGAAGAAAGATGGATCAATTAGACTCTGCATTGATTATAGAGAACTTAACAAGATCACTATCAAGAGCAAATATCCTCTCCCGCGCATTGATGACTTATTTGACCAACTAAGAGGAGATCAATACTTTTCCAAGATTGATCTTCATTCAGGGTATCATCAATAAAGGGTCAAAAGGGAGGATATACCAAAGATGGATTTTCGTACAAGGTATAGACACTATGAACTTATAGTGATGCCATTTTGTCTTACTAATTCCCCTGTCATCTTCATGGATCTAATGAATAGAATCTTTAGAGACTATCTTGATCAGTTTGTGGTAGTCTTTATAGACAATATTCCTGTATATTCAAAGAGCAAGGATAAACATGAAGATCACTTGAAAATTATATTTAAGACCCTGAGAAAGGAGAAGCTTTATACCAAATTTACCAAGTGTGAATTTTGGCTTCAAAAAGTTGCATTTTTGGGTCACATAATCTCAAAAGAGGGGATATTTTTGGATCCAGAAAAAATAGAGGTTATCGAAAGATGGTCAAGACCAACAACAGTAACTGAGATCCGAAGTTTTCTTGGTTTGGCTAGATATTATAGACGTTTTGTGAAATATTTCTCACGATTTTCTAATCTACTCACCAAGTTGACTCAGAAAGGACTTAAGTTTGTTTGGACAGAGGAATGTTAAGAGAATTTCAAGTAGTTGAAAAGAAGGTTATCCAGTGCACATGTACTCACACTTCCTTGTAGTGGAGAAAGGTTTGTGATCTAAAGTGATGCATCCAAGAAGGGATTGGGGTGTGCTCTTATGCAAAATGATATGGTGATAGCTTATGCCTCACGGCAGTTGAAAATCCATGAGAAAAATTTCCTAACTCATGATTTGGAGTTAGCTGCGGTAATCTTTGCATTAAATATTTGAAGGCATTATCTTTATGGAGAAAGGTGCGACATTTATACTGATCATAAATGATTAAATTATATTTTCACACAAAAGGATATGAATATGCGCCAAAGAAGATGGTTGGAGATGATTAATGATCACGACTTCTCAATTCATTACCACCCTGGGAAAGCAAACAAGGAGGCAGATGCATTAAGTCGACAAGACCATGTTAGTTTATCCATGATGAGGATCACAAATGATCCAATATTTATGGATTTACAAAGGATGGATCTTGGAATTATAATGGAAGGGGAACAAATTATCTTTCTCAAATGAATGTTAAACCATCTATACATGTGAATATTAAAGTGGCACAAAAAGGAGATGTCGAGTTACAAAAGAAGGTGAGAAATTTTCCTGAATTCAACCTTGATTGTGATGGGATAAGAAAGTTCAGGAATCGGGTTTGTGTTCCTCCCATCCCCGAATTAAAGAAGGAGCTGCTGGATGAGGCTCATAGTTCTTCATTCTCTATTCATCTTGGAAGCACGAAGATGTATAGGGACCTGAAAGAGTACTTCTGGTGGGATGGCATGAAAAGAGATGTTGCTGAATATGTCTCTCGATGCTTGGTTTGTCAGCAAGTTAAAGATGAGAGGCAAACGTCTAAGGGGATGTTACAACCATTACCCATACCCAAATGGAAATGGGAAAACATCACTATGGACTTTGTCACAGGACTTCCTAAAACATCCAAAGGCAATAATGCTATCTGGGTCATAGTTGAACATCTTACAAAGCCTGCACACTCCATTGCTATTAGAGAGGATTTCTCTCTGTATCAGCTTGCCAGGATATATGTAAAGGAAGTGGTAAGATTTCATGGAGTACCACTTTCTATTATATCTGATCGGGATCCGAGGTTTACTTCAAAGTTCAGGCGAAGTCTTCAGCATACTCTGGATACAGAGTTGAGTTTCAGCACTGCTTATCATCCTCAGACAGACGGTCAGTCTGAGAGAACAATTCAAACTCTAGAAGATATGTTGAGAGCTTACTCTATGGATTTCAAAGGTGGTTGGGATCAACACGTACCATTGGTGGAATTTTCTTATAATAATAGCTTTCACTCAAGTATTCAGATGGATCCTTATGAAGCTCTCTATGGAAAGAAATGCAGGACTCCAACTTGCTGGGATGAAGTTGGGGAAAGAAAGCTATTAGGACCTGATCTTATTGATGGGATGGCAGAAAAGGTCAGATCTATTCAACAACACATAAGAGCAGCTCAGAGTCGACAGAAAAGTTATGCCGACAACTGAAGAAAAGAACTAGAGTTTGAAGTGGGTGATAAAGTGTTCTTACGAATTTCTCCCTGGAAGAGGGTCATGAGATTTGGAAAGAAGGGGAAGTTGAGCCCTAGATATATCTGTCCTTTCGAAATACTGGATCGTGTTGGAAAGGTAGCTTACCGATTGGCGCTTCCAACGAATCTCTCTCAAGTTCACGATGTGTTCCATGTATCTCTCCTGAGAAAGTACATACCTGATCCTTCACATGTACTCATCTCAGAAGTTGTACCGATGGAACAAGATCTTTCTTATGAAGAACAACTGATAGAGATTCTCGATCATAGTGAAAAAGTCCTACGAAACAAGACCACTAGCTTGGTGAAATTTTTATGGAGGAACCACCAATTAGAAGAAGCTATATGGGAGCTTGAGGATATGATGAAGGAGAGGTATCCTCATCTGTTTGTTACAAAGTGATGAATTTCGAGGGAGAAATTCATTTTAAGGGGGGTAGAATGTAACACCCAAAACTTTTATGATAAATATTTTGTTTTTATAAATCATAAAAGGAATCTTTCACTACACACAACACTATCTTGGCTTGCATTACACACAATCATGACCTTCCTCGATAGGTTGCGTCATACGCAATACCGAGTTTCACTAAACAACGATATGCAATTAAAATATTATTAAAACTAGCCATTATGAATAGTAATAACCACTTTTTGAAATTTTTGAAATTTGATTTTCCAAAATAGACTTCATTTTTGGATTTGGAATATCGAAATTATCCTAGGGTGAAATTTTGGTATTTTTCTGAAAACTTTCAATTTTTGATGAATAGTGAAACCCCTAAGTGGTAGTTAAAAAAATGAATTTTTCATAAAACTTAATTTTACCGCTTCTCTGAGTGGAATTTAGAAAATCCGAGAGACACGGTTGATTTCAGTAAGTAAAATGTAGTTCAATGAGATGAAAATAATTTTTCGTGAATAGTAACTTTTTTACTTTTATTTACAATGGTTAAAAGTAAATAGGGTAATTAAGAGTAAAAATGATATTATTATTACCCTAAAACATGTCTTAATTCTAATGGATAAGTTTAATTCGACCAAAAACAACCTTAGGAATAAAATATGACCATTTAGGCCCACATGGATTAGATTAGGACATTTATTATTAATTTATTTAAAGAAGGGTTAAAATAGTTAAAATCAAAGTTTAATAACTAAATAATTTTTAATATAGGTTTATACATAATATAAATTCTACTATAAATATTCATTGGAAATCTAAAAATATTTCCTACATAATGGTATTTTATTTTTAATTTTTAGACACTAAATAATTTAATTTATTTATGACACAATGATGATGCAGTAATTATCTTATTAATACATTATTGACCTAATCGATGTTATAAATACCCAAATAAATGTAATTTGAGACTTTTTATGAATTCCAATAATTTTATAGGTTACGATGACATGTTAGTATTGATTTAATTAACTTTGTTCGAACTAATCATTCTGTTATGATTTTCACAAAAATCAATTACTAAATAGTGTCAAAATTGACATAAAATAGTTTTTAAAACAAATATAATATTATTAATTGTTATTTTATTCCTAAAAATCTAAGGTTCAGAAAAATGACTTAGATAAGGTTATATATATTAATAATAAACACCTTGGGGTTCGTTTGGCTTGTTATAGTATGTTTATTAACCTTATAGTGTAAGAACACAAGAAGACACGGTAAAAGTAAAATTATTTAACTTAAAGTTAAATCTAAATGATAAGGTTAAATTAGGAACCTAAACTTGTCTAAATTCTATTTTATGAGAGTATTTTTACCTATCCCCACTTTATCTTATAAATAAATCAATTTGGATCTATTTAAAACCGAATTTGGCTTTATAATAAAATAATATTTTTTGTTTTTCCAAAGGTGCCCCTCTCCTCCCTTATAAAAGGGCACCTCCTCACCCTCTTCCTCACACCACATTTAGCCTTAAGGATCGGCCAAACCCTGACCATTTCTCCTCTCCACTTTCCTAGAAACATCCTAGAGGTCATGGTCTTCTTCAAAGACCAATTTTAGTGCCCTAAAAGGAGGTCTCAAAGAGGCGCTTCAAAGAAGAGGTAATGTCCGTTACCAATTCTTTCAAATTTATTTCTTCTTCCACTTATTCTTCTTTAGTTGTTTCCTTATGAAGTAATAACATCAGTATCAATCATATACTGATATGTTATTATAAGTATGAAACAACCCTATTTCACCATCTGTCCATCCTACGGAAAATGAAATCATCGCGCGTGCGTACGTATGGAATACCGTCTCCACGCCGTGATGTAATATATTTTCCACCACCACCTTACATGGATGGGTATAATGGTGTAAAGAATAAATATATATGATTATTTTGAAGTGATATTTATTCTTAAATAGTATACATTCACTCCAATACAATTCCACGATCATGGAAACGATATCATCGCTCGTGCGTACGTACAGAATATCGTCTCCACGATGTGATGCGACTTGTTCTACATGATCTTAATTGAATAATGATTATATAAATGAATTGAATGAATTAATATGATATATATCACACTAATACCATTCTGGAAATGAGGTATCTATAACCTAAAATGAAGAATAATAATTTATTCGATAAAACACGCATAAGAACAAAAAGTAATAAACACCCAAATAACAAGAAGCAATGAATTATTACTAATAATAAGCTAAGAATATGACCATATATGATATCATAACAATGAGTATGATTCAGGAATAAGTCAATGACATTATTTAAATCATTATATAGGAGGTTCGGACACTTACGAAGAAAATCAGACCTAAGGTAAGGGAAAATATCAAAATTTCATTTTTATCCGAGATTGTTTATACTTTGGTATTTACTGGGGTGTATCTTATCATCAACATACATGATTCCTCAATATTTAATATTATTTACATCCAACTATAATTGTTTAAATCCAATTTTACCCTTCGGTGAGTTTTTAGTAAAAGATATGAAAAGAATCTTTTGTTGTTTTTCGTACGAGGTACTTTTTGACTTTTCCGACAAAAGTATGAGAAGAATGTTTTTTTAACTTATACGGCATGAATGGATTTTTAAAAAATTATTTCCAAGAAGCTTACTTTACAAGTTTTCAAGTTTATTTTAAATCAACTTCTTTTAGTTTCGAATTGTATGACATGAAAAGTGTTTTTGAAGTAGAAAGGATATTTTCCTCAAGAATGGAGTTCAAGTGTTTTATCAAAATTATTTTCCATCTAAGATAATATAGGGTTCTGTTTCTATCACTATTTTTACATTGATTTGATTATGTTGTGACGGAATTATTTTTATGAATTCCTTTATCTTATATGAATTGTTTTATGATGTCATGATGTTTAAGAATCCCATTTTTATTACATGAGTTATGCAATGATGTATGATTTTTGATTTTGTGGCACACATAAGAATGGTATGATTATGAGATGGGTGGGATCTATATCTCCATCCAATGATTTGGGTAAATATTTTATATCTCATGAGATAGACATGGCTGGAACGGCAGGTTAAACCAGTTCAATGAAACAGGACTGAAACGAGGAGTGAACTTGGTTCAGAAATGGACTTTGTCCACTAAGATAGTCTTGGAAATGAGTCTTGACTAATAAGAAATGATTTTATATGATTATGAGTTTATGACACAAAGTTTCATGTTTTATGTTATGATTATTGGGATTACATTTCAATACTATGATTTATCCCATGTTATGAAATTATGATCTCTTTTGCAGGTTAAGATTTCCAAAAGTTATGTTCTTATGAATATGATGTGATTGATATTTCTTTTGTTTACCCTTACTGAGCATTTGAGCTCACCCTTTTATATGTTTTCTTTCCCCAGGCCAGGAAGAAGGTTATTAAGTAAGATATTCCAAAAGGGACTACAGATATGATGAAATAAATGGGAGATAGTGTAGACGCTTTATGAACCATTTGTTTATGTTTCCCAGTTTCTAAAGACACTATACCTATACGGTCCTTTCATGGTTTTGTTATATGTTGTAATAATTGTACTTTAATTTTGAAGTACTAACAATATATGTAAATTATGGGTAATTATAGTTATTACATAATGACAAAGTGGTAGGGGTGAAATGAAATATCAGCTCAAAAATATCTCAATGGTCAACCAACCGATTGAAATGGTCTACTGAGAGCACCTTCACCCCGCCCAATCTATATCGACAGTTAATATCATTACAGTCCCATGTGGATACAATGTTTATAGACCAAAATTCTCACATAGTTGATTTTGGAAAAAAAAATATGTATGGATAGGAAGAATCATATTTTCTTAGTGCTGAAAATGTAAATGAAATATTCAAGTATGAATAGCTAGGTGCCTCAATTGTAAATGTATACATGAGGTATGTTTTCATGATTTGATTTTACAAAAACTGATATATTATGATAATTATTAATAAATACACTTCATTTTTTAGTAGGCATATATAAGAAAAACAATTGAATGGATTTTATCATTAACAAAAATTTGGAAGTACTATTCCTCACATAACCTCTTCAAAAAAGGAAATAGATTCTGATAAAGAGGCTGAAATAATGTCATCCCTACTCAAATCATTTTAAAACAAAATTACAGATGACACTCTTTTTAATACCAATGACTCAGGGGTAAAAATATACAAATTAATCATATCAACTATAATTTCATTTCATTCATTACTTATTCCTTTTTGTGTTTTTAGGCAGCATTGTATGCTTATTGCAGTCAATTTGGATACTCCAAAGATTTATTTTATGGATTCAATGCATGGATATGCAACAAACCGACCACACATGATGGTGTTTGTTAATTTTTAATACACTAGATCCAAAATTTTAAAACTAAACATCTTGTAATATAATTTCTATTATCTTTTAATGAGGATTCTGTTATGATAGGGTAGTGTATCAATATCGTCTACTTCATGGAATGAATCCAAGGCCTAAGAATAAGAACACCTAAATGATCTAAAACTAGAAAAGTATCCTAGTATATATAATAACATTGCACTATCCAAACACATATAAGAAAATTACTTACTTTGGTCAATGTTTCTGAAGTGTCCAAAGTAAACAAACAGAAAGGACTGTGGTTATTATGTTTGTAAATTTATGAAAGAGATCGTATTTCATCAACAAACTAGAATCCCAAATGCAGTATTTTGGAAAATAATTACGATTTCATTTAAAATTTGTATTAATCCTTTGGGTATTTATATTTTTTTAGTACTACCATGACCATCTCAAAAACTCATATTCACAAGATGATATAGATTTGTTTAGAAACGATTGAGCCAGATACCTGATGGGAGATTGTAAACAAATAGGATGAAGGTGAATTCCTACTATTTATGTTATCCATATATAACCATTGATATCTCCCTTGTTTACACTTATTGATCATATATGATCACCCTTTATTATGTTTTATATCCTTAGGTTATGAAGAATGATTTTAGAAAGGATTTTCTTTTCTAATAAATCATAACTCATTATACTACAATGGTTGATAGTGTGAAATTCAACTAATTCATAGTCATTCAGTCCACTCATGACCATCTTAAAATCTTTATGGGAACCAATATCTTGGATTTTCAATTTTCTAATTAGTTTCCCTTATATGTGGGTGGGGGTGTCCAGGAGGGAGGGGGTGTCTAGGAGTTGGGGGGGGGGGGCTGTCCAGGAGGGGGGTGCGTCAAGGAGGGAGGGGGTGTCTAGGTGTGAGGGTGTGTGGGGGGTGTCTAGAAGGGAGGGGGGCTATCCTGGGGGTGTTCAGAAGTGGGGGGTGTCCAAAAGGGAGGGGGTGTCCAGGGGGTGTCCATGAGTGGGGTGTCCAGGAGGGGAGGGAGGGGGCGTGTCCAAAAGGGAGGGGGTTTCCAAAAAGAGATCCATTCTATTCCATCCAATAAAAATAATATACAATGAGTAGATCAATTCTAGAGTACCCTGAAGTGGGTCCGTAGTGAGGCAACAAATTTTCCAACTAACCAAACCAATTCCAAGCCCATGTAAAGGCCTAATAATTATATTCCAGTTCAATTTGAGGCCCAATATATCTTATTTAATGCCACAAGGACCCAACATATGCATCATTTTCCTTTCTCACATCATATTTCTAAGAAACACACTTTTCCTCTACACCAAAGTTGTAGTAGAATAAATCCACTGGAAAAATTACTGATGAAATATGAGTTTGATGGAAGGAATAATTTATGATCTAGATACGTTGTGAGTACACTCATCTAAATCAATTTCCAATACTAAAACACGTTCTTTCACATAAAGAACCAATTACAACATGTAAGAAACATTACAATAAAACTACTAATGGTGAAACCTATCAAAACAAGGATCAAACATCTTCAATATTAATAAATTAATTCAAACCAAATTTCAATTAATTCAAGAAACATTCTTTGTTTGTAATTACTCGTGTCCGTAAGGGCATTTTAAATTTAAGAAGGAACTCGAATTTTGAATTAGTGTGGCAGGAAATTTTGAATTAGACTTCAAAAAGAAGTTCTAAAGGTTATAAATACTTAAATATGTGTATTTGGACATGAAATGGGGATCAAGAGGTAGCTTGAGGGTTATGGTAAGCATTGGGGGGTTCTGGTGGTTCCAGTGGCATGCGAACATAAGGCTGCATTGCCACTGGATAGCTGATGAGCTGCTGGGTGATTTAAAAAAGAGAGAGTAAAATGATCTTTTACCCCTTACATTTAATCTCCCACTTGACATTTCCTTTCATTTCACCCCAAGAACAACCCCTTGCAGGCCTCATCTCCCACTCCATCCTCTTTGATGAACCCCCTATGATCCATGGATATTTTATCTTCTATTTGTTGCGATCAAGGGCCTATGATAAGGATATGATTCCTCTTGTCTCTAAACATTAGTTCCCACACTGTCTAGTTATATCACACTAGTTTTGTTTGATATTCCCTATTTCTGAGGTGTTTGTTTGATTTCTTGATTTATTTAGATTCAAGTTGAACCAAAGTCTAGAAATGGATGTGTGGTATTTTCTAAGCATAATGTTGGTGGTCACATAATTTAAACAATATTCGTTCAAGAGTTTTGGGTGCATATATTGTGCAATCTTACTAGTTTGTCATGTGATGATCTTGTACTTGATTAAATGTTTTAAATTGGGGTTTTTACTTACTTAAAATTCCACTATTAATATTATTGGCCTTATTTTACCAAGACGATATTAAAAGGTTAATCCATATTTCAATTGTTCTAAAATGAGGGCTATGTTTTAGAATTAATGATTAGGAAATGGAATTTCAAAATCATCGATTAATATAAAATGGGATTGGATCTTGAATTGGACATTTTGAAATGATAATGTGGGTTGTGAAATGATGAATCTTGGTTTGAATTGGTGTAATTAAAATGGAACCATGTTTTCCCCAATTATGTATTATTTTAGAAACTACTAGAATATATTTTTTATAGAAAGTGGATGCCTTATGAAAAATGGTGTGACTTCGTAATGTTTTATGAAAGGGAAATGTGGAATTATGTGCGGTTTGGTTGTGTGTTTTGGTAAAGGTTATAAAGTGACTAGAAATGTTGCACCACAAAGAAGGGGGGTTGAATTAGTGGTACTCTTTTTATAATTTCCTTCACTTGGAAATAAACCTTTGAAACTTGGTATAGTTTCATATAAATAACTTTATAACTCATCATTGCTTGTATATAATGATATGAAAATGAAATAAAATCAAGGAACATAGTTTTTACATGATTCGATCCTAATGTTGGAACCTACTCCTTACTATGTTATGAATCACTTGAAACATAACTTTTCCACTAAAATCTATCATAAATACAAATGTGGGTAGGGAAGGAATCACCCTTAACAAAAATAATGGTGGGAAGGAATCACCCTTAATCTAAGAAATTTGGTTATCACCAGTTACAAAAGATAAATTCATCTTATTCAGAGCCAATGCAATAAAAAAACAATGAAACCATCTCATACTGAACTTTATTCAGTTCTTAACCATCCAACACCACTCAGTCCATTCCACCTCTATCTGGTGGTCCTTAATCTGGTGCATGTCTGTCAGGTGCTTCTATCCTGTGCGTATATATCTGTTACTTTTGGTCCAGTGATCCTTCATCCATTACACCATGTATGGTACTACTATTCTTCAACCAATTGAATTATTTTTTAGAATCAAATACTGAACTCTTTCAAAAAAATTATCACTTTTACTCTAATTTTACTAGAAATAAATCTCAATGATATTTAAATCCTTTAAATAGACTTTAATATATTCATTTAGTCCATCAAATAATTGAATAAAATCCCAAAAGATAAGTCTGAAATTCACTCAAATGTAGGCTGTAGAAGCTATGCATTATGTGCTAGGTTTTTTCAAAATGTTTCACCCAGGTTCTTAAAATAAGAAGTTGTTGTAGTTCACTATCTCAAGAGTTTTGGTGTAGTTCCATCAATGGGTGTTTTACTCCGAACAAGAATGTCAAATGGTATAACTGGATTAAACAGCACAATTCCTAATCATCTGTGGTCTGAATGGCAGTGCAAACATATTTTATAGATAAGTTCTCGCATGCTTCCACTCATGTTTCCATCTCCTCAGTTACCTTCCATCGAACCAAGGTTTTTCAGCTCATTGGGAAACGTGGTTCCTATTGCATGAGACTTTGATCGCGTTCTCCATGTTGTTATCACCTCTGTACTGTATCCTTCATGATCACTATTGACCGAGCATTGTCTACCGTATTTTATTCGAGTATAGACGGCTTCGTTTCAAATTTCAACAAACTTTTGGAATTCTGCATGTGAACCTATGGAAAACAAAGTGTAGATGGATCCTCTTGCTTAGTCTATGTCGCATTTTACGCCAATGATGCAACCGGCATCCTGATCACATCTCTACCATTCCTCTCTCTGTTTCCACCTCTTTCAGAACATGTCAGTGTCCTCTATAGCCATCATCAACCGATAATCTTCCTTTGCATGTGTCCCCGTCATTCTCATCGCCAATATAAGTCACTCCCCCTCTTGTTGCGGCACTTTCTCCATGTTGCGCAGCATGTTACTGGTGTGTTTTCAGTATTTAGCTTGCTCCGTCAACTCATGTTCCCACCTTCGTTGCTCTTGATCTCACCGCTGCTAGTTCATCGTGAGAGCTTCCATTTTGGATACAATGGCTTAATTATGAAAATTTCAAGGGTTTCTTCCTCTATTTGTAACAGAAATTTTTTTATGACAATATGTTCATTTGGTCATACCCACTAAAATATATCTTTTGGTTTTTGTTGGTTCAAGTTCACTATAGATTTTCATATCAATAAGTTTTCATTCTGTCCTGGGGGATGTCTCTAGGAGGGGAGGGAGGGGGTGTTCTATGAAGGAGGGGGTGTCTGGGAGTGGTGGGGGGTGTCTTGGAGGGGAGGGGGGACTGTCCAGGAGGGAAGGGGGCTGTCCAGGTGGTTGGAAGGGGGTTGTCCAGGGAAAGGGAGGGGGCTGCAAGGGAAGGGAGGGGGTTGTCCAGGAGGAGGGGGGGGGGGGGGCTGTCCAGGGGTAGAGAGGGGGCTGTCTAGGGGGGTTGTCTTAGGGAGGGGAGGGAGGGGGTTGTCTAGTAAGAAGAGGGTGTCCAAGAGGGGGGGGATGTCTAAGAGGGGGTGGGGGGCTGTCCAGGAGGTGGGAAGGGGGCATTCTAGGGAAAGGGAGGGGGATGAAAGGGGAGGGAGGGAGGTTGTCTCAGAGTAGGGAGGGGGCTGTAGGTGGAGTGGTGGTGGTGGTGGTGGTGGGGGGGGCTCTATGGGTAGGGAGGGGGCTGCAAGGGGGGATGCAGGTGGAGTAGTGGGAGGGGTGGTGTATAGGGGTAGAGAGGGGGCTGTCTATGATGGGCTATCTCGAGGAGAGGAGGGAGAGGGTTGTCCCGGAAGGAGGGGGTGTCCAGGAGGGGAGGGGGACTGTCCAGAAGGGGGGGGGGGTGTCTAGGAGGTGGGAAGGGGGCTATATAGGGAAATGGAGGGGGCTTCAAGGAGAGGGATGGGGTTGTATAGGAGGAGGGAGGGGGTTGTATGTGGAGTGGGGGGGGGGAGTTTTCCAGGAGGAGGGAGGGGGGCTTCAGGTGGAGTGGTTGGAGGGGGGGGGGGGCAGTTCAGGGGAAGGGAGGGGGATGTCCAGGGGGGTTGTCTCAGGGAGGGGAGGGGGGGGGGGTTTGGATAATCACACTAAAGAACTAGGAGATCAATAGATAAGTGAACTAGTATGATCATGGCCTATCTAACTGTATAGGTTCTCATCAGGCTCTCTCTAAAACTGAGAAATACATTCCTTCCATACATTCAACAGGACCTTAGATATTGTATGGGGTACTTGGAGAGGCATAAGTGAATCCTTTTGGATTCCATGTTGTTGTGGACATTCCTTCTATACATTCCACCATTTTTTTATTTTCAATAAATGAAACCTTTTGGATTCCATGTTGTTGTTGACATTTTTTTCACATCCATGTAATCCTAACAAAATAATATTTATAAATCAATGAATCATGTTTATCCTCTTCTAAAATATTAATTCAATCCAACGAAATATGGACATGTAAAGTTTGTAATAGGTAAAAATTGACATTTTATTAATGTATTCCTTCATATTAATGTTTAATTTATTTCATTATTGTATTAATAAAATAATATTAATTTTCTTATATAGGCGGAATCTTTTTCTGGATTTTGAATTCTTCGTTCAACAACTAATACCATGAAAGACAATTTTTTAGAGCGGATCATGGATGCAAAAAACATGAAACAATAATGTTTTTAATTATTTGTTGGATAATTGTAATTTTAACTAAATTAAACATTGTATGAAATGTATGTAGTAGTTTATTGTTTTGTATTCATGATTTCAAGTAAATTTTTATAGAATTTTTGTTCTTATATGCTTTGTGTATAGGTGTTGTTTGTGCTGTGTGTGCATGGGCTGTCTCAGGTGTGCAGGTGTTGTGCAGGTGTTGGTTTTGCATAAGCAATTTGGCCTTTATCAATGCTAATTAAGCACTGATAAATTTCTAATATATCAGAACTTAAAATAGCATAGATAAAGGTGGTATTTATTAGTTCTATTTTAATTGGTGATATATTATCCCTTTATCAGTGCTAAAAATAGCACTGATAAATGGATAATTTATCAGTGTAAAAAAAGCACTGATAAAGGTCCCCCTTTATCATCGCTATTTTGAGAGCTGATAAAGGGGGCCCCCTTTATCTTTGTTGCGATTAACATTTCTTTTTTAACATTGTTAATGGTGATTTTTAGCCCTATTAAAATACATATTTGTAGTAGTGTGTTGGAATTAAATCCCAATTATTAAAATTAGTCAACACTATGGGTAGACTAAAGGGATTGATTCCACTGGATTGAGTCAACCTTCCTTATAACCAACATTATCTGGACCTTAGGTAATTCTAGAACTGAGGTGATGATGAACTAAGGCTGCTTCAAAATGATTCGAGATGGGGTAAATCTCAAGAATCTTTTTTGTGAGATGATTAATGTGCTTCATATAGTCTAAAACTGTGTTCCCCTGAAGGTGGAAATTGGAGTAGAAACTTGGTGTGTTTGAATATAACTACTTCACCCAGAAGGATACATCAGATCTAGTTTTAGGCTAATACATTTGGGATGTGGAGAAGCTAGATCCCCCTCAATAAAAATACATGTGTCCATTTTTAACTCCATCCTCAAGGTCATATAAACATAACAAAGAAAATTCCTAAAGTAATATTATATACCCTTGAGAATTGTAGGATTGTGAAATGGGAGTGGGGGGCATTGAAGATGGATCCATTGTGATGCCAATGAAGAATCACCTTCCCTCTGCACATTCTGGGACCACAAAAGGAGAAGAAACCATCTTATTTCATAAGTGAGAGACTCCCAATCCCAATACTAGATTAATTTAAGCTTGAAGAATAGATTAACAGAAAATGTTTTCCAATTTAAAATGGAAATGGCTACAAGACCAGTTATAATCCATAACACGAAAAAGTGAGTGAATGATGAAATAATTTGATGATACACACAAAATTTAGCCAATGAAGACCATTTATGGTATTTTGAAGCTTTCATGAAGTCACTATTAGAATGTAAAATAACTAGGAAACAATCCACCATATCACACTATTTATTCTCTATGAGGATTTTAGGGATCAGTGGAATGAATAATTTTGAGGGAGGTGGAGGTCATCGAAGAAGTCCACTGATGGATACCGCATCAGTAGAGAAACTCTGAGAGACTTCATTGATAATAGAATTAGAATTAATTAAAAAAATATAGGTGGAGAAAACAAGGACGAAGAAGAAGGCTCGAGGGCCCCCGAGACCACTTGCCCAATCCAAACAAGTCCGACCCCTAAACCAAATTCCTTTCTCAATCACCTCTCTCTAGCCCCTACCCTCTTCTTATAACTTCTTCCCCCATGTGACCTCAAATAGAATTATTCTTCTATAATGTACAGCTATGTCCGGATATACTTTCACCCCATGTTATAACTCCTATGCCCCTTCTATATTATTCCTTATTATTCTATTTACTACTTTATGCTTATATCTCTATCACTCACACCTCCTTAAAAAGCAGTCTTGTCCTGACGATTGAGGAAAAGAAGTAGAATGTGGGTTCACCATTCTACACAGAAGTACCATGCAATATTCCAAATAGTCCTCCCAACTCTGTGCCCCAACAAATTCTATTGGCAATAAACCCTGGTTTCAATGACTATCCATGAAATATCCCAAATGGTCGGTCTTACGTGATGAACTAACCATGTGTGTTGGTTCCCACCATGTTGTGAGGTTTGTATCAAAGTGCTCACACCCTCTCTGAAATACCTTGTTGGGCATCCCCCATAACCCTCACCATAAACCACTATGTAGGACTCCTACCAAAACCATCCCACATCCCTTTATTAAGATTCAGATACATTCTTTCCCAATAAAATTGCTGATGTTTGTTGGTGATGTTCTATCACAGCACTCCCATCATAAGGAGACACTTTATACAATAACTGAATGACCGTGATTCCACTTTTTTAAAAGGAATTTCGAAAATATCCTATGAGGAAGTTGGCGGTGTATTCAGTAATAGTTGTGTTCTTCTTGTGAAACCCCTTAGTGTCATCATCATTCCCAAGCATATCACTAGTGATTTATTTTGGCACCAAATATAGAGGTATCTTGAGCTTTGTCCAAGGAACCATAACATCATCATGGCCTAATGATCTTGTTTCAACCTAAGTGTCATAAAATCTAATTTTTATTGAGTCTGCCTCTTGCTAAGAAAGTGGACGTACTGCCAGATGTGACACCCTCGTGTTTGATTTTTTGCATCACTGTTACCATTTACCAGTGATTTCTATTACTAAATGAGAAAATATGGTGAGTCATTTTCTAGGTAAGGCCGTGTTTCAGGGCATACCATTTCTCCATTGAAAAAATTATAAAATTACTTTTTCTCCAGTGCATTCTGTTCCCAATACCGCTTCCATTGTTTGTGGACCTTCATCATGAATGAAATATTACATACAGATGCCTTCAACAATGGTATCATCTTGTGTCGACGCTATCTAGGAACAACTCTTATCAGTCGAGATGATGGCCATATATTGTTTTTTCCACACACATCATCTTGTTTAGTTTGTTTATTTGTTTTCTTTAGTTTCTCATCTCACAATAGAAAAGTTGGGATCCTTGATTTCTCAATTTTTTTTATTTTTTTAAATTCATGATATGGAAGCAAACTCAGATCCTTTATAGAAAAAACTAATGAACCCCTTTTGGTTTTGACAGACAAGGATTGCGACCCAGTGGACTGCTCCCTGCCGAACAACTAAAATGCGCACATCGCTCCTTCGGCCAACAAATGACTCATGGGAAGAAAGAGACAAACCGTTCTATGTATCTGATTTTCAGGAGTGGTATTTGGAAGCATGTGACACCTCTGCTAGAGTTTATTTAAGGATAACCTAAAATAGAATATGTATAATAGTCCATGTGTCCGAAAATGCTTGTAAGTTGTAATACGAGTCACTATCGAGGGTGGGAGTGGTTCCTGTAGTGGTCAATGAATGCCTAATCATGAAGAGGATCCAAAATGGTTATCCTAGGAAAGAAAACGTCTGATTGAGATGAAAACCACCTATGATTAATAGTGTGTCTTCTCCATGTGGTGTTCGGTAGGTCAGTAGTAGGCTGCACATGCTTTTTTCTGTTATGTAGTTCAAACCAATTGATGGATAATACACCAGTAGAGAAACTCAGGGAGACTTATTTGATAATAAAATGAGTAGATATAGAAGAAAAATATAGGTAGAGGAAATGAGAAAGAAGATGAAGAATCGAAGGCCCCAAGGACCACTCAGCCAAGAAAAAAAATACTGGACCCTAAACCAAATTACTTTCTCAATCCCCTCTCTGCAGCCCCTCCCCTCTTCTTATAACTTCTTCCCCCATGTGACCTCTAAAAAAAATATTCCTCTATAATGTAAAACTATGTAAAACTATACTTTCACCCCTGTTATAACTTTTATTCCCCTTATATAGTATTCCTTTTTATTATCTTTACTCTCTTATGCTTGGGTAGCTATCATCCACCATATATGATCATATGGGGGGGGGGGTTGAGGGGGCTGAATAGGGGGGTAAATGGGAGCTTGAAAACCATCTGGATCAGGGGGTTTTCTAATATATATTTTTTGATAAGACTCCTACGACACCAAGGGGAGAGTTGAGAGATCATTGGGTTCCAATGGAGACCTTGGGAAGACCATGGGGGCTCCAACGAGTTGGAAAGAAAGAAGAGGCATCGGGTTCATGAACACCTCTAACATAGATGGAACAATGATAGTACTCCCAGCAATGGGAATCAAATATTAAAATGTGTGAAACATGTGTGGTGTCTAAAAGGTTGGCATAGATATAAAAAATATCAACCCTCCTAAAATCCCAAAGGGAATCAATAATCCTCCACCAACTGAAATAACCACTTTATAAACCATCTTAGAAGCACAATCCAAATAAACACCCAAAATACTATAATTCAAGGTTAAAAAAATCCATTAACATCCCATAGAATATAAATGGAATAGATGAACTAATCAAAACATGAATAACATAGGGCAACATGGGCTGAAACTGATGGTTATGAATGTATGGTCTGCTACCATATTTAACCCATAATTACAATTTGAATTAAATTTACTGGATTCTATTACATTTCAATGATATTTTAGGTTTAGAGTTTTAGATAATTAGAAATAACTCTTATATATCAAAATCATACAAAAAAATTGGACACATCCACTTAACATGATTTTTTTCAACAAAAATAAGATTATTAAATTTAATCTTATGTTTCATTCAATACATGTTTGTTTCTTCTAATAAAAATCCCCCCAATGGAAATATAAAGCTTGATATATTTTTTAATCATATTAAGGACCTATTAAAAAAATTAAAACATTGTATGAGAAAAAAAATATTAGTAAGGGATATTAAAAAGGGATGTAGCACACTATTTGTTTTGAATAAAACTATGAAATCCATATGAAAATTTTATTTTTTTATATAGTAAACAATGAAATAAAATATTTGTTTACTTACTTATAAAATAAGATTTATTTCCCAATTTTTTTCATAAAAAATCATAAGTAATAATGAAGGAAAACCCATAATCATGAGGGTTTCTTAAGAAACATGATAACTCATTAATAACATTTTCTTTAAGATCATACTGTTCTCCATAAAAAAGGATCATAAAATTTCACAAAACATAACCTCATTTTCTTACATGGTGAAATCAAAATATTTCAATAAACACTATTCTTAAATCATAAAAAATTCATATAGGTACCTCGAGATATCATCTTTATAGAACCCTTACTAGAACCCTTACAATTCAATAACCTATTTTGTTAATTCCAACATAATTCCCCATATATCATATTCATCATCCAATTCATTGAAGAGATATATTAGGATCACTAGTTATCATGAGCTATATCAGGCTCAGTAAATCATCCTAAAAAATTTCCAAGGACCATAATATTCATTAAAAACCTATAAAATTTCATTTCTATTAGAAAATCATATAAAATATTAAATTTTACATATAGACAAAAAAAATTTAGGCTTCTCATAAAAATTAGGCTAAAAAACATTTTCTTTGAAAACTATTAAAGAGAAAATTTTCCGATATAAGAAAAAATATTTTTTTTTGAAAAACCTTGAACAATTTTAGAAAATTATTTTTAAATGACAACACATATGATAGTGAAAAATTATGATCACGTCTCATACTTAAAAAAATATTTCTTTCAATTTTTTTTCCAAATTAACTCGTATTGAAATTGTTAAGAGTTACCCTTTAAAAACTAAAGTATGGAATGTCAAATATATTTTAAAAATTATTTAAAAAATATTTTGAGTGTAATGAGAAAATACATGAAATATTTTAGGAATAACAGATATTTAGGTGAAATATTTCGAATAAAAGTTAGAAACATTTAAAATAAGGTTTTTAACAAAAATATTTTACCTCGAGTTCGACTCGATACATAAATTATTTAAATCCAATATGATAAAATAAATTAATTATTGACTTATTTAAGCACATTTTTTTATTATTATTCACTTACCATATTTTATTTTTTATTTAATTTATTACTATATCTTATATAGTTACTAAATCAGTTAAGTTCGAGGAAGACGTTTTGAGGATGTTCGGTTTGTAATCCCAAAACCACTTCGGTACGTTACCAATGATCAAAGGTGTCATAGATATGTCATATAAAGGATATAGATCATGAAATTATTATCAATTTTTATATTAAATAAAAATTTAGAACCTTCCATTAAAGGATGAAATGAAAAATGAATCACATCACTTTATGGAGGTGGTAGTCCACACATGCGAATGAGCAGTGTTATAATTTTACAATGTATAGAAAGGTAAGATGGTATATCATATATTATGTTTATAGACCTATAATATTAAAATAAATATAATATATTTTATTTAAATCTATCATAAAAAAAATCAATGTAAGGGGGTGATGAAAAATGAAACATATCACTTCATACAGGTGGTAATCGAAACTTACACACGAGCAATATTTTGATTTCCTATTGAATATAAAAAAAGAAAAAAAGGTGTAATACCATAAATATAGTAAATTTAAAAATATTTAAGATACTTATGTTTTTATATAATAATGGTTTGGATAATTTTGAACGAGTTAAAAGAATAAATAACCATGAAAGAACTCGATTAAGAGTTATACCTCTTCTTTGGAAAACCAACATTGGATTACATATTAAGCCTTCAAGGATGGTCTTCTAGAAAGCCCAAAACCTATAGTATGTAAGAAGAATATTTTTAAAGATATTTTAGTAGATATTGGTCAATATATAGTGCTCAATGTGTGTTAATAATTGATGAGAGGAGGTTCCCTTTTATAAGTGAGGGGAGTGGTATTCTTGTAATTATTCAATGTTTGAAAAATAATATAAAGTATTATTCATGGGAAGGTGACACCAAGGAAACCAAATTTAAAATATAATATAATTTAAGGTATAAATACTCTCAAGAAAATACCATTTGTGAAAATTTTCAATCCCTTTCCAAGATAGGTTTACTTTTTTAACTAGTAAATTTATTTATATAACCCAAAATTAATGGGAAATTATTGAAAACATTTTACCTCAAAATTCCAAATATGAAATCAAATATTCAGTGTTAAATATATTGAAGTGTAATAAATTAATTATAATATAATAATGTAAACATATCAAAAAACATTTTTTAGAAAAATAAATGTTTTAAGTATAAAAATGACTTAACAGTAAAATTATGCATGGTATTGATTTGAATGAAATTAACTGGATAATAATTAATAAAGGGGAAGTCTTATTACATTTACATCATTTAAAAACTACATGGAACCTTCTAACTATACTATTAAATTCAATCTTCCAAAAAATAATTTTAATTAGAATAAAATATAAATTATGTTCCCAAAAGTAAATATCGGGTTTTCAAAATAAAAAATAATGATTTTAATGATTAATTTTACTCCTTAAGAACATAATTTTTCTATACAATGATTTTATGAATTTTTAAATCAATATTACACCATGATGATGTCATAAAAGATATGATATTTCGTAAAAATAGTATTTTTCTCTATTCAGACCAAGATTATCCTTTTCATCAAAATATCTAAAATTCACAATAAGATAATTTTTTTTGCAAATATAAAAAATTATGTCATTTTTATATAATTCGATTTCTAAAATTTAGAAATTTAAATATTAAATAAAACCATATAATACATGGAAAACACTTTAGTTAGAAGAAAACTATTTTTGTATACTTTGAAAAAATCATATAAAATTATTGTTAGGAATTCGAATCTATAAAATATAATAAAGAGTATTAACAAGATATGAAATTGATTGAATATTATCACCGTTGGAATTTCATATTCTCCCCCTTTAAAAAATCACATACTCATAATTTAATTCATCACTTAATTATGTGGGGATATTTTTCCCTCATAGTCTTTTTATGTTCTTATATTTCTTGATCAATCATGTAGTTATACAAAAATACTTTAACCAGGTGAGTTAAGTTATTCTGTGACACCTAATCATTGTGATCTATAATTTATAAAAATTTTTCCTTGTAGGAAATATTCTATTCAAACAAAATTACTTCAGTACTTAAAACATTATATTTACACATATTTCATTAGCAATGAAACATGAAACACATGTTGTACCTTAGATAAGCTCAGAGATAAGTCTACATGATAAATAACTGGTTCAAATTTCTCTATAATTTTATACAGTTCAATAAACTATTGTATTAACTTTACTTTCTTTCTAAAATGCATAACACCTTTCTTAGGAAAACTTCTAACAAAGGTATAATTACCTACCTTGAATGAATGATATTTCCTTTGGTTATCTACATAAATCTTCTACTAACTCTTAGATAACCTCATAAGGTTCTTGTAACAACCTAGAATTTTATCAATCTAATTTCTATTCTAAAATATAATTGTATCACACATAATATTATATGATTCACATGCACGACATGATAAAACCAATAAAATTTTATTATATTAATTTGAAAATTTCATTAAAAATTTAAAAAATCCATAAGAATTCAAATTATTACAAGGGGATAAAAATTAGAAAATAAGATAACTAAAAAAATGAAAATTTGGATTTTCTCAATACATAATAATAATTGCTCCAATGAATAACACTATAAGAATGGAGTAGAATATTAGTAATGAAATATTCATTTTGGAAATATATATATATATATATATATATATAATCTTGAGGTAAAATAGAAGTTAATAACTACTTAATTAAATGAGAGGTATTTATATAATTCATGGAACCCTTAAGGCCATTACAAATATGACTCTTGGAATAGTAACATGGTCGTTGAAATGTTAACATGATAATTGGAATAATCATCTAACAATTAGATATAGTAACCTCGCCATTATAATATTATCCTAACTTATGGAAATAATACATATTTATCTCATAAAATAAAAAATATGGAATATTTATATATTGGTAAAGGTAAGTAATTTTTTTAAATATTATAAAATAAGTGTTCATGTATTTGTCAAACATATAAGTTTTATACTCATATTTGTAAAAAATATAATAATTTGAAGGAAATTTTATTTCCATAAAATGGGTATATAAATTAATATTATGTTTTACTATTATGATAATATAATTTTATAATACGACAAATAAATCTCCAATGGTTCAGAAAATCAATCATAATATTAAAGTTATTATTTTTTTAATTAATGACTATTATATTTAAAAATTAAATTTCTCATATTCATAATTTTTTTTCATAATATTGATTTTATTTTTTTAATCTACACATAAAAAAATTGTTAGGGAGATTAATTTGGTAATTGTATTAAATAGTTGATTTTTTGATGAATAGTGAAATACTGTGAAATATGATATTTTACATTATAAGCTATATACATGAAATTTTGACTCATAACTGAGTTAAGAACCCACTAGACCAAAATAAAATGAAATATTTACTATATATATTCATAATAATCAATACTATTGACAATATTAATCCAATATAATAAACTAATGAAAATAATATTAAAAAACACTCCTCTCCTCCCCTTATAAATACCACCCATTAATATCAATTCTCCTCACACATTAAAATCCCTTAAGATTAAAAAATTTCTTCTGAAATAAATTCCCAAAACTCCACTTCCTAGTGCTTCTAGCCTCATAAAAATACCAATCTCTAGTTCCTTAAGTGGAAGCCCAAGAGGAGAAATCCAAAGAAGAAGGCAATTCCCTTAATCGACTCTTTTAATTTTCTTTTCTCCTCATCATCGAAAAAATTTACATCCAACATAAAATAATTACTCTAGAATATTATATATACAGTAATTTTGTATTTATAATGGAATATAAACCATCCATCCAATTAAATTCCCATTTTATTTTAAAGATAAAAATATTTTCCACAGTATTTCTTATGGATCTGGGTGCAGCAGAAGCATACAGAGGTTGTAGATATATTAAAATTTATTTTAATAATGATTTGCAAAAACCAAGAGTGAGGATCTTACATGTAAAATTAAAAAATTAATATAGTTAATATTTGAAGAAATAACTACAAGTTCATAAGAAATTTCTTTTTTTGTGATTGTTGATCATCTGAAAATACCCTTTTCGATTACTTTTGTTCGCTGTGAGTATACATGAAAATAATACCTCTAGAGGTGATCAACACATGGTCTTATGATCATTGGGAAATACCACTCGATCTCTGGGTTCTAGATCTATGAGTCAAATATCATTCATTTTTCATTATTGATTACTTGTTCTTCAGTGTTGAATAAATCTATCTTTCACTTCTCATTCTTGAGAGGGAGAGATAAGGAGGAGTTGAGAAAGAATTTACTGTTCACAACAATTATATATTCTATATTTTTGGACACACTACTTAGTATACATGCTCAACTATTTATAGAGTTAGGATTTATGTTAAAATTTTATTTAATTTCATACCAGGCATTAAATAAAATTTATTACTACTAATAAACCTCATTCCATATAATAATAATTTTATTATTATTATTTTTTGGTGTGCACCAACTTGTGAAATAACACATATTATTTCACGGTCTTGTTAATTAATATTTTTTCACCAGAATTTGTTTGGTCCATTCAAAATACTCTAGCCTTTGTTGAATAATAAAATAAATATTTTATTCATATATAAATAATTAATTCACAATCTAGAACATAATTATTTATTAAAATATTCAATATTTAAAATAAATATTTTATTCACAAGTTGGTGAATAAATATTTATTTAAATTTTGTGATCAATATAACTTGAATAAAATTATTCATTGGACTTGATAATAATATTTATTCTACTAATTAAACTCAAATAAAATGTAATCAAGATCAACAGAAACACTTTGTGTGTTCCCCTATATGATTCTTTCTCATTATAATCAGGGGGACTTGTCAAAAGTCCAAGATTGCAGTCTAGAAACGGGTCATAGAACCTAAGATAAATAACCTAATGTCAAAATTTTGGCAACCACATATGAATACTCACTATGTAATATAATCTCTTTTTTCACAATATCACATCAAGAAGGTTTCACATATGTGTCACTAACATATATGATTAATATGTCATTCTTTGACTATCTGAAATAAACTGGTCATTACACTATGACCATGGAATTTAATGTGATGGTTATATTCCAACAAAAGGGCCAAGATATGAAATTTTATGAAGATGGGTGGTACAAATACTTCCTCAACTTATTCAATAAGGACATGACACTCATGAAGCACCCAACATATCCAACTTCTCCAGGAACTGTTATTATAATTTTTTATGAAATAAATATAATCATGTGAGTTGTATCATACATTAATAATAATATTAAAGTCTAAAGACCATCACACATGCTCATAGATAAAAATATTCGATGACACCAAAACATGCAGAATTTATTCTAGTGGGTCTATTATAACAATGTCCCATATTAGAGATTACCTAGTGTGAAATTCATGAGAACAAGTCTAACATTCTTACGAATACTCGCACCTAGCAATCTATGTACTATGTGTCCTATCATAGTACGTTATCCAATGACATAACATTATTTGAGAATATCTTCATAGCACATCAAGGTTCTCATCAAAGTGGGGAACTACTATGAACATATCAATGTGACATATACTCTAGGATATTATTACATTAGTGTCATGTAGAACAAAAAACAATATGTATTAATAAGTTTTATTAATATTCATTACATAGAATATAAATTTAATCAAAGTAAAAATAGTTGGTCTTAGGGAAACAACACCAACATACTCCAACCTTAACTAGAGATAACTGCCTTCAATGTTCAATCCAATAGACCTCACATGATAGTTATGTTTTTACTGAGCCAAGGATTTAGTCAAGGGGTACACCCTGATATCTTCCCTGGAAATAATTCTCTCTACAAATTCACCTGTCTGATAAAAATTTCTTAAGAGTTGATACTTCTGAAGAATTTTCTTCATCTGTTGATGTGATCTTGGATCTTTTGAAGGATACACCACTATAGTATTATCATAATAGAGTGTAATGGGATATTTACTTTTAAAAATCACATCTAGATATTGGATGAATTTTCGCATCCATATTGCTTATTTATCTTCCTCATAAGCTATAATATACCCAGAATCTACTATAGAATCTACAACCATAATTGGATTTGAGCTATTCTAGCTCATAGCACCTCTATTCAAAGTGAGGAAGTATCTTGTTTTTGAATTCATGTCATCTTGATCAGTTTATAAACTACAATATTTAGATCCTTTGATGTCTAGTTCCTCATATAGTCCATAAACCAAGAACATATCCTTATTAAACCTTAGATACTTAAGGATAGTCTTGACTTCAATCTAATGTTGGTCACCTGGATAATCTTGATATCTTTGTACCACACTTAATTTGTAGGCAACATCCATCCCAGTACATAGCATAAAATACATGACTGACCTAATCATTGATTCATATAGAATGATTTTCATTCTATTTCTTTTCTCATGTGTCTAATGACACATTTTCCTTGAAAGATGAATGCTATGTGGCAGTGGAAACAATCCCCTCATAAATTGTACAATACTAAATCCCTTTTATATCTTTTCAATGTATGTACTTTGAAATAGCCTGAGAAACATCTTAGATCTATCATGATGGATCTTGATCCCCATAATATACACAGAATCACCCATATCCTTTATAGAGAATCATTTATTCAACCACTTCTTAATAGACTATAAGAATGGAATTTCATTTCTAATGATTCATATGTCATCAACATATACTATTATGAAAATTATTTCACTTCCACTGAACCATTTGTAGACATATATCTCACATTCAATCTTTATGAAACCAAATTTCATTTTATACTCATCAAAATTAATGTTCCATGACCTATATGATTTTTTTAATCTATAAATGGTTTTTTGAAACTTTTATACCTTGTTGGAATCCTTTAGAGTCACAAAACCTTTGAGATGTTCATATAGGCATCTTCTTAAAGGTTCTAATTAAGAAAGGATGTTTTGAAATCCATTTTACAAATCCCATAATCTTGGAATGATGTAATGGAAATTAGAATTATGATGGATTTCAGAAAAGAAACTGGTGAAAAGGTTTCATTATATTCAATTCCATGACACTGTTTAAACCCATTTTCAACCAGTCATGCCTTATAGGTACTAACATGTCCTTCCATGACTAGTTTCTTCTTGAATACCCATTTTCAACCAACGCGCTTCACATCTGCTAGATGTTCTACCAAAATCCAGACTTGGTTTTGGTACATGGAATCCATTTCATAATTCATTTCTTATTTACAATTGGAAACATTTTTTCCACTTATTGTTCCTTGTAGGTTATAGGATCATTATTATCATCTAAAAATGTGTCACCACAATTAGTGAATATAAAACCCTACAATTTTGGTTATCTCGTCTCTCTAGTACTCATACATAGTAATGGTGTCTCTGAAACAATTTCTTCTTCCATAGAGCTTTGTGTAATTTGTTCCTATTCCAAATCTTGTATATCTTGAGCCTAGGATTGACCAATATATATCTCTATCCCACTATCTATTTTGGAGATAATATCCTCCTAAAGAAATATGGGACATCTTTCAACCAAAACATTTCTAAAATGAAGGATTATATAGGCAGTTTCCCTTTATTTATTTGGGATATCCTATAAATATACACTTTGTGCCTCAAGATGAAAGCTTGTTACCTGAAGAGGCATTAATAAATATTTTACAACCCCACAAATATAAGTAAGAAATCATTGGTTTCTTTCAATTCCATAATTAAAATAGTATACCATCTATTTCTTTAGTTGGAACTTAGTTTAGTACAATTTTTTCTCATTGTAACTTGTATCCCCAAAAGGATAATAGAAGACTTGCATGAATCATCATTAATCTAACCATGTACAACAAGTTTCGGTTCCTCCTTTTTCTTACACCATTCTACTAAGGAGTATAAGGAGGGATAAGTTGAGATAAAATCCTGAACTCCTATAGATTATAAATTAAGTCATGATTATAATATTATACACCATGGCCAATGTTATGTTTCTTAATCTTTGTACCAATATGGTTATCAACTTCCTTCTTGTATCCATTGAATTTATCAAAAAATAATATAACTTATATCTCATTAAGTATACATATCAAAATCTACTAAAATACTTTGTAAATTTTTTAAAGTATGAGTACCAACCTCTTACTTCAATAGGAAATGGTCCACACACATTAGTATGATCTAATTTAATAATATATTTATCCCTTTCACCTATCACACTAAATGGGGATTTGTTTATTTTTCCTTGTAGTAATGCGTGATATACACCAAGTGGTTTTAGTTCAAAAGAATCTAAATACCCATCTTGAGGTAATTTAGTCAAGATATTTTCATTTACATGGCCTAGCCAGTGATGCCAAAGTTGGTTGTGGAATAAGTCATGTGAAGTAACTTCATTATCGATTACTATTATTTGGGTTGTGTAATCCAACACATAAAGATCATTATCTAAATTCACCATACCATAAAATTTTATATATTAATAAATTAATTAACAATTATTCCAAAATTTAAAAATAAATCCATTCATATCAAGTCTAGATACAAAAATAATGTTTTTGGTAACTGAATTAACATAATAAAATCCCTTTAAAACCATGATCATTTTGGTAGGAAATGTGATTTGGTAGTCCTCGATAACTACAACATAAATTTTAGCTTCATCAACAATAAAAGATCAAAATATCCTCAACCAATATTTCTGAATCTATTTGGTTACCGTATTTGAATAATATGTTAGCACCAAAATCTGTATCTAATACCCAATTTTTAGAAATAGATAAATTACAATAAATAACAAACACACCTAAGGATTCCCCTTGATTATTTTTATGGTTATAGTTTTTATTCTAGTGTCCCTTATTTAAACATGTGAAATATATAACATCCTGTTACCTTGCATTCCCCTTGATCTTCCTCTTATTTGAAGGGAGTTAATACATTTTTAGATTAAAACTCTTCATATTCCCATTCCATTTGGTTACCATAAGGATGAAAGGTTTTTCAAGCTTCTTATCCTTATCTAATTAGTGATTAAGAGTACGATTATTTGGAAGAGACTTCTTAATGTTGATATTATTAAAATTCACAACAAAGGTAGATAAAATTTAAGGGAGTGATTTCAGAATGAGTTCGATGCCCAGTTCTTTAGGGAGTTTCAACCATATAAACTCTATATTCTCAATGTACTTAATGAGGTTGACTACATGAGGCCCATCTGGGGTACCCTCCACAATATTTCTCTAAAATATCACTTTGCAAATATCAAATTGTTCCTGTCTAGATCACTCATGGTAAATACCATAGAGGGGATCAATAATGCTATATACATCCATGTTTTTTGTGACTTCATTAGTTCACTAGACATAGATTAAGGAATAAAACATTGAATGTCGACCGCTTTGATATTTTTTTTTCATATACAAGGAAGCCTTCATCAATAACCTCTTTAGAAGCTATATTAGGAATTTAGGATTCTATAAAATAATATTTTTATTCATGGCATATCATAAACCGAAGGTTTCTATGCCACTTCTATAAGTTACTTACAGTTAGGAGGATGTCTTTTTTACATTAATGATCATAGGGATGGTGTGGATAATGAACTATTCATTTTATTCTACAATTAAAAAAGCAAATTATTTGCACTTTTTTTATTATAAAATAAGTGAGATATAATAAATTAAATGTTTTAATTATTTATTAATTAAATCTACCACTATTTTATCAAGTCTTAATATCCCTCACCATTTAACTTATAATGTTCAGTTCCTTTAACATTATAGCGGAAAGGATACCCATTAAATTTATTAATAATATGGACATTGTACATGAAAACCATAATAAAGTAATTTGGTAGGTGGTATTGCCAAATATGAACTAGAAAGTCCATGATCCATTGAGTGGATCCCATATTTAGAAATCATGAATTGGAATTCCTTAGCACTTGCCTCCAAATATATATTGAACAGTATTTGACTATTAAAATCTATTTAATTTATGTCATGTAAACCAAAAAATCTCATGAGAACTCTGATATAAAATTATGTTTCCAGACATTGGACATGTGGTACAAATAGTTTGATGGTTTCATTCCCAATCAAGTAATGGAAGACTTATTTTGACATAATATTTAATTTAGGGATTTCAATTTATTATGAATAAATTCTATATTGTTTTATACTTTACACATATTGTCAGTATTAAGTGGATATAAAATAATTAATTAACTGTCACGACCCGCCCTCGGGGTCCGTGCCGTGACTACCCCATGCCCGCCTTCCATAGGCCAGGGGCTGGCGACTAGCACCAAGGCATAAATCCCGGTAAAAAGGGAAGGCATTGCCTTTGTAAAGTAAACAAACACCACAGAGTAAGCAAGCGGAAAGTAAACACTAAGCAAAAGCAGAGTACAACTGAAAGTGCAGAAAAGTAAATGGGCCAGTATACAAACCCAAACTGAAAGTAAAGTACAAATCGAAAGGGAAAACAACAACTGAAAAGTAAAAGCCGCTACACCGAGCTGTCCACCGGAAATCCCACCTGAAGGGTGGGTACAGATAGCTCCACTGCTCCACGGGTCCCGCCGTCCGCTCTGAGCACGTCCCGCCCAGTGGTCCACCTCCGGGTACCGTCCCGCTCTGCAAGCCTCAGCTAAGGTCAATGTTGTCCGTCGTCTGCAACCAACACAACGTAGTGCAGGAAAAGCCCGTGCAGGGGTGAGTATAAGCTACTCAGTAGGGACCTCGAGACCCCTGAAGGTCTCTCAAATCCACAAAGGATAAACCACGAAGAAAGGTACAATCACGAAGTAACAACCGACACTGCTTAGGTATATGCCCATACATATACCTAAGTCATCAAATTCAAATACGCTCCAACCTCCGAGCCCAAGTACAACTCAGTCCACACAGGAAAGTAACGTATTCTACACAGGAAAGTAAAACGTAATCCACACAGGATAGCACAACACAATCCACACAGGAAAGAAACAGGATTCAGCTCAAACCAGGATTTTCATTAACGAAACCGCAACTGTTGAAGAGCCCCATCTCTGAAGTGTACAATGGTCCTGTCACGACTCTGAGGTACTGCTCACTAACCTAAGACTGCTGAAGTACTCCTCCTGTCGAGTACCGCGGGTCTGCTGCCAACTACCGGGCGCTCCGTCCGCTGAGGGTCTGCTGCCAAATACCGGGCGCTCACCCAATTAGCCTTCAGAGGTACCTCTCCAGTCGAGTACCGTGGGTCTGCTGCCAACTACTAGGCGCTCCGTCTGTCGTGGGTCTGCCGCCAAATACCGGGCGCTCCGTCCACTGGGCTAGTCGACTCACTCCAAGTCGAGTCCGTCGAGCAGTCTTCAGGTCTCAGCCGGCTACACGGTCTCCGTACTCCGTACGCTCGTCTCCAGTATCGCAGGTCTGCCGCTACAACCAAGCGCACCACCTCTATCGAGTAACACAGAAGATTCATCTCACACGAATATACTTCTTCGGATGACAATAAAGATGATCACTGAACCATCTATGTCATCGGACCCACGAAGGATCGATAGGTACTAACCTTGCAGTGACCCACACAGGATCGGGCCCACACAGGACCGGGCCCACGCAGGACCTGTAGCACAGATCCACGTAGGATCGCTGAGTGCAGTAGTCGTCGGAGTCCACGGAGGATCTCTGCACAGTCGTCGCCGCAGTCCACGGAGGATCTCTGCACAGTCGTCGCCGCAGTCCACTGAGGGTCTCTGCACGGTCGTCGCTGTCGAAGTAGCAGTCGCAGCCAGCACTAGGGTTCTCGCACACAGCAAGCTCGTTCGGGAGGGTCCGCTCCACGAGCCGAGAGGCTGATACATCAACTGACACAAAGTCCGAAGTTGATGTATCCAAAAGTTCCGTATCGTCAACAGGAACTCAACGCAACAGATGGCGCGTCGATCGGACGCCTGGTCTGAGAGTTATTGACATTTTCGTCTCCGGGGCCCGGTTGGTTTTTAAGGCAAAACCAACCCGACCGTACTCCACCTGCGTCCAAACCTCGGGCGGAGTATGCCAAAAGATCCGTCTCACTAATAGGAACACAACACAGCTGACGAAACGTCAATCGGACGTCCGTAGCTCAAGATATGAGCGTTTCCGCTCCGAGGGCCCGGTTGGTCTCGTGAACGAACCAACCCGGCCGAACTCAAAGTAATCCGAAACCTTGAGTGCGATATACTGAAACGACCGTCTCGATCCAAGGATCGCGTTACCGCAGACGGTTCGTCAATCAGAGGTCCGAGGCTCAAGATATGGCCAAAAGACCGAGGCTGGTTCGAAACGGGGGGATCCGGGTCCGGACCGACCCGGCCCGACCCCCCCCCCCCCCCCCCGGATCGGCCCGGCCGGCCGGGCGGCGGCGCGGCGGCGCGGGGGCCGCGGCGGCCTGGCGCCGCACGGAGGGTGTACGCGGGGGGCAATCAAGCCCCCGCTTCTTCAATTGGCGGCGCAGCTATGCCGCGCCGTTTTGTCAAACAACGGCCCCCCTCCTGGGGGCCCGCTTCATGGAAAAACCGAGGGGCTTTGCCCCCCCTTCATGGAAACCTCCCCCCTCATAATGAGGGGGGTTTTGTGTGCTAGCCGGAGGATTAATTCCCCCGGTTTAATTACCATCCGGCCGGCCAGCTGGCCGGCCGGTTTTCTCCAACGGGACCGGAAGAATCTGGTCCCCTCTTCGGCTTCCGACGCCGGCGGCCCGGCCGGTCTTCTCATCCCGCCGCGGCCCGGAACCGGCCGCGGTGTTCCTCGTCCGGCGCGGTGCGACGGCACCGCGCCCCTCCGCCGCACTTTAATTTCTTTCAACGCGGCGCGACGGCGTCGCGTTCTTGATATTTCTTCCATGGTGTGCGCGCGACGGCGTTGCGTAAAATTAACATACAATTATCCGCGTGGTGCGACGGCACCACGCCACCTTGCTTCCGCCCGTAGATAAACAGCATGAACGATGGAGGGGGTTCGGCCGTGTTCAGGCGGTCCGGCCCCCCTCACGTTAAATAATAAAACAACTTAAAATAATCAAGTGTCTCACGTTAGACATGCTAGATCCACGATCAAGAATGAAATAAATAAATATTGAATCAACAACCCCTACCTCGGGTATAAGATCGAAGATTTGACAACGTCCCGCGGAAGACAACGTCGCGGAGGTCGGGCGTCGCGGTCGTCGTTCGTCAAATCCATTGACGAAGAGATACGCTCGAAGAGATACGTCGTTGGCGAATCTTCGTATGCCGACGAAGAAGGTCCGAGGAGGAAGCGGCGTTCCCTCTCGTTGACACGAAGGACGAAGAAGAGAGGCGTCGTTCTTCGTCGGAGCTTGAGCGTTCTTCGTGTTCTTCGTCAGAGCTTGAAGATGAAGAAGAAGCTCTCAAAAGCTCTCAAGGTGGCCAAAGTGTTCTCACCCAACAAAAAGAGAGAAGAGCTTAATTTAATCAAAAACTTAACAAAGAATTTCAAAGGTTTGAAATTCAAAATGGATAACTCCAAAATTAACTCACTTATTTAATATACATGAGTTGTATAATTAAATAGAAGTTAAGTTGTCAAGCCTTTAAGAGGGAGAGAGGGGAGTTAGGGAACTTGAAAAGTTTATGGTTCGTGTGGGCCCCACCACACTTAATCCTCTCAAAGGAGGTTAAGTGGGTGTGGGTCCCACCCCTAACTTCCTTTGGGAGAAGTTAACCCACAAGATTAAATAAAAAGAATTCCACATTTTTTATTCAACTTTTTATAATTCTCCCAAAAACTAACTTTCGTCCCGTAACAAACGTAACTTCCGAAGAGGTCTCTTTAAGCGAATATCGGTGCTGCGAGTTCATCGGTGCCCTCAGATTTCAATTCCGAGCACCGGATCAAAAGTTAGGAATTCCCGCTCGTTCGTTCACTGAACGTACCCGAGCCAAACTTCGGAAATTGATTCCGAGCACTCCGGGCCTCAGAATCAGGTGCCGTCAGAAACCGTGCTCTTATAAAATTCTAAAGAAAATTAAGAAAAAATTTCCCTTGAATTTTACGGGTCTTTACATTACTCCCACCTCAGGGCTTTACGTCCCCGTAAAGATACATCAAAAACTAGGGAAACAAAAGAGGGTACTGAGCACGCATCTGAGCCTCCCGCTCCCAAGTGCTCTCCTGGAGATTCTCGTGCTGCCATCTGATGCGCACTAGAGGAATCAATCGCCCACGAAGGACCCGCTCCTGTCGATCCTCTATCTCCACTGGGACCTCCGTAAAAGTCGCCCCATCGTCAACGTCAAGCTCCCCATGGTCAATGATGTGCATCGGGTCGTGCACGTATCTCCTCAGCTGAGACACGTGGAAGACGTCGTGCACCCGGTGCAATTGAGGTGGCAGAGCCAGGCGATAAGCCACCTCGCCAACCCTGTTGAGGACCTGAAAGGGTCCGATGAAGCGTGGAGATAACTTGCTGCCTCGGCCAAATCTCTGAATACTACGTCGAGGTGAGACCCGCAAGAAGACGTGGTTGCCATCCTCGAACTCTAGTGGCCTCCGCCTCTTGTCAGCGTATGAATTCTGCCGGCTCTGTGCTGTCCTCATCCGCTCCTGGATGACCTGGACCTTCTCTGTCGTGTCCTGGACCATCTCCGGTCCCACCAGAGCTGCAAGATTTCTTCTTTGCCGATAAGAGAAATCTGGTCCCATCCCCTGGATGAACCCCATTCTTTGCCTAAAACAGTCAATCCTAACATGGATGATACTAATCCATACCAAGGATGACGTCGTAAGGCCTCGACGCTACTACTAAGAGATTCAACCGTTACTCTCGCCTCCAAGGGTTGAGTCACACTGTCGGCATCAGTGTGTGGTAACTGGGTCTCCTCCAGTAGATGTCTCACAAGTGAGGGTCAAGTCAACAGCCAAAACTGGAACCTCTTAGTAACATCACGAAAGAGGACAGGAACGAAAATATCACAAAGGTATGCGTCTTTTATTATTGCAGCTCATAATACAAGACGCTACACAAAAGCAACAAGGAACCAGAAGTACAAAGGATGTATCCACTAGTTCTGCTCCTGTCCATCGGCTCCCAGAGCTCCATGATCGAAGGCCTCGGCTGCCTGAAGTTGAGCTCTCGCATGTTCTCCTACTCCTTGTGGTCGGGGTGGACCTCCTGGTGGTGGTGGTGGAAGAGCCTCAAAGCGTCGCCCACCTCCTGCTGCTCGGCCAGCTCCTCTGCCTCGTCCGCTTCCTCCCTGCGGACCGCCACGGTCAAACCTCTGCCTCTTCCTGGGAGGTTCTTCACTTAACTGCTGATCATCAGCATGGCGGGTCGGACAGTCACGAGCCATGTGACCAATCCCTCCACAGGAGTAACACTGCCCACTCTCGGCACGCCTGGCTCTGACTCCACCCCGGCTTCCCCGCACAACTGAGCCTGAGTCGTGCAGTCGGTCACAGGTAGGTCTGGTCTGCCTGGAACCCTGAGTCATCCGTCGGCTATCTGCTGTAGATGACTCTGCCACGTGCCGCCCTGCGGTGGGTCACTGTGCTGGTGTAGATTCAGCAAGGAAGCTCTCGATCAGAAGGGCCCGCTCCAGTACTCCTGTCTGAGTCGGTATGCTGAGGGAGATCAGTGATGCCCTGATCTCGTGTCTCAAACCCTTCTCGAAGGTCCGGGCCCGAAAGAATGGGTCCCGTACCATGTCGGTCGAGTAGCGCGAGAGATCAGTAAATCTCGCCGAGTACTGAGCGACCGTCATGCTGCCCTGCCGCAGCTGAAGAAGCTCCTGGATACGCACCGCACGAAGGGTGGCTGGGACGAACTCCGAGCGGAAGATGCTCTCAAAGTCCGTCCAAAGTAGAGATGCCTCATCGTGCACTTGGAGCATCAAGCTCCACCATCGTCCTGCTGCTGCGTGTAGTAGGCTCGCAGCGAGGATCACCATGAGGTCTGTTGGTGTCCTCACTAGCCTAAACACTCGTACTACTGCCTCCAGCCAGTCCTCGGCTGCCTGGGGATCCGTCTCCCCGCGAAACCTGGTTGGTCGCTGGCGCTGAAACTCATGCAGTGCACTGAGGCGACGTGCATCGTCAGCGGCTGGTGCTGGAAGCATCGGGGGCTCGGCGGGTAGAGCTACCGCCGGTGCCACTGCTGAAAAAGGGCCCTGCACCGAGGCCTCGTCGCTCGGTGGGCTGTCGTCACACTCGACTCTCGGAACCCTAGCTGGCTGCCGTCGTGGGGCCATCCTGAAAAGGAAACAGGTGCGCCACGTTCAGAACAATATACCTGGTGAGCTGATATAAGTAATCACAAAGAAAACTTTGAAACACACACGCAATCAATGTTTTCGTGCATTAAGTCGGAAATCAGAAGTCAGGGTCCTGGTGTACGGATACGTCGGCCGCCGCACCAACACTGGACTCCCTGGACTGATAACCACACTCAATACGCTAAACATTATTGCTTCACATAGAAAAGATCAGAGTTCGCGGTAGAACCGAACTCCTTTGATACCAATTTGTCACGACCCGCCCTCGGGGTCCGTGCCGTGACTACCCCAAGCCCGCCTTCCATAGGCCAGGGGCTGGCGACTAGCACCAAGGCGTAAATCCCGGTAAAAAGGGAAGGCATTGCCTTTGTAAAGTAAACAAACACCATGGAGTAAGCAAGCGGAAAGTAAACACTAAGCAAAAGCAGAGTACAACTGAAAGTGCGGAAAAGTAAATGGGCCAGTATACAAACCCAAACTGAAAGTAAAGTACAACTCGAAAGGGAAAACAGCAACTGAAAAGTAAAAGCCGCTACACCGAGCTGTCCACCGGAAATCCCACCTGAAGGGTGGGTACAGATAGCTCCACTGCTCCACGGGTCCCGCCGTCCGCTCCGAGCACGTCCCGCCCAGTGGTCCACCTCCGGGTACCGTCCCGCTCTGCAAGCCTCAGCTAAGGTCAACGTTGTCCGTCGTCTGCAACCAACACAACGTAGTGCGGGCAAAGCCCGTGCAGGGGTGAGTATAAGCTACTCAGTAGGGACCCCGAGACCCCTGAATGTCTCTCAAATCCACAAAGGATAAACCACGAAGAAAGGTACAATCACGAAGTAACAACCGACACTGCTTAGGTATATGCCCATACATATACCTAAGTCATCAAATTCAAATACGCTCCAACCTCCGAGCCCAAGTACAACTCAGTCCACACAGGAAAGTAACGTATTCCACACAGGAAAGTAAAACGTAATCCACACAGGATAGCACAACACAATCCACACAGGAAAGAAACAGGATTCAGCTCAAACCAGGATTTTCATTAACGAAACCACAACTGTTGAAGAGCCCCATCTCTGAAGTGTACAGTGGTCCTGTCACGACTCCGAGGTACTGCTCACTAACCTAAGACTGCTGAAGTACTCCTCCTGTTGAGTACCGCGGGTCTGCTGCCAACTATCGGGCGCTCCGTCCGCTGAGGGTCTGCTGCCAAATACCGGGCGCTCACCCAATTAGCCTTCAGAGGTACTCCTCCAGTCGAGTACCGCGGGTCTGCTGCCAACTACTAGGAGCTCCGTCCGCCGTGGGTCTGCCGCCAAATACCGGGCGCTCCGTCCACTGGGCTAGTCGACTCACTCCAAGTCGAGTCGGTCGAGCAGTCTTCAGGTCTCAGCCGGCTACACGGTCTCCGTACTCCGTACGCTCGTCTCCAGTATCGCAGGTCTGCCACTACAACCAAGCGCACCACCTCTATCGAGTAACACAGAAGATTCAGCTCACACGAATATACTTCTTCGGATGACGATAAAGATGATCACTGAACCATCTATGTCGTCGGACCCACGAAGGATCGATAGGTACTAACCTTGCTGTGACCCACACAGGATCGGGCCCACACAGGACCGGGCCCACGCAGGACCTGTCGCACTGATCCACGTAGGATCGCTGAGTGCAGTAGTCGTCGGAGTCCACGGAGGATCTCTGCACAGTCGTCGCCGCAGTCCACGGAGGATCTCTGCACAGTCGTCGCCGCAGTCCACTGAGGGTCTCTGCACGGTCGTCGCTGTCGAAGTAGCAGTCGCAGCCAGCACTAGGGTTCCCGCACACAGCAAGCTCGTTCGGGAGGGTCCGCTCCACGAGCCGAGAGGCTGATACATCAACTGACACAAAGTCCGAAGTTGATGTATCCAAAAGTTCCGTATCGTCAACAGGAACTCAACGCAACAGACGGCGTGTCGATCGGACGCCAGGTCTGAGAGTTATTGGCATTTTCGTCTCGGGGGCCCGGTTGGTTTTTAAGGCAAAACCAACCCGACCGTACTCCACCTGCGTCAAAACCTCGGGCGGAGTATGCCAAAAGATCCGTCTCACTAAGAGGAACACAACACAGCTGACGGCACGTCAATCGGACGTCCGTAGCTCAAGATATGAGCGTTTCCGCTCCGAGGGCCCGGTTGGTCTCGTGAACGAACCAACCCAGCCGAACTCAAAGTAATCCGAAACCTTGAGTGCGATATACCGAAACGACCGTCTCGATCCAAGGATCGCGTTACCGCAGACGGTTCGTCAATCAGAGGTTCGAGGCTCAAGATATGGCCAAAAGACCGAGACTGGTTCGAAACAGGGGGGTCTGGGTCCGGACCGACCCGGCCCGACCCCCCCCCGGATCGGCCCGGCCGGCCGGCCGGCGGCGCGGCAGCGCGGCGGCGCGGGGGCCGCGGCGGCCTGGCGCTGCACGGAGGGTGTACGCGGGGGGCAATCAAGCCCCCGCTTCTTCAATTGGCGGCGCGGTTATGCCGCGCCGTTTTGTCAAACAACGGCCCCCCTCCTGGGGGCCCGCTTCATGGAAAAACCGGGGGGCTTTGCCCCCCCTTCATGGAAACCGCCCCCCTCATAATGAGGGGGGTTTTGTGTGCTAGCCGGGGGATTAATTCCCCCGGTTTAATTACCATCCGGCCGGCCAGCTGGCTTGCCGGTTTTCTCCAAAGGGACCGGAAGAATCCGGTCCCCTCTTCGGCTTCCGACGCCGGCGGCCCGGCCGCCGGTCTTCTCATCCCGCCGCGGCCCGGAACCGGCCGCGGTGTTCGTCGTCCGGAGTGGTGCGACGGCACCGCGCCCCTCCGCCGCACTTTAATTTCTTTCAACGCGGCGCGACGGTGTCGCGTTCTTGATATTTCTTCCATGGTGTGCGCGCGACGGCGTTGCGTAAAATTAACATACAATTATCCGCGTGGTGCGACGGCACCACGCCACCTTGCTTCCGCCCGTAGATAAACAACATGAACGATGGAGGGGGTTCGGCCGTGTTCATGCGGTCCGGCCCCCCTCACGTTAAATAATAACACAACTTAAAATAATCAAGTGTCTCACGTTAGACATGCTAGATCCACGATCAAGAACGAAATAAATAAATATTGAATCAACAACCCCTACCTCGGGTATAAGATCGAAGATTTGACAATGTCCCGCGGAAGACAACGTCGCGGAGGTCGGGCGTCGCGGTCGTCGTTCGTCAAATCCGTTGACGAAGAGATACGCCCGAAGAGATACGTCGTTGGCGAATCTTCATATGCCGACGAAGAAGGTCCGAGGAGGAAGCGGTGTTCCCTCTCGTTGACATGGAGGACGAAGAAGAGAGGTGTCGTTCTTCGTCGGAGCTTGAGCGTTCTTCGTGTTCTTCGTCAGAGCTTGAAGATGAAGAAGAAGCTCTCAAAAGCTCTCAAGGTGGCCAAAGTGTTCTCACCCAACAAAAAGAGAGAAGAGCTTAATTTAATCAAAAACTTAACAAGAATTTCAAAGGTTTGAAATTCAAAATGGATAACTCCAAAATTAACTCACTTATTTAATATACATGAGTTGTATAATTAAATAGAAGTTAAGTTGTCAAGCCTTTAAGAGGGAGAGAGGGGAGTTAGGGAACTTGAAAAGTTTATGGTTCGTGTGGGCCCCACCACACTTAATCCTCTCAAAGGAGGTTAAGTGAGTGTGGGTCCCACCCCTAACTTCCTTTGGGAGAAGTTAACCCACAAGCTTAAATAAAAATAATTCCACATTTTTTATTCAACTTTTTATAATTCTCCCAAAAACTAACTTTCGTCCCGTAACAAACGTAACTTCCGAAAAGGTCTCTTTAAGCGAATATCGGTGCTGCGAGTTCATCGGTGCCCTTGGATTTCAATTCCGAGCACCGGATCAAAAGTTAGGAATTCCCGCTCGTTCGTTCACTGAACGTACCCGAGCCAAACTTCGGAAATTGATTCCGGGCACTCCGGGCCTCGGAATCAGGTGCCGTCAGAAACCGCGCTCTTGTAAAATTCTAAAGAAAATTAAGAAAAAATTTCCCTTGAATTTTATGGGTCTTTACATTAACCATGTTGGATAAAAAAATTTCACACAATTCATTTGTTTAATTTTTTTTGGGACATTAATTAATTTATTTTTGTGATCATGTCCATGCATCCATAAAATAAATAATTTCACATACAGAAATAAATAATTAATTAAATTACTAGTTTATGAGATTAATCCAATGGTTGATTTAATTAGTGGATATTAAATCAAACTTTGACCCAGGGGAAATAAATCCCATTACCAGTCTTGGCATGAGTTACAACATTCTACATGTACAACTATGTATCACCTGGGTTGACATCATTATCATTCTATCTTGAACTACATCCTCACACATAAAGATGATCCATTAATTAAAAATATTTATTACTCAAATGTAGGTGAGGGGAACCAATGGTTTGGTTAAATGGGATTACATAAATATCCTTGGACACATAGGTCCAATATAATAATGGAGGGAGAGATGACTCACATGCCATCATTTAATTTAATATTAAACAATTTAAAACTCATGAAATAAATCAAATTAAAACATCCAACACATAAAATGGTATTTGTCATGATCATGAATGGTCATAAATGCAACGAATACAAAAAAGTTAATGGATAACATTAATCAATTAATTTGTTTGTTTATTATTTAACGTGATTGAATTAATTAATTAATTCCCTTTCATCATAATGATCATCCAATATTATCGATAAATACCAATAAATAATGGAATTTGTAGAAAATAAATGGTAGAACCAATAATAAAATATAAATTACCATAAATTAATTAATACTTTAGAATTATTTAATACCATTATGAAATTATAAAACACACAGTGATGTGATAATCAAAAAATAGGGTTTTAATGTTGTAATTTTAAAATTTGATGTAATTTTAATTTTTTACATTTATGGGAGACTGCATGATGTGTACATTGAGATAAACACCATTTACCTCAGTTTCTATATATCCATGTAATTTTCATAGGGATTCAACATTTTAACATGGCCAGACTACATGGCATGTACATGCTATCTACACACCTTGAATCCACCTGTTGCGTGCCATGTTGGCCTAGTCAACATGTGGTGTGAAATAAAAATACCACATGTAATTAATTGCAAAAGAAATATAGATAAAATGTGGATGAGTATACTAAATGTGATTACAGCCCCTCACCATGTAAGATAATTTTATCGATCAAATATTTGGCGCTTCCTGATGGCATCTCTGGTCATTCTTAATTTGTTCTTAAACCATTAGGAAAATGAAACAATGACTGAACATGATTAATCTATTGATAAAATAATAATTAAAATTGGATTAAAGAATGAATAACATGAAATTAAAATCTATCCTGAATTGGGAATAGATCAACAATCAAATAAATAATTATAAATTTAAATGTGACCGCATTAATACCCTTTGATGGTTCTGGGAGTAGTAGATGTGTGCATTGGTGTGAAATATATTAAAATTTATTTTAATAATTGTTTCTTGAAACCAAGAATGGGGATCTTGCACATGAGATTTATAATTAATTTATTTAATATTTGAAGGAACAAATTCTTGGACTTAGATGTTTTATTCATGGGATATAGTTTATCTTCTAAAAAACCCTTTCAAATTACCTTTAGTGTGATATGAGGATCCAAGGATAGAATTCATTTAGAGGTGATCTAAACATTGTACGATAATCTTCGAGAAACACCACTCAATCTTCAGGTGCTAGCATGATGAGTCAAATTTCATGCATTGTTCAATATTTATTTCTCATTATTCAGTCTTAAAGAAATATAACTTTTACTTATTATTCTTAAGAGGGAGGGTGAATTTTGATATGGGAGATTATTAATTGTGTTCAATAGTTATCTATTCTAAATTTTTTTATACACTACAAAATAGACATAACCTTCTCTTTATAGAGTTAATATTTAAGTAAACATATTATTTAACTGCATACCATCCATTAAATAAATTTTTTCACTTTTAATAAACCCCATGCTAGATAATATTAATTATAATATTAATATTTTGTGTTGTGATCCAACTTGCGTAATAAAAAAAATTATGTAATGGTATTGTTAATTAATATTTTTCACCAAACAAGGTCTTGGTCCATTCTAAATCCTCTAACATTCATTGAAAAATCAAATAAATATTTTATTCATAAATAAATATTATATTCACAATCTAGTGAGAAGTATATATTAAAATATTCAATAAATAAAATAAATATTTTATTCAAAAGCTGGGGAATAAATATTTATTTAATTTATACAATCAATATAACTTGAATAAAATTATTACATGGAGAAGAGAATAATATTTATTCAATTAATTAAACTCAAATTAAATTTAATTGAGACCAACAGAAACACATAGTTTGACCCTCTAGGATTCTTTCTCATTGGCATTAGGCGGGCTTGATTAAAGTCAATGATTACTATCTAGAAACATTTCAAGGAACTCAAGAGAAATAACTTAATGTCACGACTTTGAAAACCACATACGAACGCTCAATTTGTAATATAACCCCCTTGTCACAATATCCAAGCAATTAGCTTGCACTTCCATGTGACCAACCAATATGCTCTCTATGTCTTTCTTTGATGATATGAAATAAATAAATCGTTACACCATGTACATGTAAACTAAATAAATGGTTTTATTCTAATCAAAGGGAAGATAAATCATCTTCCATCAAGATGGTAGGAAAATATCCTTCCTCATCTTATTCATTAATGACACGTCACTCTTGACACACCCAATGTATCTAATTTCTCCAAAAACTATTATCATTATGGTTTACAAAATAAATACAACTATGTGATTTATAACATGCATTAATATCAATCTTAATGTCTAAGTACCATCACAAATTCTTGTATATAGGAATATATGATGACATCAAAACATGTAGAATTCATACTAGTGGGTCTATTCTCATAATCTCGCTTCTTGGAGACATCTAAGCGAGAACTTCATTAGAAGAATGCTCATCTACTTATAAGTACTCACACCTAACAATATTTGTACTAATTGTACCATCATAGTATGTTATCAAACTCCAAAACAATATTTTTGAATACCATAATAGAAAATCAATGTTCTCATCACAACGTGGAAGAACTATGAACCTATCAATACGATGTAAACTATAAGACATTATTACATTAGGGTCGTATAGAAAAGAAAAATAAAATAATAATTTTTATTAATATTCAATAAATATAATATACATATAATCAATGTACAAATATATGGTCTTAGGACCCCAAATCCAACAATGTAGGGCCACTTTCTCCATGCAGGATGGGTTGTTATTATCCATTATCACCATCAAGGTTTGTTATAAAAATATTATTATGGTTAAATAATATTATAATAATTATATTATAAATTATAACATGTTCTATAATGAATATAAATACATGAAATTAAATAAAATGAAACATGTTCATGATGGATGTTAAAACCACCTAAATGAACTAATCGACTTATGATAATATTTTCATGAAGTGAATAATACCTATATAGGAACAAATATGGGTATTTGGGAAAATTATAATTTATGGAATTAAATTAAAATCATTTCATTGAAATTGTAAAGTCTGAGTTCCATTTTATAAGAAAATTAATAATTATACACCAATGATCTGACCTTGGAACCATGAAACAAATTCCCTCAGAAAAACACAAGTAAACATTATATCTCATTCTAATGGTTATAAATGATTATAATAAAATTATAGTTAATAAAATATGTATAGAATAGGTACTGAATTAACTAATTAATTAATCCAATTTTATTATCTTGGATATTAAATGAATGTGCATAACAAATATAGATATAAATTAAGGGATCTCTCTGAACCACCATTTTTCTTTGTGTTATGACCTTTGTCTATAAAAATAACTTTATATATTGGTTTTATATTATTAAATGATTTTAAATTTTATAAACATGTCTCTCACATATATACCTTTCCTATTAAACCTTCTTATAAAGTGGTAATACATTGCTTATATTTATTTCTCAAATTCCTTATGATTATGCATTATGATTGATTTCATTTTATAGAAAACATGACATGTTATGAAGGGTGTGACTAGATATCACTCAAATTAATTAGGTAATGTTTTGTCTCACGAGACATAGTTTATGAGATTATGGAGTAATCATAATCTATAGTTAGACATTGTTCACCATGTGATGTTGTTTTTGGGGTTAGCCTTGTCTTATGCTTATGCCATGTTTTTTGTAGATACAACATTACAATTTTCCACAATCTCATGATAACATGTTCTTTATGTTATACTCCCATATGATTATTCACGAGCCTTATCTTTTATGAAATCATGTTATTCCATTTCACTCATATGTTATGATTTGATTTCATGTTTATTCCATTAATAGGATTTATATATCACCGCTTTATTTTATGTATTCCCTATGTTATCGTATGAAGTATTATACTAATGAAGAGATTTAGGAAATCATTAATTAGAATGAAATAAATATTATATTTTTTAGTTTTCTTTTTATATATTATGAACCTAGTATTCCAAATACACTAGGCCTTATGATCTTTGGGTTTTATTTATTAGATATTTTGGTTAGTAATCATGTAATAATATCTATAAATAGTTTGGGTCTCTATAGTTAAAATTATAGAAAGGAATAGTAATTTTTAGGGAATAGTATTTGAATAATTTAGTAAGAAACCAAGGAATATGTCTATGTATAGGAAAAATATCCTGAAATTTTGGTAATTATAGAGAATGTGGTTGCCATTAAAATACATCCCTATCTTGATACTACAAGTGGATGTGATTTTGTCTCAGATGCATCTAGGGGTAGAAACCATGAAAAGTTTTTTGGGTATATCATAGTCATTATCCTAGTAAACTCTGAATGATCCTTTACATATCTCATGTATTGACTATCCTAGGGGATATGCTTTGGAAAATTCACATACTCTTTACAAACCATTATGAAGGACTAAAATATATATTTAGGTTAGAAGTTTTAATAGTAAAATCACTATAAATAACCTATATTGAAAACTAGATACTCAAAAGTAAGGATTTAATTGAAATTTATAAGTTAATCCTTCTACGTTCATAGTTTCACTTTTATACGTTTACTAGTTAACGTTTTCTCATCCATTTTTTTTATTATTTTAGTTAATGGTGGTAGGTAGGAGGAACTGTGCCAAAAAACATGGTAGGAAATGTGGGGATTTTTCTAATGATATACCTAACCTTATGGGAGTGGGATATGGTAAATTCATGACAGTACTTTCCCAACCAACTCATGATATGAATAACAACTGGAATAATATTTTATTCCGTCATCCTAATAAAGTTAATGTTGTGTTTATGTCCTTCATAAAACAATTTAATCCTACCTTTAGTGGATCTTCAAATCCCCTCATCATAGAATAATTTATTAACACCATTAAGATGATATTTTCTTAACTCCAATGCTCAGAAGAAGGTAAAGTCATGCTTTCTTCCTGTTATCTTGAAGGGAAAGATGATTAGTGGTGGATATTGATCATGAACATGAATTCTAAATAGGAAATTAATTTCATTGAATAAGAAATATTCAATTTTTTTTTACAATAAATAGTTTCCCCAAACTCTACATCATAAAATGGAGGGAGAGTTCCTCAAACTAAAGCAATTTGAAGACGAGTATATTAGGTAACACGAGGTAAAATTCATATCTCTAGCACAATACACCACTATCTTTTTCATAAACACATAAATCAAGGTGGACTATTTATTCAGTGGGTTTATGTCAATTCTATTAATAGATTTAGCTATTTGATACTTTGAAATTTTTGAAGAGATTCTCTATTATGAACTCAAGGTTGAGATGGAAATTAGAACTCTAAGTGGTCTCTTGTGTCTAGAAACAAAATGTAAGATAAATATTTCTTCAGGAGGATCAATAGATAAATATTATGGTGTAAATAAAATTTGACATCCTATGTGTAATGTGTGTGGAAAGAAACATCCCTAAAACATTCTAAAGGGGATAAATAGGTTCTTCAAGTGCGGAAAACAAGGGAATAAAGATAATAAAAACCAAAGGGATATGAATATTCCAACTAATGTGATAGAGGTAAAGAATATTTAGATCAACACTTAGTATGCAATACAATGTTTCTATTTTAAGGAATACAAGCATTATGCTATCCAGTTCCCTATTCCATGTTTTTTTGGAATAATCAATAAAAATAACTTCAAAGTTATAAAGAGAAATAAATGGAATATTCTATCACTAAATTTGAGGTGGATCCTGAAAATGATGTAGAGAGAGGTATGCTGGTTATCCATACAAGAATAGTGAGTGTACGTTTTGATTTTAGTTCTATATAATCTTTCATATCCTAAATGTTTAGTAGAACTATTTAAAAAACACCTCAAAACATGGATTTGATCTATATATGAGAACAAAAAAATCAATAATTTCATACCAAGTGTATAATTCATCCCCAGTCAATTTTTGGGTACTTATCCTTCCATTTTTTTACCCTAATTCCTTTAGTGGAGTTTGAGGCTTTATTGAACATGGATTGGTTATCCATATATAAATCCAAAATCAACTATCATGAGAGGTGGATCACTAATTAAATCCCAATCCATCCTCCAATTATGTACAAGTGTGAGGAGGATGTTGAATCTCCTTTGGAATTTTCATATCAAGTATGGATATTAATCTCTTTTGGGAAAGAATATCAATATCAAATGATTGAAAAAAGAGAGAGAATAATTCTTAAACATATTCCCATCATGAGGGATTATACTAATGTATTACTTGAAAAGTTTTTTGATCTTCCTACTGAGAAATATGTTGAGTGACAAATTGGAAATATACTTGGATCAATTCTTATATCCAAGAATACCAACAAAATCAACTCTGTTTATTTAGAATAACCAAATAATTTGTTACAAGAGAATATGGAAAAAGATTTTGTATTCCTAAGTGCTTTATCATGGCGTGCACCCGTTCTCTTCATCAAGAAAAAGGATGGGTCAATGCACCACTGTATTTATTATCCTGAACTCAAAAAAATCATGATAAATAACAACTTTCCCATACCATAGATAAATGAATTGTTCTATTGGCTATTTGGGGCCCAATATTTTTCTAAGGTGGACCTTCAACCAGGATATCACCAATTAAAGGTGAAGAAATAATACATCCCTAAGGATTACTTTTGATTGAGGTATAGATACTATGTTTTAATAGTGATTCCATTCAAACTCACTAATACTCCAATAATATTAATGGACTTAATGAATAGATTCCTTAGTAATTACCTCAAAATATTTTTTTAATAATTATATATGAGGTTTTTATATACAAAAAAATCAATGAGGAGCATAAGGAGCATTTGAACATTGTTCTAAACACTTTTTCAAAGGATAAGATATATGAAAATTATAGTAAATGAGAGTTTTGGAAAGAAGAAGTATCATTATTGGGGAATATTACCACCAAAATGGGATATCTATAGACCTACTAAGACAATGGATATTGAGGAGTGGTCCTAATCAACATGTGAAATGAATATCCATAGATTACTTATACTTGTTGGGAATTACTAAATTTTTTTGAGAAACATCCCACGATTGTAAATCCTTCTAACCAAGATGACTTGAAGGGGAGTAATGTGTGTCATGACAACTAAATGTGAAGACATATTGAAGGACTTAAAAAAGAAGCTTATCACTACACCGGTACTCACAATGGCTTAAATTAGGAAAATTTCACTGTATAAAATGATGCTATAAATAAGGTATTGAGAAATTTACTAATATAGAATGAGAAATTAATATACTATTCCTCAAGGTAGTTGATATTTCATGAGAAGAACGAGCCAACACATGATATGGAGTTGGATGCAATGATCTTCATATTCAAAATCTAGAAGCATTGTCTTTATGGGGAGAAGTGTAAAATATATGAGGATCCTAAGAGCCTCAAATATATATTTACACAGAAGGATCTTAATATATGCCAAAAAATATAGTTAGACTAGATCAAGGACTATGTCCCCTCAATCCACTACCATCCTATGAAATAAAATAAAGAGGAATATTGTCTAAGTATAAAGGATTTGGAATCCTTATCAATTATGAGAATTTAAAAGGATCCAAAATTCTTGGAGATACAAAGGATGGAAATGGAAATCATAAAGGAATTAAAATCATTATTCCTTTACCAAATGAATATTCAACCATCCATTCTAGAGAAGAGAACGGGTTTTCAAAGTGATGATGTGGAAATAAAAAAGTAGCTGAAGTATTTTTGAAAAGAGAAATCCTCATTGTTAAAAATTTATGAAGGAGTTGTATAATTTGGGTCACGACTATGTGTACCATAAAATGCATATATAAAGAAGGAGATATTGAATGACGAAAATATATCTACTTTCTCAATCCCCCTAGAGATCATGAAGATGTATCAGGATCTCCAAGAGCTCTATATGTGGGGAAATATAAAGAAGGAAATGAAAAAATTTATATCAAAATGACATGTATGTCAGTAGGTGAAAGATGAAAGGAAATATTTCAAGGGGATGATGAAACTATTACCCATACCTATATAGAAAGTGGAAAACATGACCATGTACTTTTCCAATGGTCTTATGAAGGCATCAAGTAAAAATAATGATATATGGCTTGTGCTGGATCATCTTATAAAGACTACTCACTTTATTTCAATTTGATAGGACATATCAATCGATCAAATTTCTAGGATATACATCAATGAAGTGGTGAGGTTTCATGGAACACTATTATAGATTGTATCTTATCAAGATCCGATATTTATCTCCAAGTTCTAGAAAAGGATCCAATATGATCTAAACAACTATTTTAACATTAGTACAACTTATCACCCCAAAAGGGTGTAAAATTTGAGTGGACTATCTATACACCTGAATATATGTTAATGGAATTCTCTATGGAATTAAAAATTGGATGATATCAATATCTTCCCATTATTTAGTTCTTGTAAAATAATATTTTTCAATCAAGAATCCAAATGGATAAATATAAATCCCTTTATGGGAAGATATGTAGAACACCTTTATGCTAGGATGAAGTTGGTGAAATCAAGATTTTGGGACCGAATATGGTTGTGGAAATGTTAGATAAGGTTAAAACTATTCAGAAACACATCAGGTATTCTTAGAGTCAGTATAAGATCGATGAAGAAAATCATCTATATGACCTAGAGGTTGAGGTTGTAGTTAAGTTATTGTTCCACATATATACATAGAATAGAGTCACGATATTTGGGAATAATGGTAAGATAATTCCTAGATACATCATCCCCTTTGATATTCTTGATTGAATCGGAGTTACGGCCTATGAACTAACATTCCCACAAACCTTTTTTCAAGTACATAACATATTCCATGTATCCATTTTGAGTAAGTACATACATGATTCCTCAAAAGTACTAAATTCAATGGTTGTATAGCTGGAAAATGATATCTCTTATGAGGACCAACCGGTGAAGATATTGGATTATAGAGACAAATCATTATGCAACAAGAAATATAACCTAGTCAAAGTACTTTGGAAGAACTATAAGTATGAGGAGGCACTATGGGAATCAGTGGAATCCATGAATTAGAAACACCCTCACCAATTTTCACATTAGTATATATAATGAAATTTCAAGGGAGGAATTTCTTAATTGGGGAAGAGTGTAAAGACCCATAATTTTTTCAATGTAATTTCCCTTGTGAATATATAATTATGTCATACATATTAATATAATGATATATAACACACACACACCACATGATAAAACAAGTAACATTTTATTATAATAATTTGAACAATATTATTATAAAATAAAAATGGTCATAATAATTGAAAATATTACAAGGGTATAAATAAGAGAAAATATGATAACTAACATATGAAAATTTGGATTTTGTTGATCCACAAGAATAATTTCTCTCAAAAACAACGCTGTAGAAATGTAGAAGAATATTAGTAATGAAATATTCATTCTGAAAATGAATATATATAACCTTTATATAAAATATAATTTAACTAATAAGTAATGAAATGAGTGGTATTTATAGAAATTAGGGAACTAATATGACCATTACAAGTCTAACTGTCGTAATAGAAATTTGACTATTGGAGTAGTAACATGAATGCTTGAATAGTAATAGAACCGTTAGGAATTGTAACCTGACTTTTAGAATAGTATTATCATTTATGGAAATAAAAAATAATATTTAGGTATATTATAAAATAAAAATTATGGAATATTTATATGAAAAATAAAAATAAATTTATTATAAAATTATAAAGAAAGTGTTCATATTTTTTTTTTAAAATGTAGATGTTTTCTATTAATTATTAGAAATATTTAATGATTTAAAATAAAATTTATTTTCATAAAATAGTTTTATAAATTAATAATATATTTAATTATGATGATTATATAATTTTTTGAGACCATAAATAATCTTTTAAAGGGTTACAAAATCGATTTTAATATTAAAATTGGTATTTTTATAATAAATGAAGATTTTATTTAAAAATTAAATTTCTCATATTTTGATTTTTTTTATAAAATAGATTTCATTTTTCTAATATACACCTTGAAAAAATGGATATGTTGTGTTTTTTGTAATTTTCTGAAATTGATTATTTTTGGTGAACAGTGATATATGGTAAAATATGATATTTAACATTATAAGATAAATATATGAATATTTGAGTCATGGATAAGGTAAGAATCCATTATTTCAAACTCAAATTCACCATTTAATATATATATTCACAATAATCAATGCTATTGATAGTATTGATCCAAAATAAAATCTGATGAATATAATATTAAAAAACACACCTCTCCCCTTATAACTACCACCCCTCAATACCGTTCTCCTAACAAATTTTAATCCATTAATTATGAAAACTTTATGCCCAAAAAACAACCAAAACTTATCCCCCACATCTTAATTCAACTTCTCACTTCAAAAGATGATTCTGAGGTGCCTTAAGTGGAAGCCCAAGAGGAGACATCCAAAAGAGAAGGTTATTCCCTCAATAGACTCTTAATTTTTCTTACTCCTCATCCACAAAAAATATTTACATAAAAAATAGAATAATAAATACAATATAATATATATACTATAATTTTATAGTTATAATGTCATATAAACCATCCATCCTCTTAACTTCTCATTTTATTCTAAAAAATGAACTGTTTTGTAACACCCGAGACTTTTATGAGAAATATTTTGATTTTATAAATCATAAAGGAATATTTCACTACACACAACACTATCTTGGCTTGATTTACACGCAATTGCGACCTTCCTCAATAGCTTGCGTCATACGCAATACCGAGTTTCACTAAACAACGATATGCTATTAAAATATTATTAAAACTAGCCGTTATGAATATTAATAACCACTTTTTGGATTTTTGTAAATTTTATTTTTCAAAATTGACTTCATTTTTGGATTCGTAGTATCGAAATTATCCTAGGGTGAAATTTTGGTATTTTTCTGAAAACTTTCAATTTTTGATGAATAGTGAAACCACTAAGTGGTAGTTAAAAAACTGTATTTTCCATAAAACGTAATTTTACTGCTTCTGTGAGTGGAATTTCGAAAATCCAAGAGTCATGGTTGATTTCAGTAAGTAAAATGTAGTTCAATGAGATGAAAATAATTTTTGGTGAATAGTAGCTTTTTACTTTTATTTACCACGATTAAAAGTAAATAGGGTAATTAAGAGTAAAAATGATATTATTATTACCCTAACACATGTCCTAATTCTATTGTATAAGTGTAATTCGACAAAAAACAATATTAGGAATAAAATATGACCATTTAGGCCCACTTGGATAAGATTAGGACATTTATTATTAATTTATTTAAAGAAGGGTTAAAATAGTAAAATCAATGTTTAATAACTAAATCATTTTTAATATAGGTTTATACATAAGATAAATTATAAAATAAATGTTAATTGGGAAGATAAAAATATTTCCTACATAATGGTATTTTATTTTTAATTTTTGGAAATTAAATAATTTAATTTATTTATGACACAATGATGATGCAGTAATTATCTTATTAATGAAATATTGACATAATCAATGTTATAAATACCCAAATAAATGTAATTTGAGACTTTTTATGAATTACAATAATTTTTTAGGTTACTATGACATGTTAGTATTGATTTGATTAACTTTTTTCGAACTAATCATTCTGTTATTATTTTCACAAAAATCAATTACTAAATAGTGTCAAATTGACATAAAATAGTTTTTAAAACAAATAATATATTATTAATTGTTATTTTGTTCCTAAAAATATAAGGTTCGGCCAAATGTCTTAGATAAGGTTATATATATTAATAATAAACAACATGGGGTTCATTTGGTTTGTTATAGTATGTTTATTAACCCTATAGTGTAAGAACACAAGAAGACACGGTAAAAGTAAAATTATTTAACTTAAAGTTAAATCTAAATGATAAGGTTAAAATAGGAACCTAAACTTGTCTAAATTCTATTGGATGAGAGGCTTTCGACCCATACCCATCTTAGATTCTAAATAAATCAATTTGAAGCTATTTAAAACCGAATTTGGCTTTATAATAAAATAATATTTTTTGTTTTTCCAAAGGTGCCCCTCTCCTCCATTTTAAAAGGGCACCTCCTCCCCCTCTTCCTCACACCACATTGAGCCTTCAAGCTCGGCCAACCCCTGAAAATTTCTCCTCTCCACTTCCCTAGAAACATCCTAGAGGTCCTGGTCTTCTTCAAAGACCAATTTTAGTTCCCTAAAAGGAGGTCTCAAAGAGGCGCTTCAAAGAAGAGGTAATGTCCGTTACCAATTATTTCAACTTTATTTCTTCTTCCACTTATTCTTCTTTAGTTGTTTAATTATTAAGTAATAACATAAGTATAACTCATATAATGATATTTTATTATAAGTATGAAACAAACCTATTTCACCATCTATCCATCCTACGGAAAATGAAATCATCGCGCGTGCATACGTACAGAATACCGTCTCCACGCCGTGGTGTAATCTATTTTCCACCACCACCATACTTGGATGGGTATAATGGTGTAAAGAATCAATATATATGATTATTTTGAAGTGATATTGATTCTGAAATAGTATACATACACTCCAATACAATTCCACGATCATGGGAAGGATATCATCGCTCGTGCGTACGTACGGAATACCGTCTCCACACTGTGATGAGACTTGTTCTACATGATCTTCATTTCATAATGATTATATAAATTAATTTAATGAATTAATATGATATATATCACACTAATAACATTATGGAAATGAGGTATCTATAATCTAAAAAGAAGAATAAGAATTTATTCGACAAAACATGCATAAGAACAAAAAGTAATAAACACCCGAATAACAAGTAGCAATGAAATATTACTAATAATAAGCTAAGAATATGACCATATATGATTTCATAACAATGAGTATGATTCTGGAATAAGTCAATAACATTATTTAAATCATTATACAGGTGGTTCAGACACTTACGAAGAAAATTGGACCTAAGGTAAGGGAAAATATCACAATCTCATTTTTATTTGAGATTGTTTATACTTTGGTATTTACTGGGGTGTATTTTATCATCCACATCCATGTTTCCTCAATATTTAATATTATTTACATCCAACTATAATTTTTTAAATCCAATTTTACCCTTAGGTGAGTTTTTACTAAAAGATATGAAAGGAATCTTTTGTCGTTTTTCGTACGAGGTACTTTTTGACTTTTCTAAAAAAAGTACGAGAAGAATGTTTTTTTAACTTATACAGAATGAATGGTTTTTAAAAACATTATTTCAAAGAAGATTCCTTTACAAGTTTTCACGTTTATTTTTAATCAACTTCTTTTAGTTTATAATTGTATGACCTAAAAAGTGTTTTTTAAGTAGAAAGGACATTTTCCTCAAGAATGGAGTTCAAGTGTTTTATCAAAATTATTTTCCATATAAGATAATATAGGGTTATGTTTCTATCCCTATTATTACATTGATTTGATTATGTTGTGATGGAATTATTTTTATGAATTCCTTTATCTTATATGAATTGTTTTATGATATCATGATGTTTAAGAATCCCATTTTTATTACATGGGTTATGCAATGATGTATGATTTTTGATTTTGTGGCACACATAAGAATGGTATCATTATGATATGGGTGTTACCTATATCTCCCTCCAATTCATTGGGTAAATATTTTATATCTCATGAGATAGACATGGCTGGAACGGCCGGTTAAAACGGTTCAGTGAAACAGGACTAAAACGAGGAGTGAACTCGGTTCAGAAATGGACATTGTCCACTAAGATAGTCTTGGCAATGAGTCTTGACTAATAAGAAATGATTCTCTTTGATTATGTGTGTATGACAAAAAGTTTCATGTTTTAAGTTATGATTATTGGGATTACATTTCACTACTATGATTTATCCCATGTTATGAAATTATAATCTCTTTTGCAGGTTAAGATTTCCAAAAGTTATGTTCTTATGAATATGATGTGATTGATATTTCTTTTGTTTACCCTTACTGAGCATTTGAGCTCACCTTTTTGTATGTTTTCTTTCCCCAGGCCAGGAAGAAGGTTATTAAGTAAGATATTCCAAAAGGGACTATAGATATGATGAAATAAATTGGAGACAATGTAGACACATTGTGAACCAGTTGTTTATGTTTCCCAGTTTCTAAAGACACTATACCTATACGGTCCTTTCATGGTTTTGTTATATGTTGTAATAAGTGTACTTCAATTTTGAAGTACTAAAAATGTATGTAATGTATGGGTCGTTACAGTTGGTATTAGAGGAAAGGTATAGTCATCCTTTGGAAACTAGGATGCGAAATCCTTAGTAAAAATCCAAAGGATATGTTTAAGCATAGAACACAATCCTAGTGTCTTAGAAATGGCCATGAATAACCTAGGATAAGACCTTAAGTGTGAAACTTTATTCTTGATTATGTGGTTTTCCTATTATAATTAGTGTTGCTCACACTATTATTCTTGGGTTTAGTCAATGTCTGGAACCCGAAGGAACCGTGTTAATACGGAATGCGACGGGCAATGCAATGATTGTCCCTGGAGCAACCAAACATTATGGGAGATGGAATGAAAAATCTTTTAGCTATTCTCACACAACTTTATCAAGCTATGAATCATGCAGGACTTCCAAACAAGCAAAGCAAGAAGCAAAATTCTGTTGAATCCTTCATGAGGTAGCGTCCACCTTCATCCAGCGGGTCTACTGATCCATTAGTTGCTGAACAATGGATTAGTACTACTGAAAAGATATTTTGAGTTCTTCAATGTTCTGAACATGATAAAGTCATCCTTGCAGTTTATCATTTGGAAGGTGATGCTGATCAATGGTGGAATCTTATCAAGAATACGAGGCCAAGATATGAAATTGAGTCCATGGAATGTGACGAGTTCAAGAACTTATTTTTCAATAAGTATTTCCCTCTTATTCTTCAAACAAAGATGGAGAAGGAGTTTCTTGAACTAAAGCAAAAGGATGATGAATCTGTTGGTACCTACGAAGAAAATTTTACAAGACTTTCAAGGTATGCTTCTGGTATTGTTATCCAACCTGAGAGTAAGATCAATCGATTCTTTAGTGGCTTAAAACCAAGTCTTCGAAGGGTGTTAGCCATAAGGGACTTCAATAGCTACGAGGAAATAGTTCGATGTGCTCTCAAAGTTGAGATGGAGATTGGAGTAACCCATAAGTCATATGGGTTTGATAAGAAGAGGAAAATGGAATTCAAAGGAAAATATAAAGAGCACACTGAAAAGAAGATGAGTTTTCCCTTATACTCAAAGTGTGGAATGAAACATGGAGGGGGTTGTCTTAAAGGGACAAGTAAATGTTTCAAATGTAGAAAGGAAGGTCATCGGGCATTTGAATGCCGCAATGATGGGAAGAAGATGTATAATGATGAAAACAAAGGAAGGGATACACAAAATTAACCTCATAAACATCAATTTTTCAAATGCAAGGAGATGTGGCATTATTCAAATCAATGACCAAATCCAAGGGTTGATGATGATGGTCGACGCCAACAAACTTTTAAGGCTAAAGACAATGGAAAGTCACATGCAATTTCTATCAGCGATGTGGAGTACGATAACGATGTGCTAAAAGGTACACTTACCATCCACTCTAAAGTAGAAAATGTTTTATTTGATTCTAGATCCACCCACTCTTTTATTTCTGAAGAATTTTCTAGGGGTATCACCGTAATAACTCAACAATTAGATGTTGAGTTAGCTGTGACAACCCCTAATGGCACAACAGTCACATCAAAAGCTTATAATTCTTCTCCGATTGAAGTTTGTGGGAAAGTGATTCCTACAAATCTTGTGATCCTTCCTACAGTGGAATTTTATGTGATTCTTGGAATGGATTTGATTTCTTTATATGGAGCTCATATCAATTTCCAAATAAGGGAAGTCACATTTCATATTCCAGATCAATCTATAATCGTCTATCGATGCAAGGATGAACATAACCTTCCAGTGGAAATTTCATCCATCTTATGGGTCTTGATTCCACTAAATGAAGGTTATTTATCTTAAATGGTTGGTGAGAACCTCACGGTTAAGAATATTCCCATTGTACGAGAGTTTGATGATGTGTTTCCGGTGGAAATGTCGGGTCTTCCACCAAATCGTGAAGTTGAGTTTTCAATAGAACTCGTACCGGGTTATTTTCCTATTCCAAAGACACCTTATAGAATGGCCCCAATTGAGTTGCAGGAATTGAAGAAGCAACTCCAAGAGAATCTTGATAAGGGATTCATACGCCCTAGTACGTCACCTTGGGGATCACCTGTTCTGTTTGTTAAGAAGAAAGATGGATCAATGAGACTCTGCATTGATTATCGACAACTTAACAAGATCACTATCAAGAACAAATATCCTCTCCCGCTCATTGATGAATTATTTAACCAACTACGATGAGCTCAATACTTTTCCAAGATTGATCTTTGTTCAGGGTATCTTCAATTAAGGGTCAAAAGGGAGGATATACCAAAGACGGCATTCCGTACAAGGTATGGACACTATGAATTTATAGTGATGCCATTTGGTCTTACTAATGCCTCTGATATCTTCATGGATCTAATGAATAGAGTCTTTAGAGACAAGCTTGATCAGTTTGTGGTAGTCTTTATAGATGATATTCTTGTATATTCAAAGAGCAAGGAAGAACATGAATATCCCTTGAGAATTATATTGAAGACCCTGAGAAAGGAGAAGCTTTATGCCAAATTTACCAAGTGTGAATTTTGGATTAAAAAAGTTGCATTTTTGGGTCATATAATCTCAAAAGAGGAGATATCTGTGGATCCAGCAAAAATAGAGGTTATCGAAAGAAGGTCGAGACCAACAATAGTAACTGAGATCCAAAGTTTTCTTGGTTTGGCTGGATATTATAGAAGTTTTGTGAAAGATTTCTGACGATTATCTAATCCACTCACCAAGTTGACTCGGAAAGGAGTTAAGTTTGTTTGGATGGAGGAATGTGAAGAGAATTTCAAGGAGTTGAAAATAAGGTTATCCAGTGCACCTGTACTCACACTTCCTTGTAGTGGAGAAAGGTTTGTGATCTACAGTGATGCATCCAAGAAGGGATTGGGGTGTGTTCTTATGAAAAAGGATATGGGGATATCTTATGACTCACGATAGTTGAAAATCCATGAGCAAAATTACCCAACTCATGATTTGGAGTTAGCTGCGGTAATCTTTGCATTAAAGATTTGGAGGCATTATCTTTATGGAGAAAGGTGTGACATTTATACTGATCATAAATATTTAATGTATATTTTCACAAAAAAGGATTTGAATATGCGCCAAAGAATTTGGTTGGAGCTGATTAAGGATTATGACTGCTCAGTTCATTACCACCCTGGGAAAGAAAACAAGGTGGCAGATGAATTAAGTCGACAAGACCATGCCAGTTTATCCATGATGAGGATCACAAAAGATCCAATATTTATGGATTTACAAAGGATGGATCTTGGAATTATAATGGAAGGGGAAAAATCTTATCTTTCTCAAATGAATGTTCAACCATCTATACATGTGAATATTAAAGAGGCACAAAAAGAAGATGTCGAGTTACAAAAGAAGGTTAGAAATGTTCCTGAATTCAACCTTTATTGTGACGGGATAATAAATTTCAGGAATCGGGTTTGTGTTCCTCCCATCCCCAAATTAAAGAAGGATCTGCTAGATGAGGCTCATAGTTCTTCATTCTCTATTCATCCTAGAAGCACGAAGATGTATAGGGACCTGAAAGAGTACTTCTGGTGGGATGGCATGAAAAGAGATGTTGCTGAATATGTCTCTCGATGCTTGGTTTGTCAGCAAGTTAAAACTGAGAGACAGAAGTCTAAGGGGATGTTACAACCATTACCCATACCCAAATGGAAATGGGAAAACATCACTATGGACTTTGTCACAGGACTTCCTAAAACATCCAAAGGCAATAATGCTATCTGTGTCATAGTTGATCGTCTTACAAAGTCTGCACACTTCATTGCTATTAGAGAGGATTTATCTCTGGATCAGCTTTCCAGGATATATGTAAAGGAAGTGGTAAGATTGCATGGAGTACCACTTTCTATTATATCTGATTGGGATCTGAGGTTTACCTCAAAGTTCTGGGGAATTCTTCAGCATACTCTGGATACAGAGTTGAGTTTCAGCTCTGTTTATCATCCTCATATAGGTGGTCAGTCTGAGAGAACAATTCAAACTCAAGAAGATATGTTGAGAGCTTGCTATATGGATTTCAAAGGTGGTTGGGATCAACACCTACCTTTGGTGGAATTTTCTTATAATAATAGATTTCACTCCAGTATTCAGATGGATCCTTATAAAGCTATCTATGGAAGGAAATGTAGGACTCCAACTTGATGGGATGAAGTTGGGGAAAGAAAGCTATTAGGACCCGATCTTGTTGATGAGATGGAAGAAAAGGTCATATCTATTCAACAACACATAAGAGCATCTCAGAGTCGATAGAAAAGTTATGCCGACAACCGAAGAAAAGACCTAGAGTTTGGAGTGGGTGAGAAAGTGTTCTTACGAATATCTCCCTGGAAGAGGCTCATGAGATTTCGAAAGAAGGGGAAGTTGAGCCCTAGATATATCAGTCCTTTCGAAATACTGGATCGTGTTGGAAAGGTAGCTTACCGATTGGTGCTTCCACCGAATATCTCTCAAGTTAACAATGTGTTCCATGTATCTCTCCTGAGAAAGTACATACCTGATCCTTCACATGTACTCAGCTCAGAAGTTGTACCGCTGGAACAAGATCTTTCTTATGAAGAACAACCGATAGAGATTCTCGATCGTAGTGAAAAAGTCCTACGAAACAAGACCACTCGCTTGGTGAAAGTTTTATGGAGAAACCACCAATTAGAATAAGCTACATGGGAGCTTGAGGATATGATGAGGGACAGGTATCCTCAACTGTTTGTTACAAAGTGAAGAATTTTGAGAGAGAAATTCATTTTAAGGGGGGTAGAATGTAACACCCGAGACTTTTATGAGAAATATTTTGTTTTTATAAATCATAAAAGGAATCTTTCACTACACACAACACTAGCTTGACTTTCTTTACACGCAATCGCGACCTTCCTTGATAGCTTGCATCGTACGCAATACTGAGTTTCACTAAACAACGATATGCAATTAAAATATTATTAAAAATAGCCGTTATGAATAGTAATAACCACTTTTTGAAATTTTGAAAATTTTATTTTTCAAAATTGACTTCATTTTTGGATTCGGAATTTCAAAATTAGCCTAGGGTGAAATTTTGGTATTTTTCTGAAAACTTTCAATTTTTGATGAATAGTGAAACCACTAAGTGGTAGTTAAAAAAAACTGAATTTTTCATAAAACTGAATTTTACCGCTTCTGTGAGTGGAATTTCGAAAATACGAGAGACACCATTGATGTCAGTAAGTAAAATGTAGTTCAGTGAGATTAAAATAATTTTTTGTGAATAGTAACTTTTTTACTTTTATTTACCACAGTTAAAAGTAAATAAGGTAATTAATAGTAAAAATGATATTATTATTACCCTAAAACATGTCCTAATTATATTGGATAAGTGTAATTCGACCAAAAACAACCTTAGGAATAAAATATGACCATTTAGGCCCACTTGGATTAGATTAGGACATTTATTATTAATTTATTTAAAGAAGGGTTAAAATAGTTAAAATCAAAGTTTAATAATTAAATAATTTTTAATATAAATTTATAAATAAGATAAATTCGACTATAAATATTCATTGGAAAGATAAAAATATTTCCTACATAATGGTGTTTTATTTGTAATTTTTAGACATTAAAATATTTTATTTATTTATGACACAATGATGATGCAGTAATTATCTTATTAATGAAATATTGACATAATCGATGTTATAAATACCCAAATAAATGTCATTTGAGAAGTTTTATGAATTACACTAATTTTCTAGGTTATTATGACATGTTATTATTGATTTAAGTAACTGTTTTCGAACTAATCATTCTGTTAAGAGTTTCACAAAAATCAATTACTAAATAGTGTCAAAATTGACATAAAATAGTTTTTAAAACAAATATTATATTATTAATTGTTATTTTATTCCTAAAAATCTAAGGATCGGCCAAATGACTTAGAAAAGGTTATATATATTAATAATAAACAACTTGTGGTTCGTTTGTCTTGTTATAATAAGTTTATTAACCTTATAGTGTAAGAACATAAGAAGACACGGTAAAAGTAAAATTATTTAACTTAAAGTTAAATCTAAATGATAAGGTTAAAATAGGAAACCAAACTTGTATAAATTATATTGTATGAGAGTATTTTGACCCATCCCAACCTTAGCTTATAAATAAATTAATTTGGAGCTATGTAAAACCGAATTTGGCTTTATAATACAATAATAGTTTTGGTTTTTCCAATGGTGCCCCTCTCCTACCTTATAAAAGGGCACCTCCTCCTCCTCTTCCTCACACCACTTTGAGCCTTCAAGCTCGGTCAAAACCTGACAATTTCTCCTATCCACTTCCCTAGAAACATCCTAGAGGTCCTGGTATTCTTCAAAGACCAATTTTAGTGCCCTAAAAGGAGGTCTCAAAGAGGCGCTTCAAAGAAGAGGTAATGTCTGTTACCAATTCTTTCAACTTTATTTATTCTTCCACTTCTTCTTCTTTAGTTGTCTCATTATGAAGTAATAACATCATTATCACTAATATACTGATATTTTATTATAAGTATGAAACAACCTTGTTTCACCATCTATCCATCCTACGGAAAATGAAATCACCGCGCGTGCGTACGTACGGAATACCGTCTCCACGCCGTGGTGTAATCTATTTTCCACCACCACCTTACTTGGATGGGTATAATGGTGTAAAGAATTAATATATATGATTATTTTGAAGTGATATTTATTCTTAAATAGTATACATACACTCCAATACAATTCCACGATCATGGGAACGACATCATTGCTCGTGCGTACGTAAGGAATACCGTCCCCACGATGTGATGCGACTTATTCTACATGATCTTCATTTCATAATGATTATATAAATTAATTTAATGAATTAATATTATATATATCACACTAATACCATTATTTAAATGAGGTATCTATAACCTAAAAAGAAGAATAAGAATTTATTCAACAAAACACGCATAAGAACAAAAAGTAATAAACACCCGAATAACAAGTAGCAATGAAATATTACTAATAATAAGCTAAGAATATGACTATATATGATATCATAAAAATGAGTATGATTCTGGAATAAGTCAATGAAATTATTTAAATCATTATACAGGAGGTTCGGACACTTACGAAGCAAATCGGACCTAAGGTAAGGGAAAATATCACAATCTCATTTTTATCCGAGATTGTTTATACTTTGGTATTTACTGCGGCGCATTTTATCATCCACATCCATGTTTCCTCAATATTTAATATTATTTCCATCCACCTATAATTGTTTAAATCCAATTTTACCCTTCGTTGAGTTTTTATTCAATGATATGGAAGGAATCTTTTGTTGTTTTTCATACGAGGTACTTTTTGACTTTTCCGACAAAAGTACGAGAAGAATGTTTTTTTAAATTATACGGAATGAATGGATTTTTAAAACATTATTTCCAAGAAGCTTCCTTTACAAGTTTTCAAGTTTATTTTTAATCAACTTCTTTTAGTTTAGAATTATATGACATGAAAATTCTTTTTGAAGTAGAAAGGATATCTTCCTCAAGAATGGAGTTCAAGTGTTTTATCAAAATTATTTTCCATCTAAGATAATATAGGGTTCTGTTTCTATCCCTACTATTACATTTATTTGATTATGTTGTGATGGAATTATTTTTATGAATTCATTTATCTTATATGAATTGTTTTATGATGTCATGATGTTTAAGAATTCCATTTTTATTACATGGGTTATGCAATGATGTATGATTTTTGATTTTGTGGCACACATAAGAATGGTATCATTATGAGATGGGTGGGACATATATCTCCCTCCAATGCATTGGATAAAGATTTTATATCTCATTATATAGACATGGCTAGAACGGAAGGTTAAACCGGTTCAGTGAAATAGGACTGAAACGAGGAGTGAACTCGGTTCAGAAATGGACTTTGTCCAATAAGATAGTCTTGGCAATGAGTCTTGACTAATAAGAAATTATTATCTATGATTATGTGTGTATTCCACAAAGTTTCATGTTTTAAGTTATGATAATTGGGATTACATTTCACTACTATGATTTGTCCCATGTTATGAAATTATGATCTCTTTTGCAGGTTAAGATTTCCAAAAGTTATGTTCTTATGAATATGATGTGATTGATATTTCTTTTGTTTACCCGTACTAAGCATTTGAGATCACCCTTTTGTATGTTTTCCTTCCCCAGGACAGGAAGAAAGTTATTAAGTAAGATATGCCAAAAGGGACTATAGATATGATGAAATAAATGGGAGACAGTGTAGACGCTTTATGAACCAGTTGTTTATGTTTCCCAGTTTCTAAATACACTATACCTATACGGTCCTTTCATGGTTTTGTTATATGCTGTAATAAGTGTACTTAAATTTTGAAGTACTAACAATGTATGTAAAGTATGGATCGTTACATGTTGTCTGTATTTTGTTTGTTCCTCGCTTCCATGGATGATGAGTTATCGTTTTTCATTACCGCATTCAAGTATGGTAATTAGAATGTTTTTATGGTTAAATAATATGATAATAAATATATTTTAACTTACTTTATATTCTTTAATGGACATAAATATATGGTATTAAATAAAATAAAACTTGTTTTTGGGGGTCGGTAAAACCTCCTAAATGAACTAACCTCTTAAAGAAAACAGTTCACTATACGAATAATCTCTATGGTGAAACACATGTGGGTATTTGGAAAACTTATAATTTTTATAAGTACATTAATACAATTTCATTTCACTTATTAATTTTTAGCACAATTTAACAAGAACATAGATAATTATCCACAAATGATTCAACCTTGGAACCATGAAATGAACATTCATGGAAAAACAAAATTAAACATTACATCTCATTAAAATGGTTACAACTAAATATAATAAAATTATATTAAATAAAATATAGATGTAAAATGTTTTAAATTATTTAATTAATCTAATTTGATTATCCATGATGTTAAGTGAAAGTGAAGAACAGATCTAAACACAAGGTAAGGGATATCTCTAAACCACCCTTTTTCTTTGGATTATGAAATTTATCTCTCTAACTCAGTTTATCACCCAATTTTTTATTATAAAATTATTCTAAATTATGTATATATTTCTTATATGTATATACATATATTATTATCCCTACCTTTTATACGGTAATACATGCCTTATGTTTATTTATAAAATTAATTATGATTCTAACTTATGATTGATTCCCTTTTTTGGAACACATAAGAATGTTTCTGTTATGATGGGTAAACCCATATAGTTCAATAATGAATTGGGTAATGTTTTTTTCTTCTAATGACAAAATATATATGGGTTTAGGGAATAAATTTAATTCATTATGGGACTCTATCCACCATGTGATGTTGTATTGGCGGTTAACATTAACTTATGTCTACGACATGCTTTATGTTTCTCCACATTACCATATTACCATGATCTTATGATACCAAGTTCTAGGTTTTATTATCCCATTCAATTATTCATGATACTTCTATTTTATGCAATCATGTTATTCGTTTTTACTCATACGTTATGCTTTGATATCATGTTTATTCCCTTAATGGGCTTTATAGCTCCCCCTTCCTTTTATGTATTCCCCATGTTATCCTACACAATTTTAGAATATCTAATGGATTTAGGATCACATTAAGGAGAATAAAGTACTTTTCTTATGTTTTAGCTTTCTTTTGATGTATTCTGAACCCAGTGTTCTAAAGATACTAGTCCATATGACCTTTAGGTTGTATTTATTGGTTATTAATGTTAAAAGTCATATAATAATACTTGTAAATGGTTTGGTTTGATATAGTTCGGAATAATATTTACATTTTGAACCATATATTATACCAATTCTGGTCCTAAAATTTTTTATTAAATGAATATTTCCTTACATGTTGGAGTTCGACACCGCTTTCCATATGATGAATGAAAAGGTTCCATTTGTATACAAGAATAAAATAGGTTATTATAAGAAAATTAAACTAATGAAATATGTTTATTCCAATATATCTAATAATTTAATTATAAATCTCAATAAATATATTCCAATGATAAAATTTAGGCATTCTAATTATCCATTAGATTGTGGATGAAAGGTTTTTCTCTAACTGAACTTAATACCAATCAAATTTTGAATTTATTTCCAAAAAATTAGAGGTAAATATAAGATAATAATCATATAAATTATAGCATGGAACTCTATATAACCTGAATATATCATTAACATAAATAATATCAAGACAATACAAATACAATTTATATAAAAAAGGTATAAAATTCATATATTCATTAAAATAATCAATAACAATCAAAATCACATTATTACCTCAAGATAACTTTGGTAATCCCACCATTAAATCCATCGATAGATTCTCCCATTTCCATTCATGCACTAGAAAATGATGAAATAATCCCCTTTGGTAGTTTTCATTCATCTTTAATATATTTGTAATTCAACAATTTCATTGTAAAATCAATAATATACATTTTCATTCCTTCCCACTAGTAATATTCCTGAAGGTTTCTATACATATAAGTTTTACTGGGAAGAATAAAAAACAAAGATCTATGTGATTTACTCAACTATTACTTCTATAAATGGGGATCACTTGGTACATGAAAACTCTTCCCAAATATAATAACACCATATTTTTTAATATTAAATTCAATAAACATACCCTTATTAACAAAATCAACACATTCGTGATAACCATGATCTTCCTTATAAGAATTATTAATTTTATCTAACACATATGACTATATTTAAATATGAACCAAAAGAGAGAAATTTCTGTTATATATAGTTTCTAGGCCCAAATTCATTAAAACATTAACTAAAGAATCATATTACAAATTTATCATATCTAATGATTCAATACTATTTAAACATAAAGCATCATATTCTTTATTAGTTTTATCTGAATGACAGTGGATCATGTAGTTATAATCTATTATCAGTTCCATCAATATTCTCAGACTCATGTTTAATTCTTGTTGAGTCAATATATAATTTAAGATTTTATAGTCATTATATATGTCACATTTCAACCAATATAAATTATTTCCCTATATTTTAAAATAAAATATACTTGGATCCTATTCATGGTCATGTGTTGGATAATTCTATTCATTAGGTTTTGATTGGCATGATTTATATGCAGTTACCCAAACATTTTTCTTTAAAACAGACCCAAGTACATTCAATTAAGCATCAATATAAATAAAAAATTCCCCATTTTTCAATGGAAAGGCTAACATGGTGCATGAACAAATATTATTGTCAATTCCTGGAAACATTCATACATCTCTATTGTCTAGATAAATTTAAATATTTTTCCTATTAACTTGGTTTTTAGTCTAGATAATCATGAAAATATTTCAATAAACCATCATTAGTAACCCAATAATATAAGAGAAATTCCAATACCATTGGCATTGATAGGTATTTTACACTATTCCATCACATTAGTTTAGTAGGATCAAAAGTTATACTATCTTTAGAAATAATATTACCATGTAAAGTAATCTTCTATAACAAAAACCCACATTTTCTAAAGTTTACGTATAACTTATTTTCTTATAATGTATACAAGATAATCCTTGGATATTTTTAATGTTACTCATAAATTATAGAATAAACCATAATTTTATCAGTAAAAAAACCATAAATATATCTAAATTACCATGAAAAAATCTATTCATATGATCCATAAATACTGGTGGTACATTTAGCAACCCCAAGGGAATAACAAAAAATTCATAATGTCCATATCTAGTATGAAATTTTTTCCGCGAAATATACTATTCCTTCACATTTAGTATATGGTATCCAAACCTCGTATCAATCATTCAAAAATACTTTTCTCGCTGAAACCAATCAAAAAAATCATATATATGATGAAACAAATACTTGTTCTTAATAATAATATTATTGCATGATCTAAAATAAATACAAAAACTCATAAAAAATCCATGTTTTTAATAAAAAATAGGATCACCCCATGGTGAAGTTCTTGGTTGGATAATACCCTTATCAAGGAACTCTTGTAAGTTAATTTTCAATTCTAATAACTCTAATGGATCCACTTGAAAAGGGATTATTAAAGTTAGTGTATATTCTAAAACTAATTATAGATGGAATTTAACCTCCTAATCAGGAATAACACTAGGAGAAGAATTATTTAATACATCCATATATTCATTTATTACTAGAAAATCACTAATTTGTATATTTTGTTTCTTTCAAAAATATTCACAAGACAAATTTAACTCCCATTGTTAACTCATTTCCCATAATATTTATATGTAATCACAGGTATAACGTCATTCAAATATAAAAATTCAAACTCAAAATATAACTTCTTTAACTCTATAATATATATTATCATGATAAACTAATAGCCAATCTATATCTAGAATAACATCAAACTCCACTATGGGTAAGAAAAAAAGATTTATAGAGAAAAAATTCTATATAACATCATACGAATATTCCTCTAAATCTTTATATCTTTAGTACATACAATTTCAGTCTTTACCAAAAGTATTATCTCCATTTCTTGAGGCAATATTAACATTTTACTAGAAAATTTCCCATAAATAAAAGAATGCACAAACATTGAATCAAATAATACATTGGTATAATCTGAGTAAATAAGTAGTATACATTTCACCACTTCATTTGATGGTCCTACATTTCCTGAGGTATTTTTTAATGAATTTTCAACACTCTTATAGTTATAGTATTAATTATTTCCATACTATTTGTTTATATTCAGAAAATAATTTTTATAATGGACTATCTCATTATAATTATAACACATTACTACCTAATTATCGTTATTTTTATCACCATTTCCACAAACTTCTCCTTTTTAGTCACGAGCTATATATCCTAACTTAATAGATTGTAACACTTCCCAAATTTTACAAGACACTCACTAGGAGGATTTTTTGAATACTTAAAATGAGAATAAAAATTAATTCTCATACATTAATATTTCATTGATTTCTTTCCAATTTCTTTCCACCTAAACCAATTACTGTATTTATTATTTCAAAAGTTAAGAAACTCTATATCAACCTTCTCATCATAAAATATAGATTTATCAAAACTTTTAAATTCTTGAGAGACCAAATATACTTTAAATAATGGTTTATATATTGAGTAAAAACTATAAATTTTACAATCATGGTTCAAAATTTGATTTGGTTAATACATGGAAAATTTTGTGAAATTAACATCATTGATGGATAAAATTCCTCCACTTCTATATTAGTTCTAAAAATTGAATTCCCACCCAATGTGGAATAACCTTAGGAAAACACTACTCATGGAAAATATCCTTAAATACCATCCACTATATGACATCAATATCATATTTTTTTCATTGTAATTTTTAGACATTGACAAAAACTAATCAAATTATATTTTAAAATGATAAATTGAAAGAATTACCTTTTGATGACATGTGCAACCCAAAAATTTATATATCTCTTATAAATAGTCCTAGATTGGATAAAGTATCAGAGAAACCATAAAAGTTTTAATATAGTAATTATCTTAGAGATTAACATCCATAAAATTTATTTTATTAATAACATATTAACCTATAAAGTTTTCTAAACCTTTTGCTGATACAAAATTTAAGGTTCCTTTCCATATTCAATGAAAAATTATGTTTTTAACTGAAAGTATTGAATTTTATAACATTACCATGATATTTTAGGATTCTGTTTTTAGATAAATAGCAAAAATATGGTTAATAAAACATTTATAAAAGAAAGTGTACAATTCTACTCAATGTCCCTTTTTCACAAAAATTGGATTCTTAAATTAAAAACATTGTTTAATTAAAAATTGATTCATGTATCTTAATAATAATCTCCATAAGATAAATATATACCTTTATAATAACTGATTATTCTTAATTTATTTTAAAAACATTTGAAAACATGGGATGAGGAAAAAAACTTTAGTAAGGGATACAAAAAATGAATGTAACACATTAGTCCTTTTGAAAAAATATTTAAAATCTATAAGAATATTTTCCCCTTTACACATAATAATCATTGAGATAAAATATTGTTTTTAATTTACACATGAAATTAGCCTTATTTTCACAAGTTTGTTATAAAAAAATTTCATATTTAATAATGGAGGAAATATCATAATCATGAAGGTTTCTTAGGAATCTCGAGAACCCATGAAAAATGTTTTCATGAAGAATACCCCTTTCCCCCTTAAAAGGGTATTAAACTTTCTTAAAATTTAAGTTCATTTTCATAACATGTGAAATAAAAATATCTCCATAAAAAAACTTTTTAAATAATAAAAAAATCATTCATGTTCCTTATTACATTATATTATAATAACTCTCATAAGAACCCTTAAAAATAAAATGACCTACTAACTTAATTCTAGTATAATTTTTCAAAAAACCAATTCATTATCCAATGCATTAGAGAGATATAAGTTCAACCATAATAATAAATAATTTAAGACAACTATAACTTACATAACACAAATATAATCTTTTATTTTCATTATAAAATATCATTACTTATTCTATTTAAAAAATATGAATAAATACTTTTGGTATTCTTATAAAAATAAGGATAAAACCCTTTTTCTTTTAAAACACTTTAAAAGAAAATTTTCCATAATAATGAGAAATAAAACTTTATTTGAAAAACCATGATACTTTTTATATGAATATTCTTAAATAATAGAATAAATATTGGTGGAAAATTATGTTTATATTGTATATTTAAAAAAACATCAATTTCACACTTTTTAAAAGAACAATCCATATAGAAAATGGTAAAAGGAAATATTTTTAAAGCACTATAAGGAATGATAAGTATTGTTTAAAAAAAATAAGAAATAATTTAATAATAAAAATAACATTCTTGTATATTTTTATGAAACAAGGATATGGATTATAATTATTCAGATGAAAACTTCAAAACATTTAAAATAATATTTTTAATGAAAAACTCTTACCCAAGTCTGAATCACCACATATGTTATTTAAATACTATATAATAAATTTATATTAATTATTTACCTATTTAAAAACATTTTTCATGTTTATTATCTTATAATATTTCCTTTTATTTCATTTATCACCCTGTATTATATAGTTACCAAATCATTTATGTTCACGTGGGACGTATTTAGGTCATTCGGTTCATAATCCCAAAACAACTATGTTTAGTTGAACATGGTCAAAGAGGTCATTGTCACCACAACTTATGAATATAAATCATGACATAATAATTCTTTTTATATACATATTAACAACCATCCATAAAATTAGGAAATGGAAAATGAATCACATCAATTCGTGGATGTGGTAGTCCACACGTACACGCGAACAACATTATCATTTTCCAATGGATGAAAGGGTAAGAAGGTATATATTATATTATCATTGAAGAAACATAATTATTTAATAATTATAATATATTTTTATTAAATCTATATTAATAATCATATATTTGAGGCAATGAGGAAAGAAAACACATCCCTTCACGGAGGTGGTTATCCACACAAATTCAGAAGTGATGTTTTCATTTTCTGTGAGATAAAAAAGGAGATGAAAAATGTTTATACCATAAACATAAAAATATTTATGTATATTTTATAAAATTATTTTATTATACTATCATGATTATTATAGGTTTGGATAAGTTATAAGAATAAATAAACATGAAAGAACTTGATTAAGAGTTATACATATTCTTTAGAAAACCTCATTTGGATTACACCTTAAGCCCTATAGGTTGGTATTTTGGAGTGAAAAAAACCTATATGACATGGGTAATAAATTTAGTAATGTATTTGGGTAGATCCTGGTTGACATCAGGTGCTCAATGTGTGTGCATATGTGAGAATAGTATGTGCCCTTATATATGTGAGGCTAGTGGAAATCTTGTAATTATTCAATGTTCTAAAATAATATTAAGTATTATTCATGAAAAAGTGTAACAAAGGCTACAAAAGTTTTAATATCAGATTATTTAGGGAAAAAATAAACTTAAAAAATAATATTTTTCTAATTTTTAGATTTATTTAAAGTATTATGACCTAGTTTAACCCCTTATAACACATTTTAACTTTTAAAAAGATAGCATAATATTTTTCTATATAATTTATTTAATTTAAAAAAATAAAATGAAAATTATTACCAATTTTGATCCTAAATATTTTAAATATGAAATAAAATTTTCAATATTAGTTTTATACAATTTTATGAAATTAATTTTAATAAAATAATGCAACACAGAACTAAAAATATTTGTTTAGAAAAATATATTTTTAAGCGTAATGATGATTTTACACTCAAATTATGCATATAATTGATTCAAATGATTTTAATTGAATTATAATTATAAAAATGAATAATATATTTTATTTTTATCATAAAAAACTTAATGGAACCTTCAAAACACACTATTAAATGAAACGATACAAAAATACATTTTAATTAGGAAATAATATAACTTAAGTTACAAAAAGTCAAGCATGTGTTTCAAAATTTAATATATTTTTCAAATTATTTATTTTAATACTAAAAACTATATTTTTTAAATACAAAGGTTTTATTAATTTTGAAATCAATCTAATGTCATGATGATGTCAACAAAGTTATGGTATTTGGCAAAAATGAAATTCTTTACTATTCAACCAAAAATCAAAATTTTCAGAATAATCCAAAAACATCACCATATGAATAATTTTATTTGATAAAATAAAATATAAATATAAATTTATAAAATTAAATTTATAAAATTTGGAAATTTATCTTTTAAATAAAATCATATAATACATTGAAAACACTTAAATTAGAATTCAACTATTTTTTATCAATTTGAAAAATCATATAAAATTATTTTTAAGAATGTAAATCCATAAAATATACTTAAATATATTAATAATACAAGGAATTAATTTATATTAACATTACTTGGGTTTTAAAAATAAACCTGAAAGGAAAAATAACCTGATAACTAACTTGTAGAACACTGACCCACGATGATCCTGATAGAATCTCAATCTAGGAACCAACTAGATCACAATTCAAACTGATGTCACCCTCATCCTAGTTATGAAAATTCATGATCAAGTCTTTCCATGTATAACACATCAAAATACAAGTTCAAAATAAGGAAACATCATATATAAATCTCAAGAGGTATATTCAACTAAAGAGGCATTGAAATCCATAAAAATCAAGGCATGATAAATGAGGAACCAGAAAAGTATAAAAGAATGCATCCAGATAAAATTACCTAAAATACCAAATACTATTTAACATGATGAATTTAAATCCCATAATAAATCAAAGTCGTAATTACACCCAATGGATCATCATCATCCTGACTTTCTATCTTGGGATTAACTCTCCTCTGTTTGAATTCCACGACAAATTCCCATTCAACTATTTCTTTATAGATTGATATGTAAAATCTAAATGAAACTAATGCATGGTCCATGTAGAGACATCCTATATGGAATATATATTTCATTGAATTATTAAAGACTTTTTTGAGAGAAATTAACACCAACTTTAAAAGAAATCAGTACACCCCTTCACCATTCACTCAGCTTGATGAAGGCTTTAAAATAAACTGATATCCTTTACATTTAAATTGTTTAGATAATGAAATGGGAAAAACATATTAAAGAATTATTAAGGTGAATTTTCATGAAATTAGGATATGGTGGTGGGTCTTACCACCCTAGGATTGATCTGCTAATAAATCCTACAATATCCCCTACCCTTGAGGCTTTAAGAATTTATAGATAATTGAAAACTCACTCCATCATATTTGACAACTCCCTTTCCTTAATTGGAACATTATCACCACAGAAATAAATGATATGATGGTCCAATATCCAAGATAGGATCTAATATCAAGGAAATATCTAGTTCCACCACTCTATTTTAAGTCTAGACAGAGTTGGAATAAAAAAATATAACACATAGAAAACAATAGTAATAACCTTAAGTACCATCCTTCGAAAAATAATTTCCACATTTCAACAAAATTTCTCTGGGATTTATATCTAAATGACATGAAACATGAACCAAACCCATTAATGATTAAAAATATTACCCAAAAAATCTCTATATACAACTACGGATTAAACCAAAAAGGCACAACTCCAGCAATGTACAACACACTACAAAAATCCATTTCATTAAAAAAACTCTAACATACGATAAAGATTCTAAAAAATAAATCTAAAAATTCACACATTCTTTGAGAGAATTTAACACCTTTTGAAAATGAAATGTAAAATCTATTTCAACACTCAATTACATGTTAAAATACCAACATTATATACAAGGATATTCAATTTTTTTATAAAATCCATTTTTCTTTCAAAACAACCCTTAGTTTCACTATGAAATGATCCACTTTTGAAACCACCAAATGGGAATAAATGATTTTTGTACTACCATCCCAAAATTGGTTTTAAATCAAAGATATTCCTTAAATATCCCATTTTACAACCCAAAACCATAGTTCTAAAATATAAATCCAGTAATAAGGAATGAAATATCAATGAAAATATCACTAATAACATTATTTCATTACAAAAACTCCCTTAAATAGACTTATATAAATGATAAAAAATATTGGAAATAAATCTATGTTTTAAAAAGTAAAAAAAATGAAAGAGGGTTGTAGAAATATGAATGGTTTGGACACATGGTTTGTAAAACCATAAACCAACTATGGGATGGTTCCTATTAAGATTTTAAATCCCTGGAAATGGGATATATATGGTCTTCAAAATTATGCTGGTTAATCATAAAGCTCTAGTTTTCACTGTATTTTCAAATAAAAACCTAAAGGGACCACAAAATCATTTGATACAACTTAATAGGGGTAAAATAACTTCATGTTAATGCAAAATACCTCAAAATAATCAAAATTTGAATTCAAATTAGATACTAAAATCGTGATTTCCCATGGAAACTCACGTTTTGTCAGGAGAGTTGGTGATCAAGAACATAGTCATGAATTAACTATTGAGTCATGACAATCCAATATCCATACTTCTAGACTCTCCAAATAATTTAAGATATCTGATACCATTTTCCAATGAAATGGATTGGGGAAACCTAACATGTCACGTGAAATGATCCACCACAAGGCCTAAGGGGAATTTCATATTTCCCCTAATAGTTAACTAAATAAAAGATAACACAATATAACTATTGGTAATATTTTCACCATCAAATAAGAATAATAATGTAATGGAAACTACTGAAAATATATCATAGCACATCCATACATTAGACTTACATAAATATTAAATAAATAGTTTCAAATACATGAATGACCAAACATAAAAAAAAGAAATAAATATCCAAATGAATCATAATTAATAAGGATGATCCAACTTATTTTTATGAAAGTATAGATCACCCAAGAACCATAAATCACAAGTTTTACATAAATAAAATGATAAATAAATACAATAATAAGATGAATTGTCTAATACAAGAACATACAAAAAATAAATTAAAACATAAGATACTGTGATACATATCTATGTGATCCAAAATCAATCAACACATACACAAATATCTATCAACAAACTAATTGAATGAAATCCAAATTGATATCAAAATATAGGTACCAGTATCAAATATGAAGGTTACACACACACACACACACACTCACACACACTCGCACTCACACATGAGTTTATATGAAAGGTGTGAGTGAAAGATTCCAAATATAATTTTACTAAAGTGTATATTAAAATCCTCTTATAAATAATTTCATAAATTTTAGTTTTAACAAACATTTATAAAATTGTTTTTTATAAATAATACCATAAATAAAAAATAACATTTAATTTATTTTTATAAACCATAAATCCATTTTCACCAAAATAATATTAGGAATATCACTAGGAAATTATATAATATAATAATAGACTTTTCTTTGGGAATCCTTAGAATTATACAATCTATTGTGAACCTGGTTGCAATGTCAACACCAAATTAATATCTTGGTCACACTAGATGGTTTAACTAAGTATAGAAAAATCATTCCTAGGGCACTAGCCAGAGAAGAATCTAAATTAGTGTATCACTCATGTAGATCCTCTACTAAGTAACCTTGGGTTCCTAAAAAAATAAATCAAATAGTCTTGATAAAATTATTAATAACAAGATCAACAAATAGATCATTAATAAAACATATCAAATAAACCTCATATCTCCTTAAACACCCCCTCAAGAAACAACCCTTTTTCCATATCATATAAGGATTGAATAATAATCTTCCATTCACATCCCATATATGGGAAAATCATATAAAAGGTATAATATAAAGAAGGGTTCTCACCACTATGGTGAAAAATCATCAAAATAATTTATTTTATAAAGTTCCAACTTGGTCATTAAAACCTACTTGGAATACCAACTTCTAAAACCATCTTTTTCACACACCAAGGAAGCTTTCATCACATTCAAAATGGGCCTTCAAATTTTATATAGAATATAATTTCATAAAATTACTGTGAATACCAATTATGAACCTCACTTAAAATCATTAATTTCCTCCCTTTAGAGTCTTCTGAAAATAAAAAATTATTTTAATTGAAAAAAGACCTTCAAAATAAGGGTTATATTTTTTGGAAATTAAAATTGGGAAAAAACCATTATATTAATCATTATATTAATTTAAAATATCAATTCATACATTTTTACAAACCCTTTTCATGTCAAAACATGTTAGTTAATAATGTCCATAATAAATTCATTAAAATACTCCATGATAAATATGAAAAACATTAGAATCATTATCTAAACCCATTATGGGTATAACATATAGGTATATTTTCATAGATAATATACTTTAGAAACTCCATAATTTCAAAACAGGTAGAATAATGGATCATCATAAAAACACCTACTCCAATCCAAGTAGAAACCACTCACCTTTAATGGTAGATGCCCAATCACATAAGAAATTTTTCTCTACAAACCCTAAACAATAAAAACCCCATGATTAAACTTAATCAAACCCTAAAACCAAAATTAATAATGATTAGGGTTTAGGGAAGAAATTAAATCAAAGGGTGATTGGAATGAGGGAGTAATGGGGAATGAAATATTGGACTTTACATTAGAAAATAAGTTGAAATTTAAGGAAGAGGAGACTCAAATAATAGAAGGGGGATGAGAGATATTCCTTGAGTATTCCATTAGGTCCTCCAAATGAGAGAGGGATAAAGGTAGGGATAAAAAAATAAAATAAAAGAAGGGTAATCAAGTAGCTTCCAAAAATTAAATACCTAGGTAGATCACATGGTATAGCTGCATGGTTTACCAAATCATGCACTAATCATGCAACTCACAATGCAATAAAACTGTAGCTCAAAATGTTTTAGCTGCACGATTAAAAAACCTATGTAACCCCCACCACAATCGATCGATAAAACTCTTCATGGTTTCCTATCATGGCTTCCAAAATCATGCTCAAGGTGTGCACTAGAAACCTCATACATAAGAAACACTCACACAATTTCCCCTTTACAAAGATATTCTACATAGTTATGAAGTAACTATTAAACTTGGGTAAAACTCATATATAAGATACAATATAATGATACTTGCTTGAATGTAATGTTTTCCATGCAATTTCATGTAATCATGAAGTAACCATGAGAAAAATAAAAAACATAAAAATTTGAAGGTCAAATAAAAAACTCCCAAAAATTTAAAGTATCCCATAATCATATAATATTTAATACAATAGTGACATAAATATTTCACTTAAATGAATCATCAAAACATATTAGTCAAAGGGAAAGAAGAAAAAATCCACAAATAATAGATGTTATAAAGGATGAAAATGCCAATATTTTCAGAGATTTTATTATTTATAATATTTTTATAGTGACCAGTCTAGTCTAACTAAAGTGGTCCCTAAAAAAGCTACATTACTGTTGTCCCTAATAAAAAAGGAGAAATGTTCTTGAATCAAGTGAAAAGTTGCATTTTTTGCATTGATTATAGAAAATTGAATTTTAAAACATGAAAATATAACTACCAACTTCTCTTCCAAGACTATATATTGTAAATATTATATGGAAAGTAATATTACTATTTTATTAATGGGTACACTACAATTTTTAAACTCCAATTACACCTAATGATCAAGAAAAAAATGTTGACCTATCCCTTTGGAGAATACACATATAAGAAAATGATTTTTTTGCCTTTTCAATGCTCATACAACCTTCTAAATGTATATGATGACCACTTTTCTGAAATAATTTATTATTTAATATAGGTTTTCATTGAATAAATTATGATTTATGGTGATTCATTGAAATCATATATGTATTTATTATATTTGGTCTTAAAAATGCATTTATTATCACATAATGTTGAATTTTGAAAAATATCACTTCTTTGTTACTAGTGGGACTGTTTTAGGAGATATAATCTCTTATAAGGGTATTAGATTTTATACTTTTAATATTTAAAATATCTAACCACATCCTAAACTGACATTAGTCTATGATATAAAATCATTTATCAGATATGTTGGTTTTTATTAGTGATTATATAAAACCTCGATATTTTATAAATTATTTTCTTTAAATAATATATTTGTTATCATGTGGTATATGCACCACCGAGTTTAAATTAACTAAGATATACTAAAAAATATTATTATTTAATTATTTCCACTATAACCTAGCCATTAGTTTGGAGAGTATTCATAGGAATTAATGTATTATGAAATATATATTGAATGATTCTTTAGTAAAATGAATAGAAAATAGTGAATAGATTATCAATTTGTTGGAAATGAAGATAAAATCTTTTCATTCCAAAAGGGATGTTTTTTCATAAAACTATTCTTATATACACAATTTATTTTTATCTAAATAAATTACAATCATAATTATTGATAAATTATTCTAATTAAATAAGTAAATTATATATCCAATTTAATGAATTAATTTTAATTTAATTGTGGTTATTTTTAAATGAATGGTAATAATGTCATTTAATGTTTCGAAAATATATATTTTTTAAAAATTGTTTTCGTTGCATTTTGTGTGTGTATATAATAATTAATTTCTATCAATTTTAAAAATAATGTTTGAATAAAATAGATATAGTGTTTAAATTTTTTATGTTATAATACTTTTAGACTGATTTTTTGGGGATTTTTTTGAAAATATTGATTTTGAGTTAATTGTTAAAAATATCAATTTTTGATAAACTGTCATTTCTTTTCGTTAAATCACATAATTCAAACGAATAATTATGGTTTACTTTTTTTAAAATAAAAAATATCCCTTTTATTAAAGACAATATAATTAATTTCATATTAATCATCATTATACTTTACTTTTGTATACATTTTTTTTATGCTTAAAAAACATTTTTCTAAAAACCGTTTTCATTGTATTTTACACACATATAATAAAATATATTTCTAAAAATTCAAAAAATTATATATTATAAAATGTATATAAAATTTGTAATCATACTGTTGGAATTTTGTTATAAGGACAATTTTAGTTTTGGTCACAAAAATATGTTATCGAGTTAGAAAAATGAGTTATCACTGTAAAGTTAAACTACGGTAAAAATTGAAATTAAGTGGAAAATTCCAAAACATCCTAAAATACTATCAATTATTTTCTATGTATGAGTGGTTTGTCAAACTATAATCCTTATTGAACTATTTTGGGTGGCTTACTTTAAAATATTATTTTTATTCCAAGAAAAGAATGTGTTATATTTAATAAATGTCATTTCTCTCATTTTATATGATAAATAAGTTATCATGATTAAGTTAATAGTAAATAAATTATAAACAAGAAATATTAAAATAATGATTTATAAAAATTTAATTTAATGATAATAATTTATTTATAAATTTATATATATTTTTTAATTAGTTAACCCCTTATGTAGTATCTATACAATGGTTGTCAAAGTATAAGAGAAATTAAATAAATAGTCTTAAAAGTATTGAAGTAACAATATTTAGATGATTTATGGAATTAAATAAATTTTAAAGATAATTATAAATAATAAATGATGATTTAAGTGTTTTAATTTCAATTAAATTGTTATCTCTATTCCTTAAAAGTCAAATCTTGTGAATATTATTGAAAATGACATTAAATGGTATTTAATATTTAAAAACATATTTTTAATAATAATAAAATCATAAAAATATTATAATAACTCAATAGTATTGTAAATATTCTTAGATATCATTAATGATCCATTTATGTTCCACTTTTCATTATAAAAATTAGCTTCCTAACCCTTAATGATTGAAAATTTTGTTATAATTGTTAAAGTTAAATAACGATAGGGAGGGGGATAAACCAAAAGATAAGGTTTGAAATGAAATAAAAACTTTTATAAATTTGATTTTATGAGTATTTTTAGACCTTAAAATAATTATAATCTTATATATAAAACTTTTTATCAATTTTATATGAGTTGGCACATATTATATATTAATATTTCATGTATTTACAAGATCTCCACCCACCACACATATAAAAGGGAATATTTTATCTTATATTCATCACACCTATTGATTCATTTACCTCAACAAATACCTACCAAAATAACCCAATAAAATTCATATTGATTTCCCAATGGTTATGGTCTTACAAAAATACCAACCATATAAAGGTGTAAGGTGTATTTTAAGGGAGGTTTTCTAAAGAAGAGGTATAATTCCTTACCAATTATTTCATGTTTATTTATTATTAAACAATTTTTAAATATTTTTTATCCTTGATAATATAATAAAATAAATATATTAAATATACTAAAATTTCATTATTATTATGGTATAACTCTTTTTCATATCTTTTTCCATCTTATGGGAAATGAAAACATTTTTGTTATATACGTATAAATTACCACCTCCACAAAGCGATGCATTTCGTTTTCTTTAAAAAACTCAAATGTATGGTTATAAATATGGAATTAATATATAGATATATTGAAATTATTATGGTTATTTAAAGTTAAAATATTACATGAATTCTTACCCTTTTCTCTCTTGTAAAAAATGGAAACGTCACTCTTGTGTACATGCAGACTACCACGTCCATGATATGACATATTTCATTTTTCAAGTTCACTATCCATGAATAGTTATTAAATATATTTAATGGATAATAATAATAATTTTTTCATGATTAATATTATATAGATGTTATAAACATGACTTCTTTGACAATATTAAAGTAATCAAAGTCATTTTGGACTTATAAATCGAACATCCTCAAAACATCCAACGTGAAGTTAACCATTTTACTAAATAAATAAAACATGGTAAAAATGAAATAAGTGGAATAAATATAACAGAATGAAAATGAAATTTTCTTTTAATCAATTATAAAAATATTATAATATTATTACTCATTAGGGTAGACATATGAACAAAATGAGACAGGACTCGAGGTAAGGGACTTTATTTTAAAAATATTGTTTTAATGTTTTTATTCCAATTATTTTATCTTTCATTTCTAGCTTCTATTAATTGGTTTATATAATTGTATTATTTATTATTCAATGGTTTATAATGGTCATTTTGAAATATTTTTGACTTTTTTTACAAAGTATTAAATGGTAATATTTTCAATATTTTCTGCATGATTTGTTTTTGTAATATCTTTACTATAGTGTGAATATATTTTTTATTTTAATGATTGTTCAATGAAAATATTTTATAACTGCTATAACCATTATGTTAATTGAATATTAACATATATTTTTATATATTTTTATTTAAATAAAATATTTTTCTCAGGATTTTTAAAATTTTAATTTTAAAATATTTTTATGAATAAATAGAAATTTATTCTTATTTTTATGAGATAACTAAATTTTTTATATCATATGGGAGTGAATTTAAATTCAAATGATTTTTTATGGTTAAATTTTATTCTATTTGTGTTTTATTAATTTTATAGTTCTTTGAAATTTTATATGATTTATGGGTGATCTTGATATAACTTTGATAATGGGTGAGACCAATATATATATCAATTTCCTTGGGTAAAGTGACCGGGTTTACCCATGATAGAATACTCTTAAGAGATATGGAAATTATCTAATTAGGTAATTAAATTATAAAAGTGATTATATAGACAGTTTACCACGATACCAACATGGTTTCTCAATTCATTTATGGGTTTTTAAGGGAATATTTTTAGTTAATAAGATATGAAAATGAAATCATGATTTAAGGAATGTGTACGATCTTACAAAGGTGAATTTTTTTTCATGAGTTCTCATGTTTTCCTCCGTAAATTTCATGTTTGATTTTTCGTTTTTTCTTCCTTAAAAAAATTTATTATGAAAATTTTAGTCTTTTAAGTTGATTTTATGATTAATTGAGTTATTATTTTGAGTTCAAAAGTTTATTATGTAAAAAGTAAAACTTAATTATGGGATTTCATGAATTTAAAATAAATTAATGTGTTCTCCTTCTTTTTATATCCGTTACAAATATTTTTGTGTGCATCCTAGGTTTTCAAATGTTTTTCATGGGATTTAAGGATGCCTAGGGAATATATAAAGGTCAATAGTGACACATATTAAATGAAGAAAAAGTGTCATTAATAAAACATGAATGTAAATATAAGAACATTTTTGTTAAAAAAATAGAAATTGAAATAAAGTTTCCACTTTGTTTTGTAAGGGATTTATTTTTGATAGTTTTTCCTAATTATCTAAAACTCTAAACTGAAAAGGTACTATTAATTTAAGAATGTTAAACTCTTGATATAAGACTTATAATTATGCGTTGTTTAAGTAATGTGGTGTAATTGGTTGATCCATAATTTCAAAATTATTTCACTCCTAGTAACTTGATTTCTTGAAAATAATGTTCTATTTTTTTTTTGATAATGATTACAAGAGATTCTTCATTGAAATCAAAAACTCACTCAAATTTACCCCCATCATCCAATATACTGACCATTATATTCATTTTCAACTGATTTTTGATGCATTTGATGGAGTCATTTGGGGTTATACTTGGTTATAGAATAGAAAAGATTTATTTTTCATATATTATGCCTAAAAAACATTGGATTAAATTAAATCCAATTTCTCTATTAATAAAAATGGACTTAGCTATGATTTTTAACTTTAGAGAAAATTAGGCCCTATATCTTAGGTTCTAAATTTATCATCTTCATAGGATATTTATTTTTAAATTTATTACAAAAAAAGTCATTCTAAATTGAGGATAATAAGATAGATTCTAAAACATTAGGAGTTTTATCTTGAGACAAGGGATGTACTTGGAAATGAAAATCGTATTTATGATCATATGAGGAAAATTTATCATTCTTATCATTATGAATTTATTGATATGAAATTCCTAATTTAAAAAATATCATCTCTCACGTTAAATAAAATTATAATGTTGATCACTTGATAAAAATTTATCATTTTTATATTTCTGAACCGAAATTCCTAATAGAAAACTCATTATCTCTAACTTTAAAATTACCATGATATTCCATGATATTCCATCATTTGGAATTTTTTTCATCGGTGTTTCCTTAAAAAAATTTCAAATGATTTCAATGAAAAATTTTCTTTTAGAAGATAATAACATTTGGAAGATTAATTCTAATAAGGAAATTATGATACATGTTGATAAATATGAATATTAATTAATATTGAAAATTTCCTCTCATTTCTTGGAGGTGGTGTATTTGTACCAGAAAAGACCTCCATAAAGGTTTTAGACTTCTGATTCTTATAGGTGTAAATTTTCATGGATTTATATGATTTTTATCAATCTTGTTCCATGTTACAAAAATCTGGCTGGATTTATAAAAGAGATGAGTTTAACTGAAAACCCATAATATTCTATGAAATATTTGATGTTTGGGGTATATATTTAATAAAATCCTTACCTCATTCAAAATGATTCGCATACATTCTTATTACAATTGACAGTGTTTTTAGGCGGGTCAAGGCCATACCCACTAGAAAGGATGATATACATAAAATGGATGACTTCATAAAAAATCACATCTCTAATAGAATTGGTATCCCTCATGCCTTTATAAGTTAATTAGGAACCCACTTTTATAATAAAACCTTGAAATATATTATGCAAAAGAATGGGGTTTACATAAAATATTAGTTTCAAATAACCCAAAAAATAATAGATTAACAAAAATTTCAAATAGGTAAAGTAAAAGAGTTATTGATATAATTGTTTAGACCATATAAAGATATTGGTAAAAAAACATAGTGAAATAATTTGGGCTTAACAAACAACTTAAAATGCACATATCGGGATATCTCCATTTAGGAACTTATTTTATAAATCATATAATTTCATATTTAAACATAAATATAAATTATTTTATACTATTAAAAAATTCAATTTTTATTGTGAAAAATAATTCAATAGGATATTAATTCAATTAAATGATCTATAAGAAATTTTATTTTGTTACATTTAAAATTAAATTAGTTTTGAGGAAAAAGAAAAGTTACTCCATGACAAACACCTCCTATGAATGGTTTTTCATAAAGGGTAAAATGTAATTATATTCAATTCTAATTTTCAACTTCACCCAAGTTAGATTAATTCTCAATGATAAGGTCTATTTATTTGTTCCAATGTTTACCCTTTGGATGTAGTTCCATTCAATGATTAGTTTATAATAAATAAATTAATTATAAATGTACATCGATTAAATCTCTACAATAAGAGGAAATATCCATTGTACATTATCTCAAATTCCACTAAAATCTCTTCTTCTAGTGAGGAACCACCACTAGATAGTGATGGATACTCTCTTAATCCACACCATAGAGAACCCCTTTAACCAAAAAACCCTCTCTCGCTCCCTCTAACCCTTGATATCTTTCTCTATTTATAATCTCCACACCACCTTCTCTCCTTAATTCAAATTATTTTTTATCTTCCATTTTCACTAACTTCCATTTCATTTCTCAGTTAAACTTTTCTTTTTAAATTTAATTTATTTATGTTTTTAATAATAAAAATAATCGTAACTACTCAATGAAAAATTTTGAAATTTTTTCCAACCATTTTAGATGAGTTAAGATACTTTTTTATATGAATGTTTTTTATTTTCTCTAAAAATTTAGATAAATTATTATTTCCCATAAATAATAAGTTTTTAATTATTAACTTTATACTAGAACGTTAATTTCCCGTACCCATGATATGTACACTAATATTTCTTTCCAATGTTATCTATACCCATCTATTCTTATTTTTTTCAACCCTGATTATGAATATCATGTTTATTGTCATTTAAGTTGAATTTACCAATTTAGTGTGCATTATTATGATAAATTGATTTTTACCATGTGAGAATTAAAATATTTTAATTACTTCACTATACCCACATTTTAATATCTCATTTTTAATACCTTTTATAACATATGAAGTCCCATTTATTATGACCACATTACAAGACTAAAATATTGTTTCACCCAACATTTAAATGTATTTTAACTGAACATTTCTTAAAATTCATGTGTGTAGGGAATTCATTTCATTTATGTATCAATTTCATTGATTATAAATTTTTCTTCATATTATATGAGAAAAAAAATATTTTATTATGGGGGAGAGAGGTTTTCATTCATTAAGTCTTTTAAATGATATATTTTCACTATTATTTTGTATATATTTTAATAAAATGTTCAAAAAATGGAAAATATATGAAAAATGATAATGTTTATATATATATATATTAAAAGAATCATATCTTATTTTTTTCTTGAGTTATTGTGAGAAGTATTTAGTGTTGTATATATTTTCAAATTTAATCCCATTGTATTCAAATTTACCCTCTTAAAACATCTTTCATGTGTTTATTCACTCTTGAATATTTGTTTCCATTAACATTTTTATCCCATTTCATTTGTTATACATTGTTTTATCCCTATTGATTTTCCCTCTTTCTCCATACTTAACCAATTTTCCTAGGATAATATAACCACTGAAATACATTGTATAAATAACTCCTTTTATTGTGAACTATATTATGAGAATGGGAGTGGATACATTATATAAGATATTATATTTTCAATTTAAGGTAGAGAATATAGAACATCCTAGAAAATTTCATCATTGTGGGAGGAGTGAATTTGAAGTGAAAAAATTTTCTAATTCAGATTATGAGATTGAAAAATTAATTTTTTAACAAATTATTATAGTAATAATATTTTTTAAATACATTATTAATGAGTAAAATAGTTTATACACCCTGATTATAGAATTTGTTTTAGTATTTTTTGCTACATGAAAATGAATTGGTTGTGTGTTTGTGTTTTTTATGCATGAGGAAATTCACTATTATAAGTATGGGGTATTTGATGTTATATATTTATTTATAAATTTTAAATCATACCCATTACTATTTTTTCACTAAAAATGAATAATTATCTATCAATTTTTATGTTTTGATCACAAATATACATATATAGAGTCATTCAAATTCAACCAATCACTATGTTGTTTGGAGTTTGGATCATTAATTTCATGATATTGACCCAAATTATTTAATTAAAAATTATAGTATCCATGGTTAATATTTTCTATAAATATTTAAATTGGATCATTAGCTATTATGACCATTTAAAGGGCCATTTGCATCACATAAAAGGGCCCCTAGAATTGATCCAGAAAACCAGGCTAGATTTTTTTTTATTTTCTAAGATCAAGTCCGAAGTCTAAATTGAATAAAACCACACCAAATTTTCACACATATTATGAAATAAATTAGTAAAAAATTCAATTTTCATACCCAAAATTTATATATCCCAACAAATAAATACATTCATAACCTGAATTCTACTGAAAATTGGATAACAACTCAAAAAAATTAAATTTTCTCATTATACACCATTTTAATTGAGAAATAATATTATGTGAATAAATTACATATTAAGGAAATATTATTTTGGAGTATTTTGATTCTAAATTTTTACTTTATATTGGACTAAAACTCAATAAAGTTTATGCCTTAAAATAAATCATAATCATCTAAGATAATAGTACATGTTTTTATAAAAATTATGATATAATTAGCTAAAAAGGTATAATTTCTATGAAATTTTGTGTGTGGATAGTGAAAATAAGGATAAAAATATTTCCCAAGTAATGATTTTAAATATAATTTTATCTATATTTAAAAATTCACTTACCAACCTAGATGAACATTTTAGAGGGGAAAACTCCACTACCTATGGCTATAATTACATGAATATATTTACCACAAAAACAAGTTTCATTTAATTTTTTTAGGATCATATTAAATTACCACACATTGATTAAGGGGATATGATTACCTTTAAACTCTAGTTCCCAATTTTTGTTTCCATTTCCCAATAAATTTTTCTTCATTTTCTCATCTAGATTTTTATATCATTGCTATTCCTGTAATAATTTCATTTGAATATTACTAAAAGTCTCATCATCTACTATTTTTATCATCAAACTTCTATAGTTAAATTCAAAATGTTATAAAATTACTTTCAATTCTCTTGGAATACCATCTCTCTTTCCCTTTTTAATTTAATCATACATGTGTGTTATTTTTATATTATTTTTGTGTGTGAGTAACATCTATACCACTCTTTTCTGGGCCTGCTCTTTTTTAAAAACATCATTACAAATAGCCCATAAAGATTTTAACCCTAACAATGGATGAGTAATTCCCCCTTTTTGGTGATTCATAATTTTTATTTGTTTTGTGATTGAGATCTATGCTCATTTAATGTTCATTAAACTAACACTGTGTATATTAAAATAGATATGTCATTTGTTAATTAATAATAAAATTTAACTTATGGATTCCTTGGATTATTGGAAACTCCAATACATACGGGTTATTAGATTATTGAACCTTCTAGAAACAATAATTTGTTAATATAAACAACTTAGTTGAGTTTTGGATTAAGGTATATTTTGGTACTCTGATCAAAACCATATTTTCAATTAGATGTTAGTTTAATAGAATTATTTAAAAAAAATCAAAGATAACATAAGCTTTATTCCCTAATTTTAAAATCACTATAATACATATTAAAATTTTCAATGAATCTTCACCCACTAATCAATTCTCATAATCTCTAGTAAAAGACTATCCCCCATTTTAAATATAAACAAAAAAACTAATTCCAAAATTAAATATACCATCACTAAGTATTTGACCAGAGTGTTGCAATACACATTATAACACGATACTATAACTTTTATTGCTTATAGTCAACAATAAATCATGAATCAATTGTATCCATTATTTTATGAATTTTATGAAATTTTTCTATATATGATAAACCCATCCAATGAACTTACTTTTGATGTATTCCTTATATGACATTACTGCGTGTACATATTTTGTTTTAACATGTTAGGATTATTTATTATGGTTGGACTATGGTTGCACTATCCATATTATAATATTGATAATGGATGATGTTTTATCCTTATCTATTTTTTTTTATGATTATCCAATAGAGGGTATTTTTTTATGGTATATAGTAACCCTCACTGATAGTCGGTAACCTCTAACATAACAGAGGTGTGTTTATGGTTACTTGGAACCCTATGATGCCGATCCATTTTGGTCAGTTAGGTTGGGGATATTACAATGTGGTATTGAAGACTTACTTCCTTTTTTTATAATTAATATATTATATATTGTGGTAGGTATGGTCAAAACATTGGATGAACCCTTTTCTTGTGCCTAACTAACACCCATATGTGGAAGGTTCGAGGTTTAAAGGCATTTGATTATTATTATTCGGATTTTGGGAGTTAGGATTTCGATATTTACATGGAATTAGATGTGAAATTTATGGTACATTATTATAATTTTTCCTAGGGTGTCAAAATGGTGTGTGTTCATACATCATATTTGGCATGTGGTATTCACCTAAATTTTCAATCTTGGTTATAATTGAGGATATAAATACAATATAGGGATTGGTTATTTAAATTATTAAAAACAAGTTATACATTGTTTTTCCTATATAATTAATTTCTGTAATTCTAGTTTTCTTAACTATGATCATTAGTTCTTTTATTTATGTATATAATAATTGGTTATGTGGATCTATGATTATTTTATACTAGGTATGAGAGAGGGTAGGTTGGTCTAGTTACATGATCAAGATGTTAGAGAACCATATATCATAAGATGTTTGTATATAATAGTGGGATTTGTTTCTTGTTACTTATTTCCCTAAAATATGTTATTAGAAACTATAATATACATATACTCATTGATGCATTTGACAACTTAGAATTATACAACCTCAATAGTCTCTATTGGAGTTCCAGGACAGTAAGGACCAGAAAGCCCTAATAACTGTATTTTCAGAATCACAGTATATACCAGACTTCATATGGATGAGAAGAAAAACATGAGATTTATTTAGTATTATCTATCAAGGTTTAAACATAAAAACCTTCATGGGTTATTTATTTATCATAAATATATTGTTAAAGATTATTTATGGGTAAAATTATATGTTAGAAAGAGGATTTAGAGAAGTTTTGAGGAATTTTGGATGAAAATGGGATATGGTAATAGAGGTTCTAAATATATCTAAGTACTAAATGGGTTGGTACATGATGGAAGAAGAAGAGTTTCAACACTATTTTCAATAACATATGGTACACAATTGAACAATAGTATGTCCTTAGTGGAATTAAAATTTGTTTTTTTTAAACATGGGGGAGGATTGATCTTTTCATCTTATTATCAGACCCCAAAATTGGATCATAATCAGTATTTTACCCTCATCAACTTTTGGTTTCACCCTCATGGGGATCTCCCTCTTATATCCTTTATCCAAATACATTCCACCTATAAGAATTTCCTAGGTTTATTTTATTTATTCCGGACAATTCATCTATGAAAAGGTATGAATGTTTTCATCCACTAATCACTTTTCCAATCCATTTTATTTTCATAAAAAGACATAATATTATACACCCCTAATATAGGTATCATAAAATTCATCATTTCATTTGGTTTCCATCCAGTAAAAACACTTTATAAGATTCACCTTGGTGATATCAAGGTATTAGCTTGGTTTTTATTCCTTGATTTAATATTTCTTAATTTAGGTGGGAAAACACCAATATTTACTTATTCTTGTTTTTTCCATGATTCAACAAGTGGACTAAATTTTCCCCTTGTAATTAAAAGGAGTATTCAAAATTAACATAATAGGTGACCCCCTTCTTACTCTCATACTATCATAGTTGAATAAAAAATTCTTTAGGGTTGAGTAAAATTAAAATAAAATAATAATTTTTTATTATAAAATTTCTTATGAATGTATTTCAAATGTTTGAGGGAACTTTTGATCTAATCCATTGATAATATTTATTTTTCAATACCTTTATTATTAATGGGTATCCATTAATTACTTAATTTTTTGTTATCATGACTAATTTTTTTACATGTTGAGTGAAAACCCTATATGATATCTAGTTGTGTTTTATTGCTGTGTTTAAAAGTGTTCAATATAGAATCTATAAGTTGTTTTTCTAGTGTGCATTTATAATCAATGATTTTTGTGATTTAATATAAATCTATATCAATTAATATTTTCTAGAAAGGGGTATACCATTTAGATATGAATCTTGTGTAGGCACCTATACTATTGTTGAATAAGTTCATGGTTGGGATGTGTCCACAATGATTTCAATAATTATATCCCTTTACCCTTTACCCATGTAATGGGAAACAAGTTTTCCCTAACTCATTATACATTATTCTCTTTCCCCAGTATGGGTTGTAAATCCTTGAACCATTCAATAGGAAAACACACACACACACACACAACACACAAAGACACACATAGGTGTTTGTGTTTGTGTGTTAGATTATTACTGCATGTAGAGGATGGAAGAATTATTTCATCTCAAATTTTGAGGTAGTTCATAAATTGGTATTTCAGGCATGGATCCTCCCCGTAGTCGGGGTTATTTATATTTTCTTATGTTTATACTAGACTTGTTAGATATAACATATTGAATATTGTTCTACATATTCCATTATCTATATATTTTTTGTTTCAATAACTTTTGATTATGATTATAATATTGGGTTTGGTGGTGAAAACCATATATGTATTATTATACTAATTCCTAGAACTTTCCCCCTAGGGGATTTTTGGATAGTTTTTTGTACATGTCCCGAGTAAATATAAATAACTCAGACCTAGGATCTAGACATACATAGAGAATGGAGTTTGGGTGGATTCTTTTTGGGATATTTATTGATGAATATGATTATGGATATATGGATTTATTGGTGGTTTCCTAAGAATATTTCAAAAATATTTTCACCACTTTGGGGTATTTAGGCCATGGTTGGTTGAGTTTTCATGTGTATATTTATCCTTTTTTATAATTTTACATATTTTATAGACTATATAGATTTATTTGGATTTGGAATATATGTTTTTATAGGTTCATATCATGATAATACAGTAATATTATTCATTTAAACTAATTATTATATTAGCTATATAGTTAGACACTCAGTTTAGTTAGATCATAAATTTACTCATGAAAGTTATTTTCATTCAACCATCTTAGTTTACCATATCACGAGAAGGTGTAAAAAACATGCCAATATTTTTTCATTTAACCTAAGGTGTTTACAACAGCCTTTAGAAATCAGGAGTATCAGTTGACGTATCTGGGAATCCCATTTGAAAGCTATTTGGGTAATCCGGTCACATTTTTTGTACTTTGGGTTATGGCTCACTGAAAGCACGATAGTCTACCTCTCTATGAAATAGTACAGATATAAAAAGAAATCCTAATTCATTTAGTGTGTAAAAATCCCACACAATAACCTCTAGAAAACAAATCAAAGTGTATTAAGGTAATATAAAAAAATATAGGGAACATTAATATAACAAACCTTCTCTTTATTACACACATAGACATGATTTATTACATAAAATCATCACTTGATACAACATTGATGATCAAGAGGACTAGTGTATTTGGGGATTCAGAACATTATATAACGACATAAAACATGAAAAAAAACATCTTTATTGAAAACTTACTTTACAAGACCACTACATTCCCTCGTACTTAGTATTTAATGGGGTAACCTGAGGACATGCATAAGAAATGGGTGAGCAATAAAGTTCATTATTGGAGTAAAAAAGAAATAAAATGAATAATACAATACATTTTTGGCAATAGTAATATCAACAGATAATAAGAGAAACATGAACATAAAGGCATGATATAACATGATTATCATAACATGGAAATGTAGAAAACAACACTTAACACGGTATTATCATGACAAAAGGCTCATTGCACATGGATCATGAGTAAACCCTCATTGAACATGAATTAGAATGATTAAAACCTCATTGTAGTTGGATTAGAATGAGTAAAACCTCATTTCACTTGGGGTATCATTATACTAATCTTTACCCAATGTATTGGAGCGCTATCATGGTGTACCCTTCTTAGTCCTTTTATTTCATGCCTAAGTGTGCCACATGGATGATATAACATGGATTCATTAAAAATAATTATGTATTCCATGATAAAGGACTTTGGAATTAATACATGAATATCTATAATCAATAAGTAAATCTTTATAAAGATAAATACCCTTGATAGTGAAATGGTGTAACACCCCGAGCTTCTACGATACGCTTCTCTTTCAATAATGCAATAGCTTGCATTGTATGCAAGTTCAAGATTCTAACACACCGTGAGCAATCAAAATAGCCATTATGAATTGTAATACCCACCTTTTGAAATTATATATATTTTATATTTCAAAATGGACTTCATTTTTGGATTCGTAATATCTAAATTAGCCTATGATTAATTTTTGGTATTTTTATGAGAACATCAAATTTTTTATGAATAGTGAAAAACACTTAAAAACAAATTTTTTAATCAAAATATTTTATAGTGATAAATTATACTATTTAGTGGTTTAAAGTGTAATTATAATATATTTTTACCATTTTATCCAATGGTGGTCATTATAATTAATTTCACTTTGAAATTAGACATAAACAATTGTCAGTCTTTTGATATATATTGTTTCTTAAAAACACGCTATTTGTTGTGACAGCGGGAATTAATTATAAAATTAATTAATGCAACATATATGTTTGGAATTTTCTAAAATAGACATCATTTTTGAGTTCGGAATATCAATTATAGCTTAGGGTGAAATTTTGGCATTGTTCTGAAAAACATCAATTTTTGATGAATAGTGAAACCACTAAGTGGTAGTTAAAAAACTAATTTTTCATTTAAATGAAACATTACCACTTAGGTGTTTTGATTTTAAAAAATATGACATACATGGTTTTCATTAGGAAGTAAAATGAGGGTCAATGGGATTAAAACAATTTTTTTGGTGAATAGTAACTTTTAAGTTTAATTAATCGCGATTAAAGGTAATTAGTGAAATTTAAGGTAAAAATGATATTATAAAAATATGAAAATACCTTTAAACTTGTCATACCCCTATTTTATGAGTAATTTCCGACCATGAAAATCCATCAGTCAACTTGGGGACCCCATGGAGCCACTTTGGTAGGAAAATGACATTAAAAACTTTTTATTTAATGTTAAAATAAAAATGTCACAATCATGAGTTGTTTTACTAAAAAAAATTAAATGGGGTTATACAAGTCATATTTTTGACTATAAATATTCATTAGAAAGATAAAAAGATTTCTTACATCATGATAATTGTTTTATAATTTTTATACTTTAAATTAATTAAATTATTTATGACACCATGATGATGCAGCGATTACCTCATTAATTAACGATTTAAATAAAATAAAACGATAATGTAAAATCTAAGAATTACACTTGTCAAAAACCTATTGGATCAGTATATTTCGAACCCTTATCACCTTATCGTAGAAATATATAAGTTTGGGACCTTTAAAATCCTAAACTCATTATATAATAAAGTATCATTTCATGACTTTCCAAGAGTGCCGCTCCTCTCCTCTTATAAAAGGCCCCCACCACTACCACCTTAATCACACCTTCAAAGCCTTTTGGCTCGGCCAAACTCTGCCCAAATACTCTCTCAACTTCCCTATATTACTCATATAAGCCTCAATTTGGTCAGAATATTTCCCAAGGAAGCCTTTGGCACAAATCAAAAAAGAGTTACCCGATTTTAAGGTAATGTCTCCTCTAAAGTTATTTTGTTTTATTTTGCTTCTCCAACACCTTAAACTCTTTTTATTCCTTTATTTTGTAACAAAATCAGTGTATTAAATATAATAGGATGTTTTTATATTAAGGATTAGAGATACACATACACACACATACATTTAATGGTTAAAGAACTTACTGTTTCTGTGGATGGAAAAATTTTGCCTCACGAAACGATGATTGTTCAACACTCATATAACACATTCAAAGGTGTCCATTAAGATTTCACTATATTTATATATGATATATAATATGTTTATGTTTTACATAAGGTTCTGTATTTTTCATTTATGGCATACCTTTATGGTTTCCATTATGGGTAAACGCGATATTTTCATTTTAGGAAGTGAGAACTGCCGCCCCCTAAAAGTGATTTGAATCGTTAATGCCATATGTGGGATGTATAAAGGATGGAGTAAATGGTGTTATACATTATATTATACAGGAATTATATTATACATGTATATAATTATAACTTCATTCCATTAAATATGAAATAGAAATGAAAGTAGCATTCATGCGTACGTACGGCTTACCGTCTCCATGAACGATGCATTTCATTTCTTACCTCTAAATGTAATGTAATATTATAAGTGAATGTATATAATGGATATATATGATGTATATGATATCTACATCATGAATATAATTATGGATATAATGGATATTTTTCCACATGAACAAAGTGTAATTATAAGAAGTTTATTTTTGACTCAAGTACCTAAGATCAACAAAACGACCGTTATTCACATGGTAATAAGTGATATAAAAGGAATAATGAACTTGATAAAGTTTCTTAATCAAGTAGAGATTAAATCTACTTTATTATTCAGGAGGTTAAATAATGGTCAAGTCAAGTCAAACATGAGGTAAGGGAGTTTCTTAACCCAATTTCCATTCTTTGGGTTAATCTCCTACTTTCAAATTATGTCATGATATTATTATGTCCTATCTTGTATTTGTAATTTCATTATGTGTAATTATAGTAAATACACAAAATAGATCTATTTTATTTTAAAAATGATCTTTTTAAGGACTTCATCTCAATCTCCTTTCAATGAGGAATATTTTGTTTTATACACAACTTTCATTTATATGGTGTATAAACCCCTTTGACTTTTACTTTTATTCAAAAGGAATATTTTTATATGAAGAGTTTTTACTAAAAGACAAATGGAATATTTTTTTCTTACGTATGTGGTGACAACGACTTCTCCACCGCCGTGACTATTATTTGAGTGTCGGATTCCTCTGTAAGCCATAACTTTTTTCTAAAAGAAAAATAAATAACATGTTTTACTTTTCTTTTATTTTGGTATTGAAAATGGTTTTGATAAAGTTTTTATTATATCAATGTCTTGTATTGATATCTTGTGATTGAAGTGTGGAAATATTATGTTTTCTTTATGCACGTTTTATGTGATACAATTATGTTATTGTTTATGATATATTTAAACCTGTTCATATGAGGAATGCATTGGACTTAATAAGTGACGGGTGGAGCCCGCTATAGCTTCTCGATGCATCGGCAGGTCTCATGAGACAAACTACTGTCTTGGCATGAGACCATGACAAAATCATATTTGTAGTCTTGGCACGAGGCCTTGGATATGTGGTTATGATATTCTGGAATTATGCATTCCATCATTATGAAAGTGGTTATTGATATTTCATGTGATTATTCGACTAGTAGAATATCCATGTGAGTAAGTAAATGGAATTATTTAATTTTATTTTTTCCATATTATGCTGAAGTTAAAGTTTAAAAAGGATTTTGTTTTAGTTATACATTCCCTTAAATGTTAATGTTTATTTATGAAAGCTTATGTTATATTTTTATCCTTACTGAGCATCTGAGCTCACCCCTTTCAATGTTTTAATTTTTCTAGGATGTGAAGAAGTATTTTAGGAATGACCTGCAGGGATACTCTGAAGGGGATATGAGTGTGGAAAATGGAGAATATGTTATCGTAGTTTTTCACTTTATGATGTAATGTAACATTTATGAATGTATCTAGTGTTTCCAAGGCTACTAAACTAATTGGCCTTTCGAGACTTGATCTTTTGTGATCATGCCAATGTTACACAATAATGCACTGACTCTGGGTAACTGGGGTCAGGGCGTTACAGTTGGTATCAGAGGCAGTTCAGTACTAATCATGGAAGCCAGATTTAGATAAAATCTGATTAGAGCACATAGCCATAAGATAGACTTTGAGGATTAGTATAGAATAACTTCCTAGAATTTTGGTATTATAGTGATTTTGGGAGTTTTCCGAGCAATACATCCTTGTATGGATACGAGCCGGTAGAGGCGGCTCTGGCACATATGTTCCTAAGGGTAAAACCCGAAAACACCGATTTGAGCTAGACTCGAACAGGAACTGGTGCACGAAAACGGGCCTTCCTGCACTCTTGGTTACGACACTCTTGGGGGATATGCTTAGGATAATTCTAATTTTCTTTACAAACCACTCTGAAGGGTTATGAGTATATACTTCCTCAAAGAAAACATTTTTATGATTATGGATTACATCTATAAATAGTTCAATTTATGTTAAGTATTTTACAAGTATGGAATTATGTATTTTGATTCATAAAGTAATCTAATTTATGCCATTGTTTAGAAATGGCGCCTAGTGGAAGGAATGGAAACCGTATCAATGCACGCACTCCATGTAGGGATTTCCCTCCTGTTCAGGATAATTATTGTGGATCTGGAGATACAACTAGTGCTGATCAACTTATTACCATACTGGGACAACTCACTCAGGTTATGAATAATAACCTTACTCGTATGGAGCATCCTGATCCGCAACGTGGAGGATCAATGTTAGACCGCTTCATGAGGCAACAACCTCCAACATTTAATGGGGGTACAAATCCATTAGTATCTGAGCAATGGATAAACTCCTTAGAGAAAATATTCCTTGCCTTGGGGAGTAGTTAATGGGAGAAGGTCATAATGGAAGTTTACCACATCACTGGAGATGTCGATCAATGGTGGTCACTGATTCAAAACACAAAGGAAGATGAAGAAGTATCAAGTATGGAATGGAGGGAGTTCAAATAGATTTTCTCAGAAAAATACTTCCCTCATGACCATAGAGCAGATATGGAAAGACAATTTCTGAGTCTGAGGTAGAAGGAGGATGAGAATGTCAAAAAGTATGATTCTAATATTACACGGTTAGCGAGGCATGCATCAGATTATATACGTAACCCAAGAAGTAAGATTGATCATTTATTTGATGGGTTAAAACTGTTTCTCCATCGAGATTTAGTCTCACAATACTTCTCGTCATACGAAGATATTGTCTCATGTGCTATCAAGATATAAAAGAAATTCTCAAAATCTTATGACAATAAAGTAAAGCAAGAGAAGAAGAGAATGGTGGAACAAGAGACAGATTAAGGGAAAAAGGGAAAGGAGGATTTTCTATTATGCGATAATTGTGGGATGAATCACCCTGATACTTGCCTAAAAGGAATTGGAGTTTGTTATAAATGTGGAGAAAAAGGTCACCAGGCACGTGATTGCAAGGGAAAGAAATAGGTTATCAATGTTGAATGCTACAATTGTAGGGAAATGGGGCATTATGCAAATGAATGTCCCAGGCGTCAGGGAAACTTAACTCAGAAAAGGCCATGGGATCAAAGACAATCTTATGTTGTTACTACAGTTGAAGTGGAATAATTAATGTATTGGTGCTTTTGGACTCAAGTATTACATTCTGGTTATAAGAATAATGTGATATATATAAGGATTTTACTACAATACTTGTTGTTTTCATTAAGGATTTAATATGATGAAGGTAATCATATTTTTAGTATGTGATAATAAGAGAAACTTAACTTTGTTTGTGGAATCTGATGTTACAATTGATTTTGGATTTTAAAGACCTTTTAGAAAATGTCTGGAAAACTGTATTTTGGATAACTATAAAGGTTGGAATAGATTAAGTTGAACTTTGGATAGTATTATTTAAGGTTAAAACATTTCTGAAGACTATTTTTGGAATATTATAATACTATAGTTTTAGGAAAAGGACAACCTGCAGGTTGGGAGATAACCCGTCGCGTCAGACAAAGCTACAAGAATCGAACCCACAACCATAGTGCGACAGGCCTTTATTACCAACCACTAGCCTACAAGAAGTCCCTGGTTATTAAAAAATGTTTTCCTAATCTAAATGGTATGTGTTAATATTTGGAACCTTATACAATTAGGATAAATAGAATATTTTTGAGTTCTATTACATTTTGGAGTGAATTATGGGTTTGTGGTAAAAAGTTATTAAAGAATGAAAGTTTACTTGATAAGAAAGTATATTTCCTTACGTTCTTAGTAAATCTCCTAAATAAATTCCTCAACTTTATAAAATGAAAATTAAAACAAAAACATTGTCGGTTAACTTTTCCTATTGGGGATTCAACGACCATTTAACCAATCACAATTTTGTGATTTTCTTGTGGTTAACTTTCTCCTAATCCTGTTTTCTACAACTCTCCATCAGACCTTGATGGGTTTTTTTCTTCCATATCCATATTTTCATAGAATCCTAGTATGGGCTATCTCGGGTGACCTTTGTACTTATCTTTCTTTCTATTAAAGTTATATTTTTATTAACCTTATTTCTGATGTGAGTTTTCCACAAAGGTATTTTATATTTTCAACCTTTTATTTTCAAAAAAAAATTCAAATTACGAGGACTCAATTTATTAAAGGAGGGGAGAATGTAACACCCCGAGCTTCCACGATACGCTTCTCTTTCAATAATGCAATAGCTTGCATTGTACGCAAGTTCAAGATTCTAACACACCGCGGCCAATAAAAATAGCCATTATGAATAGTAATACCCACTTTTTGAAATTATATATATTTTATATTTTAAAATGGACTTCATTTTTGAATTCAGAATATCGAAATTAGCCTATGATTAATTTTTGTTATTTTTCTAAAAACTTCAAATTTTTTATTAATAGTGAAAAATACTTAAAAACAACTTTTTTAATCAAAATAACTTATAGTGATAAATTATAATATTAAGTGGTTTTAAAGTTTAAATATAATATATTTTTACCATTTTATCCAATGGTGGTCATTATAATTAATTTCACTTTGAAATTAGACATAAATAATTGTCAATCTTTTGATATATATTGTTTCTTAAAAACACACTATTTGTTGTGACAACGGGAATTAATTATAAAACTAATTAATGCAACTTATATGTTTGGAATTTTGTAAAATAGACATCATTTTTGAATTTGGGATATCAATTATAGCTTAGGATGAAATTTTGGCATTGTTTTGAAAAACATCAATTTTTGATGAATAGTGAAACCACTAAGTGGTAGTTAAAAAACTGATTTTTCGTTTAAATGAAACATTACCACTTATGTGTTTTGATTTTAAAAAATCCTAAACACATGGTTTTCATTAGGAAGTAAAATTTGGGTCAATGGGATTAAAATAATGTTTTGGCGAATAGTGACTTTTAAGTTTAATTAATCGCGATTAAAGGTAATTAGTGAAATTTAAGGTAAAAATGATATTATAAAAATATGAAAATACCTTTACACTTGTCCTACCCCTATTGGATGAGTAATGGACGACCACGAAAATACATGGGTCAACTTGGGCTCCCCATGGAGCCACTTTGGTAGGAAAATGACATTAAAAACTTTTTATTTAATGTTAAAATAAAAATGTCACAAACATGAGTTGTTTTACTACAACAATTTTTAATTGGGGTTATACAAGTCATATTTTTGACTATAAATATTCATTAGAAATATAGAAATATTTCCTACATCATGATAATTTTTTTATAATATTTATACATTAAATAAATTAAATTACTTATGACACCATGATGATGCAGCGATTACCTCATTAATTAATGATTTAAATAAAATAAAACGATAAAGTTAAATATAAGACTTACACTTGTCAAAAACCTATTGTATCAGTATATTTCGAACCCTTATCACCTTATCCTCAAAATATATAAGTGTGGGACCTTTAAAATCCGAAAATCATTATATAATAAAGTAACAATTCATGACTTTCCAAGAGTGCCCCTCCTCTCCTCTTATAAAAGGCCCCCACCAATACCACCTTACTCACACCTTCAAAGCCTTTTGGCTCGGCCAACCTATGCCAAAATAATATTTCAAATTCCCTCTATTACTCATAGAATCCTCACTTTGGGCATAATTCTTCCCAAGGAAGCCTTTGGCTCAAATCAAAAAAGAGTTACACGATTTTAAGGTAATGTCTCATGTTATGTTATTTTGTTTTATTTTGATTCTCCAACACCTTAAACACTTTTTATTTATTTATTTTGTAACAAAACAAGTATCTTCAATATACTAGGGTGTTTTTATAATAAGGATTCTAGCTACACATACACACACCTACATCTAATGGGTAAAGAACATACTATTTCTGTGGATGGAAAATTTCTGCCTCACGAAACGATGATTGTTCAACACTCATATAACACCTTCAAAGGTGGCCATTAAGATGTCACTATATTTATATATGATATATAATATGGTTATGTTTTCCTTAAGCTTCTGTATTTTTCATTTATGTCATACCTTTATGGTTTCCATTATGGGTAAACGCGATATTTTTATTTTAGGAAGTGCGGACTACCGCCCCTCAAAGTGATTTAAATCGTTAGTGCCATATGTGGGATGTATAAAGGATGGATTAAATGATATTATACATTATATTATACTTGAATTATATTATAACTTTATATAATTATAACTTCATTCCATTAAATATGAAATAGAAATGAAAGTAGCGTTCATGTGTACGTACGACTTAACGTCTCCATGAACGGTGCATTTCATTTCTTACCTCTAAATGTTATGTAATATTATAAATTAATGTATATACTGGATATATATGATGTATATGATATCTAAATCATGAATATAATTATGGATATAATGGATATTTTACCACATTAACAAAGTGTAATTATAAGAAGTTTATTTTTGACTCAAGTACCTAAGATCGACAAAACGACCGTTATTAACATGGTAATAAGTGATATAAAAGGAATAATGAACTTGAAAAAGGTTCTTAAGAAAGTAGATATTAACTCTAGTTTATTATTTAGGAGGTTAAAGAATGGTCGAGTCAAGTCGGACACGAGGTAAAGGAGTTTCTTAACCCAATTTCCATTCTTTGGGTTAATCTCATACTTTCAAATTATGTCATGATATTGTTATGTCCTATCTTGCATTTTTAATTTATTTATGTGTACTTATAGTAAATACACATAATAGATCTATTTTATTTTAAAAATGATCTTTTTAAGGACTTCGTCTCAATCTCCTTTCGTTTAGGAATATTTGGTTTTATACACAACTTTCATTTATATGCTGTATAAAACCCTTTGACTTTTACTTTTATTCAAAAGAAATATTTTTATACGAAGTGTTTTTACTAAATGTCAAAAGGAATGTTTTTTCTTATGTATGCGGCAACAACAACTTCTCGGCCACCGTGACTATTATTTGAGTTTCGTATTCCTCTATAAGCCATAACTTTTTTTAAATGAAAAATAAATACCATGTTTTACTTTTCTTTTATTTTGGTATTGAAAATGGTTTTGATAAAATTTTTATTATATAAATGTGTTGTATTGATATCTTGTGATTGAAGTGTGGAAATATTATGTTTTCTTTATGCACGTTTTATGTGATAAAATTATGTTATGGTTTATGATATGTTTGAACCTGTTCATATGAGGAATGCATTGGACTTTATAAGTGACAGGTGGAGCCTGCTATAGCTCATCGATGCATCGGCAGGTATCATGAGACAAACTAGTGTCTTGGCACGAGACCTTGACAAAATATTATTTGTAGTCTTGGCACAATGCCTTGGCTACGTAGTTATGATAGTCTGGCATTATGCATTCCATCATTATGAAAGTGGTTATTGATATTGCATGTGATTATTCGACTAGTAGAATATCCATGTGAGTAAGTAAATGTCATTATTTAATTTTATTTTTTCCATATTATACTGAAGTTCAAGTTTAAAAAGGCTTTTGTTCTAGTTATACATTACCTTAAATGTTAATGTTTATTTAAGAAAGCTTCCACTATATTTTTATCCTTACTGAGCATCTGAGCTCACCCCTTTCAATGTTTTAATTTTTCTAGGATGTGAAGAAGTATTTTAGGAATGACCTGGAGGGATAGTCTGAAGGGGATATTTGTGTGGAAAATAGAGACTATGTTATTGTAGTTTTTCACTTTATGATGTAATGTAACATTTATGAATGTATCTAGTGTTTCCAAGGATACTAAACTAATCGGTCTTTAGAGACTTGATCTTTTGTGATCATGCCAATATACACAATAATGCACCGACTCTGGGTAACTGGGGTTGGGGCATTACAGTTGGTATCATAGGCAGTTTCTTACTAACCTTGGAAGCTAGATTTAGATAAACTCTGATTAGAGCACATAGCCCAAAGATAGACTTTGAGGATTAGTATAGAAGAACTTCCTAGAATTTTGGTATTATAGAGATTTTTGGAGTTTTCCGAGCAATACATCCCTATCTGGATATGAGCAGGTAGAGGCGGCTCTGGCACAGATGTACCTAGGGGTAAAACCCAAAAACACCGATTTGAGCTAGACTCGAACGGGAACTGGTGAACGACAACGGGCCTTGCTGCACTCTTGGTTATGACACTCCCGGGGGATATGCTTAGGATAATTCTCATTTTCTTTACAAACCACTCTGAAGGGTTATGAGTATATACTTCCTCAAAGAAAACATTTTTATGATTATGGTTTATATCCATAAATAGTTCAATTTTTGTTAAGTATTTTACAAGTATGGAATTATGTATTTTGATTCATAAACTAATCTAGTTTATGCCATTGTTTAGAAATGGCGCCTACTGGAAGGAATGGAAACCGTATCAATACATGCACTCCATGTAGGGATATCCCTCCTACTCAAGATAATTATTGTGGATCTGGATATATAACTAGTGCTGATCAAATTATTAGCATACTGGGACAACTCACACAGGTTATGAATAATAACCTTACTCGTATGGATCATCCTGATCCGCAACGTGGAGGATCAATGTTAGACCGCTTCATGAGGCAACAACCTCCAACATTTAATGGGGGTACAAATCCATTAGTATCTGAGCAATGGATAAACTCCTTAGAGAAAATATTCGACGCCTTGGGGGGTAGTGAACTGGAGAAGGTCATCATGGCAGTTTACCGCCTCACTGGAGATGCCGATCAATGGTGGTCACTAATTCAAAACACAAAGGAAGATGACTAAGTATCAAGTATGGAATGGAGGGAGTTCACAGAGCTTTGCTTATAAAAATACATCCCTCGTGACCATAGAGCAGATATGGAAAGACAATTTCTGAGTCTGAGGCAGAAGGAGGATGAGAATATCACAAAGTATGAGTGTAACTTTACACTGTTAGCGAGGCATGCATCAGATTATATACGTAACCCAAGAAGTAAGGTTTATCGTTTCTTTGATGGGTTAAAACCGTTTCTCCATCGAGCTTTAGTCTTTCAATACTTCTCGTCATACGAATATATTGTCTCATGTGATATCAAGACAGAAAAGGAATTCTCTAAATCTTATGACAATAAAGTAAAGCAAGAGAAGAAGAGAACAGTGGAACAAGAGACAGATAATGGGAAAAAGGGAAAGAAGGATTTTCCATTATGCGATAATTGTGGGAAGAATCACCCTGGTACTTGCCTAAAAGGAATGGGAGTTTGTTATAAATGTGGAGAAAAAGGTCACCAGGAACGTGATTGCAAGGGAAAGAAAGTGGCTATCAATGTTGAATGCTACAATTGTAGGGAAGTGGGGAATTATGCAAATGAATGTCCTAAGCGTTAGGGAAACTTACCACAGAAAAGACCAAGGGATCAAGGACAATCTTATGTTGTTACTACAGTTGAAGTGGAATAATTAATGTATTGGTGCTTTTCGACTTAAGGATTATATTCTGGTTATAAGAATAATGTGATATATATAAGGATTATACTGTAGTACTTGTTGTTTTCATTAAGGATTTAATATGATGAAGGTAATCATATTTTTAGTATGTGACAATAAGAGAAACTTTACATTGTTTGGGGAATCTGATGTTACAATTGATTTTGGATTTTAAAGACCTTTTAGAAAAAGTCTGGACAGCGGTATTTTGGATAACTATAAAGTTTGGAATAGATTAAGTTTAACTTTGGATAGTATTATTTAAGGTTAAAACATTTCTGAAGATTATTTTTGGAATATTATAATACTATAGTTTTAGGAAAAGGACAACCTGCAGGTTGGGGGATAACCCATCACGTCGGACAAAGCTGCAGGAATCGAACCCACAACCATAGTGCGACAAGCCTTTATTACCTACCACTAGCCTAAAAGAAGTCCCTGGTTATTAAAAAAAGTTTTTCTAATCTAAATGGTATGTGTTAATATTTGGAACCTCATACAATTCGGATAAATAGAATATTTTTGAGTTCTGTTACCTTTTGGAGTGAATGATGGGTTTGTGGTAAAAGGTTATTAAAGAATGAAAGTCTACATGACTATTAAGTATATTTCCTTACGTTCTTAGTTAATCTCCTAAATATATTCCTCAACTTTATAAAAGGAAACTTAAAAGAAAAACATTTCTGGTTAACTTTTCCTATTGGGGATTCAATGACCATTTAACCAATCACAAGTTTGTGATTTTCTTGTGGTTAACTTTCTCCTAATCCTATTTTTTACAACTCTCCATCAGACCTTAATGGTTGGTTTTTCTTCCATATCCATATTTTTATAGAATCCTAGTATGGGCTATCTCGGGTGACCTTTGTACTTATCTTTCATTCTTTTAAAGTTATATTTTTATTAACCTTATTTCCGATGTGGATTTTTCACAAAGGTATTTTCTATTTTCAACCTTTTATTTTCAAAGAAAATTTCAAATTGCGAGGACTCAATTTATTGAAGGAGGGGAGAATGTAACACCCCGAGCTTCCACGATACGCTTCTCTTTCAATAATGCAATAGCTTGCATTGTACGCAAGTTCAAGATTCTAACACACTATGACCAATCAAAAGAGCCATTATGAAAAGTAATACCCACTTTTTGAAATTATATATATTTTATATTTCAAAATGGACTTCATTTTTGGATTCGGAATATCGAAATTAGCCTATGATTAATTTTTGGTATTTTTCTGAGAACTTCAAATTTTTTATGAATAGTGAAAAATACTTAAAAACAACTTTTTTAATAAAAATAATTTATAGTGATAAATTATACTATTGGGTGGTTTTAAAGTGTAATTATAATATATTTTTACCACTTTATCCAATGGTGGTCATTATAATTAATTTCACATTGAAATTAGACATAAACAATTGTCAATCTTTTGATATATATTGTTTCTTAAAAACACGCTATTTGTTGTGACAGCGGGAATTAATTATAAAATTAATTAATGAAACTTATATGTTTGAAATTATTTAAAATATACATCATTTTTTAATTCTTAATATCAATTATAGCTTTGGGTGAAATTTTGGCATTGTTCTGAAAAACATCAATTTTTGATGAATAGTGAAACCACTAAGTGGTAGTTAAAAAACAGATTTTTCGTTTAAATGAAACATTACCACTTCTGTGTTTTGATTTTCAAAAATACGACATACGTGGTTGTCATTATGAAGTAAAATGTGGGTCAATGGGATTAAAATAATTTTTTGGTGAACAATAACTTTTAAGTTTAATTAATCACGATTAAAGGTAATTAGTGAAATTTAAGGTAAAAATGATATTATAAAAATATGAAAATACCTTTACACTTGTCCTACCCATATTGGATGAGTAAGTTTCGACCAAGAAAATCCATGGGTCAACTTTTGGACCCCATGGAGCCACTTTGGTAGGAAAATGAAATTAAAAACTTTTTATTTAATGTTAAAATAAAAATGTCACAAACATGAGTTGTTTTACTAAAACAATTTTTAAATGGGGTTATACAAGTCATATTTTTTACTATAAATATTCATTAGAAAGATAAAAAAATTTACTAAATCATGATAATTGTTTTATAATTTTTATACATTAGATAAATTAAATTATTTATGACACTATGATGATGCATATATTACCTCATTAATTAACGATTTAAATAAAATAAAACAATAATGTAAAATATAAGATTTTCACTTATAAAAAACCTATTGTATCAGTATATTTAGACCCCTTATCACCTTATCCTCGAAATATATAAGTGTGAGAACTTTAAAATCCTCAACTCATTATATAATAAAGTAACATTTCATGACTTTCCAAGAGTGCCCCTTCTCTCCTCTTATAAAAGGCCCCCACCACTACCACCTTACTCACACATTCAAAGCCTTTTGGCTCGGAAAAAATCTGCCAAAATACTCTCTCAACGTCCCTCTATTACTCCTATAAGCCTCTCTTTGGGAAGAATTCTTCCCAATGAAGCCTTTGGCTCAAATAAAAAAAGAGTTACCTGATTTTAAGGTAATGTCTCCTCTTATGTTATTTTGTTTTATTTTGCTTCTCCAACACCTTAAACTATTTTTATTAATTTATTTTGTAACAAAAACAGTATCTTCAATATACTAGGATGTTTTTATAAGAAGTATTCGAGCTACACATACACACACCTACATCTAATGGTTAAAGAACATACTGTTTCTATGGATGGAAAATTTCTGCCTCACGAAACGATGATTGTTCAACACTCATATAACACCTTCAAAGGTGGCCATTAAGATGTCAATATATTTATATATGATATATAATATGTTTATTTTTTCCTTAAGCTTCTGTATTTTTTATTTATGGAATACCTTTATGGTTTCCATTATGGGTAAACACGATATTTTCATTTTAGGAAGTGCGGACTACCGCCCCTCAAAGTGATTTGAATCGTTAATGCCATATGTGGGATGTATAAAGGATTAAGTAAATGGTATTATACATTATATTATACTGGAATTATATTATACCTTTATATAATTATAACTTCATTCCATTAAATAAGAAATAGAAATGAAAGTAGCGTTCATGCGTACGTACGGCTTACCGTCTCCATGAACGGTGCATTTCATTTCTTACCTCTAAATATTATGTAATATTATAAATGAATGTATATAATGGATATATATTATGTTTATGATATCTACATCATGAATATAATTATGGATATAATGGATATTTTACCACATGAAAAAAGTGTAATTATAATAAGTTTATTTTTGACTCAAGTACCTAAGATCGACAAAACGACCATTATTAACATGGTAATAAGTGATATAAAAGGAATAATGAACTTGAAAAAGGTTATTAAGCAAGTATAGATTAACATTAGTATATTATTCAGGATGTTAAAGAACGGTCAAGTCAATTCAGACACGAGGTAAGGGAGTTTCTTAACCCAATTTCCATTCATTGGGTTAATCTCCTACTTTCAAATTATGTCATGATATTATTATGTCATATCTTGTATTTGTAATTTCTTTATGTGTACTTATAGTAAATACACATAATAGATCTATTTTATTTTAAAAATTATCTTTTTAAGGACTTCGTCTCAATCTTCTTTCATTGAGGAATATTTGGGTTTATACACAACTTTCATTTATACGGAGTATAAACCCCTTTGACTTGTACTTTTATTCGAAAGGAATCTTTTTATAAGAAGCGTTTTTACTAAACAACAAAAGGAATTTTTTTTCTTACGTATGCGGCGACAACGACTTCTCCGCCACCGTGACTATTATTTGAGTTTCAGCTTCCTCTATAAACCATAACTTTTTTTTAAAAGAAAAATGAATAAAATGTTTTACTTTTCTTTTATTTTGGTATTGAAAATGGTTTTGATAAAGTTTTTATTATATCAATGTCTTGTATTGATATCTTGTGATTGAAGTGTGGAAATCTTAAGTTTTCTTTATGCACGTTTTATGAGATACAATTATGTTATGGTTTATGATATGTTTAAACCTGTTCATATGAGGAATGCATTGGACTTAATAAGTGATGGGTGGAGCCCGCTATAGCTCCTCAATGCATCGGCATGTCTCATAAGACAAACTAGTGTCTTGGCATGAGGCCTTGAAAAAATATTATGTGTAGTCTTGGCACGAGTCCTTGGCTATGTGGTTATGATAGTCTTGAATTATGCATTCCATCATTATGAAAGTGGTTATTGATATTGCATGTGATTATTTGACTAGTAGAATATCCATGTGAGTATGTAAATGGAATTATTTAATTTTATTTTTGCCATATTATGCTAAATTTCAAGATTAAAAAGGCTTTTGTTTTAGTTATACATTGCCTTAAATGTTAATGTTTATTTATGAAAGCTTCTGCTATATTTTTATCCTTACTGAGCATCTGAGATCACCCCTTTCAATGTTTTAATTTTTCCAGGATGTGAAGAAGTATTTTTGGAATGACCTGCAGAGATAGTCTGAAGGTGATATGAGTGTGGAAAATGGAGGCTATGTTATTGTAGTTTTTCACTTTATGATGTAATGTAACATTTATGAATGTATCTAGTGTTTCCAAGGCTACAAAACTAATCAGTCTTTAGAGACTTGATCTTTTGTGATCATTCCAATGTTACACAATAATGCACTGACTCTGGGTAACTGGGGTCGGGGCGTTACAAATGGCCATGGTATTCACTACACAGTGACTTTGGTTTCGAAAATCGCGGTGCAATTTCGGCAGCATAATGGCGTGACATAAGAATTAATAAAAATGGTTGATGATAAATAAATGTGTGTATCATCATATTTACAAAAAATAGAAAGTAATAGGGTTATATAGATACATTTCCCAACATAATTAATGGAATTTTATATTCATAATACAAAATAATTGTTTAAATTCAAATGAGGAGAGAGAAATTACTTATGGAATTTCGGTATGGTAATGGTTGTACATGGGAAGAATTAATGAGAGATAAAGGGGTATCTCATCTTTAAAAAATAAAGAGCTTAATACAGGGGATGTCCTAAATCATACCCCAACATTTATAATTGGGAAAAGTGCATAACAATATTAGGAAACTTGGATAAAATGAGAAAGGAAGGAATCTTTTAGGAAATTTTGGCATGGTGACCGTTGTACAAGGAAGGCATTAAACGGAGAGAAAATGGTATATCTCATTAAAACATAAGGATGGGTTTATAATTGAGGTGAGAAATCATACCCAAACATATTTAATTGTAATTAAAAGGGTATTACAACATTAAGAAGCGTGGATAAAAAAGGAAGGAATCCCTTTCTTCCCTTTCTTGGAAGTGTGATCCCAAAGGATTGGGAGGGGATTGAGAGTGGATTAATGAGAGCTTGGGAGACTTGGGAGGATTATAGAGGTAGGAGGGTAGATCTAGGTCAAGCTCTAAAGGCATTTAGTGAAGAGGAAGTGGGATCTTGGGTGGATTTATATCGGAAAAAGAGGGAATTATTTATTATTTAGGTTTTGGACACCACACATTAAACTAATCAAAACCAAAAACCAGAACATGGTTTTTCCCTTGGTTTTTGAAAAATGGGAGTGGAAGACAATAACTTATAAGTCCAATGGACGAACTTCTTATAATATTAGGGTTTCATTTGTGGAGGTGAGTCACACTAACAAGGAAATCAATTTAAAAAGATAAAATGTTTTATTAGTCTTGGAGGGTCCACTAAATCTTTGTAAAATAAATCAAAAAAACCTAAAATCACATTATTTTAATGGTAAAACATATATTGGTGAACATATCATTTATAGTATTTTATTACATCACTATTGGGTCATTATGATGTCATAAGACACATTATATAATTAAATGATATTTAATTTTTAACCAAAAATTCGACTGTATCAAAAAATTATGAAAAATTCACCATTGGATAATTTCAACATCATGATTCCCTATATAATATTTATTTTATCTAAATAATTTTCTAAATATATGCATGTTTACATTTAAAATAAAAACCAACATTTATAAAAAAATTCATGGGTTTTGACAGAAATAGCTTCCAAACCTTAATATAAATTACAATTGTATTCATAAAAATTATATGATCATTTATATTTATGAAAATTAATTTAGTAATAATATTTAAATAAAATATATTTTAATTAAAAAATATATTAATTCATCAAAATATATTTATTAGTTGAATATTAACTAAAAATACTATTTTTTCTTTAAAAACTATTTACAAATTAACAATAATAAAATGAATGTATACTATTTATTCTTTAAAAAATAATGTACATAATCATAATACAGGGTCTTGTTACATAACCCCTTATAACACCTTGTTGAAACTCTTTTTTTTGTCATAGAGTCTAAAGGAACTGAAAAGGGAAATACCTCAATAAGGAATATTCATCCATTGCAAAAAACATCAAAAAAAGAGGAAAGGATGAACAAGGAGAACATTGCCCATAGGTCGTGCAAGTTCCAGCATGGTTACTCAATTATACTTGTACGCCGCCCAAATGGGCACGCAGGTGACTTGCGCACCCTCTTTGAAAACTACCCAGGGTCTTCTCCAGCCTATAAATACCCCCGGTGGGCCCCCCATTTCAGGAGAAAATTTTTCCAGAATTCAGATACAGATCTCTGAATGCCCAAGTCTCTTCTTCAAGTCTTCCAAACACATATAAGGAAATTATTTACCTATAATGGACGGTCTAAACAAGAGGAATAAGGTCTAAGTGTTAGAATTCACTAACACTTGCACGCCTAAGTGTTTTACCCTTAATGTAAATGAACACACTTGCACGCCACCTTACCTACTCATTAAAACTTGCGCACCAATCTTTTGAAAGTACGTCGGGATAATTCTAAAGGCTTTGGTCAAGGATTGCCCAAGTATTACCCTACTGGTTAAAAATCGCGCAAGTACCCATGTCCGCGCAGGTATACCTGCGTGCCCATGACTTGCACGCCCACGCAGTACCTACGTTCCCTTCTATTTTTGGGTGCCCTTCCTTCCCATTTAACCCCTATTACGCCATTCCACCTCTCGTATTCAAGATTCAGTCTTCAAGAAACTCTTAAAAGCTATTTATGTCATGTTTTCTTAATTGACTTCCTTATTTTAAAGGAGTTCCGTGGAACATCTCTCAAAACATAGTGATTTTCACATCTTTATATCACTAAATATAGAGAGTTCATTTATTCAACCTCATCCTCTAAGATGAGTGAATCATTGATCTGGGCCTCCTTATCCGGGGTAAGCCCCAAATAATCATTGATTTGGGCCTCCTTCTCAGGAGTAAGCCCCAAATCCTCATTGATTTGGTCCTCCTTCTCAGGAGTAAGCCCCAAGTCCTCATTTATTTGGGACTCCTTCTCAGGAGTAAGCCCCAATCCAAGTCCCCTAATTTGGGCATCCTCATCAGGAGTAAGTCCCAACCATAATTATCTTAACCTGGGCTTCCTTTTCACGAGTAAGCCTCAGTTTCAAATATGGGAATCCTCTTTAGGCATAATCCCCAAGACCATTAATTTTTCAAGTACCTTAACCTGGGCCTCCTTCTCAGGAGTAAGCCCCAGTCTTAATTTCTCTTAACCAGTCTTAATTTACTTTTGATTTGGGCTTCCTTCTTAGGAGTAAAACCCAATCATGATTCCCCTCCTAATTTGTGCATCTTCCTCAGGAGTAAGCCCCAAGTTAGAGTACCCAAATCTCCATGAAGTACATATACCTTTATAGACCTTGTTCCTGGATTTCTTCCCTGAAGTAAATCTTAATCCTCATCTATTTTGGGCAGTCATGCATACATAATCCCCACATCATTATATCTTTCATGGAATAATTGTCTGGTTTCACCAATACCTCTTGTTTCTCACACCGAGCATGACTCACATGAGCTTATAGTGTAAAATTAATCATGACATCTTTTTTTGAGCCATAAATCATGCATAAACATCATACTCCCTTACTCGAACTATGTGGGTTCTGATTCCTTTTCCAAAGAAAAGGATACATAGGTAGCCCATCAGCGTGTACGATCCCAACTCTGAAATAATCCATTTCCTTCTAAATGACAATAAACATCAAGTGACCCACTAAGTGGCTTTAAAACCAGTATGGTCATCATGATAACCAAGAGAATTTTATGTGTTGAAGGATACCATTGACTAAGAATCTCTAAAAAATAAAAATGATTCTCTATCGATGAAGAACCTCAAATACATATAAAAGATTCTCTAAATTTTCTACATATCAATCATTGATTGTCAGATTTAAAGGAATGCTCATTTTATACTTGGTAATGTAATAAGGATTCACGAACATAACTTAAATCTATAAAGAGAGTCCCTAAGTAGACAATAATTCCCTTAAAAAAGGTGTGATGAGTCCGACCTTCCATCCTCTCGACCAATGCAAATTCCTAAGCCTCATAAATCCACAAATAATGAGTGCCTACCTTTGGAAAGTTGGTCCAAATGGATATGGAATCATTTGATGTTTCTGGTTCTACGATAAAACCATTATAAAACAGATGGTAATGTTTGAACCTTCAATCAATGAGGTTATCCCCAATTCTAAAGGAAACAAAAAATGGTGAACTCGATGTGAATACTTAACCAAGTTAAAATAATTCTTTTCTTATTTGTTAGGCCCCTATTAAAACAAAATGAGAGGTCCAACAAAACAATCCGTAACATATTTTCTCATCCAAAAGATGTATTGGCTGAACTTATCTTGATTATGTCTGTTATATCAAAAATGAACTCTTTTCCAAGATCTTCTACATTACAAAAATGGATTCTCTCAAGTTTACACCCGTGAATACGTCTGCTGTGAAAACTTCTGCTGCAAATTCCACTATTGGTACTTCTACTGGATCATCATCCGCTTTGAGGACGACATCACCTACTCAGCATCTTCAACACTGGGTATCAAATGCGCTGGTTAAGGAGTACCATAAAAATGGTACTATTCCGACTATGGAGGCCGCTCGACAATCCCTCCAAGACAATAATTCAACCTGGTCGTCCGGACAGCGACAGCCAGAGATCAAGAAGCCTGAGGTGCTAACCGCCATCTCCAACCGTTTCAGGTTGTTATCCCCAAAACGCAATCACCATTCATTCCCATATTCCGAGGATGTGAATGATCAGGTCCCTCAGGTCCTTAATTCAAGGAGACAAGGGTCTTTCCCAAGGGCTCCCATCAATAATCGCTGCCATAATCGTGCGGTAGTGCGCCCTCAACATGATGAGGGTATCGAATCCAGGCATTCAGCTCAGGTTCCTCGAACCCTAGCAGGCAAGATGAACCTCTGGAGGCGAAAACCGGTTAATAGTGAGTAGGTTCTTATCTCTTCCATTTCCGGAGAAGTCCACCAACCTAACTTGGTGGAAAGAAATGAGTGGGAACACACAGCTGTCCGTTTTAATTCCACTATCCAGCAGACTCGTCTGGCAGCATCACGCCAATCCCTCCAGGAAATTCCGACAGAGTACTATAGACAAGAATATACACCTGTTTATAAATCATCATCTAGTTAGCAGTCTCGTCTGACTACATATGATGGATCTCGTCAACCACGTTCGGTGAAGTGCAATCAGCAGGCACACACACCAGCTAGTATTGATCAGTCTTACCAACAGCCTCGTTTGGTAGCACTCGGAGAAGTCAGTCAGAAAGCTCCTATGACAAACATGAGGCAGAATAAACTCTCTGTACCCAAACATGAGTACTGTCAGGATTCATTGACAGGAAAAGGAGGACAGGAGTAGGAACACACACCTACTCCAAGCATGGAATGGACGTATATCCCCGTTACGGCAGCTGAAGTCACCAAGTATATTCTATCAATGCTGAATGATCTAAAGCAAATCCTTGTTCATATTCTGGATGCCTTCATGGATATTATAATAGCTTTAGCTTCATCTCAAGGAAAGACACATAAATCTATCCCTACCAGTGGAGTGACATATCAACAGTTCACTCTGGAATAGACACACACATCTGTTCCAGTCCAAGAGGGTTGTGGGGCGTACTCCACCATTTCATACGAACAACCAAGTCAGGCACATACACCTGGTTTGAGTGGAGATAATCAGCTTAACCTGATCATTTCTCCTGAGTAGGCACAAACACCTGCCAAATTGAGTAATAAGGAATCTAAGAAAAAGACTCGCCCAACGCAGTCATGAAATCAAGGGCTAATCTTTAACAAGGCCTTACTCGATGCTATAGTTCATGATGCACTCAGAAAACTATTTGTTGCAACTCAAGATTCTACTCTCTCAGTTCCCAATAGTGGGAACAATAATTCTGAAGGTCTGTAGTAGACACTTCCTCATAAAGGCTTGCTTCGTGACAATTTGGTCGATCTAGAAGTTTCATCTTCAGATGAGAGCCACAATAACCCTCTGTGTGGTCAGAAGATCAAGGAGAAAAATGTTTCATCTTTTTCTGTAACCCATCATGGTGGTCCTCCCCATGATGATGAATTTAGATTCGAAATCCCTCTCTGCATTAGTAATTCGCATTTTCTATAAAATTCTTTAGAAGAAAATGCAGTGACGAGAAATCCCTCTTATCTTGAGGCACTTGAAAATGCGAAACCAGTCATTTTTGATGCTTCATTTCTAGTAGGTGAAATACTTTATCAATCAGAAGATATACTGGGGTGCAAGTCATTCTCCGAACCACCCCTAGGTTATTCATCTTCTAATTTGATCAGTGGATTCTCTACCAGTCTTGTTGTATATGATGATGCAATAGTAAATAACTAGCTCTGGTCTAAACAGGTAGAAGAATCTTCATTAAATGATAAAGAGGAAATGCTAAACATGAGAAAACAATTGGCGAAGGGTGAAGTTCCAGTCATGTTTTGGCCTCTGGGTGACTCTCAGTATGATATTCCAGAGATGCTAACGGAAGATGGAATTCATGATATTTGTCTTAAAATATGGAAAACTCTTTTTCAGTTGAAAAATAAAGTATTATCTTATGATGAATATGAAAATAATGTTAATATAATAGAAGGGTTACAACCTCAGATTTATTTGGCATCTCTATCAGTCTCCCGATATACGAAGGCTGAAAAGTAGCAGAGAGCCCTTCAACGTTCATGCCTTGGCACACTAAGAAGATTACACCAGTTAATTTCCAATACCCCATCTAGTATTCATGTCAGAGGATGGGGTGTTCATGGAGCACTACATTTCACTGTGCTCTCCAGTCATCAAAGCCCGCCGAAAATGGTTTCATGCAATGTTATTGCACATGGCCGGCAAAAGTCAATGGGTTTTGTTTGTAATCAAAATTTTGCCCAAGAACATGATTCAACTAGTTCCTCTCAAAATCAAGAATATAGAGAACAAGTTGTTGAATTACTCCAGCATCAAGAAAACAAGAATATTGAACATGCCTCTCGTATGGAGAAAGCACATCATTAAGTGACAGAAGTGTCAGAAATCATCCAACGGTCTTTTTAACGAGGTGATAAAAGTGGATGTCGATTGATGCATCCAGCTAATTTTCAGACCAAGGTATGCAAGATCAAGAGAGCTTTTAAGAAAGTATGAGACATATCATGTCAAGAACCCCCCCCCCCCAGATTGCTAGACTAGGGACTCTTTTAACCCATCCATCAGAATCAACAAATAGGATTCGAGGAGTTGAGGAAAGACTGCAGAAACAGCCCCAGTCCACTGGACTGGGGACTTTTTCAAATGCTCAATCCCTCCCTAAGAGAAAGTCAGTCTTCTCTTGATTGGGGAAGAATCCTCAAGAGTAATGAAGAACCAAATTATCAGAAGACTCTCTCCAAATTATGGTTCTCAAAGAATTTCCTGAGGGATTAAATCAACAAAAGGCAATGTCTCTTCAGGGGCATGACAAAAGACAATATCACAGAAATGCTGATAGAAGGGATGTGATAAGTTATGAATCAATTAATGTCATTAATTTTGTTCTTTCTAATCCTCCAGAACATGAGTCTCTCTCAGGGGACTCATATGAATAAGTTCCTGCTCAAGAAGTTGTATGCACAGACACAAATAAATAAGGTGTGTGTACACAAAATAAAAATATTACTCAGAAGCTAGGTAATATTTCAAGTAACTCACTTCCCCCTCTCCAAAAGGTGTCCAATAAGGGGAAAGGAAAGAACCAGGTTACATACCCTTCCTCTGGATAAGGTCAATTGCTCTCACTAGAGCAAATATTTGCACAACAAGAGAAAGAAATGAAGGAATTGAGGCGGTTGAAAACAAGACTACTTCAAGGTAGTCTTCCTCCTAAGCATGCTGGAGTCAGTAAGCCAAGGGAAATTGTTGAATCTACTGAGATGGATCAAGAATATCCTCCTATATTAGTACATCCTCACAGTTCTAATCCTACGAGTCAAGTGAAACAACAATTGGTGGTGCTACCATCAATTGCAGTACCAGCCACCATACCTGTCCAGACTCCAATTATTGCACCTACCCAAGTCCAAGTTCAACCAGATGTTTCTCAAAAGTTAATAACTACCATTGAGTCATTAAAAGATCGGTTAGAGAATATGGAAGGGAAGCGTGTGCATGTTCAACCAGAAAATAGAACTTACCCTGAATGGGTAGATTCAACCCTTCCCCCATCATGTTTTGGGAACCCTGTATTCCCTATTTTCAATGGACCAGGAGATCCTGAACAACATTTGATGCATTACGTGTCTTGTTGTGATCCTATGATGGGAACTTTGGAATAGTAAGAAGTAGTGAAACTCAGATGCTTCATGCGAACCTTGCATGGACCAGCTTTTTTTGGTATACAAGCTTGCAATCTCAGTCAATTACCGGGTTGGAAGATCTTCGCCAAAAATTCCTTCTTCAGTTTAGCTCAACGTTGAAAAAGACAACAATTTTTGATCTTACAAACTGTAAGAAAAGGGAAAATGAAAGGGTCTTAGATTTCATTACTCACTGGAAGGGATTAACATATTTCCTAATCTTAGCACTCTATCAAGAAGAACTGTTTCCAATCCATGTGGCGAATTTACGTGATGAGTTTCGTACACTGCTGATTCCTGTGAAATACACAGGAGGGTTTTGAGACTTTACTTCAATCTCTCATCATATTGAATATTCTCTTATAAAGAATAAGGATAAAACTCGTATAATTCCATCAGCCCCATGAAGGAGAATGGGTAAAGGAGAAACTGCTACAGTTATGCTTAAACAAGCACCTGTACCTGCTTTTACTTCAAAGCATTCATCTTCTCGAAGGGATCCACCTCCTGATCGCCAAAAAAAGAGGTCATTTCGTTAAGATGATCAAATATATCAAACAAGAAAACAATTTGAGCATCTGAAGAGCAACGTTTACTCTTTCCGAAATGAACAAGTTCCTGGTTATTTCATTTTGGATCTGAAAAATAATTTGGTTCAATTACCAAGGTCCAAGAGGCCAAACAAGGAAGAAGATGAAGACCGTCCAAACTATTTCCCCTTTTATCAAATGTTGGGGCATCCCATCCATGAGTGTTTTGTCTTAAAATCCCTCCTGAAAAAGATGTTCGACTTGTGACAAGTCAAACTAAAAGGCTTTTCAGCCTAGGTAGCATGTGTTACTACTACAGTTCCAGAGGAAGAAGGCGAATGGAAAGAAGTCAAAAGAAAAAATGCACAGAAATATGATGATTGGATGGTTAGAAAAATGATCAACTGAACTCAAGCCATTTTGCGAATGAAATTGAAGAAACGAATTGTTCCTTCTGCCATGAATGCCGTAGAAAAACCCTCTTCATCAGAGGGAAAATCCTCAAAGAAACGGCATGATTCAAAGAAAGAAAAAGAATAAAAAGAAGATGAGTATGTGTCAAAGCCTAAGTTGACTTTGACTCTGGCAGACTTCATGCCATCTACTTCAAATTCATGGGCACCGCCCCACCAAATGGCACAGCCTAAACTAGATAATCAGACAGAGTCTTCATCGGATGAAGAGTTGATCTTCAGTTCTGTTAATATGATTCAATTAACAGACCCATATGCCAGTCGCAGTTTCGATTTTGATGAGCCTGAATTCCCTATATCAAATAGAGGAATCAGAGGAATTTCCAGAGGCTCAGGATACATGGGAAGACATGGATCTTTCAAAGGCCACTATTACAATTCTACCCCTTCTAGAACTGTGTATGCGGCAGAAACTCGTGGTAGATCCCTTCAATGAGCTCAACAAGAACAAGCATGTTCTTCCACACAAGGCAGACTCAGCCCTAGAACAATTATTCTAGAAGATTAGTTGAAGGTTCTATATTCTTCCTATTGGTAAGTAAATAGACCTAATCAGTCTAATCTTCCAAATCCAGGAGTATTACCAACTCCTATCCCGATACAAGTTGCATCAAATTCCAAAGCATCAACTTCCAAGGCATCTGCTAAACCACATGTTCCTGTTGGGAAACACAAAGCTTTGGATGAAAAGTATGATATATTGAAACACCTGTCCTAAGTACCATCCAAGTTATCAATTTTAGATGCCTTTAATTTATCAAAGGATCTTCGGGAGCCACTCATTGAGGCTTTGTCAAGCCCTCGGGAGTTTGAGACTGAAATTACTGCAGCTGAAGTCTACCATGTAGAGAATAATCCTGCAGAATGACATGCAGTAATATCTTTTACTGACGAAGACGAAGATGATGTAATGGATGGACATATTAGACCATTGTACTTATCTGGAAAGGTCAATGGTGTAGACATCCAAATAGCTTTCATTAATAATGGTTGAGGAGTCAACCTCATGCCCATTCGTACACTTTGTCGATTGGGCCTCACGAAATCTGATTTATCTCCTTCACTATGATGTTACAAGGATATGATAAAAATTAACAAGAACCAATGGTCGAGACTACCCTCAGAACTCAGTTTGGAGATCTTGTGTCTAATTCATATTTCATGGTTTTTGATCAAGACTCAGCCTTCAACATCTTGTTTGGAAGACCCTGGCTACATCGACCTTCAGCTATCCCTTCATCATACCATCAATGTCTCATGTTTTGTTTCGATGGTCAAGTTGGGACATTATATGGTGATAAGGCCCCATTCAAGACATGTTAATCTCAATACATTGAGGAAAAATTATACCACATGAAGGGGAAGGAGGAATCCACAATAAAGGAGATTACCAAAGTTAATTCTCTGTATGGTTTAGAAAAGATCCCAGTAAACCCATTAGCACATGTGAGTACAGATTATGTGTTGCCTATCAGTCAAATTGATAGGATAGACCCAAATCAAAATACTCTTATGGAATGATATGTAATGTCAATTACAGCACTCGAGATAAAAAACATGGGAGAAAATGGTGATCCACCAAGCAATGATGAAAGCTCAAATAGAGATGTCTTCATTTTATCTGCTGAAATCCAACAAGTCTATACATCACCAATAAGGCCAGGGAAAGTTATATCAATGTTAGAGGTTAACTATTATTTAGATTCTCAATCCATCATCTCCTCTTTATTACCCAAAGAAGACCCTTCATCATCAATTGGGTTGGAAATGGAAGCTTCTTCTTCAAGATGTGAAAATTTGAACATCTCTTCTGATCATGAAAATTATGCTTCATAATCTACTATGAAAGTACAAATAGATGAAATAAAAAATGTTGAAGAAGAGGAATATCTTAGGGATGCTCCTCCAGCATTTGAATAGGGTATCTCTAGTATCATGGATGAACTCGGAGAAATAAATCTGGGTACAAAAGAGGATCCACGCACCACTTTAATTAGTGCGGATATGACTCTTGAAGATCAAGAGGTGTATATTTCTTTTCTAAAGAAAAATTGAGATATATTTTCTTGGAACAATATAGAAATTACAGGGCTTTATCCTGATGTTTCCACTCATCATTTCGGTTTTCCAGAAGAACATCGAGGATTCAAAAAGGCTGCTAGAATAACACACCCAACCTATGCTTCCAAAATTGAGGCTGAAGTGGATAAGCTTATCAAAGCTAGCATTTTCATAAAAGTTCAATATCCCAAGTGGTTGGCTAATATTTTCCCTGTGAAAATGAAGAATGGGAAAATTAGAGTTTGCATTGATTTTAGAGATCTTAATTGGCATTGTCTTAAGGATGATTTTACAGTTCCAATTACAGAACTCCGAATTGATGCAACAGATGGCTATGAATCACTTTCCTTCATGGATGGATATTCTGGATATAATCAAATCTGGATGTCTCTAGAAGATGAGGAATCTACAGCCTTTAGAGCCACTCAGGGTGTTTTTTTCTATCGGGTAATTCCCTTTTTCTTAAAGAATGCAGGTACAACATATCAGTGTTCCATGCATAGTATCTTCAAACCCTTTCTGGGAATGTTTGTTGAATGTTATGTGGATGATTTGGTGGTCAAATCCAAACAACTTTATAATCACTTGGCTGATTTGGAAGTCATATTCCTCAAGCTTAGACAACATAATTTTAAGATGAACCCCTTAAAATGCGCTTTTGGTGTAACCTCAAGAAAATTTCTCGGCTTTTTTGTACGCCATCATTGTATCGAAGTCGATCCTGAGAAGACACAGTAAATCCTAGGTATGTCACCTCCCCAAAATTTAAAATAATTGAGAGGAATTCAAGGACACTTAGCCTATATTTGGCGTTTCACCACCAATTTGGCAGGCAAAAGCTTACCCTTTACCAAATTTATGAAGAAGGGAGTCACTTACCAGTGGATTACAGAATGTCAAGAAGCATTCGATATTCTAAAAAAGTATCTCTTGATTCCACCGGTACTTATACCACCTGTTGAAGGAAGACCACTTATCCTCTATGTCACAGCTTTAGAGCAATAATTGGGTGCTTTTCTTACTCAGAAGAATGATGCTGGGAATGAAAACAACCTCTGCTATCTCAGTCGGACTATGCTTGAAGCAGGAACCCGATATTCAAATATTGAGAAGTGCTGCCTAGAATTGATCTTTTCAGTTCAAAAGTTGATACACTACCTACAACATCACAAGGTCCAATTTGTATCTCGCAATAACCCACTCAAATTCATCCTTAGTCGTCCAATTCTTACAGGATGTCTGGTAAGGTGGGAAGTTATCTTGAAGCAATTTGATATTCAATATATGTCTCAAAAGGAAATAATGGGACAAGCTCTAGCTGATTTCCTTGTGAACACCCTTCAGTGGGATACACATCTTCAGATATTGAACTCCCTGATGAAGAAGTCTTCTCTATTCAATAAAGTCTTCAAACATGGGAAATGTACTTCGATGGTGATTCCAGAAGTCCAACAGGGAAGAAAATGGAAAATCCTAAATTCAACAAAGTTGGCTTAATAATTGTACTCATTTCTCCAGAAAAGGCAGTGTTACCTCATTTTTTCTCATCATTGGGAGGTGGTACAAATAATGAAGAATAATAGCAAGCTCTCATCACATGCTTAGAGTTGGCACTTCAAGAATAAGTGAATCACTTAAAGGTGAAAGGTGATTCAGAATTGGTAATCAAACAAGTCAATTGGGATTATGCCGTCAGAAAAGAAGAACTAATCCCTTTGTATGATTATGTGAGAGAGTTAATGACGGAGTTTCCTTCGGAACCGAAATTTTCTTATGTCCCAAGATCACAAAATTCCCAAGATAATGCACTGGCTAATATAGGCACAACTCTGGTAGATCCAAATCGGGATGAGACAACCATCAGTATTGCCCACCGTCGTACAATTTCACCTTATGTTCAGGCTAGAACAGAGGAAATCAATGAAATTAGTCCCATATCTGAACCATATGGTCATACTACAGGACGGATGAAACCTATCAGGGAATAGCTTCAAAATAGAACACTTCCACCTGATAGATCTAGGAAAGAACAAATCTGGCGATGTATGGTCAATTTTACTCTTTATGATATCCCAGATCACCCAGATAAAATTCTCTACAAGTGTGGTTTTGATAGAGTTCTCTTCAGATGCATTGATGGTGAAGAGACAATGGTTGTCATGAAAGAAGTCCATGTAGGAGTCTGTGGTGCCCACCAGTCTGGACATAGACTGTCTGATCAGATTCGAAGGCTTGGATACTTTTGGCCTTCAATGATACAAAATTGTGTTGATTTCACAAAGAAGTGTCATTCATGCCAAGTACATGCCAACTTTATTCATCAACCTCCAGAGTTTCTTTATACAGCTAAATACTCATGGACATTTGCCACATGGGGAATGGATGTGGTGAGACCTTACCCTTCATATACAACTAAGAAGTTTAAGTATATTCCTACTACTACTGAATTCTTTTCTAAATGGTAGGAGGCAATACCTCTCAAAGAAGTTAGTTCTAAAAGCATTTTTAGCTTCATTAATTCTAACATCATTACCAGATTTGATGTCCCTCATACCATATCATGGACAATGACACCAACTTCTATTCATCCGAGGTGAAGAAGTTGTATCAATAATACAAAATAAAATCCAATAATTCATCTCGGTATCATGAAGAGGCCAATGAATAGATAGAAGCTATCAATAAGACTCTATAAAATATACTACAAATGATGGTGGATAAAGATAAGAAGTCATGTCCTGATAAACTCTTTCATGCTTTATGGGCTTATCGAACTACCACTCGCACTACAACACAGTCAACTCCATATTCATTGGTATATGGAACGGAATCAGTCTTTCCAATTGAGGTTCAACTACCATCACTCAGGGTAGCCATTTGTAACCAGTCATCCAATGATGAAAAATCTCAAAAGCGGTTGAATGAATTGGAACAGTTATATGTGAAAATATTGTGCACTCTGCACCACTTGGAAGCCTATCAGAATCGAATAGCACGAGATTTCAACAAAAAAGTTCATCTTTGTTCATAAGTTCAGGGAGAATTGGAATTAGTTCTCAGAACTCCAATGATACCAAGAAAGAGACCTCCCAGGCTTGAACCAAAGTGGGAAGGACCTTATTCAATACATAAGGTCTATTCCAATGGAGCTTATTCCTTAATCTCAATGAATGGAGGACTCATCACTACTCCAACCAATGCCAGATTTCTGAAGAAGTATTTTGTATAAACATAAAATACATCATCCACAGTCCATGAATATGACCTTAAAATATTTTTATGTCCCTTACATCCAGCACGACGTTAAACTGTACCATCCACGATCCATGCATATGACCTTAAACTATTTTCATGTCCCTTATGTCCAGCATGATGTTAAACTGCACCATCAACGGTCCATGCATATGACCTTAAACTATTTGAATTTCCCTTATGTCCAGCATGACGTTAAACTTGTAAGAACCCAGTTTTTGCTGTGAAAGACTTTGGATATTCCAGAGAAGCGCCTTCAGACGGCATGCAATTTCGAGCCCCGGAGTGGCCGGAATTAAATTTTCAGTGCGTTCACACTGGAAATGCTAAATAAATGGGATAACTTCTAAACAGAGTTTCGGATCAGGGATCCTAGTGTACGAATGGGTCCAGAATGAGGTGTTTACCCTAGGAACGACATAAAACTTGTCGGTGCGGGACGTTTGGACCCCTCACCCACTTCTGGAATGTTAGACGGATAAATTAATTAATTAATTAATTTGTTTAATGGTGAGACTCGGGTATCTCTTAAACGGTGGCTCGGATTGGAAAATCGAGGGCACCATTGAGTTCGGAGCGTGTCGTTTACCCTAGGAGGGGTATAAGTTTTGCGGGCACGGGTTGTCTGTGATAAATGGCCCCAGGGGCGTTTTTGTAATTTGGCGGCCTCGGGCGCTAAGTTTAATAACTTTTGAACGGGGCCTCTGATTAAAATTCCGATACCGCCATTGTGCTCGAAGCGTCGTGTTTACCCCAGGGACACCCTCCTTTTTGTCTGCTTCGAGAGCGGGGTCGGGGGCGTGCCGGGCGGGGTTGTTTAAGTGTTATTACTTATACGCACCCCCTCCCTCTTCTCTTCCCCTTCTCCTCCCTCACACCCTCTCCCCTTCCCTCCTCCATTCCGACGAGCTCCGAAGAGGCGAGCTCCGGCGATCCAACTCCGGTGAGGCAACAGCGCGGGGCGGATCGCGCGGGAAGCGTCGGGCAAAGCCCCACGAGGTAGGAGTTTTATTTTGTCTCTGTTTTTAAATTCCCGCATTCTTGGAGCCCGATTTATACCATCGAATTGCCGCCCGATCTTCGAACAAAGCCCATAGATTAGTACAGCTCGATCCAAGCTTTCCGACGCACCTTTCGGATGTGAAATCGGAGCTCTGAGGCGTCCGCAGCAGCCCGACGAAGTTGGGGGTGGTTTTGCGGTTTCCGGCGGGCGGCAGGGCGGTCCGGCGAGTTGGCGCGGCGGAGGGGTTCGGCTCCGGGCAGGTGGCGCGGTGGCCGTGGCTTCGGAAGGAGGTGCGGCGGCCGCGGCTTCGGAAGGCCGCGCCGACGCTTGGAGTGGCGATGGCAGGCCGGTGGCGCCGACAGGGCACCGGCGAGAGGGAGAGGGGCCGCGAGGCGGCGGCCCCGTGCGGCGCAACAAAGACCCGCACTTTGCGGGTCGTTGCGTGGATCGTGTGACCGGCCCTCGTGGCCGGTCGGTGGAGAATCCTGCGCGGCAGGCGTGTGGGTGTGAAGGGGAGCGGGCCACGGAGCGGCGGCCCACGACTCGGATGGACCGGGCCCAGCTGTTGGGCCGCGGTTCAGCGGGCCGGCCCAAGCAGGGCGGACCGGCCGGACCGGGCCGGTCCGGCCCAAGGGGCTTTGCCCCTCAGTCTTTGAACGCTCGTATTTCGGGCTACGGGCGTCCGTTTTGCGCGCCGTCTGTGGCATCGAGGAGCTCGTGTCATGGCGGAGTTTTTGAGATGGTTTTGGGAATTTTTAATTCCTGAAACGAGGGGTCTCAGAGACGCGATCCGTCTTTAAGTGGACGAGCGTTCTTCCGGAAAACCTTGTTTTGGACTGCGCGGACGCATCCGACGTCCATTTTGAACGCCGTCAGTGGCGTTGAAACCCTGGCACCGGGGCGGAGCTTTCCATGGAGGTTTCGGGCGTTGAAACCTGAGTTGAGGCGTGGGCCCCACGATCCGTCCTTGAGCTGCGAGCAGCGTTTAGCGACTTTCTCGTCGGGCATCCATTCGGGGCGTGCGAGCAGTCGAATCTGGGTGTTTTTCCGAGGGGATTGCAATGGTACAATCCGCCCGCTCAAATTCGGCACGATGGTGCGGGGCCCACGAGGTCCGTTTCGGTGTCAGTGGTGATTTTTCTATCTTAATCACTGGGTGACCGTTTTGGACAAGTGAATAGTCCATCTTGTGTACTTTTTCGAGAGGATCGCAACGGTGTGATCCGTTCGTTGAGTTTGGGACCGGGATGCGGGTCCCACGTGGCGTCGCTCGTGTGTGGTGTGCCGGAACGCATCTTTTTCTCCAGGTACCCGTTCCACGCAAGTAAGCAGTCAATTTGACGTGCTTTTCTGAGAGATTTGCGATGGCGCAGTCCGTCTGACCTTTTTCGGGGACGTGGTGTGGGTCCCACCCGACCCGGCTACGGTGAATAGTGATCTTTTCACCGGGTGTCCGTTTTGGGCGATTGAGTACTCAATCCCGTGTGTTTTTCTGAGGGGATCGCAGTGGCGTGATCCGTTGGTTCAGTTTCGGGATCTTGGGGTTGGCCCCACACGGGTTTGGTCACGGTGAATAGTACCTTTTTCACCTGTTGACCGTTTCGGGCGAGTGAGTGGTCTAACTCGCGTGTTTTTGCTCAAAGATTGCAACAGTGTGATCTGTTCGGCTGTACGGAGCCTCTTGCGCAATCTTGTTAAATGTGGAAGCATGGAAGGTGCTCCAGTGGTGGTTCTCCCTACCTTTTTTGTAGCGGACCCTTGACATGCGATTGTGCACTCTTGGGAGAGCGACGTAAATGGTTCACGAGATGTGGTTGGCTGTGCCTGGGCCTTTGAGGTGGAGTTTTTATGTCACGCCTTCGTGCTGACGTTGGGTTCCATGTGCACGATAGCCTATGAGCTGGAACGAGGTATACTCTGGGAGTATACATGAGCGCTTGGAGGTACGTGTGGTTGTTCGTACCTGAGAACGTTGGTGTGTTCAGTTGGGGTTGAGATGGGGCCACACGTTGTGTGGGCCTCATGTGCGTGCCAGGTTCTGATTTTCATACTTCAACCTCTCGTGACGTAGAGGGTCCCCCTGTGTGTTTGTTCACTAGCAGGGTTGAGTGGTCCCCCCTGGTTTCGTTCTCGATGGATTGGCCGGTAGCAGGGCCAGTGGAACCCGGTGATGGATCATGCACTGAACTTCTTTTGGATGAGTTGTTCTGGAGTTGGGTGGTTGCACGATACCCACTCCGTGTTGGTTGGCCAGTGTTGTACCCTCCAGTGGATGTGGCCAAAGTAGTTCTGAGTTTTACCCTCCAACGGGGCTGGGAAGTGGGTTACTTATCGGCTCTTAGGGTCTACCCTCTAGCCGAGACTGGGCAGTGGGTCACCCGATGCACTTAGGGTCTACCCTCCAGCAGAGACTGGGCAGTGGGTCACCTGATGACCTCTTAGGGACTACCCTCCAGCAGGGCTGGGCAGTGGGTCGCCCGTCGTCTAGTTCCAGGTCTACCCTCCAGCAAGGCTGGGCAGTGGGTCGCCTGTCGACTTATTCCAGGTCTACCCTCCAGCGGGGTTGGGCAGTGGGTCGCTTGATGATGTAATTTGGTTCACCCGCCAGCAGGGCTGGGCAGTGGGTCGCCGGATGATGTATTAGGGTTTTACCCTCCAGCAGGGCTGGGCAGTGGGTCACCCGATATTTAGTTATGAATTACCCTCCAGTAGGGCTGGGTAGTGGGTCATTTATTGGCATTCCAGACTCAGTCCTTAGTACTAGGCTAGTCTGTGGCTTTTCCCCCGTGTTTACCGGAGCGGGACCCCTGGTTACGGGTCAGTGTTGTGACGACCTTGACTTTGGGGAGACCTCTCGACTATAAGGCAGTGACGAGGTGTGGTTTGACTCTCCCTAGAACTCTCAAGTGCGAGGGGCACTTTCCCCACCGAGACGCGTTCTTGTGACGCGATTTAAAACTGTGTGGGCGAGTCAGTGCCGCCCAAACCGGACAGTTTCGAGGTGTGGTGATTGAGCCCCTTGGCTTGCGGTGCGGGGCAGACGTCCGGGATGTTGGGCATCGATGGTGTTTCTTTTGGGACTGTTGGCTACTCTTCTTGGGCTGAGCTACAGGACGGAGATCCCCTTATGACATTGTTCGGGCTTCTTGTTGAGTATATGGACTTGTATATACCTTGTTCCGGTACCCACTCCTTGGGTTTTGGCTACTCTCCATCAGGAGAGGCGAAGACGCGCGGGGTATGCCACGTGCTTTCCGCGTCCAGCCTCTCGTGGTTGGATGAGTCTACTCTCCTGCTATTGGTGGCGAAATCTCGACGAGAAGTGCATCTTATCACCCTTCCTAGCTCCTTGTGTTAGGATGAATCTTCTATCTTTCTCTTGATGGTTGAGCTGTTACTCTTTACTTCACCCTTGGTTGTACTCCTTTCTATTCCTTGTTCGCTCTACTGCTCAACCTTCGGTACCTACTTTGTTACTCCCTCGAGCCTTCGGGGTATCCTACTGAGTATTTTTATACTCACCCCTACTTAGGCTTTGCCCGCACTTGGTGTGCCCTTGCAGACGACGGACAGGTGGAGTGTGACTTCAGTAGAGCGTAGTAGCTTGGGAGCTTGGACATTGTGTGGTGGTCGTGGTCGGGTTCCAGGTGGGAGACCCGTAAGCTGTTTCTTTTTGTTTACATGTTTCCGGGTTGTGGCAATTTTTGGTTGGGCGTGTGTTTTGCCCCTTTTCTGTTCAGCTTGTACTTTGTACTGGTTAGAGGTCGATGTACATCTGTGGTTTATATATATAACAGTTGTTCTTTTTACTCTTCCTGTTGTTTCTTTTACTCTGCACTTTTTCATTGAGTTTGCTGCGTGTGTGTGTACAAGTACTTAGGCAAAGGCCTCCCCGAGTTATTGTGCCTTCGACGCTGGTCGCCAGCCCCTGGCCTATGGAGGCGGGCCTGGGGTAGTTGCGGCTTGAGCCCGGGTAGGGTCGGGTCGTGACAAAGTGGTATCAGAGGTGGTTTGTTCCTTGGGGCATTGTGTGGACGTCCCTAAAAGAGGAATTGGTTGGGATTTAGGGCAACAGTGTTAACGTGTCTCGAGAGCGGCTCTCAGGCCAGGGAGTCCAGTGATGGTGCGGTGGCCGACGTATCCATTCACCAGGACCTTGATAACCCGCTTGTCGACTCGGCATGCTGAGACACTTGTTATAGGGAAATTTGTTTGTGCATCACATAGGACTGAGTCTTGACTGTCCTTCTTGAGTCATCTCCCCATCGCTGCTGTTTTTGGTATATACATATATGGTCATCTGACCGCGACACTCCTTGATAATATTCAGGATGTCTCCGCGAAGACAGCCAGCCAAGAAACCAGCTTGGGTACGTGACGAAGACCCTATGAGCTACGAGGCCACTGTTCAGGACCCATCATGCAAGCCCCTTTTTCTGGGTGGGCCAGTAGCAGCACCCCCACCTGTTGAGCAATAGACAGTTTCAGCGAAGCAGGATGAGTTTGAGCACAGGTTGAGCACGCTCCGTGTGTTCCAGCGGTAGAGAACGCTGAGGTTCAGTGGTGGGTCAGATCCTCAGGCAGAATAGGTTTGGCTCAAGGAAGTGGTTTGGATTTTCAGGCTTGTGCATTCACCGACGGATCAGAGAGTGGCTTTGGCAGCCACCCCTTTTTGTGGAACAGCTTGGCGTTGGTGGAGTCTGGTGACTCAGTTTCTTGACGAGTCGTCGCGTTCGTGGGATAACTTCTAGTTGTTGTTTCGAGAGGAGTTTTTCCCCTCCCGCTTGCGCTCCGTTTGGATTCAGGAGCTCCTGCAGTTTTAGCAGGGAGGGATGACGGTGGCCGAGTACGCGGCTAGTTTTGCAGACCATTAACGCTTTTACCCGGACTTGGTCCATGATGACAACATCCGAGCGCAGAAGTTTGAGCAGGGTCTCCGCCGAGAGATTCGTGCTGTCATAGTACCCTTGGGCATTTCCACATATGTCGGGGTGATAGAGAAGGCGCTGGTGATAGAGGGCTTCCTATCACGTTCTGAAGTTGGTGGTGGCAGCAGACACGTTGGAGCCGAGACGTCTGCCGCAACTAGTGGGCGACGGCAAGCAGGACCTCGATGCTGGTGGCTTACTGACAACCGGACTCAAGGGTGTGGTCGCACACCACAGTGGCGCCGAAGGGAACCAGTGCAGCCCAGAGAGAGTCGGTGCTATGCTTGTGACAAGCGAGGTCACTTGGCACGAGACTGCCCGACCCGAGTTGCTGAGAGCTTCGGGCAGGCAGCAGGCGCACCACCACGGTAGAGGCAGCGCCATGGTCGGAGTAGTGGCCAGAGAGGTGGTGCTAGCAGAGGAGCGAGAGGAGCTGGAGGTGGGGGACAATGTTACGAGATCTCCCCATCACCACTAGGTGGTCCACGTCAGGCTTCGGGAGCTGATGGTTGGGACTGCGGGTAGCCGCGAGCTTTGGATGTCTACGATCCTGTAGAGCACGAGATGGTGAGAGGTACCCCTTGCCACTCTTCTACCTTTTGCAGTATAATTGTTGGGCTCTGCGTGTGAAAGGATTTTCTCCATGATCCTTGTTTGAGGTGTTACCAGGGTGACGCAGGGCGTCAGGTGTAACCCTGTGATGGTAAGGAAAAAGGCGTGAGGCCTTTTCCTTTAGCCGATGGTGTTGACTCCTTCGCCTTTTGAGCATGTAAGAGAGTATCAACTGTGGAACCTTTCATGACCATAAATCCTTGGGTGTTCCACCATATGGATATTCTAAATGAGGGAATCACCGGGCCTTGTTTCAGGTGCGGGCGGTGATTCCGGTCGTGGCGTGCGACGTAGAGGTTTGACCGGAGAGGTGAGATACCCCCGAGGGCCTTTGGGCCTTTTGAGACCGTGCGAAGGGATGGCGAGGCACCCTACCGCCTTACCCTAGCCACGAAGTCTGGAGTGGGTGCATGACATCGGCAAGGGCCAACCTCGCGTGAACAAATCAATCCTTTGGTCTGTGTGCGGAGGCACAAAGCTGTGCGTGGGTTCTTCTGGGTATGGGGAAGCCAGATGTGGGCCTAGTACCCTGTATCGCTCCCTAGTTTTGCTTTTCGGGGACAAAACACTTGAAGGAGGGAATGATGTAAGAACCCGGTTTTTTCTGAGAAAGACTTTGGAATATTCTTGATGATATTCCAGAGCAGCGCCTTCAGACGGCATGTGATTCCGAGCCCCAGTGTGGCCGGAATTAAAATTTCAGTGCGTTCACACTGGAAATTCTAAATAAATGGGATAACTTCTAAACTGTGTTCCGGATCAGGGATCCGAGTTTACGGATGGGTCCAGAATGGGGTGTTTACCCTAGGAACGACATAAAAAATTTCAGCGCGGGATGTTTGGACCCCTCGCCCGCTTCTGGAATGTTAGAAGGATAAATTAATTAATTAATTTATTCGTTTAATGGTGAGACTCGAGTATCTCTTAAACAGTGGCTCAGATTGGAAAACTGAGGGCACCGTTGAGTTCAGATCGTGCCATTTACCCTAGGATAGTTATAAGTTTTGCGGGCGCGGGTCGTCTGTGAAAAATGGCCCCAGGGGCGTTTTCGTAATTTGGCGGCCTCGGGCGCTAAGTTTAATAACTTTTGAACGGGGCCTCGGATTAAAATTCTGAGACCGCCGTTGTGCTCGAAGCATCATGTTTACCCCAGGGACGCCCTCCTTTTTGTCTGCTTCGAGAGCGGGGTCGGGGGCGTGCCGGGCGGGGGTGTTTAAGTGTTATTACTTAAACGCACCCCCTCCCTCTTCTCTTCCCCTTCTCCTCCCTCACACCCTCTCCCCTTCCCTCCTCCATTTCGGTGAGCTCCGGCGAGGTGAGCTCCGGCGAGGCAACGGCGCGGGGTGGTTCGTGCGGGAAGCGTCGGGCAAAGCCCCACGAGGTAGGAATTTTATTTTGTCTCTGTTTTTAAATTCCCGCATTCTTGGAGCCCGATTTATACCATCGAATTGCCACCCGATCTTCGAAAAAGCCCGTAGATTAGTAGAGCTCGATCTGAGCTTTCTGACGCACCTTTCGGATGTGAAATCGGAGCTCTGAGGCGTCCGCAGTGGCTCGGCGAAGTTGGGGTTGGTTTTGCGGTTTCCGGCGGGCGGCAGGGCGGTCCGGCGAGTTGGCTCGGCGGAGGGGTTCGACTCCGGGCAGGCGGCGCGGCGGCCGTGGCTTCGGAAGGCGGCGCGGAGGCCGCGGCTTCGTAAGGCCGCGCCGGCGCTTGGAGCGGCGGCGGAAGGCCGGTGGCGCCGACAGGGCGCCGACGAGAGGGAGAGGGGCCGCGAGGCGTCAGCCCCGTGCGGCGCAACAACGACCCGCACTTTGCGGGTTGTTGCGTGGATCGTGCGACCGGCCCTCGTGGCCGGTCGGTGGAGAATCCTGCGCGGCGGGCGCGCGGGTGTGAAGGGGAGCGGGCCGCGGAGCGGCGGCCTGCGGCTCGGCCGGACCGGGCCCAGCCGCTGGGCCGCGGTTCAGCGGGCTAGCCGGCGAGGGCCGGCCCAAGTAGGGCGGACCGGCCGGACCGGGCCGGTCCGGTCCGGCCCAAGGGGCTTTTCCCCTCAGTCTTCAAACGCCCATATTTCGGGCTATGGGCGTCCGTTTTGTGCACCGTCTGCGGCAGCGAGGAGCTCGCGTCAAGGCGGAGTTTTTGAGATGGTTTTGGGAATTTTTAATTCCCGATACGAGGGGTATCAGAGATGCGATCTGTCTTTAAGTGAACGAGCGTTCTTCCAGAAAACCATGTTTTGGACGGCGCAGACGCATCCGACGTCCGTTTTGAGCGCCGTCAGTGGCGTTGGAACCCTGGCAGAGGGGCGGAGCTTTCCAGGGAGGTTTTGGGCGTTGAAACCTGAGTTGAGGCTTGGGCCCCACGACCCGTCCTTGTGCTACGAGCAGTGTTTAGCGACTTTCTCGTCGGGCGTCCGTTCGGGGCGTGCGACCAGTCGACTCTGGGTGTTTTTCTGAGGGGATTGCAATGGTACAATCCGCCCGCTCAAATTCGGAACGATGGTGCGGGGCCCACGAGGGTCGTTTCGGCGTCCACGGTGATTTTTCTATCTTAATCACCGGGCGACCGTTTTGGACAAGTGAATAGTCCATCTTGCGTACTTTTTCAAGAGGATCGCAACAGTGTGATCCGTTCGTTGAGTTCTGGACTGGGATGCGGGTCCCACGTGGCGCCGCTCGTGTGTGGTGTGCCGGAACGCATCTTTTTCTCCGGGTACCCGTTCCACGCAAGTAAGCAGTCAATTTGACGTGCTTTTCTGAGCGCTTTGCGATGGCGTAGTCCGTCCGACCTTTTTCGGGGATGTGGTGTGGGTCCCACCCGACCCGGCTACGGTGAATAGTGCCCTTTTCACCGGGTGTCTGTTTTGGGCGATTGAGTACTCAATCCCGTGTGTTTTTTCGAGGGGATCGCAGTTGCATGATCCGTTGGTTCAGTTTCGGGATCTTGGGGTGGGACCCACACGGGTTTGGTCATGGTGAATAGTACCTTTTTCACCTGTTGACCGTTTCGGGCGAGTGAGTTGTCTAACTCACGTGTTTTTGCGCAAGGATTGCAACGGTGTGATCCGTTCGGCTGTACGGAGCCTCTTGCGCGATCTTGTTAAATGTGGAAGCATGGAAGGTGCTCCAGTGGTGGTTCGCCCTACCTTGTTTGTAGTGGACCCTTGACATGCGATCGCGCACTCTTGGGAGAGTGACGTAAATGGTTCACGAGATGTGGCTGGCTGTGCCTGGGCCTTTGAGGTGGCGTTGTTATGTCACACCTTCGCGCTGACGTTGGGTGTCGTGTGCACGATAGCCTATGGGCTGGAACGAGGTATACTCTGGTAGTATATGGGAGCACTTGGAGGTACGTGTGGTTGTTCGTACCTGAGAACGTTGGTGCGTTCAGTTGGGGTTGAGATGGGGCCACATGTTGTGTGGGCCTCACGTGCGTGCCTGGTTCTGATTTGCGTACTTCGACCTCTCGCGATGTAGAGGGTCCCCCTGTGTGTTTGTTCACCAGCAGGGTTGGGTGGTCCCCCCTGGTTTCGTTCTCGATGGATTGGCCGGTAGCGGGGCCAGTGGCACTCAGTGATGGAGCATGCACTGAACTTCTTTTGGATGAGTTGTTCTGAAGTTGGGTGGTTGCACGATACCCACTCCAAGTTGGTTGGCCAGTGTTGTACCCTCCAGTGGATGTGGCCAAAGTAGTTCTGAGTTTTACCCTCCAGCGGGGCTGGGCAGTGGGTTACTCATCGGCTCTTAGGGTCTACCCTCCAGCCGATACTGGGCAGTGGGTCACCCGACGACCTCTTAGGGCCTACCCTCCAGCAGGGCTGGGCAATGGGTCGCCCGTCGTCTAGTTCCAAGTCTACCCTCTAGCAAGGCTGGGCAGTGGGTCGCCTGTCGACTTATTCCAGGTCTACCCTCCAGCGGGGCTGGGCAGTGGGTCGCCTGATGATGTAATTTGGTTCACCCTCCAGCAGGGCTGGGTAGTGGGTCACCCGATATTTAGTTAGGAATTACCCTCTAGAAAGGCTGAGCAGAGGGTCATTTGTTGGCATTCCAGACTCAGTCCTTAGTACTAGGCTAGTCTGTGGCTTTTCCCCTGTGTTTACCGGAGCGGGACCCCTGGTTACGGGTCAGTGTTGTGACGACCTTGACTTTGAGGAGACCTCTCGACTACAAGGCAGTGACGAGGTGTGGTTTGACTCTCCCTAGAACTCTCAAGTGCGAGGGGCACTTTCCCCACCGAGACGCGTTCTTGTGACGCGATCTAAAACCGTGCGGGCGAGTCAGTGCCACCCAAAGAGGATAGTGTCGAGGTGTGGTGATTGATCCCCTTGGCTTGCAGTGCAGGGAAGACGTGCGGGATGCTGGGCATCGATGGTGTTTCTTCTGGGACTGTTGGCTACTCTTTTTGGGCTGAGCTACGGGACGGAGATCCCCTTACGACGTTGTTCGGGCTTCTTATTGAGCATATGGACTTGTATATACCTTGTTCCGGTACCCACTCCTTGGGTTTTGGCTACTCTCCTTCAGGAGAGGCGAAGACGCGCGTGGTATGCCACGTGCTTTCCTCGTCCAGCCTCTCGTGGTTGGATGAGTCTACTCTCCTGCTATAGGCAGTGAAAGCTCGATGGGAAGTTCATATTCTCACCGTTCCTAGCTCCTTGTGTTAGGACGAGTCTTCTATCTTTCTCTTGATGGGTTGAGCTGTTACTCTTTACTGCACCCTTGGTTGTACTCCTTTCTATTCCTTCCTCGCTCTACTGCTCAACCTTCGGTACCTCCTTTGATGCTTCCTCGAGCCTTCGGGGTATCCTACTGAGTATTTTTATACTCACCCCTTCTTGGACTTTGCCCGCACTTGGTGTGCCCTTGCAGATGACGGACAGGTGGAGCGTGACTTCAGTGGAGCGTAGGAGCTTGGGAGCTTGGACCGTGTGTGGTGGTTGTGGTCGGGTTCCAGGTGGGAGACCCATCAGCTGTTTATTGTTGTTTACCTGTTGCCGGGTTGTGGCACTTTTTGGTTGGGCGTGTGTTTATCCCCTTTTATTTTCAGCTTGTACTTTGTACTGTTTATAGGTCGATGCACATCTGTGGTTTATATATATAGCAGTTTTTCTTTTTTACTCTGCTTGTTCTTTCTTTTACTCTGCACTTTTGCATTGAGTTTGCTGCGTGTGTGTGTACAGGTACTTAGGAAAAGGCCTACCCGAGTTATTGTGCCTGCGGCGCTGGTCACCAGCCCCTGGCCTATGGAGGCGGGTCTGGGGTAGTTGCCGCTCAAGCCTAAGTAGGGTCGGGTCATGACAAAACTGCACCATCCACGGTCCATGTATATGACCTTAAACTATTTTCATGTCCATTACATCCAGCACGACATTAAACTGCACCATCCACGGTCCATGCATATGAACTTAAACTATTTTCATGTCCCTTACGTCTAGCACGACGTTAAACTGTGATGTCCATACTACATGATGCTAAACTGTATAGAAGTCCCTTACGTCTAGCAAGACGCTAAACTGAATAACCAACGGTCCATGCATAAGACCTTAAACGATTCACACTTTCGTCCAACATGATGCTAAACTGTAATGTTTTTTTCCTTCTCTTCCAACATGACGTTAAACTGTGAAAAAATTCTTAATACGTCCAACGTGATAATAAAATGTTTCCTCTTTTGTCCTTACTGCCTGACAATAAACTGCATAGTCCTCTTTTTGTCCAACATGACATTAAACTGTATTGTCCCAATCGTCCTAACTACATGATGCTAAACTGTATTTTTTTCCTTTCTACATGACACTAAACTGTGCCACACCAATAGTCCTAACTACAAGACTTTAAACTGCATAATCCCTTTATATATCCTACATGACATTAAACTGTGCATCATTAAGGTTGTTGTTACCTCTTGTTTCTCACATCGAGTATCACTCACATGATCTTAGATCAAATTTTAACCATAACACCCTCTTTGGGTCACTAACCACGCATAAGTCCCAACATCACTTTTATGTCGTTGTCCCCAAAAACAACTTGATCACTAATTCATTCTTTAATTGAACTACACAGACTTTGATCCTTTCCTTCTAGGCTTGGTATGTAGGCAACCTCTCAAGGTTCAAGCCCCAAAACAATCTCTTCACATCGGTTCACCTTCTTCTCATATGATGTTGATAGGTGAAACCGCTCCCATAATCAATATCTTTACATTGGTTCACCTTCGTCCTTGCTATACAATGTTAAACTATACTACACTTTTGTCTTGTATATCAATAAACTACAATATTCTTTGATACCCTCACCTGAGAGGGAATCATTATTTACATTTATTTTAAATCATGTTACATTCAAAAAAAAATTATGTGCATACATGGAAATACCTAAACCTTTTATCTTGGGTTAAACCATCATTTCACTAAAGTCCTCTTTCATCCTTCACATGTATGAACCAAATTTTTACAGAAGGTATTTTTAGAACTACATGGGCTTGATTACCATCCTTATGGGATATGTAGGAATGTTCGAGTGTCCCTCAAATCCAGCCCTAAGTCTTTTAGGCCCATCCCCAAGCCTTTTGGGCCTTACACCAAATTCCACTTTCAGTCCCCTGGATGAAAATTCCCCATGAAAACACACACTATGTATTTTTTATAATGGTCCAAGTTCTATGACCCTAAACTATGATCTCCCACACTTTCGTCCCACATGATGTTAAACTGTGTTTCAAGAACTACGTATGACTTGATTAACATCCTTATGGGATACGTAGTGAAGTACAAATATTTCAAATCAGGATCCAGCCACAACATGATTATGGTTAGCATTGATCTGTGTATCTCTACATACATCGGAAAATACCCATCATTATGTGTCATAATCCTAGTCTTGAATACTTGTAGATCTTCATAACCCTTTTCTTGACTTCTGGTCACAAAATGCCCAATTTTTGAGAATTCTTTTTCCTGACCATGCAGCACGTGCCCTTAGGCGCCCTTGCATAAACAGTCTCCATAACGGAAGAGTCAGCCAAAAGATGCTATTATTTGACTATGAATCCAATTACCTTAGGTTTCCCTACATAATTCAACCCCCTAATGGGTTTTTCAAATATTGGTAACTTCATTCTTGGGAGGAAAATCTCTTTTTTCCTTAGTTTTCTTAATGAAAATATGTAGGGATCCGTAAAATAAATTGACATCCTTAACATATCTGTCCCATACTCTTTTTCATTATCTAAAATTATCCAAGTATATGGTTTATATTTTCCTTCCCTACATTTGGGTCAGACCTTCGTAGGAGTAACATTCATCCAATTCTTAGACAATCCTGTTTGGAAATATCTTCTCCATATTCAAGTACCTCTCTCCATATAGCAAACTCTATGCTTTGGAGAATTTGAATCCTCATAAACATCCACTGGATTTTTAGTAGTAGAAAAGTAAATTTATAATAGTTCTTTTGCCTGACTATACAACACATGCCCTTAGGAGGCCTTGCATAAATAGTCTACATAACAGACCTGTCAGCCAAAAGATGCTATTATTTGATTATGCAGCCAATGCCCTTAGGTGGCCCTGCATAATTCAACCCCCTAACGGGTTTGTTAAATATTGGTAACTTCATTCTTGGGAAATAATTCTTGTAATGCCTTTTAGCTCTTTTTCATATCATTCCTCAGATTCAAATTTTCTTAAGTCATAGTATACATATTTTCCATCATATTTGAGGGTGGTAAAATATTTTTAGATAAGTTGTCAAGGAATTGAGTCAATTTTAATCCATTTCGGTCAAATCTATTTCGAACTTAAACATTAGCCTCTTTATGTTCGACGTGCATGAATTTAAAATGCCCACAAAAAACAAGAGATCTCTGAATAAAAGTTAAGTTCCAGCTCACAAAACATACATTTTGTATGATTTAGGTAATATTGAGAAATTAAAAGTTTCAATGTTTGTAGGGTTATTTATAATAATTCTAGTAAAAAAATCAAAATATGCTTACTAGGACCATTGAGGTAAAAATATTTTATGCAGGTAGTTGGAAAATACATTCACAAGTGATTGAAGATGAAAGCATTATTTCCATTTAATGCACAAGAGATTAGAAGGACGCCCACAGATTGGAGTCTCTTCTATTTTCCAGGAAATTACAATAGGTTGTCAACATAAGTCTTCACTTGATGAACAACATCCCGAGCATCATCAGCAGCTACTTGAAGCTCATGCACCCGACCAACTTCACTCTTTTGAGCATGATGGAGTGCTTTCTTGGCATCTGCAATGGATTTCATACAATTCGTTTGAGCTCCCTCCAGCAAATTATTGAGTTTTTCAAGTTACCTAGTAACAACATATAACTATTGATGAAGGTTCATCTACTGGATGACTTTATCTTTGATCTTATGCTTTAGCTCCTTCATCTTGGAAGCATAGTCAGCCTCAGCTCAGGATACCGCAACCTCAAATTCCCTGATGTTGACTGACAAATTTACCCTGGTCAGATCTTCACGACACTTTTTCTCTTTCTCCCTTATTAAGATGACTTATTTCACTACAGTATGGATCTCTTGATATCCAAAACCGCCAAGTCCTAGCATGAATAACAAGGATGACCATCGAGGGATCTTCGATGATAGATCTTCTAAAGGCACCTCAGATATGATTTTCCATTTGTTGTTCCATGCCTTGAGTCATGAAAAGATGAGCGCCTTAAGTACCTCCGAGTCTGATTCGACATCATCATCACAGGGGGGCATGTAATCCTGGATTAATGCACTTAAGAAAGTTCCCTATTCTTCTCCTTCCCCCTGACTCTGGTTGCTTCGCCTTCTACTACTGTTTGGGCGGATGTTGAGACTTCACCTCCAGATCTAGTCGCTGAAGTTGATGGCCCTGTTTGATCAATTAAAAGTATGATTAGTTTCATATAATAATGAAAGTTTGTTGTATATATTGAAAACTCAGTACAATCATTACCTAATAGTAGATCAATAGCTTGAGTAGAATCCTCCCCATATTTCCCAGTTTCAAAAGGATCTTCAAGATGGGTCTTAGGAGGGTTTACTGCGTTTAGCTCCACTTGAGAAAATGTTTCTTAAATGGTAGTGTTGACATCAATGTCCACACCCTCTTCAGGCATTGGCAGTTCAACAACTTCTTTGGATGAAACTGCATATTATTTTCAGTCATGATTTAAATTGTAAATTATAAGAAAATTTACCGAACGAAGGATAACACTCATGTCCCAGATCTTCTAAATCACATGATACCTTAGCATAATCAAAAAATTCTTCAAAATAAATTCCAAGATTCATCATTTCATCCAATGATATTTTAGAATCCTGGTTAGTCTCACCAGTGGGTTCATTTGATGTGTCTTCTTGGAAACCTTCATCCAGCATCCCTGACCCTGGATAGCTTCTTCAGGAAAGGATGGAAGATTCAGTTGCCGCTGACACCAATGATTTTGGTGCAGGTGTTATACATAAAATATCATAGAATGGAAGTCAGTCGATGTTTCATTCAACATTTTATGAAGCATTTTTAACTTACCAGTATTAGGTTCTTCTCTTCTTTCAACAGTAGTAGGAGGGATACTAGGAATAGATGCTGGCTCTTCTCCAGGAGCAGGCAAGTCAGTCTGAATTTTCTATTTTTCCACAGTACCCTCCGTGGTCCTCAAAGGAGGATCAGTCCTTTCCCTCTGAGGGGAAATTACTGAAGCCCCTGCAATCCCTAGTAATATGAGCAAACATTTCATGTGTATAGATTCATGATTATCGGAAGGACTTACCGCTACTAATGAAGCATTTAGCTGTGGACTTCTTCCTTCGATGCCTTTGCTTCTTTGGTTTATTGGGAGTATCGTCAGTCTCCCTTACAGGAACTTGAATTGGAGAATGGAGGGCCATGTCCAACTCTTCATTCATGGCTTGTTGGCCCGGAGATATCTCACTTGAATCATGAGGAGATTCAGTAGCAGCCCTAATGGCAGTACCACCAGGGCTATACTGTGGTGAAAGAACATCAGTAGTTCCTTTCCTTACAAGCTGTAGGATAAATAAAGTAATTTCCTTGAGTAACAAATATTTTACTGAAATCAAGTTTCAAAGTAAACATGGAAAGAAAACTTACATCTCCAGGAGACAAGTACTCATGCCACACCTCATCAGTTGCAGAGTGATCCATCATTTCCTTCACCCGCTTGGTGATAGGGATAGAATCATAGGTGGAATAAATATAGGTCCTCAATTTTTTGACATAGGCTCTTACTTCATCAGGGTTATCCTTGAAATGAATATTTACAGGAGCCTGAAGAGTCCCTATTCCAGGAAGATGTAGCCCTTAACATAGCTCCATCCAGATAGTTTCAGTATCACAGTATACATCCCGCTATGTCTGGATGGACTCTGGTTGTAGATATGAAGGTGTACCGAAAGGCTGTGAAGAGGGTCCTACAACCTTGGATTTTAATTTCATTCTAGCTCCTACAACTATAAAAAGAGAATGAAAACTTGTTACTCTATAAAGTTACTAGCAATTAAATTTCCTCAATAAAGTAACTCACCAGGAGTTGATGGAGTTTCTCTCTTGATTCTGACAGGAGGATTATATATGACACATCGCCGCTTTGACACATGTTGTATCTCCTGAGAATCTGATGAATCAGCCTCAGTTGAAGAACTTCGTGAACCAGCTTCAAGAGTGGAAGAATCACCTTCCACCTAAATTGTTTCTTTCTCAATGGTTCTCTTATTCTTCCCCACCCAATAAATAGGTTTATTCAATATTTCCTTATGATATGATGCTACCCAGTTTTTGGCATACCATATGGCCAAGTTACTTACTGCTTGGGCATCTGGTAAGTCAAAAAGTTCCCCAGTCCTTTCCATAGCCATTAGGAACCATAGTTGTTAGGAAACCATTGGATGCTGATATGACCTGACATGCACTAAAGGAGATACAATAGTTTTCTATAGACACTTGAATTGGAGTGAAAATAGATATGGAGCATAGTCCTCACATATAATTTCCCCATCAATTCTGGTGGCCAGTACACCATCTCTACAGGCTAGCTTGTAAGACCTCTGTTCCATGTTGGCTGATCCATCATCAACAAATCGCCCTGTTGGAAAATTTCCATAGGGAAAGAAGTGGAATTCCTTATGCATACCTAGCCTTGACCTAATATCATAGGCATTCAGGGACAAAGGAAAAACTCCAGAGATGGCCTGAACAGACGGCTTGAAAGAACTTCCAGGAATTAGTATTCCATTCTGAACAGCATATGTCAGAAAGTGAGTGGCGATCCATCCCCATAAAAATTTGAACGGTCCCAGTAATCTCAAAGGAGACTTACCCATATAGTCATGGAGTAAGGTCATGTGAATCTTTACCAAAACTGGGGTATCCAACCCCACCATCTTCCTCTCAGCAAACTTGGCTGCAATAACGAAGGTCCCTGGCCTGACGCCACCCTTTGAATCTTTGACTGGAAAAATATAGACACTGATCCATAAGGATAAAAAGTCTACTAGATAGGTCTTCTCTAGGATTTTATGATTCACTTCACACCCCCATTTCTCAAATTCTCCTGCTTCTAGAGTCGGACAGAATGTGCCAGGAGCACCTCTCTTATCCACTCTAGGGAAGCTAGTAGGACGAGTACAGGTGGGCCCCTTTTCCCTCTTCTTCTTGAGAAACATATCCATCCATTCCTCTGGATTAATATACCTTCTAGAATGAGTCTTTGAAGTCTTTGAGATTTTGAGCTTATGATAAATCTTCAATAATCCTTGAACCAAATTAGTAGTCTTCTCCAGATCATTCAAGGTTGCCTTTGGAGGGATGAATTCATCATATATATCACCCAAAATTGGAACCTGTGAGATCTTGTAGACATCCCACAAAATAATGCCTACTTCCCCATGGGTCAGATGGAAAGAATCAGTTTCTGGGATCCAACGGCTAAGCAACTCCGGTTCAAAATTATCATTCCTATAAACATACGTCTGTCCAGCCCAGACGACTTCATAAATTACAGCTCCCTTCAGATCCTTGACAAACTCTTCACAAGTTTGTCACACCCAATAATCCCACATCCATGTTGGCTTTACCCCTCCTACAGAACAGAATTCCCATTTCTCCTTACAGCCTTTGGACTGATCCATCTGAGAATTTCAAAATATTGAGGGATAATAATGTGGTTGCAGCTCAGGTTTGTGAGGTTCCAGATTTGGTACACATGAGATATGATGCATTATATAGGCTTTATTTACTGTTCCAGCATTAGAAAATGTTCCTGCGATAGATATATTTGCTGAAGCAAAGTTAGTATGTGACTGAAACTAGGAATGCGAAAGATAGTTCATTGCCTCTGAAATATTGACATCTTGCAGATGACCATGGCCATACTAAGGCAGATAGATGGTGTGTAGGAAATTAATATGAAGCATCTTCAAGTACTTGGATAATTATGGAAGAGTAATTTCACAGATAGTATAGTAATCATGGCCAAAGATGTCCATCATATCATCAATTCTTTTTCTTGCTAGTTCATCAGCCATTCCGATTCTCTTGGGAGCCATTGGATCTGCACAAAAGTTGAATAATTAACTCTTAAAGTAAGTTAATTTTTCATAAAATTTGTGAAGAGTTTGAAAATTTGGCTAAGGCATTTAGGCGTGCAAGTCCCATAGTTGGTGCGCAAGACTCCTTCGGTCGTGCAAGTATTGGGCACACAAGTATCACCGCGCAAGTCCAAATACCTTAACAGAAGCGCGACACAAGAAAAAAGAAGCATGGACAAGAGAAAGCCGGGAGTCCACCTGCGTGCCAAGAGAAAACCAAACAAGCGAGAGCCAGGTGGTTTGTGCAATGTGAGGCCATCTATTTATAGACGAGGTCGTACCCCTGTGCGCCGAACCCTGCGTGCCCGAATCCCATTTATGTGCCATACCCTGCGCGCCCTAACTTCCTTTTATTTCTCGTTTTCCTCAAAGTCAAATCCTTATTCCTTTTTGGATCCAACTCTGAGGGGGTACTTTTGTTGATGCTCTTTTTTCATCACAGAGTCTAAACAAAATGAAAATGGAAATACCTCAATAAGGAAGATTCATCCTTTGAAAAAAACATCAAAAAAAGGAAAGGGACGAATAAGGAAAACATTGACCATAGGTCGCGCAAGTTCCAGCATGGTCATGAAAGTAGACTTGCGAGCCGCCCAAATGCACGCGCAATTGACTTTCATGCTCTCTTTGAAAACATCCCAGGGTCTTCTCTAGCCTATAAATACCCTCGGTGGGCCCCCCATTTCAGGAGGAATTTTTTCCAGAATTCAGATACGGATCTCTGAATGCCCAAGTCTCTTCTTCAACTCTTCTAAACACTTCTAAGGTAATTATTTACCTAGAATGGAAGGCCTAAACAAGAGGAATAAGGTCTAAGTGTTATAATTCACTAACACTTGCACTCATAAGTGTTTTAACCTTGCGGGAAATGGACACACTTGCATGACTCCTTACATACTCATTGAAACTTGTGCGCCAATCTCCTGGAAGTACCTCAGGATAATTCTAAAGGCTTTGGTCAAGGATCACCCAAGTATTACCCTACTGGTTAACAATCGCACAAGTACCCATGTGACGCACAGGTATACCTGTGCAACCAGGACTTGCATTCCCACACAGTACCTGCGTGCCCTTCTATTTTTGAGTGTCGTTCCTACCCATTTAACCCTCTTATTCCATTCAACATATATTATTCAAGATGTAGTCTTCAAGACACTCTTCAAAGCCATTTATGGAATGTTTTCTTGATTGACTTACTTATCTGAAAGGAGTTTCATGGAACATCTCTAAAAAATTAGTGATTTTCATATCTTTATATCACTAAAGTTAGCGAGTTCATTCATTCGACCTCATCCTCTAAGATGATATAATCATTGATCTGGGCCTCCTTCTCAGGAGTAAGCCCCAAATACTCATTGATTTGGGCCTCCTTCTCAGGAGTAATCCCTAAATCCTCATTGATTTGGGCCTCCTTCTCAAGAGTAAGCCCCAATTCCTCATTGATTTGGGCCTCCTTCTCAGGAGTATGCCCCAATCCAAGTCCCCTAATTTGGGCATCCTCCTCAGCAGTAAGACCCAACCATAATTCTCTTAACCTGGGCTACCTTTTCAGATGTAAGTCCTAGTTTCAATTATGGGAATCCTCTTTAGGAGTAATCCCCAAGTCCCTTAATTTTTCAAGTCCTTTAACCCGGGCCTCCTTCTCAAGAGTAAGCCCCGGTCTTAATTTCTCTTAACCAGTCTTAATTTACTTTTGATCTGGGCTTCCTTCTCACGAGTAAAACCCAATCATGAGTCCCCTCCTAATTTGGGCATCTTCCTCAGGAGTAAACCCCTTGTTAGAGTACCCAAATATCTATAAAGTACATATACCTTTATGGACCTTGTTCTTGGATTTATTCCTTGAAGTTAATCTCAATACTCATCTATTTTGGGTAGTCATGCATACATAAGCCCCAAATCATTGAATCTATCATGGAAAAATTGTCTGGTTTCACCAATACCTCTTGTTTCTCACACCGAGAATGACTCACGTGATCTTAGAGTGTAAAAGTAATCATGACATCTTTCTTTGAGCCATAAATCATGCATAAACATCATACTACCTTACTCGAACTACATGGGTTCTTATTCCTTTTCTAAAACAAAGGATATGTAGGTAGCCCATCATGTGATCCCAACTCTAAAATAATCCATGTCCTTCTGAATGGCAATAAACTTCATGTGCCTCACTGAGTGTCTTCAAAACCAATATGGTCATCATAATAACAAAGAGACTTTTATGTGTTGAAGGATAACATTGACTAAGAATCTCTAACAAATATAGATGATTCTCTATCATCGAAGAACCTCAAATACATATAAAAGATTCTCTAAATTTCCTACATATCAATCATTGATTGTCAGATTTAAATGAAAGATCATTTTATACTTGGTAATGTAATAAGGATTCATGAACATAACTTAAATCTATATAGAGAGTCACCAAGTAGACAATAATTCCCCTCAAAAAGATGTGATGAGTCCGACCTCCCATCCTCTTGACCAATGCAAATTCCTAAGCCTCATAAATCCACAACTAATGAGCACCTACCTTTGGAAATTAGGTCTAAATGGATATGGAATCATTGGATGTGTCTGGATCTATGAAGAAACCGGTTAGAAACCGATTGGAATGTTTGAACCTTCAATCAACAAGGTCATCCCCAATTCCAAAGGTAACACACTTGCATAAGAACAAAAGGTAAGGTGTGCAATGGTGACTGACTCTTGGGGTGGATTGGATAACATCACTAGGGTGATAATCTCTATCAACTTCCACTTCTCCCATAGGCCGTTCCGTTCGAGCGTAATCTGTTGAAGCTCTACTTGGGCTTGGTCAAGATAGTATCCCAATGATGCCACCTCCTTTCTGAGCTCCAAAAAATGGTCTTCATATGGGGAATGTCTAATGGATGAGGCCATCTCTTCCTTTTCCTGAGTAAATTGGATTTTTCAAATCCCAATATCTATACTAATCATGTGATCACTGTTCTATGACTATATCAGAAACGTAACAATTCATAATGGTATTTTGAAATCCAAAAACATATACAAAGGAATTTCACATTTTATATAAACATTTTACAGAATAATACATTTAATTGGATCTAAAGGAGTTTTAATTAAATGAATATTTGGGTCATTACAATTAAACACCCAACCAGAAATGAGTTCCCAACCAAAGAAAAATGGATATTGGGAAAAATGAAGAGAGATCAACTCTCGATCTCCAAGGCTGACTACCGATCATGGCCAACACCGCTATGTACCACAATTATCCTCAGAAACTAGTTCCACCAATGTTATCATGGATTTGGCTATTATCTGCATAAAATCTGACACATGTTGAAAAATTTTATATATGGGTGTGTATATACATACTCAATAGGATTCCCTAAAAACCAAGAGGAATGAAATAGAAATAAACAATCATCTCAAACCTTAAATAAAGAGGTAAGGAAACCCATCATTAGATATTCTCATATTAAAACCCCAGTTTTAAGAATGATATTTGTCTAAATCTATACTACCAGCTAAGGATAATGAGGATTCTTCTAGCATATCCAAAGGTCCCATCTTTGATTCTCATCTCCAAACACAACCTCATCAGAATTAGAGTGGAGGGATCCAAACTTTTTATTATTCCCCACATCCAAGGGAGCACTATCTCTAGTGGTGGACCCTCTCCCCACTAGAGCTTCAGGTTAGGGGATTGACATTTGGTAGATAGAAGAAACAATACCTTTGCATTGTGGGGGGAGTACCACCTCTAGCCATTTAAAGAGTATTTGGGACCCACTCTCTAGTGTTATAGGGGAGTATTGACCCTGACATCTCTCTAATAAACACAACTGATCAATACCATCATCCAAGAATTACTGAAAAAAGAATCCCACTCATAACACCACATTCCCTATCTCATTTTACAAAGTTTAGGATACCCTCATGTCTTATGTAGAAAATCACTCCAGATATGATACTCATAGGACCAAATATGAGTGTTTAAAAAGAATATATATAAAGAAGAAGTTCTTAAAAAAGTACACAATGTGAACATAGGGTCAAACAAAGTATGAATTCACCTAGAAACATGATTGTGTCCTCCCTTAGACACAACTTGGCCATCTATGTGGCTCCACATAGTGTATAGGTAGGGTCACACAATGTGTAAATTCACCTGGGGTCTGAGGTGTGTGTTCTCATCACATGACTCAGCTAGCCATATACAATTACACGGTGTGTCCCTAGGGGGTACACAATGTGCCTATTTACCTGGGGTCCTTGGTGGGTGATCACGATACATGGATTGGGTATCCATGTACCCAAATATGGCGTGTTCCTCTGAGGAAACAATGTGTCTTCTTTCCTGGGGTCTTGGGCGTGTTCCATCATCACTTATCATAGCTTCATGGGTCAGATCACATGATGTATGTTCCCAACCATATGGAATGTGATATTTAACTAAGTATAAAAAACCTACCTATCATGAGAACCTAATATACATGGTGTGTTTTCTTCTAGGATACATTGCGTGTAGTAACGTTTTTCATAGAAATTTACCCCATTATATAAATAGACCCTATATCCACATTTCCTGCCACTTCCACCCCATTTTACATTCTTAAAATGGCCAAATCCAAAGGATGTCACATTTAACACTACAACAAATGTGGGAAAGGGAAGCACTTGGGTTTTATCTGTGCTAATCATAATGTTCTGATAATAGGGGGACTTTTATCAGTGCTAGAAAAAAGAACTAATAAATCTACCCATTATATGTGCTAATATTAGCATGGATAAAGTCCCCCCTTTTTCAATGATAACAAACAAATCTGATAAAAATGAGACTTTATCAGTGCTAATAATTGTGTTGATAGATGTTTTTCATAGAAAATATGAATAATTTATATAAAAATATTTTTATTATATTCAACAATAATGTTTATATGTATACATTAAATAAAAAATGCATGTTTATTATGTTTATTAAGTTTATGTTTTATTTATGTTTATTATGTTTATTAGTTTTAGTTATATCACCATTATATATTTACTATACTATATGTTTATAATATTATACATAAAAACACACACACACACACATATATATATATAAACATATAATATATGTATATATATATATATAAATTAATGTTTCCCAATGAATGGGTCAATTGATTCGTACGCTCATATTTTCATGAATATATGTTAATTTTTTACCCTAATGTTGTCCATATATACCATAGTACTATATATACATGGTGTATTCATTCATTTTGTATATATATAAAGATTTATCTTCTCATAAATACTTAAAATCATGATAAATATATTTAAATAAACAATAAATGTATTTATTATATTTAAAAATATAAATATTTAGTTATATAATTACATACTTTATATATATATTATATATAAATATAATTATATATAACTAATTAAATATAAATATGTTTAAATAATTATAAAATTACAATTTTTTTAAAATTATATATATATTTATTAATACCCTTTGAATATATTTATTTATAAATATATTTCTTTAATTAATATATACACAAACATATATATATATATATATAAATACTTATGAAATTTAAATTTAAATTAATATATCAATTTATATTTATATGTATTTTATTATAATTTAAATTATAAAATTATATATATATATATATATATATATATTTACTTACAATTTATATACAAACACAAACACAAACACACACACACACATATATATTTAATTATAATATATATTATTAAATTATAATAAATATATTGGTTATAATTTTATAATTATGAATATATTATATGTTTTATCAGTTATAACTTAGAATCACTGATAAAAAATACATTTATTAGCACCTTTTATCTCTAATAAAGATGGACCTCTATTAGCGCTAAATAAGTGATGACAAAGTAATGTTTTATTAGCGCTTTCAACTATAGCACTTATAACGCATAATTTTATCATAACTTTATTAGCATAAATAAACATGGTCCTTTATCAATGCTAAAAAATAACTACTAATGGAATTTTATATCAGTACTTTCAATTGTAGTGCTAATAAAACATACTTCTATCAACATTTTTTATCTAGCGCTAATAAACGTGCCACTGAGTTTATAAATAAACCATAAGTTTCTCCGCCTTCCTTGCAACCCTCAAGATCTTGCAGAAGCCGACCCCTAATGCTGCTGATTCCACCTCCTCTCCTCCATATTCTCATGCCTCCTCCTCCTCCTCGGATGTAGAATCTTCCACCACTGCCAACTGAGCATTGTCGTGTGGATCTCCTCCATCACACCTCTCCTCTACCAATGGCTCTCCTCTACCACACCTCTCATCCGCTATTACCTCTCCTTTGCTATGCCTCTCCTCCACCATGACTATCCTACACCGTGAATGCACCTCTGCCACGTGCTGGACCACACCTTCATGGTTAGTCTTTTTTTATTTCTCATTTGGTTCACTTATTACAGTTTGATATTGATGGTGATGTTGTGAATTTTATGGGCTAAACATCCTGCTAAAAATTGTGGGCGTTGGTGGTCCTTGTTTGAGAACTAGTTATATTTGGAAAAATTCAGTTTTCCAAAACCATATTTTGAATTGGTTGATTTTAAATCATCAATGCAATAGGGGTTTTCATCATGTTTATTTTAAAAAATGTAAAATATTTTTCCATACATTAAAAACTTAATGTTTTATCATCAAATCCCATTTTTATTACTCTTATGTATTTTTCATAGTTATATTATTACATATTCATATGAAAATTAAATGTATTCAATTTTTTATAATTCTTTTATAGAAAAACTATATTTTTTTTGTTTATATTATAAAAATTATTGTTAAATGTAAAATCCTTCAAAGTATTTCAACTTAATTTACAAAAAAGGTTATAAATTTCTAAAGTTTACATTATCGATGATTTTTTTAAGCAATTGACCACCATGATCCTTCTCCAATGATTATTTGAGAACCTAAACCACGAAATAGGTCTCATTCCTCATCCAAAAACATCTACTTGATATGTCCCAACTATAAAACCCTAAACTAAATCCCCAGGACTGATCTGAAGTTTCATATGATCTCATGTATTCTTCCCTGTGCAAAATATGTTTCCATCTAGTTGTGAGGGCATAAGTGGCATCGTGTGGATACTAACCCCTTGGTAAATAATAATAATTGGAGTATAAAATAGTAGAAATAATAATAAAATTTAAGATTTGAACATAAAAGGAAAAAGAAAATCATATAAAAAAACATCAACCCATGTTATAAAAATATAACATATAATATCCAATATAATAAGTCAAGAGTTCCAAATAGGTGGTAGAACCATAAAAAAAAATAAAGAGGTATCTCTAAACGGATCCTACATTCTATCCTAATATCACCTCAATTAACCTATTCCTCTAGAATAATTTCCCTAAGCAGAGCCACTACCCTCATCTAAAATCCAGGTTAAAGATGTCTGCACAGACACTGAGATGACCATATTTGGGGTGAGTATAAAACATAGTAGGAATCCATCTATATATTATTAAGATAATTGAAATAGTTATATATAAGTGTATATTATGATAATTATGTAAATTAAAAAGTAAAAAAAATCTCATGTTTGGTCATCGTGCGCTAATTGGCAGCCAAGAACCCCAACCCTACTTGTATCAACACCATATCAAAAGAAATTCTATATCTTGTTTCCATGAATCTCATAATAGGAAATATGGAAAATTTAATTCTAAGATTTGGTCATAATTCCAACATGACTTAGGTTAATCCATAAGTCTATCACTCCTCACCAATTATCGCTTGTCAATCCATAAAGCCACAATGCCCCACCAAATATCTCAGGTCAAGTCACAAGTCCCTTATGCCTTTCTTCTAGTATTCAGTCAGGACATAAGGATATCATGTACTGCTATTTTTCATTAAATACACCACCATAATCATCCTCCCTCACATTGAAAATTCTCCCCCTATAGGGAATTAACCATTCCATGAAGGGTCTATGTGTCACCATGATACCAGATAACATAAGTCTACATATATACACATATATATATATATATAAACCATAAAAATTATATTATTTAGCTATACAAATGACTAAAAATGTCCAATTAAGAGAGGTATCATGGGTCACACCTACACCCACAAAATCATATCTTAATAAGATATGTATCTTGGATCACACACACACATATGCAAGAATGTTATACCAAGAAAAGTATTATGGTAACACACACAAACACAAAATAATATTTTATCATAAATTTATATATAATTTATATAAAATGGTTATGAAATTCCTTATTTAATAGTATAAAATCATAAAATCATGGTTCTCCAACTAAAAAAGATTAGACACCAATGATCCCTATAACCACCCCAAATCACTACCTAAGAATTCAATAGTGTAGATACAAGAATAATAACATGTCAAGGGATAAGATTGGATTATACATACTATAAAACCCTGAGATTTATTGAGATAGATTATTTTTAATTTATTTCATTTATTTTTTAGTATAATACACAAATATTATCTTGCTCTATACAGAACACCGTATTAGCTTGCAGTATATGCACCACTATTCTTTGCAATTTTTACACAAAATTTTATGTTAATTTGATAGAAATTATTTTATGAAACATTTAGTATATATTTTGATCAATGTAAAAATGAACTAAGTTTGGTTTATGATATACTCAATAACAAAGGAAGCTTTCATTACCCACAACACTGACATGGCTTGCATTACACACAAGAGCGACCTTCCTTGATAGCCTCTGTGATACACAATTTCGAGTTTCACTAAACAACTATATATTAATAGAATATTATATTTAATAGCCATTATGAATAGTATTAACAACATTTTGAATTTTATATGGCATTATAATTCAACATACACATGATATGAGAACAAAATCAATTTTTCAGATAAAAGAAGTATTAAAAAACAGTTTTACCACCTTTTGATGGAGCACCCAATTTTGATATATTTTTAACACATTTGTAATTTAAATTTTACAAAACAAACTTTTAAATTTGAATCAGGATATAAAGTTTTCATTGGATAATTTTTTTGATATTTTTCTGATAACATTCATATTTTGATTAATAGTAAAAATTCGCTAAATTTTACTTAAAAACAAATTTTTTTTCGAGATAATTTATATGTTTAAATTATAATATTAAATGGTTTTTAATTATAAATATAATATATTTTTAACATATAATATAATTTATGTCATTATAATTAATTTTACTTTGAATTCACAGGTAAAAATATTTCAATATTTTGCAATGTTTGAACTTTTAAAACTCGTCTTCTCAAAAACAGAATTAATTTTAAATTAATTACTGAAAATCATGTGTTATGAATTTTAAAAAATTTATTCCATATTTGGAATCATGAGTTATAAATTGTGTAAATAGGTCACATTTATTTTTAGACATTATGAATAGTAACTTTAGTAAATATTTTATTTACCATGGATAAAGGGTAAATTTGGTAAATAAGGGTAAAATAATAATAATATAATAATGTTAAATTACCCTTACAAGTGTTATAACAATATTGGATGATATATGACTGACCATGGGCATCCATGGGTAGATTGTGGAACCCCATGGATCCACTTGTTAGTGAAAATGACATTTAACTACTTTTAATTTAATGTTAAGGAAAATATAACATAAATATATATCTTTTACTAATTTTTTTATATGGGGTATTCTAAGTTATCTCTTCGACAATACATAGTCATTATAAAGATAAAAATATTTTCTACATCATGATATTTTATTTTTAGTTTTTGGAAATTAAATAAATAAATTTTAATATGACACAAGGATGATATAGTGATTACTTCCTTAATAAATGATTCAAATAAATGAATTTATAAATATAAAAATAATTAATTTAGTTATTTTGATGCAATACACTAATTTTATGTATGATATTGACATATTATATTTTGGTTAACGCATTATATTTGAAGGAATCAGGTTGTTATGAATTTTTAAAAAAGTTATGTTTGGATAGTATCCAAAATTGACACAATTCATAACATAAAGCATAAACTATTTTATTAAATGATATTAAATTCCAAAAAAAAAATTAGATTTATAGAAATGGTTAATATAAGTATAGATATGTCATAAATTAAATTTTTTGGTTTGTTTGACATTATATGGAAATTAAATTAACCAAAAATGTGTAAATAACATGATATCCTTTTATGATTTAAAAGAGTAAAACAAGGGTAAAACCAAAAATACAAGGATAAAAAAATATTGAAAACATGTGAAAAAATTACTCGATATTGGGTATTCGAACAAAAATAATATAATCAAATAATAAAATATTTTTCAGAAAATTTTAAGTCAAAATTGAATTTATAATAAATTAGTCTTTGGTAACTTTCCTAAAGTGTCCCTCTCTCTTATTATAAAATGGCATCTCCTCCCTTTCCTCTTCAGTCCATTTAAAGCCTTCAAGATCAGACAACCTCTGCCCATTTCTCTTCTCAATGTCAGTAGTTACATTATAGATGTGCTAGTCTTCTCAATGACTAATTCTAGTGCCCTAAGAGGATGTTTAAAGGAGGAACGCCGAGGAAGAAGAGTTTCAAACACATATAGAAGAAATCGAACCTAAGGTAAGTGATGATTTTTCAATATCAATTTTATATGAGATAGTTTATATATAATTATCTTCAGGGGATATTTTTATCATCAATGTCCATGTTTTATAAAAAAATTCATAAAATGTTTACTATTATTCTATGTATGTTTAACGTCATTTTACACATTTTGGACTTTTACTACATGGTAGGAAGGAATCATTATTTTGTTTACCATATGAGGTACTTTTTGATTTTTCTAGTAAAAGTACGAGGAGAATGTTTTAATTAACATATATCGACTGAATGGATTTTTATGTCTTCTAAATTCTTTATGTCCATGAACCTTACTCTACAATATTTCAAGTTTATTTTCGACTATTTTTTTTAAAAATTGCATGACATTATGAGAAAATAAAACATTTTTAAAGAAGAAATTATGTTTTACTCAAGAATTAAGTTCAAGTGTTTTATCAAAATTATTTTCCATATAATATGATGTAGGGTTATGTTTATATCCCTATTTTTAATTTTATTTTATTGTGTTTATGATGGAATTAACTTTTTTGAAGTCCATTTATCTTATATGGATTATGTTATGATGAAATGATGTTTATGAATCCCATTTTTATTTCATAGGTTATGCTATGATGAATCATTTATGTATTTGTGGTACATGTAAGAATGATTTCATTATGATATGGGTGGGATATATATCTCCCTCCAATGCATTGGGAAAATATTTATATCTTATGATATAGGCATGGATGGAATAGAAAGTAAATCTTCTTCAGTAATACAGGACTGGAATGACCCAGTTCAGGAATGGACTTCATCCACTATGATTGTCTTGGCAGCAATTCCTTGGCTACCATGGAAATCATATTATGCTCTTATTTTTTTCCATAATTAAATTTTTGATTCTAATGCTATTCTATCATGGTAAATGTTCTTTTATGATCTATGCCATACGTAGTGCTAAGATTTATTTCATGACTCAATATTTTGATGTTTAAACTTTTTGTTCATGTTTTTACATTAAAATGTATATGGTTTGTCTTATAGATCACCCTTTTTATGTTTTCTTTTCCCCAGGATATAAATAAATGTTTTCAGTAGGAATAAAAGGCGGTGATATTTGTGAGAGATGTTGAGTATCTTTCACCATGATTAGAAGATTATGATTTTTTATTCCAAAGACATTAACTAATACGGTCGTTGGAAAACTATTTTTTCATGTATTATGTATTCCTCAAAATTAATGTAATGTACATGTATGTAATTCTTGGGTCTCTACAGTTGGTATTAGAGTCAAGTTTTAGTTAACCTTTGGAAACTAGGATGTAAAAACTTTAGTGAGACCCCTAAAGATATTTTTATGGAATGACCAAGGATGTAACATAGGTTAATTATAACTATAGGTTATAGTCTAATAATTATGGTAAAGATCATAAATAATATATTATTAAACATAATATGTTATTTATTTAAAGTAATCCTCCTTAATTATGTTTTTTTTCTAGTATGACTGTTGCCTCTCAAACTATTCATTTGGGGTTTTAGACAATGGCTGAAACATGCAGGAATAATGTTAATGATCCATGCACTGAGAAATGCAATTATTATACTCTTGAGAAACCAATTTTTTTGGGAGATGGAGTGAAAAATATTATTTCTATACTTACACAAGCTATGAATCATTCGGGACTTCCAAACGAGTAGAGAAGGGAAAAATATTCCCTTGAGTCCTTCATGAGGCAACATCCACCTTCATTATGTGGGTCTTCTGATCTACTTGTTTCTAAATAAGGGATAAGAACCATTGAAAATATATTTTAAATTATTCATTTTTCGGAACATGAAAATTTCATTTTGGCTATCTATTATTTAGAAGGTGAAGAAGACTAGTGGTGGACTCTAATTAAGAATACAAGGCTGAAAGATGAAATTTAATTCATGGAATGAGATGAGTTTAATAACTTATTTTTCAATAAGTATTTCCCTTGTATTATTCAAACAAATATTTAAAATGGGTTCCTTGAGATTAAGAAAAAGGATGATGAATCAGTTTGTACCTATGAGGTCAATTTTACATGAATTGAAAGTTATGCTTCTGGATTTATCATCCAACTTGAAAGTAACATTGATCAATTCTGCAGTGGTTTAAAACCAATTCTTCAAAGGGTATTAGCTATAAGATACTTCAGTAGCTATGAAGATATTTTTTGTTGTTTAATCAAGGTAGAACTAGCAGTTGGGGTTACATATCCATATCATGGTTTTGACAAGAAATGAAAGACGAAGTTCAAGGGAAAATCTCAAAACAATGGTGAAAAGAAGATAAATGTTTTCTTTTGCTCAATGTAGGGAAATAATATAGTGGATATTGTCTTAAAGGTACTATATAGTGTATCAAGTGTGGGAAAGAAGGTCATCAGGCAGTTGAGTACTGAAGTAATGGGAAAAAAGTTTCTAATGATGTGAACAGATAAAATACAATATAAAACTCACCACCAACACTTAAATTCTATAAGTGCAAGGAAATGGGGAATTATTCTAACTAATTCCCTAATCCAAGGGTTAATGATGATCTAAATCACTAACCTCTTAAGGAAAAAGACAAAGGGAAGTCATGTGCGATCACTATTGGAAATGTTGAGTATTACAAAGATGTAGTGGAATGATTATGTGTTTATGTAATGGGATTTAAAATTAGTGTTGTGGAATATAATTTATTTTATTATTGGAATATTTTAATATATATGTATTGGTATATTATGGTATTCTATAATTATATAGTATTGGTAACCATGAAAAGGGATTGAAATATTTTTTTGAAAGTAGATGATATGTGTATAATGAACTAATAAGGAGAAAATAATAGTTTTGACAGTATTAATGAGATCATGACTGATAAAACGAAAAAAGTGATATCATGGTTTGAGTATATAGAATATATGGTATATTTGGTGTATGGAAAGAGTTAATTTTGTTTGAATTTAGGTTGTTCCTAAGGTTCTACGATAATTTATTATATTATCACATTTCAAGAGAGTACATGATTTAGTTATTTAGATATTTGTAATGTGACAACCAAGAACTGCCAAAAGAGATATGGGAGACTAATGTTATGTAAATTTAGTTCAACTCTTTCTAATGTTTTATTTTTTCAGTTTTGGGAAGGATTTTAATTTTATCCATTGATATATAGTATAAGTTATATTCTGGTTGATATTTGTAATATTATTTTGTTATCTCACTATAGGTGGAATTATGTATATTTGATTAATTATAATAATATTTTTGTGATAGTGACATATGGAATGTCCAATAATTCTATCACATGATATGCTAACTCTTTAATAATGAAAAATTCAACTTCATTTCTTTGAATAAGAGATGAAGTGGGAATTTTTTAGTGAGTGATCAATGATGAGATTGTATTAAAATCATGTAAGTATTTCTTATCATAAAAACCTTTATTAACTATAGGAAATGGATCTCAAATCCAAAAATGATGTTGAAGTACCTTATTATCTGATGAATCATATATCTTCTTAAATTATTTTAGATTTATGTCTTTCTGGTAATTAACTATTTCCAAACCTTATTCTCTATCACTATCCATCAGAACGTGATGGTTAGATTTCTCTTCTGTATCCATGTTTGCACTTCCCACCTATTTATCCTATATGTAGTCCTAGTGAGGAGTTAATTTGGAAAACTGTTATGTTTCTAACATTCCTTTTTAAAATTAAGTTTTAGTATTCCTTTTTAAAATTTGGGTTTCTATGAAAGAAACATTCATGTAGAAAACCATTTATGACCTCGATGAATTTTTAGGGAGAAATTAATTTGTAAGGGGTGTAGAATGTAACACCTAAATATTTTATGAGATATATTATTTTTAATTTCTTTGATGTCTTCTGTTTTACGCTAATCCATGATTAGTTTTCACTATATGCAACACCGTATTGTCTTGCAGTATACACAACACAATTTTTCGCTAGTGTTACACACAATTTCTAGTTAATTTGATAGAAATTATTTTATGAAACAATAAGTATAGATTTTTTGATTATATAAATTAACTATTTTTAGATTAAGTTATACAAAAAACCAATGGAATATTTCATTACACGCAACACTGATATGGCTTGTGTTACACACAAGTGCGACTTTCCTCGATAAGCTGCGTGGTACGCAGTACTGAGTTCACTAAATAATGATACATTATTAAAATGTTATATAAAATATTTGTTATGAATAGTATTAACCACATTTTTAATTTTATATAAAACTATAATTCAAATTACACAAGATATGAGAACAAAATCATTTTTTAGATAAAAGAAGTATTTTTCAAAAAAAGTAGTTTTACCGCCTTTTGATGGCGCACCCATTTTAAATATTGTTTGTGCCACATATATAAGTTAAATTTTAAAAAATAAACTTCTTCTTTTGAATTAGGGTATTAAATTTTTCATTGGATATTTTTTTTTATTTTTATGATAACTTTCATATTTTGATGAATAGTAAAAATACGCTAAATTTTAATTAAAAAATTTTCTTAATCGAGATAATTTATATGGGTAAATAATAATATTTTATGTTTTTAATGTAGAAATAGAATATATTTTTACCATTTAAAATAATTTATGTCATTATCATTAATTTTATATTGATTTCATAGGTAAAAACATTTCAATCTTTTGCGAAGTTTTAACTTTTAACAGTGGTCTTCTCAACAACGGAATTAATTTTAAATTAATTAGTAAAAATTATGTGGTTTGAATTTAGAAAAATGGTTTCCATATTTGGAATCAAGTGGTCCAAATAGTGTAAATAGGTAAATTATATTTTTTGACATTATGAATAACAACTTCAGTAAATATTTTATTTATCATGGTTAAAGGGTAAATCTGGTAAATAATGGTAAATAATTGTACTATAATACTATTAAATTAGTCTAACACATGTTTTAACCCTATTATATGATACATGTATGACCATTATCATCTTCGGGTCGATTTGGAGACCGCATGGAGCCACTTGTAAATGAAAAGGACATTTAATTACATTTAATTTAATGTTTTAAAAAATATAACCTAAACATATATTTTTTACAAATACAATTTTAATATGATGTTATATAAGCGGTCTATTCCACTATTAATAGTTATTAAAAATATAAAAATATTTTCTACATCATGATATTTTATTTTCAATTTTTGGATATCAAATAAATAAACTTAATTATGACACAAGGATGATGCAGTGGTTGCTTCATTAATAAAGGAATCAAATAAATGATTTTATAAATATTAAAAAAATTATACTTTGGTTATTTTGATGTCATGCATGATTTTTTTGGATGATATTGACATATAATATTTGGTTTAATTCTATTTTAAAAGTAATTTGGTTATGAGTTTTTAAAAAAGTGAAGTATGAATAGTATCCCAAATTGACACAATTAATAACTTAAAACATAAAATAGTTTATTAAATGATATTAAATTTCTTAAAAAGATAATATTCATCCAAATAGTTAATATAAGTCCAAATATGTGATAAATAAATTTTTTTGGTTCTTTTGACATGATATGTAATTAAATGAACCCACAATGTGTAAGTAAAATGATATCACAATATGATTAAAAAGTGTAAAATCAGGGTAAAACCAAAAAGCTAAAAATACAAAAATATTCAAAACTTGTCAAAAAATTATTGAATGATGGGTATTCGAACCAAAATCATATTATATTATAATTAAATAAGTTTTAGACCATTTTAATTCGCAATTTAATTTATAATAAATTAATATTTGGGAACTTTCCTAAAGTTCCCCTGCCCTCTCTTATTAAAGGACACCTCTTCACTTTCCTCTTCACTCCATTATAAACCTTCACACTTGGCCAAACCCTCCCCATATCTTTTTTCAACTTCCCTAATTACATTCTAGAGGTCTTGGTCTTCTCAATTTCCAACTATAGAGCCCTAGAAAGATGTTTAAAGGAGGCACGCCGAGTAAGAGGTGTTTCAGACACATACAGAAGAAATCGAACCTATGTTAAGGGGTAATTTTGCAGTATGATTTTTATATGAGAGTGTTTATATATGAGTATTTTATGGGGATATATTTATCATCCATTTCATTTTATTATAAAAATGTTTTCAAAAAATTTTTACAATTCTTCTATGTATTTTTAATGTCAGGTTTACCCATTTTTGACTTTTACAACTTAGTATGGAAGGAATATTTATTTTTTTACCATACGAGGTACTTTTTGAATTTTTCGGTAAAAGTATGAGAAAAATGTTCTTTAAATTATATTTAATGAACTGATTTTTACATCTTCTTAACGCCATATTTCTATGAAGCTTACTCTACTATATTTTATGTTTATTTTCAACTAAATTGTTTTCTTTTAAAATTTCATAGCATTTTGAGAAAAGAAAATGTTTTTAAAGAAGAAAGGATATTTTCAATAGGAATTAAGTTCAATTGTTTTATCAAAATTATTTTGCATCTAAGATGACATAGGGTTATGTTTATAACCCTTTTATTACTTTCATTTGATTGTGTTTATGATGTAATTAATTTTTATAAATTCCATTTATTTTATGTAGATTATGTTAGGATGAAATGATGTTTAAGAATTCCATTTTATTTCATGGGTTATGATATGATGAATGATTTATATATCTATGGAACATGTAAGAATGATTTAATAATAAGATGGGTGGGACCTATATTTCCCTCCAATACATTGGGTAAATATTTATATCTTATGAGATAGACATGGTTGGAATGACAAATAAATCTGGATCAGTAATATAGGGCTAGAATGACATGTAAACCCGGTTCAGTAATGGACTTCGTTCACTATAATGGTCTTGGACGTAATTACTTGGCTACTACAGAAATCCAATTATGTTATTATTATTTTTCCACAATTATATATTTTATGCCAATTTTATTCTATCATGGTTAATGTTCCTTTATAACGTATGTCTTACGTATTAACATGATTGATTTCACGAATTAGGATTTTGATGTTTAGTCTTTATGTTCATGTTTTTACATTCAAATGTATATGGTTTGTTTTATAACTCACCATTTTTATGTTTTATTTTCCCAATGATATAAAGAATGGTTTTAGGTAGGAAAACAAAAGGGGAAGATCTTAATGGGAGATGTGGAAGATCTTTCACCATGATTAGAAGAATATGTTTTGAGTTCTAAAGAAATTTACTAATACAGTATTTGGGAGCTTGTTTTTTTCATGTATTAAGTATTTCTCAAAAGTAATGTAATTTCCATGTACTTAAATCTTGGGATTCAACAGTTGGTATCAGATTCAAGGTTTAGATAACCTTTGGAAACTAGGATGCGAAAAGTTTTGTGAGATCCCTAAAGATATTTCACAGGAATTTCTAGGGATGTAACAATGGTTAAGTATCACTATAGGTTATAGTCTTAGAATTATGGTAACGATAATAAATAATCTAGGATTAAACACAATATGTTATAGATTTAATGTAATCCCCCTTTATTTTTTTCCTAGTATGATTTTTTCCTCTCACACTATTCTTTTTGGGTTTCTGACAATGGCTGGAACCTGAACGAACTGTGTTAAGGATCAATGCCCTCAGAAATGCAATGATTATCCTCCAAAGCAACCAAATGTTATGGGGGATGGAGTGAAAAATCTTATTTCTATACTTACACAAGCTATGAATCATTATAGACATCCAAATGAGTAGAAAAGAGAACAATATTCTATTGAGTCCTTCACGAGGAAACATGCACCTACATTCAGTGGGTCTTCTGATCCACTTGTTGCTGAACAATGGATCAGTGCCATTGGAATGATATTTTCCATCCTTCTTTATTCGGAACATGGAATAGTGATTTTGGATCTCTATAATTTAGAATGTGAAGCAGACTAGCGGTGGACTCTAATTATGAATACAAGGAAACAAGATGAAACCGAATCCATTGAATGGGACGAGCTCAAGAACTTATTTTTAAATAAGTATTTGACTCATATTCTTCAAAAAAAATATGGGAAAAGTGTTCCTTGAGATTAAGCAAATGTATGATGAATCTGTTTGTACATACGAGGTCGATTTTAAAAGACCTGCAAGGTATGTATTTGGATTCATCATCCAACCTGAAAGTAAATTTGATCGATTATTTAGTATCTTAGAACCAAGTCTTTGAAGGGCATTAGCTATACGAGACTTCAGTTGCTATGAAGAGATTGTGAATTGTTTATAAATGTTAAATGATGTTGGTGTTACATGTCCTCTCATTTTTTTTGACAAGAAATAATAGATGGTGTTCAAGGTAAAATATAAAAACAATGGTGAAAAGAAGATAAATGTTTCCTTATGCTCAAAGTGTGGAAATAATCACATTGGAGATTTCTAAAAAGGGACTAGGAAATGTTTTAAGTGTGGAAAATAAGGTCATCAGGAAGTTTAGTGCAAAAGTAACGAGAAAAAGGATTCTACTGATATGAATGGAGAAAATAATATAGAGAATGAAATACTAACACATCAATGCAAAAAGTTTAAGGAAATAGAGAATTATGCCAACCAATGCCCCAATCCAAGTGTTAATGATGACAAAAATCAACAACATCTTATAGAAAAAGATAAAGGTAACTCAAATGTGATCACTATTGGAAATGTTGAGTATGACAACCATGTAATGGAATGATTATGTGTTCATGTAATGTGATTTCAAAATAGTCTTGTGGAATCTCATTTATAGTATTATAGGGATTTTGGAATATCTATGAATTGGTATATTATGGTCTTCCATAATTATATAGTACCGGTAACCATGAAAAGTGATTGAAATATTTTTGAAAATAAGATGATATGTGCGTAATGAATAGATAAGGAGAAAATAATAAGATTGATAGTATTAATGAGCTCATGATTTATAAAAGGACAAAATTGATATCACGGTTTGAGTATATATAATTTTTAGTAGATTTGGTGTGTAGAAAGAGTTAATTTTTAAGGAATTCATGTTGTCTCTAAGGTTTTATTGTAATTTATGTTATTATAATATTTCAAGAGAATACATGATTAAGATATTTGGATGTTTGGAATGTGACAACCAAGAACTTACAAAAGAGATATGGGAGACAAATGTTAATTCGATTTAGTTCTCCTCCATCTAAAGTTTTTTCTTTTCAGTTTTTGTAAGGATGGTAATGTTATCCATTTAATGATTGTATATGTTATATTCTAGTTGATGTTTATTAGATTAATGTGTTATCTCACTATAGGTGTAATTATATATATTTGATAACATGTAATAATCTTTTTGTGATAGTGATAGATAGAATGACCTATCATTTTATCAAATGATCTTCTAACACTTCGAGAATGACACATTCGACTTCATTTCATTTAATAAGTGATGAAGTGGAAATTGTTTAGGAGCGATCAATGATGAAATTTTTTTGAAATAAAGTAAGTATTTCTACTCATGAAAAAATTCATTAACTATAGTAAAAGGATATTAAAGCCAAAAATGTTATCCTAGTACCTTCTTATCTGATGAATCATATGGCCCCTTAAATCATTACAGATTTATGGATTTCGGGTAATTAACTTTCCCAAAACCTTATTGTCTATCACTATCCATCAGAACTCAATGGTTAGATTTCTCTACCATATCCAGTTATTCACTTCCCACCTATGTTCTCCTATATGGAAACCCAATAATGAGTTCATTTGTGTCACCATTATGTTTCTAACATTCATTTTTAAAATTATGTTTTAGTATTTCTTTTTACGACGTGGGTTTCTATGAAAGAAACTTTCATGTAGAAAACCATTTATCACCCTAAAGAATTTTGAGGGAGAAATTCATTGTAAGGGGGATAGAATGTAACACCCTGAGATTTTATGAGACATATTATTTTTAGTTTCTTTGATGTCTTGTGTTGTATGTTGCACCAATATTATCTTGCACTATAATCAACACTGTATTTGCTTGCAGTGTACACAACACTATTCTTGGCGAGTGTTACACACAATTTCAAGCTCATTTGATAGAAATTATTTTACGCAACATTGAGTATAGATTATTTTTAATGTATAAATTAACTATGTTTGGATTATGTTATATGAAACATTGATGGAATCTTGCACTAAATGAAACACTAACATGGCTTGTGTTACATGCATGGGCGACCTTCCTCGATAAACTGCATGGTACGCAATACCATGTTTTACTAATCAATGATATGTTATTAAAACATTATATAAACTAAATTTTATGAATATTATTAACCATATTTTTTAATTTTATATAACATTATAATTCAACTTAAACATGATATTATAACAAAGTCAATTTTTTGAATAAAATATGTTTTTTCCAAAAAAAATGTGGTTTTACCACCTTTTGATGGGAAACCCATTTTAAGTCTAGTTTTTCGAAAATTTATAAGTTAAATTTGAAAAAATAACCTTTTTCTTTTGAATCAAGATATAAAAATTTATGTTGGATAAATGTTTGATATTTTTTATGATAACTTTCATATTTTGACGAATAGTAAAAATATGCTAAATTTTACCTAAAAACAACTTTTTTCATCGGGAACATTTATTTGGTAAAATAATAATATTGAAGGGTTTTAGTGTATAAATAGAATATATTTTTAACATTTAATACAACTTATATCATTATCATTAATTTTGTATTGAATTTATAATTAAAAACATTTCAATCTTTTGCAATATTTTATCTTTTAAAACTCGTCCTCTCAACAACGAGATTAATTTTATATTGATTACTGTAACTTATATATTTTGAATTTGGAGAAATGGATTCCATATTTGGAATCAAGAAGTCCAAATTTTTTAAATAGGTCTATTTTATGTTGAAAAATTATGAATAAAAACTTCAGTAGATATTTTATTTACCATGGTTAAAGGGTAAATCAGTTAAATCAGTATAAGAAAATAATACTATAATAATATTATGTTACCTAACATGTCTTATAACCCAATTAGATGATACATTTCAAACCATGGGTATCCTTGGGTCGTTTTTGGGACCCCATGGAGTAACTTTTAAGTGAAAATGAAATTTAATTACTTTTAATTTAATGTTAAGGAAAATAAAACCTAAACATATATATTTTCCCTAAACAATTTTTATATGGGGTTTTATAAGTTATATCTTAAACTATTCATAGTCATTAGAAAGATAAAATTTTTTTACATCAGGATATTTTATTTTTAATTTTTTTACATTCAATAAATAAACTCAACTAAGACATAATGAAGATTTAGTGATTTATTAATTGATAAAGAATTAAAAATAATGAAACAATAAATATTAAAAAAATGTAATTTGGTTATTTTGATGTCTTCCACCAAATATTTGTATGATATTGGCATATTATATTTAGGTTAATTCCATATTTTTGAAGGAATCAGGTTGTTATGAATTTTAAAAAAAAAATCAAGTATTAATAGTATCCAAAATGGACACAATTAAAAACTTAAAACATAAAAAAGTTTATTAAATGATATTAAATTTATAAAATTATAATATTCTGAAAAATGTTTAATATATTTCCAAATATGGGATAAATAACTTTTTTTGGTTATTTTAACATGATATAGTAATTACATTAACCCATAATGTGTAAATAACATGATATAATAGTATGATTAAAATGAGTAAAATAAGGTTGAAACCAAAAATTTAAGGATACAAAAATATTTAGAAATTGTCAAAAAATTATTAGATGATGGGTATTCTAACCAACATCATATTATATTATAATTAAATATGTTTTGGACCATTTTAATTTGAAATTTAATTTATAATAAAATAATATTAGGGAACTTTCCTAAAGTTCCCTTCAACTCTCTTACAAAAAGGGAACCCCCTCCCTTTCCTCTTCACTCAATTTTAAGCCTTGAATCTCGACCAACCTCTGCCCATTTCTCTTATCAACTTCCCTAATTAAATTCTAGAGGTTCTGGTCTTCTTAGAGACCAAATCTAGTTCCCTAGGAGGAATTTTGAAAGAGGCACATTGAAGAAGAGTAGTTTCAGAAACATACAGAAGAAATCGAACCTAAGGTAAGGGATAATTTTACAATCTCATTTTTATCTGAGATTGTTTATACATATTTATTTTCTGAGGATATATTTATTATCCATGTCCATGTTTTATATATATATTTTTCATAAAATGGTTAATATTCTTCTATGTTTGTTTAAAGTCATTTTTACCCAATTTTAAATTTTACTAGATGGTATAGAAGGAATATTTCATTTGTTTACCATATGAGGTACTTTTTGACATTTATAGTAAAAGTATGAGGAGAATGTTTTTTATCTTATATGACCAAAATGAATTTTTGCATCTTCTTAATTCCTTATTTCCAGAAATTTTACTCTATAATACTTCAATTTTATTTTCAACTAATTTCTTTTCTTTTAAAATTGAACAACATTTTGCGAAAAAAATTGTTTTTAAAGAATAATGGATATTTTCCTCAGTAATAAAGTTTTTGTGTTTTATCAAAATAATTTTCAATGTAAGATGTCATAGGGATATGTTTCTATTCAATATTATTACTTTTATTTGATTGTGTTTATGATGGAATTAATTTTTATGAAGTCTATTTATCTTATATTGATTATGTTATGATGAAATGATGTTTAGTATTCCCATTTTATTTCTTGGGTTATGATATGATGAATGATTTATGTATTTGTGGCACATGTAACAAGGATTTCATTAAGAGATGGACGGGACCTATATCTTCCTCCAATGCATTGGGTAAATATTTATATCTTATGAGATAGACATGGCTGGTACAATGAATAAATTTGGTTCAATAATACAGGGGATGAAATGACAAGTAAACCCAGTTTAGTAATGGACTTCATCCACTATAATGGACTTGGCAGCAATGGATAGGCTACTATGGAAATACTATTATATGATTATTAGTTTTTGAAAATTACAGGTTTTATTCCAATGCTATTCTATCATGGTTAATGTTACTTTATGATCGATGCCTTACGTACTACCAAGATTTAATTAATGACTCAAGATTTCGATGTTTAGACTTTATGTTCATGTTTTTACATTCAAATGTATATGGTTTGTTTTATAGCTCACCCTTTTTATGTTTTATTTTCCCTAGGATATAAAGAAATATTTTAGGTAGGAAAATAGAAGGGGAAGTTATTTATGGGAGATGTTCAAGATCTTTCACCTTGATTTGAATATTATGTTCCGAGTTGCAAAAGACACTAATCTAATACAGTATTAGAGCGTCTATTTTGGTCATGTATTATGTGTTCCAAAAAAGTAATGTAATTTACATGTACAAAAATTTTGGGTCTCTACAGATACCTAAAAAAATCCAACATAATGATCAGATCTAGATAAATTGGATAAAAATCTATAAAAAATTTATTTCTACCTTCTTTTTTGTAGAATATAGAAGGTATCACATTAGATCATATCTAAATTACTAAATATAACCATGACAGTTTGGATCATGGGTATTTCCTAATGATAAGAGTGAAGTTCTTATATGAACATGAATATTGGAGGGAAAAGTGATCGCTTACCTTAAAATACCTAGGACTAACGTCTATAGACATAATATAAATGCTCTATAAAGGGAAGGAATTCACCAAGAACAACCACTAGAGTCCCTATGTTTGAGATCCCTAGGTACCAGAGGAAGAATGAGGGGTTTTAGGTAGGTTTTGAGTTAAAAAAAAATCCAATTTTCAGATTAATTAATCCCACATGAAGGGTTTGGTCTCACGGTTTATCAAACAGTTTTCCAATCATGCCAGGATCATTGCCTCTTTAGGGTGTACTCATGGTTTAGCTGCATGGTTTTGTTAACCATGTCCCAATCATGGTTTTTTTTCTGTTTCTAGTTACATGGTTAACAAGGGAATCTTACATGGTTAGATCTATCTATGTTCCAATCATGTTCCTCCCTCCATTCCTCTCCAATAGGCTATATAATTTCCTAGGTAAAATCAAATGGTTTACCATAGACATAATCACCCTTAAAGGTTTAAAAAACCATATAAAAACACCTATCAAATACCTGAGACTTCACCCAAACAAATAATAACATAAATCATTTAAAAATATGAAAATAAGGAATAACACACCTAGAAAGTCTGAGTCCTTCATAATATCCCCCTATGAGGACTTATCATCCCTGAGAAGTGTATGTAGAGGTTTTTCTCGACCATCATGGGCCACTGAGCCTGCGCATCAGACTCCTAATTCCAATATTCATCTGGAATACACCAAAAATTCAAAAAACTCAAATTTTAGGCATTGGTTTCCTTCCCAATACCTTTTCAATACAATCAATAATTCCTAGTATATGTTTCTCAAATGATGCATTTACCTCCAAATAAAATTCTTCATTATCAATCACATATGAAGGATCCAACTCATAATTTCTAAGTTGAGATACATGGAACAAATCAGGGACAACTTGATGTCATGGCGGAAGATCCAATTAGAAATACACCATCCATATCTATTCCACTATCTGAAATGGTCACACAACCCATAGTCCCAACTTCCCCTACCTCCATAATCACCTATACCCCAAATAAGGTGATACATGAAAGGAATATTAATCCTCTATGGAGAAAGATAAAGGTATCCATCATTGGTCCATATAATAACTATGTCTGATATAAAGGGTAACCAACCACTCTATGTTTAATTGCACCCACTCTGAGGTTTCCTACACTAAACTCTACCTGATAATAGCTGACTCAATGTATTTTCTACAAACAACTCACACACTGGGTCCCTCTCAAGCTCATGATCATTAATACAAAGTTTTATTACTTTCCCACGTGTAGATGTCTAAATAAAACTTCATTTTTATTTTTCACATAACTTGACCTATGAACTAAGTAGCAAACCATACTATATCCCATCACTAAGTTCCCCTGACTACCTAAGCTCCGCTCTATAGGTTTACATCGTTGATTCATTCTTGATCTCATCTAATCGATACCTTTAAATGAGTATTTATTATTTACTAGTGCAACTCAGCCAATTATGTGCACACAAAAAACCACCCCCTCTACCTATGGGTTAGTTTCACCTACACACCACTCCCAATGTTCACTAAGAAATTCCATCACTACCAAACATAAGCATGAACATATCTCAATTTCATCTGAATACTGACACTGAAAATCATTTCCAACAATTCACATATATTCTAAAATCATTGAACCCAATGGAAAAATTCGAGGACCCATCCACTTACCGAGACATGATTCTTACACTTTGACTCTCCACGTCCTCACATGGGCTTGTTAGTGAGAAAAAATTGTAGGATTTTTATGAACCACAATTAATCATTAATCAAATTACAAACTATCTTGATGCGATAACACCCACAATGAATTTCCTAACATGGATTTTATCACCACACTAATCATACCTTTATAGGTCATAGATCATTCTTAAAATGAACTGATTGTCTCACACACCTACAACACCATAAAATAGGGATATCTTATTTACCACATTACAGAGGCCATTCCCCATAAATACTTCTTGTCTTTTTCAATTTTAAATTATTAAGGATTATATTAAAAGTAAAAACAATTAATGTATTTTTACTTATCATTTTTAAAAACTTTTTGTCTATATAATATCTTTTTATTAAGAACTATTTATAATATTGTTTTTAAATAGTAATCTATTTCCCTTAAAAAAATTAAATATAATTTTCACTTAAACATTTTAAAAAGTTGTTGTGAAAAGGTTTGTAATTTTAATTATATTTAACATTTGTAGGATTGATTTCCATGTTGTGATATTTTAGTAACAATTTATATGTTATTATAATATGATTTATTTTTTAAAATGAGAATTATAATATTCTTTGATTTCTTAAGTTTGTGTTATGTAATTTTTTTGAATTATTTAGAAAACAATTATTTTTTCATTTCAATCATTCTTCCCACTATTTCTTCTTTATCTCCCCCATCCCTCTTCTCTTCTCTATTTCATACAGGTTTTTCCTTATCCCAGGAATTGAAATTCATTTTTCATAAGGATTTAGGGATTTAGTTTTTTTTGGTGCTTTCCATGGAAGGGGACATATTCTGTATTGATTACTATTTGGTTTAAAGTAGGTGTTTCTTTTATCGTACTTTATTTTTATAATTCATGTAATGTGTATACTTTAAAATTTTATTTTCAATTCAAGTATAGTAATATATGGGTTCTTGGGTAAAATTTTAAATTTCTTTCTTAAATTATAGGATTAGCATAAGGTATTTTTCATAATAATTTCATGTACTATTTTTAAATTATATGAATTCTTAGAAAATGAATATTTTAAAGGGTTCATAGGGATATTTAATTTTTTTATAGTAAATGGAGGTCTTATGAATTTTTTTCCTTTTTCAAATGAGTTTTCTATGTTCATGGAGAATGTTTTGGAATGAAAAAGGGATTTTTTTTTTTCAAGTTCTTACAAAATCATTGAAATGGTCAGACCTTAAAGAAGGGGAGTGAGACTCTACAAACTATGTTGGTTTTCATTTGAAGACCGAATTTTTACTTTAAAATGTAAATGGATTATTTCTCATGTGTGACTCAATGATTTTCCCTATAATTGTTTCACCAGTTATAGGTTATTGATTATTTTTATGATGGATGTATGATGTGAAAATAGGACATTATATATGATGGTGTTGGTGGTGAGGTGAAAGACATTTTTTTGGTAATTATCTTGATTTTTTATCACCTCCATGGAAGTTAGTTTATGGTAAATTGGGTTTCTAGGTGGTAGGTCTTCATTCATGCTACCCTAGTTGGTACACACAGTTCTATGGTACCTTATTTGTGTTTAAGAAAATGTTATTATGATGAGTTAGGTATGGTTTACTTGGTTGGATCATGTTTTTGTTGGATGAAACATATATCAGATGTTGTTCCATGCAGATATAGTACCGTTTTGGATCGATACACACCAGTAACTAAGGTGTATCCCATAACATTTTGTTCCTTGAACAATGGTTCTATTTAGAATATTAAATTACTATATTGATCCCATACCCTTATGTTTTTTATTAGTTTAACTATTAGTATTGGTTTTCTTTACTATTATGTTGTTCCTTAATCACATCGTTCCCTTATAAATTGTGAATTTATTTTCTCCAGTAGATATGGGTTGTTTATGAGATAATGAATGTTTTATTTTCAAGGGGAAAACAAATTTATGTATTATGATATGGGTAGTACCTATATTTCCCACAAATTAATTGGGTAAAATATTATATATCATGATATATAAATGTTATGTGAATAGGTTAGTAAGTCTATAGGTTCAAAAAGGGTGAGTGTGATTGTGTTAAGCTATAATCATAATAATAAATGTGAATAAGTTAGAATGTTTATATGTTCATGGGTAAGTATGATGGTGATAATATTTAATCATAAATTTAAATGTGAATATGGTTTGAGTAACCAGAGGGGGGTCAGAACACCGAAAAAGGAGTTCACCCACCTGTGATGGGTTGGATGGTCTATAAGGTTGATGGTAGGAACACTGAAAACTATTGATCAGAGCTAGATAGGGGGTGTCATGAGACATATAAGGCATGAGAACATCAGGTATTTTCATTGGACAGAGAGAGGGAAGTGAAAATGTCATCTAGTTATTTTATTAAGGATCACATATAAAATGATTCAAGTGTTTTGAAATGTTTTTTAAAATATTATATGTGTTCAAAATACACTTTTTTGGTTTTAAATTTATTTAAAATGTTTTAAAAAAAGATTTGGGGTTTTGAGAATGGATGTTTGGAACTAATTGGTTTATTTTAAAAAGGGTTTGTTATTTTAAAAAGCAATTTGTGTAAATAGTTGGTTTTTTAATGGGATTTCAACTGTGATTTCATAAATAGTTTTCAAATGAGATTTAAAGTCTATAAAATTTTTAGACTTGATTATTTTTTATATCTATATTTTGTGTATTTATTTTTTAAAATATTAAAATCACTGAATCAAATAGTATGGATATGAATAAATAATGTATGGATGCCAATTGTTTGAAAAACTAGTTTGATGATGGAGAGAAAGAGTTCATCATGTTTGAAAAATAAAATGCATATGATCCTTGTAAAATCATTTTTCCATGTTTAAATTGTTGTTATTCATGGAATGTTATCCTTGAGGAGATGGAAGAGCACTTTATCTGTCACAGAATAAATCGAAGTTATAAATGTTGGAATAAACACGGGGAAAAGAAAATGCAATGAGCGACTAGGATAACATTATGTGTTATGGATCATTTTATATTATTAAAAGTGTGCACAATGAAGAAGACCATATTGAGGTCATGATTATCGATGTTCATGATGATACAGATCATATCAAGGAAATGAAAAGGATATTTTAAGATGAACATTGTAATTTCCAAAATTTGTTTGAGTATTTGAAGATTTGTGAAAAGACACCATTTTATGATAGTTTCACTAAATATGTAGCATTTAAAACCAAACTATATCTGTATAATTTGAAAGAAGTAAACTAATGGAGTGATTCCAGTTTTACAGAATTACCTTCTATCTTGAATGAAATTATCCCTAAACATAAGAAGATCCCGAACGAAACATACGATGCCAAATGAATACTAAACTTGATGGTTATGATCTCTAAAATAATACTTACTTGAACGAATGATTGTATAATGTTTTGCAAGGACCAAAAATCACTTAGAGAATTAACAATGTGTGGTGTTTCTCGTTACAATAAAGATAAATCAATTCCTACGAAATTTTCATGGTACTTTGAAATCATTACAAGGTTTAGGCACTTATATGGAAGTGAAGAGACTTCATGGAAATTGACGTGCCACGTAGATAGAAGAAATAAATATGAAAAAATATGGAATCCTGTAGACTCTCCTAAGTGGAAGAGAATTGATCATGAGTATCCTGAATTTGGAAACGAGCCAAGAATCCATTGTCTTACATTAACTATATACTGAGTGAATCCTTTTTCTTTTCAAAGAATCACTCACAGTACATGGATGATTATGTTGGTAAATTATAACTTTCCACTATGGTTATCAATGAAATGAAAATACATCATGTTATATATTCTTATATTAGGACCAAAAAATGGGTAATGATAATGATGTTTATTTGGATCCATTGATTGAGAATTTGAAATTATTGTGGGATTTATGTGTTACGATGTATGATTCTTACAGAAATGAAGATTTAACATTGAAAGACATGTTGTATGGGATGATAAATGACTTTATAATTTATAAAAATGTTTCAAAATATATATTTATTGGAACTATTGGGTGTCCCATCTGTGAAAAAGGTACACAATCTATTTGGTTGAAACATTCATTGAAAACTGTGTTTGTATGAAATCATAGATTTCTACCCTAATGACATAAGTGCCTATCTTGAATGACATAATTTTATGGAATTTCATAAGAACATAATCCACCGTATCTACTAACAGGTGATCAACTATTTTAAAATGTTAAATATGCGTACACTACTTTTGGTAAACCTTTTCGAAAAATCATACGAAAAATTGTTGGAAAAAGAAATTAGTTTTTTTGAATTTCCATAACAGAATTTTATATAAGTCATACATTTTGTTGATTTTATGAATGTTGAAAAAAATTTATGTGATAGTCTCATCTGCACGTTGCTAAATGCACCTGAAAAAACAAAGGGTAAAATTAAGGTTAGGTTAGACATGGTTGACATGGGAATATGATAAGAGTTAGCATCAGTGAAGTAGGAAAAATTAATATTTTTTCCTCCTACTACTTAGACTCTTTCAAGGTAGGAGAGATATTTTTTTTCAACTTCTTGAATGACATAATGGTTTCATAGGGGTATTCATCGAATATCAAGAACATCGTTTCAATTCATGATTTAATGGTAAAAGGTTTGAAATCCTATGACTGCCACGTTTTGATGCAAGACCTAATTACTATAGATTTACATTTCATTTTTCCAAAGAATGTTCTGAATATATTAATAACAATCTATTTCTTCTTAAAATCTATTTGTTGTAATGTTATAGACCTAGTGAAATTTTTTACTATGGAAAGATAAATTGTTGTTGTATTATGTGAATTGGAAATGTTTTCTCGCCGATAGTCTTTGATGTGATGGTTCATTTGGTGGTTCACTTAGTGAGAGATATTAGGCTACCTGGTCTTATGCACTATAGATGGATGTACCCCATAGAATGGCATATGAATATTTTGAAAGGGTACGTCAAAAATCGAAGCCGGACTGAGGGTTGTATTGAGGAGTGATATATTGTTGAGGAAGCCATTGGATTCTGTACCAAATACCTATCTGGTGTGAAAAGCATTGGTCTAAAAAAATATCATTAGATTGGGTGACTTCTAGGTGATGGAATTTCATGAAAGGAGGTCGTTACCATTAATATTACGGATCGGGAGTAGGCCAACCTTTATGTTTTGTGTAACAGTTTGGATGTTAAACCATATTTTGAAACCCACAAAGAAACTATTAGGAATTTGAATTCATCAAATAATGAAAAATGGATATCAAATTAACATAATAAAAAATTTATAGGATGGTTTCAAGACTATATTTTTAAGGGGTTGAATGAAAATCCATACTAAATTTCAGAATGACTTCAATAGCTAGTCAGAGGACCAAGTCAGTACATATTATATTAAAATGCTTATGTAATTAATGGTTATAAATTCTATACTAATTAACATGATGAAGAAAATACCAGAAAGAATATTGGAGTTACACTTGTGGCTAATGTGATGAATTTTTCTAGTGCTAAGGACAGAAATCCAATTTATGTGAATATTTCATATTTTGGCATCATAAAAAAAATAAGTGAGTTTGATTATACGTCATTCAAAGTGTCGATTATTCAATGAAAGTGGGTTGATAATAGAAGTGATGTTAAAATAGATGAGTTGAAATTTGTGATAGTTTAATTCAGTAAGGAATGGTACAAAGATGAACAATTTAAAATGGCATCATAGGTAGTATAAGTATGTTTTGTTCCAGATCCGACAAACCAAAACTGCTCAATTGTTTTGTTATCGACCAAAACCACTGAAGAGTCAGATGAAAATGTAATGGAGGATGACCCTTTAATTGGGATGACATAATCATTTTGCAGTGGTACCAATGTAGGAACTATTTTTATGTCATAGGAAACCACAATAGCGGGATTTGGATAGTCGATAGAGGGGTAAAATCCCTTCAACCTTAAAAAAAGAGAGTTCAATAATCAATTTATATTTTTTTCTAATATACACCGCATTAATTTATGCTAATATCTGGTCACTGCCTCTTTTATGTTATCAAAATTAAATGTTAAACCAATATTTCAGATAATGAATTCTGCATGTTATGATGATCCCAATCCTAAGGAACAACATGTTTATTAACCTATTGTTGGTTGCAATGCAGATGAATAACATGTTTCTCAACATGTTGCCTTAAATTAATTTCTATTCATTGCTAATTTTATGTTATCTAAATTAAATTTTAAACTAATTTTTTAGATAATTACTTTTTCACGTGAGTATTCTCCTAATACCCAAGCACAATAGGTTTTCTCAATCTTTTGTTGCTCGTAGTGCAGATGAACAATAGGTTTCTCAAACTATTACTGCTCCTAGTGCAGAGGTACAACCACCATCATTACCTGCCTATGATAGCCCTCTGGAGCTGTGGGAATATATTGATGATAGTGGTTCCAAGAAAATGAAATGTGATGAAACACTAGAAACATAGAAAAAACATGAGTTCCATAGCTCGATGGTATTATAAAAAATAATTAAGGCTAAATATAAAGGCATAAAATACAAGATTAGATGGAATAAGTCGATCCAACATGTTAACCCCAACATGGACATGTTCAGTAGTTACATTGGAATTGTCACTCGAAAATGTGTGGAGCTTTATGTAACTTCTTGGAACCAAGTTGTTGCTAAGATTAATCCAATGATGTGAGGAGATATCATGGTAATATTATGATATTTTTTTTACTAAAAATTAAATAATGAAACATTGACTTACACTTCATCCTCTCTTTCAGAATTCATTTATAGTATATGACTCAAACAAAGACTATGTCATAAGGGTTTCTGGAAGGATTCATAGGGATTTTCACATAATTTTAATGAAATATCATCTTAAATATGTTGAAGGAAAAATAAAACCTCACCCAACTCTTATTTATGCACACCTGGTAACACAATCATCATGGGATACATTTACTGGCTATCGTGGGAAGAAGTCTTTTCATGTACATTGTGTATTGTAATATATTGTATTATAGTACCTATATTTATCACGTTTATTGGCAGTGTTTTATTTATGAAACAACAACTGAGCGATGAAAATAAATAATGGGCATCAAAACCTGTGTACCCCTACCATTAAGCAAGGATGGGGTACACATCACTTGAAAAAAATCGGTACATAATTTAAATCTATAATAATACTTTTATGTGACATAAAATAATACAATAAATTTGTTCTTTTGATTATATGCAGCTTGAAGAGTCCAAATATATAGCCACTTCCATCCCATTCCATGTGCTATGGAAGGAGGCACATGTAACTAAATATGGAAAAATAATAGACGGAAACACAAAAAAGTATAGGAAACTTTGGTATGTAGGACATAATATATTTTTCTATAAATCTATATTACATAACAATGATTACTTATTTTCCAATAATTTATATCTGATATTGTAACAAGAATCAATAACACCCACACCAGATGCAGACATACTTTTAGTGTCCTTGAAGAAGCTAGAAAAGTATGGTTGTGGTAGAGGTGTGGGTTTTAAGGTGACACCCCAAACATATTTTGAGAAAAAAAAGATAAGTATCAAACTAAGGAAATAAAAAAATATTATAGAAACATTAGCTATGTTTCATAAAGAACTAAAATACCACATATAGATGATATCAAGTTTTATTGGGGGAGTCCAAGAGAAACAAAACTCAAGAACAACCAGCACGTGAAGATCCTGCCCCACCCTCACCAGTTTTAAGGCGATCAATTCCCCTAAAAAACTGTTTTTAAATGAGGTAGTCAATTTTTTAATAATTTTTTTATGAAATGTTAATAAAATAGACACTAGACACTAATACATTTCCTGTATTGATATTATACATGGTAAAAATGACTGTGATTTATATCTATCAACACCAACGCTTTTCCTTGTGGCGATGTATACACTGTTCAAAATCTAGAATGTCATGCTACACAACAAACCACATCCGACATATCATATCAGAGTGTGAATTAATATAGCCTTAGAGTTGATATCTGAGCTACCTATTCCAATTGATGATGTATAAATTCATTAAGTTGAATAAGCTCTTGAAACATTAATCTCATGGCTATAACATCTTGTAAAAAAAATGTCAATAATGAGGTATTCATTTCAAATTTAATTTTAAAGCTAAACCTTAAACATTTAATGAAAAGAGGTCTGAAATGATGCATGTTTTTACAGATAGACAATGTTAAGGGTCTGAAATGATATACCATTTCAAAACCATATCAAGGATCAACCAATCGATCAAAACGATCTACCAAAAGAACCTTAACCCCTATTTTATATCAACATTTATTATCATTAAAGGCTTTTGTGGATACAAAGTTAGAAGGTTTTGGTAATAACATAATTGATTTTGAAGAAAATATGTATAGAGGATACAATCCCAATTTCATTAGTATTGAGAATGCAACGGAAATCCTTGACTATGAATAGTAAGGTGAATGAGTTGTAAATTATTACATGAGGTGTGTTTTGGTGATTTAATTTTCCAAAAGACGATATAATATTATAATTATGACTAAATAAATTTTATATTTTTCACCGGCATATATATCGAAAAAAATTTAAGGTATTACCCCATGAACAAAAATTTGGACTCGTTAGTCATCATGTCACCTCTATTGAACAAGAAGGAATAAATTCCAAGAAAGAGGGTGAAATTGTGGCAGGGCTGCTCAAATAGTTTAACAAAAAAATTATGGATGACAAAATCTTCTTATTACCAATGATGCAGGGGTGAAACTCTATAGTTTAATCATATAAAATTTATTATAATTTCATTAATTACTTTCATTTTTTTTATTAGGTATCATTTTATGCTCATTACAGTCAATTTGGATACTCTAAAGATTTATTTTCTGGATTCAATGCATGGATATCCAACAAAACGACCACACATGATGGGATTTTGCAATTTGTAATACACTACATCCCAAATTTTAGAACTAAAAATACAGTTATATATTTTATATTATATTTTAATGAGGATTCAATTATTATAGGGTGGTTCATGAATATCATCTACATCATGGAATGCGTCGAGGGGGAAAGGACAAGAAACCTGAGAAGTACTACGACTGGTTAAGTATGCGGGTATATATAATAATATTTAACTATCCAAACACTTTTAAAAAAATTACTTATTTTTTTTAATGTTTCTACAGTTCCTAAAACAAACAAACGGTAAATATTATGGTTATTATGTTTGTAAATTTATAAAATAGATAATATTCCATGAAAAAACCATCATCAGAAAAGAGGTATTTTTGAAGAAAATTTCTATTTCAATTTTAAATAAATAATAATCCCTTGTGTATTTATATTTTTTTTCAGTACTACCTTGACTACCAAAAACATTCATATCCACAAGATGATATAGATATGCCTAGAAACTAATAGAAAACATACCTGAAGGGAGAATGTACAAATATATAATAAAGATGGTAAAATTATCAAATAATATAGAATTTAAAAATATTTTCTACCTTATCTTTAACTTTTTATTATGGTACTGTTTTGATATTTATGGGCTAAATATCCTGCTGAAAATCATGAACATTGGTGTTCTTTGTTTGTATACTAAATTAATTGCATGTTAATTGAGTTTTTAAAAGAAATTGGGTGTCCTCATTTACAGGGTATGTGTGTTGTTGATAGACCAAAAAAGATAGAGTATCTAGAAGGGGTTTCCCCATACCTTGAGTTTTTTGTGATCTCTTGAGACATAACGGGCATATGATCTTACTCCACCCTTCTTGATTTTAACAAAGAGAAGGGGTTTTCTCCAAAAAAAACATTTATTCAATCTACAACATTGGTATTTCCCCTCTTTAGTCAACCTAGAGAAGAACCAACTATCATATATTCCTTCAGAGTCACTAAATATATGATAGTTGGTTCTTCACTAGGTATACTAAAGTTATGCTTCAGAAGGAGGATGTTATTCTGTGTCAACCATACATGGATCAAACCGATGTACGATGTGACCAGTAAAACTCAAATTGCATGTTTTTGGTTTGAAATTCCATTTTAGTTAAAAAACAACAAACATACTAAAAACATAGGATATAAATTAATATTGTGTTGATACTTTATGACAATGATCTATCAGTAATTTGTGACATGTAGTAATAAAACGCATCGAAATTTGATTAATGGTGTCACCGGTATGGCTCCAAACATGTCTTGTTATTTAAAATTGACATTAATTAAAGTAAAAAATGACTACTGGCATACTAAAAACTATGAAAACTCATTCGGATTATTTTTATACTTTATAAAAATGATCCACATGTCAGTTTTGATGAGTAGGAATCAACCCCACCTCAATCCGATGAAAGATGTTACTGGTATGACTAAATGTGTCCAGTATCAGTTTAAAATTGGCATTTTACCTCAATAAGTGTCACTCACTAAAAATCAATAAAATGCACCCTGATTGTCTTCAAAATTAAGAAAAAAAATTTGTTAGTCCTTTTTGACATGTATGATGTAGTCTCGCTTCAAACTGTTGCACGATACGGCCAATATTACTCAAATTGCATGTTTTCGGATTGAAATGTCATTTTAGTAAAAAAACACAACTGACATACTAAAAACTAAGTTAATGCATTACAATTGTTTTCATACTTTAGGAGAACGTTCTATTAGTCATTTGAGACCTGTAAGAATCAACTTAACCTCAATCCGATTCCTGGTTTCACCGGTAAGACTCCAAATCTATCTTCTTATTTAAAATTGACATTAATTGATGTAAAAAAAAGAATTGACATAATGAAAACTGATCAAATGCATTAATACTGTTTTGATACATTAGTAGAACAATCCATGATGTAGTTGTGATGTGTAGGAATCAACCACACCTTAGTATGATGAAAGGTGTGACTGGTATGACTAAAAGTTTCCATTATCAGTTTGAAATAGAAATTTCAGATAAAAAAAGATCACACACTAAAAACCATGTTATCACACTATAATTGTATTCAAAAGTAAGGAAAATGATTCGAAAGTACTATGCGATGTGTATGATGTAGTCTCATATCAAACCGATGCACGATGCGACTGATATGACCCAAATTTCATGTTTTTAATTTGAAATGGTATTTTATTGAAAACACACTATGTACATAATGAAAACTAAGGAAATGCTTTCAGATTATTTTGATACTTTATGAAAATGATCTCTCAGTCATTTTTGATTTGTAAGAATTAACATCACCTCAATTTGACATACTTTGTCCCTAGTATGACTCAAAATATTTTTTGTTATATAAAATTGACATTAATTCAATTATAAAAACACAACTAACATATTGAAAACTATGAAAATGCATTAATATTTTTTTGAAACTTTAGGTAAATGATCCATGATCTAGTTGTGATGTGTAGGAATCAACCCCACCTCAATCCGGTTTAGGATTTGACTTGTATGACTAAAAGTGTCTGCTATCAGTTAAAAATGTATATTTTTCCTCAAAACCTGTCACTCATTGAAAACCAAGAAAAAAGACTCTGATTTTATTCAAAATTAAGGCCATCAATTCATAAGTCATTTGTGAAAAGTATGAAGTAGTTTTGTTTCAAACTGATGCATGATGAAACCTGTATTACTCAAATTCTGCAGTTTCAGTTTGAAATGATATTTTAGTAAAAAACAAAACAAAAAGAATGAAAACTAAGAAAACACATTTGAATTATTTTAATAAATTATTAAATTATATTTTATTCTTTTTTGAAATTTAGGAATCTAACCCCACCTCAATATGATGCACGATGTGACCGGTATAACTCAAAATGTGTCATTTTTTTTAAAAATGACAATTTTTAATGTATTCTTTATATTTATGTTTAATTTATTTATTTATTTATAGTATTACAAAAATAATTTTTTTCTTATATAGTTGGAACCATTTTCTCGAGTTGGGATGATTTTTTTTGGAAACTATTCTTAGCAGAGGAAATTTTCTAATAGGGACCATAGACATCAAAAGAGAAAATATTAATGTTTTTAACTCTTTGTTGAAAAATTGAAAATGTAATTTTATAAAAAATTGTTCAAAATGTGTATAGAAGTGATTTTTTGGTATATACCATGTGTCAATATTATTGTATTCATGATGTCATCTAAATTTATATAGAATTGTTTTCTTAACCTTTGTGCGCACTACCTATTTTTTCAACATTTTCAATGTGTATTCGGTTCTTTTTTATATACTATGGGTGGTTATTTTTTACCAGGTTTTTGCTGGTTTGTGCATGATATTTTCGCTAGTTTGGTGCTGTTTATTTTTTGCAAGTTGGCTTGATGTGATGTTATATAAACAACACACTTAGGATGGGAGGTCTTTATCAGTGCTTCAAATAGAACTGATAAAGGATCCCTTTAACAGTGCTATTTGATGTGATGATACATGTGGAATTTATCAGCGCTTTGAAAAGCACTGATAAAGGAGAACCTTTATCAACATATTTTTGAGTGCTGATAAAAGCCTATTTTTTGGTAGTGTAATCATCATTTTCTTTCCTATATTGTTTGGAAAATGGGATTCCAATTACCCAAGGAGAATCCATTATCTCTCATTACCATATGGGACCCCAATGCTCAAAGCCATCACCACAACATGAAAATACATCACGATCATTCCATAAAACATTAATTCTTATTTTTTCATGTATTTTTCTTGAATTTAAAGGGTTTGATCACACTCGAATCTAGTGTGACAATGTAATGTCATGACCCCAGGGTTCAATGATGCAGAACACGAAGAACTATGGGGGGAATATGCACATGAATGAGGTAATCTCATTATTAGATGAAGAGATCCAAACCAAATATCATAAATCATGGAAAAAGGTTTGAATAAAGGAAATAATATATATCAATAGTTAGGTTTAGGAATATTAATTAAAAGTGAGCTCACATAAAGAATATAAATCATATAAAAGTAATCATATATTAAATCCATGATTAATGAATAAATCAAATGGTAAAAATCCGCAAAATAATGATCACTACCTTCGGAATGGATTGATTGTTGATGAATAATATTTAATCTAGTGATAATGATGAAGATACCACTACCTTCATCATTCTTCTCATGAATCCCCTCAATTATTCATTTTTGATACACATTCTCATGTTTCCAACACCAAAATATATCTCCAGTTCTCCTCACAATTCTTCCTGGGAGGTAGAGAAAATCTCGGAGATTCATCATAATGATTTATTTATAGAGGAACATTAGGTTTTTTGTTATTAAATAATTGAAATAAATAAATTATTTAAATTACTTAATCAACCCAATAATTAATACCTCTAAAAAACACCTGATGTTAAACATATTAATTTCATGCCTAAGGTAAACCCCAAATTCTAGAAACAGCCACGACCTCAAATTTCTCATCCAAGGTCTTGATCAGCGAGAAAACTAAAAATTAAAAAAGCACGCTCATACATTCTTTAATATGTATTGAAAATATTAATATATTAATTTAGGGGTATTGTGACACCCAAACACATCACCAACTATAAAAATAATAGCGATATATATATAAATATTTAAAGGATCAAAATATAGAAATCTGTTTGGTTACATTATCCCATCTTTTAAGACTTTTCATCCTAAAAATAACAATCTATATAAAAAGGTGGGGTTACTGAGCCCACATATGAATCTCACTCTCCCAGGAGATCTCTAATATGATTCCATGAAGCCAAATCAATAAAAATATAGAAATGGTATGTCCAAATAATATTATCTCCTATCAATCCTTGATTTTCAATGTGTACTCTTAGTAGGTGACACCATCCTCAATGTGTAGCTCAACCCAATAAATGGGGTGTTATGGTTCATGGACATATTCCCTTCATTGAGACACATGGAAGACATCATGCACTTGGGACAACTATGTGGGTATGTTCAAGTAGTAGGAAACATCTTCGACACTCTATAGTACATTGAATGGGTTTATGAACCATGATAATATCTTTCTTCACTAAAAAAATCTCTACAATCCTTTGTGGGGGGAGTCAATTAGGAAAAGATGGTCTCCCTCCTCAAAGAAAATGGCATATGATGCCAGTTTGCATAATATTCATGTTATCTCTAAGATTTCTTCATACTCTCATAGATCACCCATATGTTATCTTTCATTGCCTCCAATAGTTCAAGACCATTAAGAGATGTCTCTCCAACCTTAGTCCAGCATAAAGGAGAATTTTAGGGTCACTAATAATGTGTATCAAATGGTTTCATATTGATAGTAGAGTGAAAAGTATTATTATAGGAAATATCCTTCAAGGTAACTGATCCTACTATCTCTAGAGAAATCCAAACATATAGGCTCTCTTTATATCCTCCAAAACCTGTATGGTCAGATTTTTTCTGTTATTATAAGGGGACATGCTCTTATAATTTATAATTATGCCATGAAAGCCTATTTCATGCCCACACCCAACCATTAAGTGAACTAATAATTATGGTAAGAGATGATCATCAGGGGTACCCATGACGTCAAATGAAATCTTGTATGTTAAACTTCCCAAAAATCTCAATTTAAATTGGCACTTGAATGGAAAGAAAGTGTGCCAACTTGGTGAATCAGTTGATAATCACTTCTATAGAGTCATTAACTCTCACTGTCCATGGAAGCCCTATAAAAAAATCCATCGATATTACATCCCTCTTCCATTCCAAAATAGAAAGAGTTTGAGTTATAAATAATGAATCTTAATGTTTAGCTTTCACCTAAGAACATGTAAGGAATCAAGAAATAAACTTTAAAACACTCCACTTAATTCCATACCACCAAAACTATTGACCCAAATACTTGTATATCTTTTACACACATATATATAAAGCCAAGGGGGTGTGAAACTCCATCAAAACCTCCTTAGTAAGGTGATCAAAACTACTTTCAATCTTTAAAAAAGGATGACGTGATCCCCACATTCAAAAAATCCATTAAGTGAATCTTCTAAGGATATATGGTAATATGGAACATCATATTCAACAACTCATAATTGATATCTCTCACATGCTGATGAAGCATTGGATTCACTTCTATTGACTGATGGTAAGTTGTACCCATATCCCCCACCAAGGTTAGCTACAAAGAGGATAACTACTATATCAACTCCTCCATTAAGATAGAATGAGATTTTTGGATAAGGGAATCAGTTAAAAAATTTACTTTCCTTGGAGAATAAACTATCTTGAAGTTTTAGTATTGTAGGAACTCTAAAAAATCCTATATCTTTTGTTAATATATATATATGGGTAAATATTTACCTAATACTCAAGTGGTCTAAGTAAACAATGAGTCACTCACCCATAAGATAATGCCTCTATATCTTCAAGGTGAATACTTCCATTGGAAAATCTATGTCATGGGTTGTGTAATTAGTCTCATGAGGTCTTAACTACCTTAATACATAAGCAATCAATTCATGGATCTTCATTAGAAAACATCCAATCCTATATCCATTGGAATCAAAAAATACCATGTAATTGAAACCCCCTCTTGAAGTGTCAGCACATGATCATTAGTCAACCTTTGTAAGAACTCCCTGAAGCCTCCCTGACACTACTCATCCCAAGTAAATGGATTCCCTTTCTCTATTAATGTTATTATAACCCTATAAAATTCTTCCACGAAACTTCAGTAGTAACCTAAAAATTTGAGGAAACTTTTCACCAACAATATTCCCTTGGGTGGTTCCTAAGAACGAATTGTATCAATATAAACTAGATCTACAACTTCACAATTCACATAGATGACATGACCCAGAAAGTGAACCTATCAAATCCAAAATTGAAACTTTGAGAACATCATGTATTGTTGGTTCTCTCAGAGTTTGTCAAAGGCCATCCTTAAGTTCCCTTCATCATCCTCCTCACATATAGATTATATGAGATAGTAATTGATTAATACTGCTACAAACATGTCTAATTATGGATCCAATATTTACATTATAAGATCGATGAAAATAGATAGAGAATTAGTCACATCAAAATACATAACCAAGAACTCATAATTACCATAGATTCATCATAATACCATCTTTGGAATATCATTATCATGAACCCCCAGTTGATGGTAGCCAAACCTGAGATCAATCTTTGAAAAATAACTCAAACCTTTTAACAGGTTGAATAGTTCCTCAATCCATGGTAAGGGTACCTTATTATTAATCATAACATGAATCAACTGATTATAATCAATGGAAATCCTCAATAACCTACATTCCTTTTTCATGAAAAAACTAGAGCCACCTAGGGGGACACACTGAGTCGGATAAAAACTTTATCTTGAAGGTCTTACAACTGCACCCTCAACTCTCTGATCTTGTTAGGGGTCATAAGTTATTCCATTGAATGTGTTAGCATGGTATTGGGGAGTTATTTGATACAAAAAATGATCAAACGCCTTAGATTTAGTCCTAGAACATATTAAGTCATGATGTCCATTTATCATCCACTACTGTTGGAAGTCTATTGCCTATAGTTCTAATTGCACCAAGGGATAAAATAACCAAATTATGGGTGATAGATTTCATTTTCCTACATATGAACCCAACTCACTCAGCAATAAGATCCATCCTTTACATGAAGGAGAATATCATCCCATTTGTACAAAGAAATCTAACTCTATTGTGATGGAATTTTATCTGGGCATTCAATGTGGATAACTATCCCATACCCAGGTTGAAATCATAAGGATTCATTACAATGACCAGGAGGTCCCATGAGAAACCCTCTCCATTGAGCGGTGAGTCTCACTATGGGAAAATAATTTATATAGAATAATTTCACCCCATAGGAACCTCTAGTAACCTTAGATCAAATAAGGTATCTTTTGGAATCTCAAAAAATATCACAAGGGATATGGAGATGAAGGAATTAATTGTTCCCATATCTAAAAGTTCTGGATCTAAAGTAGAGAAATAAATCATACCTTAAATTTTCTCATGGGTAGCCTGATCATATCACTCTATAGCCTAAAACATTCACCTACCTTGAACGCTATCCCTCCAAGCCTGATGTGGTTCACCTGGTTATTGTAGTGCGCAAAGGTTATAATATCCTCCTCATCCTACCCCACTAACCTCTAGAGACCCACCTTCTCCCTTATCAACACCTCCTCCCTAGGGGCTAACCTAAAAATTCTATGGAGAATCCTGGTAATGAGGCTTCCTCTATAATGAAGGTCCATCCACTTCCTATCTAATATATAAATCAGAAAGTTTCAGAAAGTCATGAGGCATGTAACCTCACTTGTCACAGCCATAACATTGTCCCTCAACCAGATAACTAAAACCTCTACACAAACCACATGATGCAGATCCATGTGTTTGAGTTTGGGCATGAGTATGCCTCTTGCAACACAACCCGAACAACCAATGCTTGCTAGATTCTATTGATGACTCTGCCTCATGATGTCCACTATTTGTGTTTTCCACCCAATGTCCTTTTTCTAGAAATTTATCCATAACCAAAGACCACTCTATAACTTTAGTGTAAGTGGGATTGTATAAGGTTACCACTCTAGCATGGATGTCCCTATCAAGGACCTGCTCAAACATCCATGCCTGAAAGTTTCCATCATGCACCATATTGAAAGAGTAGTGTGTGAGGTAAGTAAACATTGAGGAGTTCTCAGAAAGAACATATCACCTTACTAAAACTAAAAATGGTCCTAGATTCATACACAGAACAAGCTCAGTGGGTAATACTCATCATAGAACAAGTAATTATTTGTTTCCATGGGAGTTTTATCTCATCATGGGTATAAGTGATCAGACCCCACCAGTACTCTACCACCCCATGTAGAATACTAGTTACTAGAACAACCATCTGACTGGGCGGGGTCCGAACAAGCCGAAAAAATTTGAGCACTACCTCGGGATAATCCTCTACAACTTGAGGGTATGGCCCAATATTAATCCTCTATTATCTCTATCACTAGAACTCACATAACATGATAACAATGCATACATCCTCATCCTAACCTGCTAAAGCTATAAAATTCACAATATATAGTCAACAATCCTCCCAGTCCACTACAGGTGGATCCACACACTGTCCATTTGGTGGAAGCACTACTCTATCCCTGTCAGGATAAAACACCTCATGAATAGGTCCCCAAACTAAGGTCTCACTACTCAACTGGTCATCATCATGATCCTGTATCAACATCCTAGCTGGTCATCATCACATAGGAATCTTTAAATTTTACAATATGTATCACAGTTAGATGAGGATATCTTGGAAGGTGAGTAAAAAAGGACATAAAATTAAAAAATATTGAATCCTATTTGATGAATATACCATTTATTTATTTTCAATTGATGCCTTAGTATACTAAGTTAACAAGATGGTTTGCATAGTCCCTATGTATGGATACATTGGAATCTACACCATCACTAGGGTCCCAGGCCCGAGATCTGATCTCATGAAACTTAAACACTATTTCCCTAAGTTCCTAAACCAATCCTCTCAACATGTTCAACTCCAAACACCAACCCAATGGGAAAACCAGATCTGATATCACTCTATCATGACCAAACACACCCAAAACCTATTTGGGCTAACAATAAACTAATGGTGACACCCCTATCCCCTCTACAATAGCCAGGGTTTGGTAAAAGGCATTGTGTTGGCATGTAACTAAAATGGGATGCCTCAGACTAAAGTAATTATACACACACACAAAACCAGATCCATGGAACAATGTAGAGATAATATAAATTACCAAAACATATAGAGTGTAATAAAATCATCCAATAACCTATAGGATGTATATGAAATTGAAAAAATGTAATACAAAATTATAAAGTAAAAAATAAATGCCCAACAAAAAAGGAGGTCCCAACGTAACAACAGTTGGATGAAAGGAAAAATTTTAAGAGTTTCTAGCTCACAATCTCTAATGATGAACAATAAATATGGATAACACCTCTAAGTACCACTATGTTCCTCTGAAACTAGGTCTACTATTGCCACCACTAATCTTCCCACAATATATATAAAACATGACACATGTAGGAAAAGACCACATAAGGGCATGATATGTATATTTTATATCTATTTATTTTTGTTTTTATAAGAATTTTAGTTGATTAATAATAATTTATTTAATATTATATTCATGATTAATTTTTATATGCATGATTAATTCCATTGTTTTATTACCTCTTTTGTCAGGAGAATAATTTGTAATAATATGAAAGAAACAAGGTATTTTGAAGCATAAAGTCACTTCCTCCTACGCCGTGAAGTGTGTCGGCACAACCTCAAAAAATAAAGAAGAATGAATGTTCTTAAAGGAGAAAAAATCATTTTTTAATCCAAAGATGACTTCCCATGATGTAGTATTGCTATTGGATGTTCCAAAGGATTAGAATCAAAGATACATGATGAAATGAATCTTTTGGTGTTGGAAAATGGGAATTCATATCCTAAATCAAATTTAGATCATGAATGTTTTACAAGGAATAAGATAAGTACATATCATGAATAAATAAAAAAACAAAAAGTTTATCCTTTCAAATTTCAAGGTGTGAACATGTTTCATGCCGTGAACCTTTCTAGATAGGTCCAAATATGAATATTTTGATGTATAGTTATATGATGAATTCACTAATATTGTACAGAAAAACCATTAAATATGGGGTTTTACCTATGTAAACCCTTTCATGATTTCAAGTATTATTAATAGATGTACAATAAAAATTAATAGTAATTCATTTTAGGCATATGGATTCACTGATTGGGTGGCGGGGGTAAGGGTTTCGATTCAGATTTTTTTCTTCATAGATAAGTTATATTTATTATTTACATTCTTCTGCTTTGATGTAACATTGGATTTTTATTAGTTTAATTCTAGTTATTATGCTTTTATTTCTTTATCAATCCTTAAAGTCTATTATCTCTCTTATTTTGTTGGGTTTATTAATTAGTGACGATCACCAAATTATGATCATTTAAATTTGTAGGGGATAAATGAATCAATAAAAATAGCTATGAACCAAATTTTTGTAATTATTTCTATCACTTTAATAGTGACTATATTAGATTTATATTGTTTTTCAACTCATTTTATTCAAATATATTATTAAATTAAGGACCTACTGAGTTTTGAAGAAAGTCAAACCCAATAAGATAAAGGTAATTAATTCACAACTATTAGATTGGATTATTCTTAAACTATTTCAATATGATCCAAAATAATTCTTGAATTTTAATTATTATGTACTTAAATAATTTCGACTATAAGATATATTTATACAGATTTTCCATTTCATACATTAGTAAATTTGATTTATTGTGTAGACAATGAGTATTATTGTTTTTCAAATGCATTCAGGATTTCATTTTAGATAAACCTCCCATGGAAGCTGGTTTCCTTATCCTATCCCATTTACTATATTTCGTATTATATTTTACTTATTTAATTTACATAATTTCATGAATAAAATTAATTGGAATTGGAATTACACATCCTTTGGTTGAGAGTTTCAATCACCACATTCCCTGCTCTCTTTGGGATCATCCGGATACTACTGATATCCTACGTCTTTGTAGTTAGTGTAGTTTAAGATTGATAAATTTATAATTTTATCATGATCATCAAATTTAATGATTCATTTTTGATTCATCAAGGTGAATATATACATAATCTTCATGATTCAACAAAAACCAAATGGTAAGTAATAGAAATAAATAGACAACTCAAACCATAAATTAAGAGGGTAAGGAAATCCGTTATTAGATATTCTCATAATGAAACCCTAATCATAAGATGAATAGAAGTCTCAATATCTATATCTAGATAAGGACTACAACACCTCAAGAATTTATGATATATATTTTTTCATATAAATTTATTTTCTTTGATGAATTGTGATATACAAAATACTGAGTTAAAAGGAACCACAATATACCATTGAAATACTATTATTTATTGAGACAGTTAGCACATAGTCGTTCGATTGGAGGAGATGAATAAGACTAATTAAATAATGATTTTTTTGGTTTACACATGTAATAAATGAATTTATCCGTTATGAATTGATTTTAAATTAACATACAAGTCATTTGAAAATAAAACATATGTCTTTCCAAAAAAATATTTTTATATGCGTAATGTGTTTTTATCTTAATAAATTAAATTAATACTGATTGGTGAATGATTATAATTAGTTTTAAATATTATATATTCAATATAATTTTTTTAACAATCATCCAATATTTTTTCTATACATGATATAAGAATAAATATTTTTTTATTCTTAAAAAGTTATTTTTCTAAATAGACAATTTACGTTGCGTTTTGTGGACTATTTTAAATGAATTTATACCACTTATAGAAATTGAATCTTAAAAAATGGATACTGTAATTGGAGTCAAGATATTAAAATTTGGTAAATATATTTCTTTTATTTTTCGTTATTATTAACAGTAACCATGATAAAAGTTTGTCACTTCAGCAAGGTAAAACAGGTAGAATATGGTTAAAAATTTTGTATAAGGAATTAAACATTTTATAACAATATTACTCATCTTATTGGATGATTTTTTGTTATAAATTTCCATCCAATTCTCAAATATATTTTAAATTGGTTCTAATTTCCTTTGATTATGACCCTTATATTAATTTTATAAAAAAATAAATTCAAAATATCACACTCATGACATTAATATCTCAAATATTTTTACAACAGGATAATAAGAGAATAAGTTCAGTTATAAATATTTATATTAAATATAAATATTTTTTTATCATTATAATTTATTCTTAATCTTTATTTATTAAATAAATACATTAAATACTTAACCTATACTGACACAATAATTATTCAATTAATAAGAAAAATGAGAGAAATGATTTTAAAAGTATTAAAAGTAATACAATTTTGATGAATTATTTAATTCCATGAATTATATATTTATATAACATATTATTGAATTAATAAAGGTTTATATTTGAATTCCTTTGATGTAAATTTGTTTTCATAGTCAAATTTAATGAATAGTTCCAAAAATGACAATTAATGATATTTTATAGTAAATAATATTTTATTAAATGACTTAAAATTTATAAAAACATTATATTCATAAAATTAAATTAGATATTGTTTAAAATATCAACCATGTTCCATTTATGGGTCACTTGTATTTTTACGGTATCATTGTTAACCCTTAAAGAGTAAAAAACAGTGATTTTTTTGGTAATTGTCAAAAGGGTTAATGGTGGGTTAAAACAAGAAGATAAGGGTGAAAAAATAATCTAAACTTATTAAAATTTCAATATATGAGAGGATTTAAAATAATAATCATATTATATTATAATTATATCAATTTTTATCCTATTTTTATGAAAAATAATTTATATTAATTTAATACTTTAAGTAATTCCATGAGTGCCCCATCCCTTACTTATAAAAGGGAATTTCCTCTTCTTCATTATTAATATTTTTTTATAGTTCTATATCATCTAATAACTACAATAATACCTTCCTTGATTCATTTACCACATAATAGATCTTACTTTCTTATAAAAATAACATCCATTCGAGTATTAATGTGTAATGTAAAGAAGGTTTATCAATAAAAAGGTATAACTCTTAATTTTGAATTTTGAATTTTATTTCTGATTCCTCATGGTGTAGATCCATGGAATAAATTATATAAAAATTAATTAATTGTATTAAATATAATTATTTTATTATTATTATGATTCAAAAACCATTATCAACCTTCTTTCCATCCATTGGAAAATGATAACATCACTCATGCGCACATGAAGACTACCACCTCCGTGAAGCGATATTATTTGTTTTTTTAAGATTTACATATATGCTAATAAGTATAGATTAAATGAATATATAAGTTATATATTATATAAAAATTATCCTGGAAATGTGAATTATTATTTACCTTTCTTTTTCCATCGATCAAAAAGTGAAATAACATTAATGCGTACATATGACCTACTGAGTCCATGAGTGATGTAATACAATTTTCTATCTATATCATTTATGTATGATTACATATCTCTTTATATTGAATATATATATATGATATTTATATCACAATAAACATTTTATATATGTTTTAAGTATCACTAAAGTACAAGTACCAAAACTATTGAACCAAAATTATCTCGAAAAATGAAATAGGTAACACCCTGAAACAATGATTTTAATAAGAAATTATTAATAAATTTCTATTGAAATTTCATAAATAGAGCATATATTGTATTATAATTATTTAAATGAATATACTATAAAAATAGAATAAATTTTATTTTATTATATAGTATTTTATAATGCTTTTGAATCATGTCAATCTTGAGGTAAATGATTTAGGTTTCAATCTCATTGTTTATTGAGATTGTTTATGATTAAGTTTTTTGATGATGAAATTTTATGTTCTACATATAAAGAACTCAATAATTTTCTTATAATATGGTTATTTATGGATATTACATGATTCCTTTTGTTTTCCTCTCTTTCGGTACTCAATATACTAAAAGATGTTTTTTTACGAAAAACCAACTTTATTTCTCTCTTCGGTCGAAAATCCTTTTTCTGACATGTCCATGGTTTCTAAAAATATTTCCAAGAATGTTTTTAACATTCTAACATGATTATTTAAATTAATTTTCAACAATGATTTAATTTTTATAAAATTTATAAAATTTATAAAATTTAATCTTACTGTTGATTTCTGATTAAGGACCTTTTGATTTTTTACCAAAAACGTGAAAGGAATATTTATTTTAATGTACATGATATGAATAAAATTTACCACCACAATGTTGTCTTAATTCTTTGAATCTTACATTAAAAGTTTCTAAGGATATTTTTAAATAATTTTTTTCCATTATATTTTGGAAATTTCTATATTTTAAAGAAGTTATTTTAAAGTGAAAAGGGTATTTATCTGAAGAAATATTCTATGAGTTCCTTTGAATGAATTTTCATCTATGACAACATAACTTGATGTAACTTATGATATAATTGTTTTATTATCCAATGATACCATAAAAATCATTCATTGGATGGATTATGATGATGGTGATGATTTAAGGATTATTTCATGAAACATATTAATTTCACATGGTTTAATTAAGTTATGATGAAACCTTTGTAAAATCGATTTATTTTCCATGGGTTATACTATAATGAAATGATGAAATGTTTATCAAAATAATTTCAGTTCAATGGGTTATACTATGATTACTCTTTTATGATATTATGGCACACATATGTCTGATTTTCATTATGTGATTTCTTTCCCCATAATTATATATCTCTTCAATTCATTAGGTAAAGATAGGAATATCATAAGATAATAATGACTAGAATAAGGAGTGAAAACTATTCAGTAAGGGACACTATACACTTTGATTTTCATGGGATTGAACCTTGACTAATGATATAATGGTTTTTTAGTCAACCTAATCAACTATGAAAGTCTTGGTAGTGAGACTTGACTACTAAGAAAAGGTTTTTTATGATCATTCCTATGCCAAAAACTCATATCTTATGCCAATGTTGTGAAATCATGGATCAAGTTATTTGGTTAATTTATGATTCATTTCTTATAAACCTCCATGTATTATGATATGAATTTTAATTATGATCTTTGATATGAAGGGAATGGTTTTAAAATGTTATGATCATGTTCTCATACCTTTATAATCATGTTATCTTGATGTGATCATTGTTATCACCCTTGTTTACCCTTACCAAGCTTCTGAGCTCATCCTTTCTTATGTTTCCTTTCCCAATTTTATAAAGATATGTTTTCATAATAATATATCTTATAAGGGTATTAGTTATGAATAAATTAGTGGGAGATGGTGTAGATATCTTATAAACTAGTTTCTTTTGTATCAATGTTTCCAATTTCACTAATCCTTTATGATCATAGTTTTGATAATTTTGTGAGGTTTTGAATATTTATATAATTAGATTTAATAATTATGTATGAAAATTATGCGTTTATTTAAGGATGATGATGAGTATGATTTAAGTTTCAAAGGACCCATCTTGGACCCCCAGCACCACATTCATCATTACAAGAATCAGAGTGGATGGCCTACCCCTCTCTACTTCGCTCCATAATCAAGGGAGCATTATCTCGAGTGGAGGAACTACTCCCCGCAAGGGATCATGTTTGGGTGAGTAATACTCCATAGATGGGGGCGTAAAGAATCTACCCGAGTAAAGAGTATAGTGTACCTGTGCCCGGGTGTGACATGGGAGTACCGACCTCGATATCTCTTTGATGAACAAACCCAATCACTACCATTATTAAGGAATCATTGAAAGAAGCATCCATCTTATATGACCTCGTGTTATATTTCTATTACCAAAATTAAGGACATCCATACTTATAATGTGGCAAATCAATTAGGAGATTCTACTCACAAACCCAAATCTAAGTCCTAAAATAGGAGATACAAAAGGAATAATTTCCTAAAAAAATAAACAGTGTGTACCTAAGGTCACATAAAATGTGATTTCACTTTGAAACTTGGATATTTACTACCCTAAACATGTGTTGGGAATCCATGTGGATCCACATTGCATGTAGGTATGGTCACATGGTGTGTACATTCACCCAGTGGCTGGGGAATGTGCTGTCAACACATGTCTATAATATCCACATACCTCTACATGGTGTGTCCCTAGGGGTAAAAAACATGTATGTATACCTAGGGTATTGTTCATGTGCTCATAGTACAAATCTAGGGTTTCCATGTACCCTCACATGATGTTTCCTTTTTGGGAAAAAACATTTCTTTTCACCCGATGTATTGGCCATATGCTATCAACACACAACTTGTCTCCCATGTTGTATCACATGGTATGTTGTCCTGGCCATAAGGTGTGTAATATTTTAAATTGGAAGAAAACAATATACAATACGAGAACTAAAGATACATGGAATGTGTTCTTTAGGGATACATGGTGTGTAGTCATGTTTTTCACAGAAATTTACACTGGTTTTTACATGGACACTATATTCACCCTTCCCACAGCTTCCACTATTGTTTAGATTACCTGAAATAGTTGAATTTGAACATTTTTTCTCTGATCATTTTTTCCAAACCCCCAGTGGATCAAAAATTATATTCCAGTGACCCTATTTTAAACTATCACACCTCTATTTTTTGTATGAGGTTTTAATCCTAAAATCCCTCACCATAACCCAAAAATCTATCTTAATCATTATAGAAATCACATATCCCTATGTCATTCGCACATCCTTCATGAATATAGGGGTTCAATCAAAATGAAATATTGTTTAAAAATTACAAGTCACTACCCCATGGTAGAAGGATTAAGAACATAAAGAACAAAGAGTGTAATAGGTGCAAAAACGAGGTAAGAACATCATTTATTGATGCAATTCTAACCAATGAAAAAAAATCATGGAAAAGAGGTGTGAATCAATGGCAGATAAGGTAAAATAAATTAGGTTTAATAACACAAATTAAAACTAGTATCATGTAAATAATATAAATCAAATAAAGGTAAGAAGATATAAAATTCATGCTTAAAAAGAAATTCAAAGGGCATAAACAAAAAAATGAGCCCTGCCTCCAAAATGGATTTTTCATTGGTGGATAGCATGACCTAGAGTGACACTAGCCTTTGTAAAATATTATTACATGAATTTAAAGATAAAAATACATTAATAATAATCCCATTATTGTATGTCCTAGTGTATTTGTATGACTAAGATCATGATACATGAAAGTGATACTAAAATAAAACATTTTATATTATTCTCCATAATGAGTTCATAAATAATTTTGAGCTCCTAAACTATATTGGATAATATGAGGAATACATAAAATAAAAGGTTAAGCTAAATATTCTATTAGGGGAATAAAAATGATATTGAATAATAAATTATGAATCAAAGGTATACCATTATATCATAAAATATAAGTCTTCTGAGTAATCACATTAAAGCATAAAATAAAGAACATGGAATCATAAAAACATTGAATCATAGAAAATATTAAAATAATATTAAACATGTGTTAAAAATTAGTACTGGATAACAACCTAGACAATATCACATGGTGGAAAAAGTTCTATGATGAATTAGGTTTACTGCTTAATCCCATACGTGATGCCTCATGTGACTAAAAACATTACCCAATGAATTGGAGTGCTATCTGGTCTTAACCATCATATAAAATATATCCAGTTTACTCAGTTCTATCTGGGTACATCTATCATAAAATGTTCATGAATTTTTTGTGAGACAAAAATAAAATCAATAATTAGGCATAACATAAGAATTACCATAGGAAATAAAATGGGTTACACAATCTTTATATATATCATAATCAATATAAATATCTTAAAGAATTCATTTGAGAGATGAACATAATTCATGTATTACCACATAAAAGTAAAATATAATAATATAGGTATATATTTTATATACATATATACATAATTTATAAGCAATATATGACATAAAATATTGTCTTCATTGGTGAAAATGTCTTCAAAATATTACATGGAAAACTTATTGAGAAGAAATACCCTTTTCACTTTGAAAATCACATTTAAAACTAAAAAACTATTAGGAAAAAAAATTTCAATAAAAATAAACTTATTAACATTTAAATTATTCTTCAAATAAATTATTGGTCATTATGAAAGAAATGTTTTTTTTATACCGAGTATGTTAAAAAAATACCCCTTTCACTTTTTTATACAAAAAGAAAAAAAGTAAATTGTTTAGAAAATAATAAGAATATTCCCTTTCAATTTTTTTCCTAAAATAAAATCATGGGTAAAAAAATATTTAAAAAATAATAATATAATATTATAAAGTGTCTTGAAAACATTTTTTAGAAAATATAAATTTTGGAGAAAAATTATTTTTGATCAAAGAGACAAAAGAAGTTAGATTTTCCAAAAATAACATTTCTCAATAATTTTAATTTCCAAAGAGTGGAAAAAGGTAATATTAAATGAAAATTTCATGAATATCTAGAGGAGAATAAAATTTAAGGGTTTTATTATAAAATCAATAAATAATTTCTAACAATATAAATTAAAGCATAAATAATCCTGGTTAAACTGAGATTGAAGCATAAACCCTTACCACTTTACTAACTTTTAAATCATCATTATCATGATTTGAGTATGTAAAATATAACTTAAAATATAATGAAGTATAAATAATTAATTATATAATATTTAAATGGTATTTATATACACAATTTAAAATAAATTAATTCCATAAATGAAAATATATCTCAAAGAAGTAAGTTTTTAGGCGAATCCCTTACATAAAGGGATCTGGATGCAGCCCTCCAAATCAAGGGAAAATTTTTAGCTATACAGGCACGTGATACCTAGATCAAATAAGGGGATTCTATCACCCACTATTTTCATATAAAATCCTCAGCTAGGCATTGGAAAAAGTTTATCTCTTGCATCTCACATTCGGATGTTTCCAAAGCCTTCGACAATGATGGAATCCAAGACACTATCTCCAATTATTTCCAAAATATATATACGGCAGGAAGTCTTAACATCTCTGCTGAAGTGGAGGGCTGCATCAGACCTATGATCACCGAAGAAATTAGTAGGCAACTTACCAAAGATGTGACAGATGATGAGATTCATCTGGCCCTGAAACATATCCACCCTACTAAGGCCCCCGTCACGGACGACTTTCATGCCCTCTTCTACAAAAAATATTGGCACATTATTGGTCCTAACATCTGAAATATAATGAAGAAGATCTGGGTTGGTAAAACAAGCCTTTCTTATATTAACGAAACTACCCTCATCCTCATCCCCAAAATCAAGATACCCCTCGTGGTCCCTGACTTCAGACCTATCAGCCTCTGTAATGTCACTTAAAAGATTTTCTCAAAGATACTTGGTAATCGGCTCCGCTCATGGTTTCCTGATATCATCTCATAAAATAAAAGTGATTTCATGGCTAAGTTACTGATTACTGATAATTCTATAGTGGCCCATGAAGTGTTCCACTCAATGAAAACACACTCCACCGTGAAAAGAGGAACCATGGTAGGGAAACTGGACATGACCAAGGCCTACAATATAGTGGAGTGGAATTTCCTCATATTTGTGATGTTGAAATTGGTATTATTCTCTAAATGGATGGAGATGATCATTCGTTGTGTCTCATATTTATCCCTCTAAATTAATTTCAATGCGGTGCTCACCCGTGGCTTCTCCCCAACCTGAGGCCTTCGCCCGGGAGACCCTCTTTCCCCATTTCTTTTTATCCTGATGGCTGATGTTATTTCTAATCTCATGTACAGGGAAACTTCCTCTCATTCAATTCATGGGGAAAAGGTCTACAGTGCAATCCCACCAGTTTCACACCTTTTTTTTCTGATGACTACCTTCTTTTCTCTAGATCAACCCATAATGAGTGCCTCACTATAGGCCACATGATCCTACAGTATGAGAGGGCCTTTGGGAAAACAATCTATCATGGAAAGTCAGAAGTCTCTTTAAGCTCTGGGGTCCCAATTTCTTAAAGATAAGATCTTTGTGTAGTTGTAGGAATTCATATGGTCGAGAAGCATCAGAATTACCTCGGGCTACCCACGGTGATTGACCAATCCAAAAGAAAATCTTCACATATTTTCTTGATAGGATAGTGAAAAAAATCCATGGATGGACCCCAAAAAGAATCTCCAAAGCCGGCAAGGAAACCCTCATAAAGGCTACCCTACAATATATCCCTAGCAACTTTATGTCCCTGTTTAGGCTCCATTCTGTTGTTGTCTACCAAATCTAATCACGCCCAACAAAATTCTGGTGGGGACATAACAATGGAAGGAATAAAACCCACTAGATCACCTGGAAAAGTCTATTCCAGCCAAAATCTATGGGAGGAATGGGTTTCCTGGACCTCTTTAACTTTAATGATGAATTGTTGGTAAAGCAAGGATGACACCTTATTAACCACCCATCCTCTCTCTGTGCATGAGTTCTCCATGATAAATACTTTCCCCGCAAGGATTTTCAGGATTCCTCTCTTGGACCTCGACCCAACTTCCTCTGGAGAAGTGTCTAGGGTTCCCGAAGCCTTCTGGTGAGAGGGATGGGTTGTAGGATTATTAATGGGGAAAATATTTGTATCTAGATGGATCCTTGGATGATTCATAAGGAAGGCATGTGGGAATCATCCCTAGCCCAACTAGGTCTCAAATGTGTCACTGTTCGGTGCCTTTTTACTAATCATGGGAATGTGTGGTGCATGGAAAATCATCCCTCTTGGTTCAATGAAATAGATAAAAGGATTATCCAAAGTATCCCTTGTGTTATGGATGTAGGCCCCAACTAGATATTCTAGATCAATGACATCTCGGGAGCCTATATGGTAAAATCCGGCTATCATCTCGCTCTTTGTACTCAGTTAGAAGGAGAAGGGGGCCCAGAGGATTTGCTGTGGAAGCTCAACATCCCCCCAAAAATCTTCTACTTATGGGGGAAGGTGTGCTTGGGCATCCACACTACCATGAACCACCTTGTCTTCTGACATTTTTCCAGTGACATGTTCTGACCCTTCTACCCGGACGTCTCAGAATCACCCATCCACGCTATCATACAATGTCTGCGGGCAAAGGATATTAGGAAAAAATGGTTCTCATTCACAGAAAATTCTCTAGAATTGGACTATGACTTCCCCTCGCTCTTGAGGTGGTAGTTCTCTTCCTCTTTGCCGACCATTTCAGGATCACTTTGCGTCATGGACTGGATCATTTGGGTTCATCATAATGATGTCGTGTTCAACCATGTCATCAAGCCTTTCGATTTCTTGATTGAATGGGCATCATCCTGGATTAAGGGATGACAACATCACTCTGGACAACAGAAGCCCTTTGGATCCATTTCCCCTTCTTCCCATTAGTGTCTACCACCAGAAGGGATCCTCAAGATTAATGTGGATGCGTCTCTCCCCAAGGATGGTCCTGTCGGCCTTGGTCTGCTGGCCCGGGATCATTTGGGTCAAATCATTGCAGGCAAACATGAATCTCATCGTGCTTTTTGGGAGCCTGTTTTCATCAAATCCACTGCCATCCTCGCTGGAAAAATGTTTACCAAAGATCTTGGTTGGGATAAAGTCCACCTTGAGTCGGACTATCTCACTTTTATCCATTCCATCAACCACAACAATGACACCCTTCAATCTTTTGCCCCCCTCGTTTGGAAAATCCACTCTCTCCATCACTGTTTCACATCATGTACCTTCTCCTTCATTAGAACGGATGGGAAAAATGCATCCCATCAGCTGGAGGCCTCTTTCTCTATTGATGACGACTAGCTCTGGCTAGAACACTTTTCGTCAAGGCTTAGCGCTTGTACTTCTACAGATCTCCATTTTTAATGAATCCATCTTTTACTCAAAAAAGTCCATAATTTTTCATCTATGTATTTTATAAAATGTATAATAAAACTATATAAATTAATTGTTTTTATTTATAAAAATTTATATTTTTAAAAACATACACCTAAACCACTAGCTAAATTTATTTTAATGACATATTTAATTACATAATCAGTTATGTCCACATCAGGTGTTTTGGGGATGCTTGGTTCATAATTTCAAAATGACATCGGTTTGTAAACCATGGTCAGAGGGGTAATTTTTTCCATAATATCTAGAATAATAATAATTAATTAATTATATTTTTTATACATCCATTATACATTTAAAACCAACCATGAAATATGGTTATAAATAATTAAGTATGTTACAATCATGGAGATGGTAGGTTGTGCGTATGCATGTGTAAAATTTCCATTTTTCAAAGATAATGATAGAAAAATGGTAATATTTATTTTATATTTAAATAATGATAATAATATACTAAATATCATATTAGTTCTTTAATTAAACTTACATATACCATACATGTAATGAGATAATAAAAAATGAATCACATCACTTCACGAGGAAGTAGTCCAATGTACCCATGAACAACGCTATCATTTTTCAAGTATGGTAAGATAAGAAATTATATGATATTTTAAATTAACCTAATGGTTAATATTTGATTAATATCATATATAAACATTAAATACATCAACCTAAATAGTATTTAGAGTCACTTATTGAAAATTAATTACATCAGTCCGTGAGGCGGTAGTCCTCCGTACATTGGAATGATGGTTTAGTTTCCCATTTGATTGAAGTGAATATAGATTTTGGTTATTCCATTTACACAATAAAATATTATTATAAGTTATATAATTATGTTTTTATATTATCATGATTAATTAATATTTTAATGAGTTAGATGTAGAAAGAAAACAAATATGCTTGGTTAAAAATGTTACCTCTTCTTCAGACCACCTATTCATGATTATAACTAAAGCATTAATAGATTGGATTTATGAAAAACTAGGGATTATAAGAAGAGTGTATGAAAGGAATTTATTTTTTAAGTCTTGGATGAACTATTGTATTATTGAAGTGTATAAATGTGAGGAGATAGGGTTCTAATTTATTAGTTAGGAGGAATTTAATTCTAATAAATACCCAAAATGATTCAATAATAAGAAGTCATTGTCAAGAAAAGTGCCTGACATTTTAAAAATAAAGAAATGGAAGAGGTATTATTCCAATACACACCATTATAATTCAAAATAAACATATTAACCTCTTTACCTGTAATGTTACCCACTTTTACCATTTTTTTACCACGACAACTATTGTTTTACTATTTTACTATTCATTAGGAAAAAAAATTTAGCAAAACTTATTATATAATAAAAATTATTCTAATTATAAATATTAAATCTATTTTATAAAATTAAATCCACCTAAGTGTCAGAATTTAATTTCAAATTAAACCCACAGACTTGTAAAAAATAATTTTTCAAGAATTACATTTTCAAGCATAAAATGATCTTATATTAACAATATGAATAGTAATCAAAATTAATTGAAATTAAATTCATATATATATATATAAACTATAAATTTAATTTAAATAATTATATATTTTGTGTTATTTTAATTATTTAAAATGGAGAAACATTATTCACTTTAATGAATTTTATAAAAAAATGTGTTTTAAATCATAAAAATGAACTTATATTAAAATGTAGTGTAAATAAGCTATAATTGTAATTAATTGGATAAAATATAACTAAATAATACTTAAGTTAATTTAAAATAAAATTATAAAAAAATGGGACTATAAAATTATGTAATTTATTAAAAATAAATGATCATTTTACAAACAAAAATTGGTATTTTTCGCTGTTCAATTTTACAAAATAACATTTCTAAAAGTTATAAAAAAATTAAATATAATGTTTTCTAAGAAAAAGAAATAAAAATAATTTTTGATGAAAACTAATTTTTTTAAAGAATAAATGTATTTATAAAATTTATGTTCTTATTTCCTAAGAATTTATTAATAAATTTATATATATTGGAAACCTTATAATTATTTCAAAAAGTACTTAATACTATTTATGCCCTTCAATTTAATTATTGGGTTATAACAATCATGTTCATTTAATCTTAGTTTTAATTATTATATATTATATTATAAATAGTTTTATTTTTATGTGTTAGGGTGTTACATGACCACTAGTGATGATGAGGATAATCCTATTATGTTATTCATTCATCTCATGAATCCCCATTATCATTCATCTATGATCCACGTTCTTGTGTTTCTAATGCCAACAAATATCTCTCTTTCTATTCTCTAATCTCTCAGGGTTATGTAACTAACTCATGAGAATCATCATAATGAAAAATTTATATAGGGACATTAGGTTTATTTTATTAAATAATTTAAATAAATAAATTATTTAAATTACATAATGCACCCGCTAGTGGATTCCTCTAAATGAACACCCAATGATGACCAACTTTATATCATTCCTAATGTAATCCCCACATTTTGGAAACAACCACAGTCTTTATTTTCTCATCCAAGATTATGATCAATGAGAAAACCATAAATTAGAAAAGGATTCATGCATGTGATTTAATATATACTAATACCTTCAATATATCAACCATGGGGCCCTACGACACCTAAACCCAATACCAACCCCAAGATAAATCCACACACACACACACAGATATATATATATATATATATATTCAAAGAATCAAACAATATGAAATAATGTTGTTACAACATGTCTATGATAGATTATGGTGCATGATTCATAGACTTTTTTGATTTACTACTATGTTAGTGGGTGACTATATTACCAGGTTTAGAAATTTTTTGTACAAATTAAGGAATTCGATAAATATTAGGAGTTAATTTTTTACCTTATATTATTTTATATGGTTTTGAACTATTCCCAAATTAATGAGAGTTTCATAGTTTAGGGTATACATTTCAGGAAATGTTCTACTTTTACTGGGATAAATAGAAATATGTTGTGCCATTGGAAGTGAATGTATGTCATTTATCTTCTGGTAAATTAGAGATATAGTGGTCAGGGTAAAGGTTCATCTATTCATATGAGTGATATAACTTTGGTGGAGTGATATCATTACAGTAGGAATGGGTATCTATAACCATATTGTGATAGTCCATTAAAATAGTGTAATTTTGATTGTTAGATAATGAAGTTGTAGTGATTCTTTAAGATTGAAGTATAGTCAGATAGTAAAGGAATCATTGGTTAGATTAACGTTTAAGGAGTAGGTTCATGATAATTATAGACAAGTAATAATTGGGGGTTATTTTCTTCAATTAGAGAGTGATGGAGGATTTAGTATTTAGGGTAAGGGGTAGTATCATTAGAAGGGTTATACCGCTTAGGAGAATTAGGTGATAGTAGATCATGGATGGGGATCAAGTTGGCCACATTCTATAGAGTAGACTCATTATGATCATGGATAATATCCATATACAGTAATAGGTATGATTGTACCTGAATTTAACTTACATTATATATTATTATATATGGTTTTTTATACTCATTTATTTCTGATCAACTAGTTAGTGATCATTGTTTAGTTATGAAATACTGGAAGGGGTGATGTTTACTGAAACACTCCTACGGGTATGGTATGAGGGTATTCAACGATGTCTTGGATATACTATTGTAATTAGAAGTTATAGGAATCTATGATATTTTTATATATATCTGTATTACTTTGGTATACTCTTTAAGATATATTGTCTGACTCGCTAACTAGAAGACATCAACTACTATCGTTTATGGGTTTCTTTTACATCTATTGAGGGTTATGGTTATACGTTCATCAAAGAGTAAAATATTTTGGTATGACATTTTGGATATGATCAAAAATAGTTATGGATAACTATAGCCTAGTTTGGGATTGTTTATTTAATGGTATAAGAGAATATATGGTTGTTGATATTCCCTCCTATCATCAATTGGTTTTAGGATTTATTTTTTGAAGACTTATTGGTATTTCAGCAAGATAAAGTGGTTGTGTTTATAACTAAATTGATTCTAGGTAGAAATATCATATTCATACCTTTCCATTGGATGGTTTTATAAAAACTGATGGTGATAAATTTATAACTAGAAAACCTTGAGATATAAATAATTATTAACCTGATCTCAACTAATTGAGGAACCCCTATTTTTCTTTCTAATATGGGTGATGAAAGTGTATAATTAAATATAGATCACCATAGGTGAAACCATGTAATATCAATGAAATTGTATCCTATTCCTTGTATTGATGACTTATCAAATAAATTTGGGGGTTTCAAGTGGGTCTCCAATGTTTAATGGAGGTTGAAATATCCACACTAGTGGGTGAGGATATTCAATGTTCCATAGACAGATATCATTAGTAGATATATCATTTAGAAGTTTATCATGATGTTGTTTAAGTTAAAAAATTCACCACAAGTGTTTATATCCCTGATAAGTAAAATATTACATCTATATTTGGATTCATTTGTGGTTCTATTTGTTGATGATAATTTACTATTCTCCAAAATGGAGGACGAAAATAGTTTATTTTTGGAGATCATTTTGTTGACAATGAGGGAGCATCAAATATATATAATGATCTTAAAGTTTCAATTCAATATTAGAGTGGGTTACTTCTAAGGGAATGTGATATCTAGGGTAAGAATTTCAATAGACATTGATAAAGTCTTAAATGTGGGTTTCTATGAGAAAATCAATAAGTTTTTGATGATTCATTTATTCTTGGATTTATAGAGACACAATATTAGATTTATGAATAACTTCTCCCAATTGGAAGTTCCTATGATGACCCTAACCAAGAATGGGGGAAGTTTGAGTATTCGTATCCTTGTGATATATCCTTGAAAGAAATAAAGAGTAACTCAACATCTTCACTTATTTTTAATGAACCCGATATTGGTAAAGAGTATACCATTTATTGTGATGCATTAGCAGTTAGACTTCATCTAGTTTTAATAAAATATTGTAGGGTAATTTATTATGTGTTTAGGTAGTTGAGTTCACATGAGTGGAACTAACAAAAACGAGATTTAGATCTTGAAATAATTATGATTTAAATAAGATATTTGCATAACTAAATTTTGGATAAGATGTTCATGGTATATACCAAATACTTGATCTTGAAGTTGATATATTCCTAGTGTAACCTAAACATTCAGCAGAGAAGGTGGGTCAAATACCTAAATTACATTGACTTTGTAATGGAGTATACCCCTTGTAAAGGGGATATTATGGATGATGCATTGAGTATCAATACTCAGGATTAGGTTATGCAAGAGGTTAGTAGTGATTGGTAGATTATGAGTCTTTTAACAAAGATACACCTTAACATTCAAGAGTTTCAAGGGAGGGTTACGATTATAGATCTGAGAATTACCTCGTTACTTCATGATTGTTTAAATAATATTCACTGGTCTAGATTTTATTTTTGTGTTATGAGGTAAAATATATATTTAAGGGAGAACCCATTAGATTTGACATAGAATAATGATAATATATTTTGTATATGAACCCGATTTTTGATTCCTAAGAGTATATCATAAGAGTTTTTACAAGTCTCACATGCCTCATGATATAAACATTACCTAGGGTTGAGTTAGATGTATCATCAAATATATATGAAATATTTGTGGATTTTGAGGATAATTAAAAATTCATGGTTTAATTCACATTGCTTCACCCATTAGCAGGTGAAGGTGGAACACCAGTGAACTATAGGTCTTGTTCATCCTATACCCATTCCAGAGTGAAAGTTGGATGATGAATTGATAGATTTTGTGATGAGACATTCAAGGTAACCATGAGTAAGTGATATAGTATATGTTACTGTGAACTAGTTAATGAAGGTTTCATGCATTTTAATGATTAGGGAGACTATGTTCCTTGACGAACTAGGAAACATATATTTTTGAGTGTTTATATTGTTCCATTGTGGTCCTAGAATTATTGTATTTGATCAAGATGAATGATCTATGATTCATTTATGTAATTCATTGTATAAAGAATTGGAAACTAAATTTCATTTGAGTAGAACATACCATCCAAAGAGTGATGGAAAATTTGAGTTCCCCATTCATATTATAAAAGAGATGTTGTGGGAATGGGTTCATGATTTTAGTGGTTCATGGGAGAATCATCCCATGTTGTAAAAATACACTTATAACAATAGTTATCAGGAATTGATTCATGTATCATCATTTGAGGATTTTTATGGGAAGTAATTTTAGTCACCTCTATACTAGATAGAGGTAGAGGAATATTTTATTTTTTGGTCATCTCTCGTATAGTAAATATCATAGAATGTTTTTTTATTCAAAAAATATTAATGATTACTCAAAGTATGAACTGATCATTAATTAACTAGTGAAAGCATTATTTAGAGTTTGAGGTGGTTGCCTGAGTATTACAGAGAGTGAAACCTTAAGTGGGTAAAAAGTCGATTAGGAGAAAGTGGAAGGTAGAACTCATGTTTTTTGGGATATATAGATGAGTTTTAGGATCATATCATTTCCATAATATTATAATAATCCCATTTGAATTTCCGCACGCCTAATTACCCATATCGGAAGTTATCTGTACTATATGATAATGGAATCTCCATGACTTGAATTATATGAGAATATCATAGAATACAATATTTACCACATGTATAACTAGGATTATGATTTAGCTAAATCTTGAAATAAAATGGTCTATTTTAGTTTATATAAAAAAATATCACACTTAAATTAAAATATCATTCAGAATTGATATAAAACCTCACAAATAATTACAAATCCATCTAATATCCTTTAGATAATGTTGTCCAAAATCTATTTATTTTGGATTTTTTTATAAAATATAATCATTATTACGAGGATTAATTATCTTATTCTATAGTTCATAATAACATTGATAATGAATATGAATTATTTAATTCATGAATTAATGTAAAGATAAATCATTTATAAAAATTCAAATACTACTCATGCTAAAAATGGGTTTGGTTTTATCTTGTTTAAGCACACTCATATATCTATATGAACACATGTAATAGAATATGTATCATATAATTCATCTATATACTAATATAATACATTCGTTTATGACATTAAACAATGACTTTCCATGAAACATGTCAATCTAGTATCATCCGTTTTATATATTCACGATTCTATGAAATAGAATTAACAAAATTAATGAATAAATCACAAGTTATTCATTAAACTGGTCAAGCACATCACATGTCACTAAACTAATCATGGACTTGAATTCCCTCATTATAATTTCAATCATGGTATTATGACTTTTTCTCAAAATATAGGATAATAAATCCCATATTGGTTAATATTTAGATAATGAAATGACTAGAAATATACACCACTACCTCTTATATTTATATGTCCATGGGGTTGTGTAAGAAGTGTTCAAAGTATGATGGTTATTATTCTAGGAATCTCACAAAATTTATGTAATGGGGATTTATAATAAGAATAATCCCAAAATTAAACCATTGAATATATGCTATTACATTTTATATACATTAATAGGCTAATATTGATTACATGGATTGAATCATTATCTCATTAGTCTATTCTTTGTATCACATACAACTCTTTATACTGAGTATATTATTATACTCATACAAATAATAACATATCATCACAAACCATAATACTTAGTCATGATAATAAATTATGGAAAACTCATATTCATACTTTTATGGGATATTATCATTCCAATATTCATGTAATAGAAATGTTACACACTCAAATACATGAAAAATGAAAATTTCTATTTTTATAAAATCATGATATATTTTAAAACCATTATATCTAATATATCATGTATGTAATTCCAATATATTCAAAAATATTCTCATGATTTTTCAACAGTAATGGTTTTGTTAATGGATATACTACATTATCAACTATATTTATACAACAGTTCTTTTAATTGTACCTCTCAATGATTTATGAAATGAGATGGTATTTTTGAAGGATGTGGCTGGTCCTTTGGTGAGTCCTCGGTTACTTGTCCTAAATAATAACAAAATATTTATCACATTAAAGACCAATTTCTCCATCAATGCAATGAATCACTCTATATTTAGTGATTAATTTCTTAAACCAATAATTTTTCTTCATATAATCTAATATACTGATGTAATCAAACATTATTTTATAATCCGTTATTGTGGCTTGTATGGAACTATTTCGATGTTCCCAATTTAAGAAAATCATGCAACTAGATTAAGATATCATATAATATTTTTTGGAATGGAAACTTGCATCATTGTAAACATTATAATGAGTTCATATTCTCCTCCAAAGGCGAAGAACTTATCCATATTTCTTCTTAAGTACCTATGGATATTATTTATTGTAATATAGTGACTCAGATCTTGATATTATTAATATCTACTTGTTATGATTAAAGCATAAGGGATAATGAGTTGAATACAAAAGATGGAACATATGATAAATTATATGGTATATTTATAATGAATACTATCCATCCTTTCTAGCTCTATAAAATAATTTTGAGTATTCCTAGTATTTTTTATATGCAATAATGATAAAGACCCCTTCTTGGAGTTCTCCATTAAAACCCACATTATAACTTTACCAATATAGGTGTTTTTAACCAATCCATGAAATCTATTTGATATATCTCTAAAGATATTCATACATATTATGAAGGAAAATTCACGCATGTCATCCATTATGAAGAAAATTCCCAAAAATACCTTTATAGAATATAAATATAGGTCATTATTTTATATAATCATTATTTAATCCATATATAATATCAGAAATACCACAAAATTCTGACTAATTTACTTGTAAACACAACAATCATTTATGTTATTGATTAAACCAAACTCTTTAATTGAATTATGAAATTATATATTGAAATTTGAGAAACATTATTCAATCCATAAATAGAAATCTACAACTTTCAAACCATATTTGACCCATTTAGAAATTAAAAATCTTCTAGTTGTATTATATACACTTCCTTGAAAATTGATATTAAAGATAATGGTTTTGATATCAATATGATATATCTCATAGTCATAATGAGATTCCCTAAAATGAAAAACATGAATAGACTCTATCAGTGTAACTATTGAAAAGGATTATTTATTGTCAGTACTATGATTTTTTTTTCATTATTTTTCACCAGAAAATATATATATATGGACACTCTATAATCCAAGTTAATTTTCTTACAGAAACCCAAATTACACCCTCTAGTTTTTACCCCCTTTAAGTGAATCTACCAAGTTCTAAAATCAGTAAGAATACATGGTTTACATATCATATTTCATTTCATTTACCCATTTCTCATAATAAAAACTCTCAATGGACCCTCATTAGGTAGTTGTTTCATCATATATAACAATAACTTCATTATATTCGCCATAATAAATCCTTATCTACCAGGGACTTAAAAAATCATTTCAAACCTTAGAGGTTCTTTTGAAACCTAATTTGGTTCTTCTTCTATAAATTTTTATATTTCCGACTCGTCCTCTATCCCAAGAATATTTTTTATTTATTGGTATTGAACTACTTTGAGTTCAAATTTTCACTAATTGAATCCTTTATTAATATTTTACCTCTCAAAGAAAATACCTCAAAAAGAAACATATACATTATTTCTAGTATAATTATGAAATTGATGTCCCAAAATATCTTTTAGATAACTAATAGAAATGTATTTATTGGATTTGGGTGCATGATTATTGGAAGATAAACATCATACATATACCTCAAAACCATCAATATTTATAAAAAAGTATATTATGATGTTTCTAATTCACATATCTCATATAGTGTCATTATTATTACCTTAAAAATAATACATTTATGTAATAATGAGGGTGAATATTCCTGGATTGAAATTTAAATGTCACACAGACTCATTATTAATTGAACTGTATCCAATTGGGTATAAATTTTCCTCTAATACACACTATTCCATAGTAGTGTTATAAGAGGAGTGAGTTTTGAATTAATTCCATTGTCTCTAATATAAATGATTAATTGTTAGAATAAGTATTCACCACCTTGATCTAATTAGAGAATCTCAATAAATATTCCTAGTTGATTATATAATTTATTTCTAAATTTCTTAAACTTTTCAAATGTTTTAAATATATTGATCATTAGAAGCATATAACTATACCAACTAATGTCATTGGTAAAGTATATGAAGTACCTACAACTAAAATTTTTATGAAAACTAATTATTCGACATACATATCTATGTATAAGATTAATTATTCAACTATCCCATTAACCTTTCAAGTAAAATGTGATTTGTTAATTTTTTACAATAATCAAGATTCATATATATTAAACAATTAATAATTGAATGAATTGAATGATCCAAATTTATGGGTTCTTTGACCTTATTTCACATATATATGTCCTATTAAATAATAAAAAATGTATGTGGTGTTAGAATAAACTTGGATCTTCTTATTTTGAATGTTATAAATTATATTATCCATATCCAGAATATATAAAACATTTTCCATATTATAAATTCAGTAATAAATTTCCATTATATATATAGAAAAAATATTATTCTTAATTACCATTGAAAATCCCATATTTTATAAAAAAATATGTAGAAAAAAATTTATGGTTATAGTTTAAACATAATAATAGTTTTTTAACTTATAAAACAAATCTAGGATGAATACATAAATTAGAAGTGTCGATCACTAATAAAACTTCTCTTTTCACATTTATAACACATAAATATGTTTGACCTTTCTTTAAATCTATCCTATTTTTTAGATTGTGTTTATTAGTGAAAATGTTGTATGCATAACTGATATCCAATACCCATGAGTCAGAGTTAAATTAATTTATTTATATAACATTCCCGTCCAAATGATCAAAATGATTCTATTTGAGATCACTTCTCTACCATAGATACCAATCTATAATTATTTTATATGTCATGCATATAATATATTATAAAATTATAATAATGATTTATTCCATTATCTATAAAAATTACATAGTGAGTATCTTGTTTTATATATTATCATCAAGGAAATTTAGTGAAATTACCCCAACTAATATGATGACACCATACATAATTACCTTTAGTTTCCCAAGATTTATATTTCATCAAAAATTACACAAGTTAAGAATATAAATATTTCTCAACTATATCTGGTAGTAAATCATCTCACTAATATAATATATGACTCTTAAATAGTTGAGAAGATAATTATTTACCATAATCCATCATCTGGATTCACTTAATTATATTATTTAGGTATCATAATGGTTAGGATTTTCCAACAAGGTATAACATAAAAATTACATTTGATATAAGAACTTAATTTTTAATGTAACCTATAATCTACATGAATTCAAAAATATAACTCATGGGAACATAACAATTAGGGTCATCTAAACTAAATGATCAAGGTATTGACAAGTAATTTCTTTATAAAGAATATCACATTATTTATTTAGGGGTTTTCTTAGTCTCACCACTTTAATACACATCATGTACATTTTACATTAATTACTATTTTATTAAATGAAATCTTTATTATCCTATGTTTTATTCCATTCTGTATTCATTACTTTAATGATTTATATTTGGAATCATTTTTCCATCCACAAAATCAACATTTTTAACCCATATTAATGTGTAAATATTTATATAACTCATAGTTTGTGTTACTAACCAAAAAATAGAAATCAAACAAGTTTACACATATCCAAATTCATTCTATAACTAATGTGCATCAACTCGTTCATTTAAGGGTTTATAAATATATAAAATAAATAATCTCCACCTGAGTAATCTTGGATCCATAGATATACAACCCTTATAATTCAAGAAAAGGCATGATTTTGTAAGCATGTGAGTATTATGATCTATAGTATCTCCACCCAACAATAGTTTTCTCATGAGATATTTTAATTCCATCATAACTCAAACATGTAATATGTATAATCTATATTCATCATTGAAATTCAAGGTAATAACTTTAATAATTGACCAAAGTCAAGGTAGATGAAAACTAAATCTTATATTTTCATACCTAACATAGCTTGATAAATTTATAACAATAACTTTATAGCATTAATTTAATAACTCATATAATTAAAATCATATAAAAAGTTAAAAATATGATATTTTAAACTAATAAATAAAATAACAATTTTATATTTTTTAAAACATGAGATACTAATATGAACAATTCATATATATATTTGGAATAGTAATATTTAATTTAAAATTAATAACACTTTTATAAACATTTTATATATTATAAAGATTTTTTGATAAATGTTTTTACTTTTTAATCCCATGTAATATTTTATTATTAATAAAAGGGTTTTTATTTATCATAACCAATAATCAAATCAAAAAATATGTCTGGTGTTATAATGGGTTTCCAGTCATAATTGGTGATATCACCCATATTTCCATTATGAAATTATGATCTGTTTTGAAAAACCTAGGGTTCAAGATTTAGTTTACAACATCATGTATTATATCTCATGAAATAGAGTAAAAACAAGATATTTTATGAAATATACATTACAATCCATCTAGTCATACCCTTTGACTATACAGAAGAGATAATCCCACCTTACGATATCCCATATCACTAGGAAAAAAAAGTAATTCAATGGAAAACAATTTCCCATTCCATATCATATGTTATTATAAAACCATAAGAAATAAATGATATACACATTATTTAAAAAAATGAGTAGAAAAATATATTAATTGGAGGATGAAGGTTTCTTTTATACCACTAATGTGCTTTTTTGGATTGACTCATGTTTATAATAGTTAATGAAACCCATTTGAATGACCATGAACCTAATTTTCTACATTTTAGGTTATTAATACTATAATGAAAAATAATCTCAATAACATATATGATATAAGTAGATCATATCCAACAATATGCATCAGATTCATATATAGGCTTAAAATTTAGATCAACCATTTAATATGATTTTTATGTTTTAGTGCATCTCTATCACAACTGAGATTTTTGAGAGTATTAGTACCGTAGAATACTGATTTGTTCTTCCTTAGAGATACAATGAAATTCCTAAGGTATTTTATATATCTCATCTCTATATATATCATCATGATTCTTCTCATGATATTAGTGTCAACAATGTCATGCAAGATATAAATACATCATTTGAGGAGAAATATGTATGCACAGTGGTATATAGGGATAAGGTTCTAGATGATAAAATAGTACATCTAGTATGTGTATTATTGCGTCAAAAATGATTCTAGGAGGATCTTGGGTGAAAGGAAAAAATTTATGAGTGTAATGGCCAGATCATTTCACTATTGAGGATTAGTGAATAATTTTCATGAAGAATTATTAATTGATGGGGAGTTTATAGAAACCACCACATACTAAGGTATGGATTTGATTTAAATTTTATTGAAAAATTTGTGCCTGGGTGGTTTTTATCTATTTGAATAGTTATTGGAGGTCAGGGATTGAGTTTTAAATAATTAGTCTAGATAGTGGATGTTTTCCCAATAGAAAAATTCCAATGAAAATACTGATAGATGGCCATTGGAATTCAATGGGCCAAGAAAAAGGATTTTGGATCTACCATATGAGGGACTTATGGGGGTTTATCAAAACCCCAATATCCCACCTGAGTTCCAATGAGGTTCTACAAGAGTTCCAATTTGAACCTATTCCCCGATTTAAAATGGGTTATTTTAGAAACATCGGGGAATAGTTATTTAATAAAAACCATTTACCTATTATTTTATTGGATATATAACAGGGAACCCCCATCCCTTTTATTACTCTAAGTGGAATAACTCATCCATTTTTTCTCTAATCCAGAGGCCATTTATCCTAGTGAATCCCTAATAGTAAGGATAATTTATTTTTATTCTTGTTTTTTCCATCTTCACCGTATGATCTAGTATAAATCCCTAAAATGAGGGGTTTCATTGGGATTTATTATGATTAAAATAAACTCTTCAAATGATAATCAATGACTAGTATTATGTATCTATGAGGTAGGTGGTCTCTAAAATATTCCATGTTATTATATGAGTTTCATTCAATGTGAGTTATATGGGCAATGATAGGTGTGTGTGATTGAATCTAAATGGATCCCAATGCATGTTCCTTGATATCCCATTAACTATATTATTGATTTTGGAATATGGTTAACCTGTTAAGTATTATAATGGTATATTTATATAGTGATAACCCAATCACTGTGTTTATGATGTATTCATATAGAGATAAACCTTTCACTATGTTTATGGTGTATGCATACAGTGATAACCCGTTCACCTTAATGATGGTTTTTATTCTAGTGATGACCTGTTATCTTTGGTTGAGGTATAAATGGTGATAGACCATTCAATTATAGTTGTGGAGTAGTGATTTCCCATTTACCCATAATTTATGGAAATAGTGATAACCAATTCATCTTTATTTCCTTATCAGAGTGATTTACCGTTCACCTTATATTTATTACAGTGATAGAACATTCACCTGATGATAGATTAGTGAAATATTTCATTCACCTAATTTTTTGTTGAGTGGTTATGTCTTGTTCACCCATAATTAATTAAAATAATGATAACTAATTTTCCTTTATTTTTATATTATAATGATAATCTATTATCCTTAGGGTTATCAAGATGGTATCCCATTCACCATATGATGAATTGGGGTGATATCTCGTTTACATAATTTTTTATTGAGTGGTTATAACCATTCATCTATAAAAATTTATTGTGGTGATGGCCCTTTCACATAAAAATACAACTAATGTTGATACTGCATTCACCTATATTATATTATGAGAGGTTGTGACCTATTCACTCTTAATTGGGGTCATACTTTGGGAGTATCTATCATATACCTACATTTATTGAGGTAGGTTTGATAATTTATAAGGACAGTTGTGTAGTACCCCATAGTATGAAAATTTTGATGATTATAATTACTATTTCATCATACCATATTGTGTATTCATCCATAAATATATGTATGGAGTTATTTATGAACAATGTTAGTGGTGGAAAATTGAATTTCGTACTCACTCCCAACACATTCACCCTGGTGGACATCAATACTTCATGATAAGTGATGTATATAAGGGAAAGGGACCTACTATCAACATATGAGTAAGCATTATAACATTATTGGGATACAGTATTGGGAAGATCCTTAAGTCCATATTTTATAGTTATCTCTATTATTTTGTGTATTTTTGGATAATATTCTATACATGATGATCCCATTGAGCCATCTTACTTTCTATGTATTCCTTGGATGAAATTATAGTCAATAAATATTTTATTAAAACATATGGTAATCATTTATTATGTTTGGGATAAATATGTAATGTACATATTATACTATTGATTATGGATGATTTTTTTGTTTCTTAAACAATTATTTTTGGTAATATGATAGTGGTTATAGTTTTCTCATGGTATTTTCATACCCTTAATTTGAGTAAATAACCTTTAGTGTATGAGGAGACATCCCTAAGGTCATTAAAAACCCTCAATATCATATAATTTTAGGTCTAACAGCTCAAGATATTGAATAGTGTAATAAAGTACATCACTGAGAGAACAATTATACCACCCTAGATCATAGAATCTAAAATATTAAGTTGCATCTAATAAAATAGTTGAAATATCAAAATCCAAACAAAAATAAATAACTTCAATTTACCTATGATGAAATTCTGAAACAAAATTAAATAATATATATTGTATGTATTGATAAATTATATAACAACTAGAATTAAGAAGCTTGTGATTAAGCTCACCACATCCATGAAACAAAAGTTAATATAATTTTATATAAATTAACAACCAAATAATTATAAAAGATGATATCCTAAATCCTATTGAAATAAACATATAAAAATAATAAATATGTATTTACTAGAGTGGTAAAATAAGAAATGAATAGATTCAAGGGGGTGATCCACATCTGAAATGAGATGAAATATAATGTAGAATAGTTTTTAGGGAATACATTTTATATGAAAGAACCCTTTTGTCTTCATATATTTTTAAAACATTCAATATTAAAAATACACTACGTACCCCATGATGTTGAAAAAACTAATACAACCATTATATAACACCAGTTACCTAATACGAGACCTCTGGTTACTCAATATTATTTCAGATCCTTGGCCACCATTCCTTCTCCTATATTTTACCTTCCAAATCCTTTAACTATTATTTGCCTAAAAATTATACCAATAAAATTAAATGAATAAGAATAATAAAAGAACCCAAAAATGATGAGGGGTATTAAAATACACTTTACATTGAGATTCTTATCCCAGAAAGATTCAAATATTCCCTTAAAGGAACATGTTCCCTCACTAAACTTTTATTTTCGAGTCTCATTCACACATTTCATCAAGAAGAATTTTGTGATACTATAAAATTAAAACCACATGAATCACATTTACTTATAACACATTTTTTCTCCCTTCAATGATATAGATACATTAATCTAAATAGTATAGACTGACCCAAAGCTCAATATCATCTTATCAGGTCACGTGTAAAGGGTCAAGTATATATTGATGGGATTTAGGGGATAAAATTACACCTATTCTAGTAACAAAAGTCATCAAGGCACCTCAATTACAAGATCACCATTATATGAAATTGAATCCAAGGATAAAAAAATTAATAACATTTATCCTCAAATTTCATAGTTGTTGGCTGAATTGTATATCTTCGAACACAAGTTTGATAAATATCTCAAATAGGATACCACTAGGATATGTCATTAATGATGTATCTATGGGGTGACATGAATCAAACAATGTTTGGGTGGAATTATCTTTCCCACATAATATTTTACCATCTCATGATATTATTTTAGTATTTTTGGATACTAAATTTTGTTATCATGGGCCCTCAACAATTGATTTCAATAGAAATGTTAATCAAGATTGGGGATTGTGTAATCATAGGATGGATAGTCCCTTGGATAGATAATTTTTTATAATATAGTTTTTTGATACGGAATATTTTATGATAGTTTATTACACATCTTCTCATGACATTAAATTAATGAGATTGTTTCTTTTTTGAAGGTAATTAGAACACTAATTGTAAAAACAATCCATTATATTGGATTTTTTTTGTCAGGTTTTTAGATCTAAATCATCTATTATATAATTTTGTGTCTTGAAATTTATTTGTAATATGTTGGGTAAAATTATATATTAATATTCTTTAACTCATACACTAAAACGTCTAATAATACATTGAATCTTTGTTATGTTTTATTTCTTCAAACCCCTTCTTAATCTTATCTAGAGAGTGATTAATGGGGAATTTTAGAATTGATAACCTCTCATTTATATATTAATAAGTTTTTTTAGGATTTTTTTTCATAGTCATGAGGATTTTTTATGTCATTGGTTCTCTAAGTCTTCTAATGAACCAATTTTTACATATAGTGATTTTTATAATGAAACAATTTATGCTTCTTAAAATAGTGACATTAATGTTTTTATCAATGATTGGATAAGGGAAGTATTATTTGTTTTGATTGTAGGGGTTAAATATTTTTCTTCTTCTCTTCAAGTTTGAATTAAAAAAATTCATATGAACATCCTTAAATGTGTGAGATCTTCAGTTATAGAGGGATTTAAGGAATCTCATGTTATCATGAAGGAAGTGGATACCAGGAATAAAAATCACAATTTAGAGAATTTTTCATAACATGAATCATAGAAATAGGTTCTCAAGGTTTATTTTTTAATTTTCCAAAAACCATTGGTATCAAATATTATTTTTAAGTATCATAGAGATATAAATAGTAAATTCTCAAGAGTTACATAAATTAATTATGTTTCAACTCCTATAGGGTACCATAGTTTTGATGAGGTTGTGAGAGATGTATGTCCCTATAATAATTTTATATTTTTTCTCTATATGGGAGGGCCCTTATGAAATATCTGATGGTGATGCACAAAAGAACATAACAATTTCTATCACTATAACTGATTATTTAAACACTTCTGAAGAATCACTAGAGGAGGACATTACTGATGTTTCTTTAATCTAATAATATTATGTAAAAGTAAATCTAGTGAATAAGAATTGTAAGGTCCAAAAGGCAAAAAAAATATATTTCCAATAAGAGATAAGAATGTGGAGTCATCGGTGATGGGGGATGGTTGTTAGTGTCAATAAATTTACTCAATTAGAGCATTTTAAACATTAGTTGATGAGGGATATAAAGTAAAAGTAACATACATTGATTATTTCTAGATATGACCGTTTTTCTATTATATTAGGTCTTTATTTTTATTCAACAATTATTCATGGGAGTAGTAACAAGCATAATGAGGAAAATATTGGTGGAGATCTTGAATCTTCAACTATCTAGTGTCCATAAGTGATGTATGGGTACCTAGATTTTTTTGAAGGGACTTCATAATTTTATTCATGATGACCTTAGAGACATCACATATGTTGATTCCTAGGTTGAGAGTAAAAATAAATTAGAATTCATTTATAGTGTTGAGATTGATGTTCCAGAGTAAGTTGAATTTGATAATAGTAAAAATAAGAAGAAAAAAGACTTTTTAAAGAAAAAATGGGTTTATGATAAACATAGAGATGATATAGACACAATAAATTACTTGAAAAAATAAAGGAAGATCTATATTTTTTAACATGGATAAGGGAACTTATGAGATTTTAATGAAACATTATATTCCATTCATGTTAGGATTAACCTAAAAAAATTATAAGGTGGAGTATTGTAAGGTTTTAGTGTATGAACTATTTTCTAGTTTTGTTTTTGGGTTATCATATGAAAACTCATATTTAAATACACTTTATTTAATGTTTTATTACATAAATTTACACATAATAAAATCCCATAAGAACATTAATACTAGTATATCTGGGAAATTATTTACATATCATAACAAATTTAAATATTAAAATAAATAAATTATTCAAATCAACCTTAACATGCTCCTAAAATTCCATCGTTCTTTTAAAACTGCACAGGATAACCTAGAGAAGTGTATAAGATAAGGGATATCTATAAAGTCTAGTACGAGAAACATAAAACAATTACATATGGTAAATTAGTAAATTTTATCCAAGGGGAATGTCAAGGTAACATAATTGGGATGATAATCATAATCATGAACAACAAGGAATGATATAACATGATAACATAAAGGAAACATTAGAATGTGAAATCATAATAAATCATGTAATAAACATAAGTCAAGGCTAAATACCAGGACAACATAACTTGATGGATAGAGTCCCATTATGGATTAGTATTACTCCCGAATCCAATACATAACATCTATTGAGACTAAAACATTACCCAATACAATATAGAACTGTCTGGGCACACCCATATTAATATGTGCATGATCATGTGTTCCATATTGACCATTAAACACAAATAAAAATTCTATAAAATTTAATACCATGATTAATGAGTGTGGGTATAATATATTTAATTACCAAATCAATGAATTATAAATACATATAGGTGAAAAACCTTGAGTGGAAATGGGTATGAGAATTCACTACACAAATAATTAGCATGGTCAAATCTCATGATAATTTGGGAAACATAAATTTGGTACATAATTGATCTTAGGAGAAATTAATGAGAGTAAAATGGGTATCTAATAAATTTTAAATCCTAAGGTATGTAAGTGGGACGTGTGAGAACATACACCTTCATTAAAAAATGGGAAAAAATAAAAAACATAAAAGAGGTGCTAGAATAAAGAGGATAATGAGATGATCCCTTTCCTTGAGAGGGTTTTTACAAAAGATTGGGGGGATCTTATTAAGGGATTAGGGACACATTGGGAGGTCTTTATAGAGGTATGGTAAGATTAATTTCATGCTAAAATGGTTATTATTAAATATAATTAGTAGGTTGGGATGGTTTTTATAGAAAAAGGGAGGAGAGTTCTTTATTAATTCCTAAATTTAGGTTATAGACTATATATGATAAATTGATAAAAAAAACAAATCTACCCATTATTTTTTATATTCTTTATACCAAATTAAATTGGTTTTAATTATTTAACATGTTTATGAACTGAGATCATTAATACAATACCTTTTGTGATATTGAATTGTGTTATGCTTACAAATAATTGATATTAAAACATTAAAATATAATATTGGTTTTAGAGGATTCATTAAGGGCTTATGAAATTAATAAAATAACCTCAAATAATTATTTTAACGGGGAAATATATATATATGATCATTGATACATTTTTTGGAATATTACACCACTTTTGTGTTATTTTGATGTCCTAATACACACTATATTTTTATACTATATTTAATTTTGACATAAAAATTCATCTGTCTCCAAAAATTATGAATATATCATAATTTTCTAGCTTTGAAGTGATGACTTCAAAAATAATATTTATTTTATCTAAATAATTCTCTAATTGTATAAATTTTCTCTTTTTTATCAAAATCCACATTTACTAAAAAATACAGGGTTTGTTTTACCATAGTTGTTTTTCGATCCTTATAAAAATATTTTTTTTGAATTCCAAAAATTATATAATAATTTATATTTAATGAAAATTATTTTAAAATAATATTTAATTAAAATATAACTTATTTTAAAATTTATTGAATACATTAAAATAGTGTGTCTTGATTGAAACAATACATTTCCCAAATATAAAATTTTTGTATCTTCATATCAAAATATACTCATTATTTAATCATTAAAATTTTAATATTGAAATGGGATAAATATAATAATTTTTTAATTAATATAAAATATAAAAATTCATACTATTAGGGTAAATATACATATCCATTTATTACAATAGTGAATTCCCTAAGGGTAAGGTGTGCGATGGTGATATTTTTTTGGTGGTTCAATGTACATAGTTTGAGTCCTGATTTTGATGATATTGAACCTCTAACATAAATAGTTTCATTAATTATTTATTTATTGAATATAGTCTTTATTTAAATCAAGAAAAAATCCCAGAGATTGTGCCTTAATTGGAAGCTCTAATAATTGGGCTTCATAGGGTATGATCCTACTAGCCGAGGCCATCACTTCTTCTGTCTGTTTAAATTTGAATTTATGAAAATTATGTATATATAACAGTCATAAAATCACCCTTAAATGGATATATTATCAATTATTATGATTATTAGTGGAATTTTAAGTTTTAAATGAGATAAATTTCTAAAATAACCAAAGTGGTGGTGTGTTTTCAATAACTATATTACATAATAACACATTTATTCATTCAAAAAGGGATTACAATTTCTAAAAGATTAGACTGTTACATTATTCACCCCTTCATAAATTTCACCCTTGAAGATTTCATTTCATACACTAAAATATATGCAAGTAATTTTATTTCATCACCTCTTCTAGTTCCCAATTTTATTACTCAAACATGTAGTTTATCCAAAAAAACATTGACCAAGTGAGTTGTCTTATTTCATAAAACCTAGGTCTGTGTAATAAAAAAATTTCATCAGATACTACTCATATGAAATATAATTTTACAGTGGTACCCCCAATGGATTTAGTACATGTGAGAGGTCTGTTCTGTACTTCCCTAAGAGGAATACATTGAACACATCATGCACTTGATATAGGTTTGGTGGGAGTGATAGTCTATTGGCCATTACTCTAGTACGATCAAGGATCCTAAAGGTGAATATGTATCTTGTATGAAGCCTTACCTTCTTCAAAAACCTCCTAAATTTATTCCACAGGGATATATAAAAGAACAATTTATCTCTAATCTAAAACTCTATATCATATTGATGATTTTCTGCATAGATTTTATATGGACTTTTTGTAGATTTCATATGACACCAAATGGTATGAACCTTTTCTATGATATATTAGATAAGATTAAGCCCATAAGATTCCTGTCCCCTACATCATCCCAGCATGTTGGAATATGAAACCTCTTCCCATACAGATCCTCATAAGTTTCATTTAAATTATATAATGAAAACCATTGTTATATGATAAATCCACTTGGGTATGTCAATGGTCTCAATATCCTAGAAAATACATTTAACATGATCTTTATATATAATTTAGAGTTTTAATGGTTATTATAGAAGCACCATCCATCTAAGGTTGATAATAAGTTCTAAAGCCTAGTTTTATATTCAATGCTTGCAGAAGGTTTCTCCAGAGCCTTGTGTTAAACCTCAGATCATGATCAAATGCAGTATAGAGAAAAAATATACACAGTATAACCATTTACCTTACATATATATTGGCTAGTTGGTCTTTAGAGAAATGATGAATGATTGAAATGAAAAGTGATGACTTTGTAATGTGATTTACTACCACCAATATATAAATATTTCATTAAGATTTTATAAGGATTCCTATGAAAAAATACATTGTTATGTTTTATCATTTATAGATTAATATAGGAAATATTTTCATCATACCCATATACTTTAGTTGATCTAGCATAAATTTTTTGCATTCCATGTATTTAGATACAAACTCTATAATTTCCCACTTCATGATCTTTCTAGTCCTCCTTGATGCTATCAAGAATAGATGGTTTATCTGTTATTTGATATAGCTAAGGTGAAGATCCTTTTATTATTCCCATTTCAATCATTTTCAAGCCTATAAATATTAAATCCCATACAATCCTCATCATGGATAGGGTTGATATATACTTTCAACTTAGTGCATCTTCAACTATGTATTCTTTCCTAGGATGGTAATGGATTGAACAATCATGATCTTTGATCAAATATAACCACATTTATTAGTACATATTAAGATATTATTTGTGAATATATACTTTACGATTTTATGATCCATATATATGTCAAACTTTTCTTCATAGAGTTAATGTCAACATATCTTCAATGAAAATATCTATAAAGTCAATTTTAGATCATGAGTTGGGTAGTTTTTCTCATCGATATTTAACTAGAAAGAGACATAGGATATCATTTTTTCATCTTTCATAAGTACACAACCCAATACTTTTTTTTCACATCGCTACAGATTAAAAATCCTTAATGAATAGTGGGTTATGTGATAATAGGGGTAGTTAATAGCCACCTATTCATCTCATTAAAGCTTATCTTGAATTCATCATTCTATAAAAACTTTACTCCCTTCCAAGAAAGATTTTTTTGTGCTATAGAAAATAATGATAAGTTTCTAACATATTGATTATATTAACTAGCCAATCCATGTAATATTTGGATTTCTATCATAGATGTAGGCCTTACCCATCCTTTAATTTCATTAGTTTTTGAAGTGTCCATATATATCCCTTTATTGGTGGTAACAAGTCCCAATAAAGTTAATTTCTTTTATAAAATATCACATTTAATATACTTTACAAATAAAATTTTCTTTCTCAATGTATTAAGTATAAAATTAAAATGCTACTCACGTTACCCCTTTATTTTTGATTGGATAAGAATATCATATATAAATACCACCAATACTTTATTATGGTAATACCTAAAGAATATATTCATTAATTACATGAAAATTTCTAGAGCCTTAGTGGTTCCAAATGGAATCACTATGAACTCATAGTTCCCATAACTTATACTAAAATTAGTCTTGCTGATATCCTCCTCCTTATCCATTACATGATTTTATCGCAACTGAAGAATCACCTTAGATAAATACTAGGATCCACATAGAAGATCGAAAAATTCATAAATATGTGGTAGAGGATACATGTTATTTATATTTTTCTTTTTCATATTATGGTAATCAACTCAGTGTCACATTGAACGGTCCTTAAAAAAGATGGCTCATATACCCCATGGTGAATCACTTGGGTGCATAAATCTTTAATCCCAATTATTATGTAGTAGTTTCTTCAGTTATTGAAATTAAAAACCATTATATGTGTAGTCTTGGATATTGTAAATGCATATGGTATGATTTTGGAAGAGGGAAAAGTATCCAGAAAAAGGGGAAGAACAGACAATTCTTTGGGAAACACATCAACATATTCCCTCAAAATGGGAAGGTATTCAAGGATTATATTTTCCTTAGACTCAATAATTTGATATAGATACATTTTCCAAAATAGATATAATATACATTCTTAAGATGATGATACTATTGGTGATTCATCATTCTCATTGTAATTTTATAGAATCTGAGGGTGATTTAAAACATGGAGGGTGATTCCCATTTCTTTGAAACTTAAGTTGGCTCTACATGAGGATATCTCATGCATGCCAAGAATAACATAATATTATACTAAAGGAAGTATCAAAATGCTCTATTGAATGTCTATCCCAAGAATGTTTTTAGTTTAAGTGTTATATAAATAAGATAAAATAATTACTTGATTTCTAATTTTCACTGATATCTCTACTTACATGATTTTTGGTGGTGTTTGAATAAATCAACTGGAATTTCACGATATAAAATAATGTGTAGTAAAATGGATGATAAGACCACATTTCACTATTTTATTATAGTTCTAATAATTTACTTCATCGAAAATGGTCTTTGGGATAATAATTTTGAAACAATTAGACACATAGAATGGAAACTATGAACATTAATGAGAAAACTCATAAATAAAATATATTAATTAATTTATGGATTTCTAGATTTATTCAAAGTTTTCATTGATCTATTTCCTGAAATAAAATATAATGGTTATTTTTGATTCCTTAATAATGGTTTATAAAAAGATTATAAATTTACCAAATCATATCCTCTTGGAGTGTTTAACTAGGTGTGTAGCAAGGCTTATTGTTGTGCACCATGTAACAATTGATTCATGATCAACGTGCCCTTTTCAGATTTATCAACTCTTTATACATCTTTGACATAATCACATACACTTCTAGTATATTTATAGGAATTTATTTTATTGGAAACCAATTAATCTATCATAATCACAATTTATTTATTTTTTGGAAAATGGAATAGAGAAGAAACAATTAATGCAAAGGGAAAAGCTGAAATGAGCAGGAGCCTAAGGAGGAATGAAGTAATGTTACCTGAGGGCATACCCTCTGGTCAGGTTCACCCCTTAAAGATTCAAAACCAATTAATCTATCATTTACCAAAAGTTATGGATGTATTATTATGTTTATATTTATCCAGAAGGCTTTTTGTAGTGTTTTCTAATCCTAATCCTAAAAATAACTAGACTTTTCCCTGATATCAACTAGGACAACCAATAATTTAATACACTTTATTTCATGTTTTATTACATAAAGGTACACATAATACAATCCCAAAAGGCCATTAATCCTAGTTTATTTGATAAATTAGGTACATATCATAACAAATTATAACAATAAAATAATGAAATTATTGAAATCTTCTTTAACATGCTTATAATTCTCAATAATTCTTCTAAAACTACACAGGATAACCCTGAGAATGTACATAAGAAAAAATGAGCTATAAAACCTAGTAATTGAATAAAAAATCATATAATAACTTAAACCAGTACATGTGATAAATGGAGAATATCAAGGTAACATAATAGGGTTGAGAATCATAATCTTGAACAATAAGGCGAGGTTTACATGACATTATAAAGGCAACATGGGAATGTGGAGACAACAAAAATAATGTCCTAAAAATAAGTCAAGGATAACTTAAAAGACAATATCATATGGGGGATAGATCCCCATAATGGATTAGGTTTACTACCTAATCTCATAAAAGATGTATCATTAAAATAATACATTACCCAATTCATTGGATCCCTATCTTGGCACACTTTTCATAATACATACATGTCTATGTGTGCTACATAGACCATTCAACCTAAAGAGTTATATCATCACATTTAATACCATGATTAAGGAGTGTGGGTTACATAAAACTAATTCCCAAAAAATTAATTATAAGTACATATAGATGAAAACCCCTGATTATAAATGGTTATAAGTATTCACTACACAAATTTTTGGCATGGAGAAATTGCGAGATAATTTTGGCAGTATAACAGGGGTACATAAAGGTTCATGGGATCGATTAACGAGATATAAATGGGTATCTAATCAATTTTAAATCATAAGGTAATTAAGAGTGATGTGTAAGAATATATCCCAACATGAATAAATGGAAAACAGAATGCATAAAATAAATGAGGTTCTTGAATAATGTTAAGGAGATGTTCTCTTACCTTGAGAGGGTGTTTCCAAAAACCTTGGGTAGAGATTCTAAATATCATGGGGACTCCTTGAGAGTTATATATAAATAAAATGGATGAGTAATTTAATGATAAAATATTTTTTAGTGAATATAAATTGGATTTTTTTGGGTTTATATAACAAAAGTGGGGAGAGTTTTTTATTAATCTCCTAACATTGGTTTTGGACTCTATATAATAAAGCAATAAAACACTAACCTTACCACAATTTTTTATCATGGTTTATACTACATTAAACTAGTTTTAATTATTTTACATATTTAATAACTGATATTATTATGATAATACACTTAGTGATGTGAAAGTGAATAATGTTTACAAATAAGTGATTTTAAAACCTTAAAATATAATATAGGTTTTGGAGGATTCATTATGAGTATATAAAATTAATGAAAATACCTCAAAACACATTAGTTTATTGGGTAAATATATATTTTTTCATGTATAAAATTTATTTCTTAAATTACCTCACTTTTGGGTCATTATAATTTCATAATACATAGCATATTTTTATGACATATTTAATTTTGATCCAAAAAAATTGTTTATCTCCAAAAATTATAAAAAATTAATCATTGTTTAATTTCAACATGATGATATAAAAAATTTTATTTGTTATCCAAATAATTCTCTATCTAGAAGAATTTAAAATTTTAAATCAAAATCCACATTTATTGAAAACTATTTATTTTTTCTATAATAATAGTGTTATAACACTTATAATTTTTTTTCTTTAACTTCATAAAATTATATTATCATTTATATTTTATAATTTTTTTAATACTATTTTTTTTTAAAATATCATTTATTTATAAATTTATTTAATTCCTTAAAATAGAATTCATCGATTAAAACTTAAAATTTTCCAGAAATAAAATTTATGTTTCATCGTATCAAAATCTACTCATTTTTTGATCATTTAAAATGTGATATTGAAAATAGAAAAATATAATCATTGTTTAATTAATATCAAATATAAAAATTCAAAATATTAGTGTATATATACATATCCCTTCATTACAATAGTGAATTCTCTAAAGGTATTGTTTGTGATAGTGAGATTTCTTTGGGGTGGGTTGTCGTACATGGTTTCAGTTGTGATCCCTAGGAACTTGAATTTCTCTCCGTAAAAAAATTCTTTCATGATTTTGTTTTCAAATATCATCTTTTGATTTGATCAAGGGAAAATCCCAGTGAATTTATCTCCCTCGACTGATCTGATAAATTTCTGTATAATGTATGATCCTACTTGTTGAGGCCATCACTTATTCCCTCTATGTCAATTGGACTTTATCACAAACCTTTATATATACTATTCATTCATTCACTGTTCTATGATGATATTATTAATGGTTATGATACATAAGCATCTTTTAAATTCGACAGTATATAATATTCCAAAAAAACTAAAAAGGTGCATGTGTTTTCAATAACTAAATAACATAAAAACATATTCATTCATTAAAACAAATTCATTTATAAATAATTTGGTTGTTTTATTTTAAAATTTATGATTCTATATGAAAAAATTAATGAAAAAATTGAATAAAATTTTTGACTGAGAAATGGGATAATAAGGGGAATCTATTTTCTCTCGCATTCTCTTCCTCTATGGTTTCTCTTCCTCTTAGTAGTGATGGATCTCATTGCTTATCTCGGATTCCCCATTCCTCTTCATCCCCTCCTCTTGGATTCCAAGATGTTTCAATGACTTTTTTCTGATTGTTTTATCGATGGTGTCCCATTTTTGGTTGGTTGATCACGTTGGGTCCTTAGTTAGTTGGCTTCATTAGAGTAGGAACGTGGAAGGGCCATCATCTTCTTCCTAGGTCAATATGCAGTCACAGATAGAGATCTTAGGAATGGTTAGGGCTAACATCATCCCCTTTCCAGTTATCCTATTGATCATACCATATTTTTATATAGTATTTCCGTTCGTTTGTAGGTTTCTTGTTCCCTAGTGATGTTTTCCACCCGATTTGGGTCATGATTCGAGCAAAATCATCGATCATCATCTTACTTTGTAGCCCCGAGTTGTGAATTTAGAACCCTATCAATGATACAATTTCCATTTTTCACCTCATTCAATGGTTACTCTTGGTAGTTTTCATCTTTATGGTTAGATCATTACTCTACTTTGGTGTTTTCTGACCCATTGTGGCCCTATTTTTCTTTTATCAGGTTTGGTGTTTCCTATCAACAGTCCTCCTATGCTCTTTTTAGGCTCTCATTCATAATATTCAATCACGGGTTCCCTCCCTTGTAATGACCCAATGTTTTATAAATAGAAATCTCTCTCTTATAAATATTTTATATGAACTCCTGAAAACAAAACATAATGAACTACTATGTACTAAGTGACCTTTAAACATAATATTTTCACTTCTGTGTTTGGAATTTCAAAAATATGACATACACGGTTGCGATCAGTAAGTTATTTGGATTCTGATAAGAAAAACATAATTTTTAGTGAATAGTCACCTACCCTTATGAATAGTAACATACCCTTATGAATAGTGATATACCCTAATGTATATTAACCTTAACTTTGATAATATATAAATAATATTCACGTTGAAATTACGATATACCTATATTTTAGAATAAGTAAATGAATGTTTTAAAGTTGGTTTTTGATAATAAATTATGATTATGATTAAATATTAAAATAATTATATTTAGAAAATTATTTTTGAAAAATGGACTTCATTTTTGGATTCTAAAAATCTAAAAACGGTTAGGGTGAATTTTTTAGATTTTTCTAAAATACATGAATTTTTGATGAATAGTAAAACCTGATAATTCACAATAAATTCTAAACCCATAATTTCGGCACAATTCTTGAGTCATGGACGATGTAAATGACATTTTATTCGAAGTCACATGAATTAATTTCTATTATTGGTCATGGAATACTTACTATTACCTGTCTTGTGAAGAAATGATAAACTAATGATTAAAAAATTATGACAACCCTCCTCCCCTCCACTATAACCCCCCCCCACACTCCCTCTTCTCTTTACTACTCTCAAGCCTTGTGCATTGCCAATATTATGTCCAAACATATCCCCATGATCCCCCCCACGTCTAAGAGATCCTAGCCTCTTAAAAATACCAAAACCTCTCCACATAAGAGGTTCTCAATGGAGGAAGTTTCAAGAGGTAAATTCCTCTTTCCAATTCCTTCATTTCATTTAAGTTCTTTTCTTTTTGGTTATTTCCTCACCTCCCTTCACCCAAATAGTTTGATAACTACAGTAACATAGATGTAATATAATGTTTTTATGCTAATGGGATATTTCATTATCTTGTCTCTTTTCTTCACCTTTTATTTGAAAGAAATGAAAGCACTGTTTGAGATGCGCTTATTTAACACATTCAAGGACAACAGGTCATCAATTTCTATTATCATCATTCATTATGGTCATGAAACCGTTTGTGATATAGTTGAACCAGATTATATATATATATATATATATATATATATATATTATCATATTTTTGGTTCTATAATCCTTTTGTACAAATGGTATTAATTTATAAATCAACATGCGTTCATTGTAATCAAACCCATCGATTAACTAAATGGTTGTCACTATGGTTTTATAAAATAATTCGACTTAACTCTAAGTAAAAAATTAAATATAAAACCATGTAAACATATGTATGTTAAATAAGAGAATATAAATTAAATTTTGGACAACCACCTTCATCTTACACATTTATCCAATCATGAATATAAGTGAACATGTCATTAAAACTGAGTAAATAAACGATCCTAAATAATGAAATTGAACCTCATAACCAATGAAAAAGGTTATAAATAAATATAAAATTATCATAATAAACAAATAACATATAGAAGAGGTTATATAATTATTAATTTTTAAACCTAATATTTTTATTCAGGTCTTTAATAACAAGTGGAGAACATCAATGGAATTAAGGTAAGGGATTCTCTCATTTCACTCTTAATCAAGATTGTCCTCTATGCTATGCCTTTCTCTATGTAATAAAAAATGATGGGGTATGTTTTCGAACCTCCACCATACTACCCAAATTATTTCAATGTGATGATAAACCGCTTTTCTCTCTCATCAAACCCTCCTAGTTACACTTGACACGATGCCGATAAACCGCAATAAATTCTACCTAAACCTTCCTTGTTCTTTCATGCTGCCTTATATTTCTATATATCAAAATGGAGTTATCTTATATGTTTATGTAAATATTATATGTTCTGATTAGTTTTACAAAATCCTTTTATTAAGAGACTTTCATCACTCTATTTTTGGGATATAAATGTTTTTAAAAGATTCCTTCCTTAGAACTTTCGGATAAGAAAACCTGTTTTAAGGAAACATCCCCAAATTTTTTCCAAATATTAAGTGCACTCTATCCTAAATTTTAAGAAACCATTGTCTTTATAAAATAATTATTTTATTATGAAAACCTTCTGGGTTAATTTTGGGTTTTATATAAAATATTTTCCTCTTTTCTATTTTTAAAATCTCTATAGTATTTTCATTAAAACCGCACATAAATGCTTTAATGATAATATTTCTCAAAAACATTACTTATATGTTTTCACTTATTTTTGACATCACATACAATGTTATAAGACTATTTTACCCTATTAATGTCCATGTATGTTCTAATCCCTTTATTTTAGGGACACATACATGATACGATCCTTGGTTATAATTAATGTCATGATTATGGTACCAAATTATTTCCTTGGGTACCCTAATTTTTATGTATGGTTGATTATGTATAATTATTTATGTGGGAAGAATAATCTTGAAAATTTTGAGAAGGCTGTGCCTAGATAGTGCTCTAATTCATTGTGTAAAGTTAAGTCTCATGAGATGCGATGTGAAACGGGATTTTCGGTTAGCCTTGACACATAATACAATGGGAAACCTAATTGGAGGGTAGCCTTGACCCATACTAAAATGGGAAATGAGATTGGAGGTTATCCATGACCCATACTAATGATATGTTTTATGATTTTTCCACATTTATTTGATTCCATGTTTATATGAACCCATTTTTATGTGAAATGATTTTATAAGTTTCATGCTTTGGATATCATTATATCATTCCTCCTAACTCATGTGCTTAAGACACATCCTTATGTTCCTTCCCTTACTGGGATTTTTAGATCATTCCATTGTTCATGTGTTCCCAGGGTACCCTATATAGATGTAAGGTATCCAAGGAAGTAGGATCTCTTTATGGATATAAAATAAAGAAGTGTTTTCCCCATTTTTTATGTTTTATATACCTAGTCTTCAAAAACACTAGACATAACGATCATTGGATTGTACACTAATGTATAATTATGCTTCAAATCATTTAATGATATATTTAAAAGAATTGGTTCTCTATAGTTGGTATTAGTGGATGGTATAGTTATTTAGGGAGATTAGGAATAGAGAACCTTAGTGGAAAATTTATGGATGCGACTAAGTATAGTAAAGCATTAATAATTTTTGGTTAGTATTGAGTAAATAATTTATCAAGAAAATATATCCATGTCTGGATAAGAGAAGGTAGAGGTGGCTTTGACACAGATTTACGTATGAGTGAAAACTCCGATAAGTAGTTTCGGGCTTAACACAGGGTATCCTGGAACCCAAAAATAGGCCTTGCTACACTCTTGCTTATGACACACCTGGGGGTTATGCTTTGGTAGATTCATGAGCTTAGTAAAAACCATTATTAAGGGGTGAAAATACCATAAGAATATAAGTTAATAAATTGATCTAGAATAACCTATATATAAACCTATAGAATCACAAGTTTGGATATACATCTTCTTTATATGTTTATCCTTTTATATTCTAAGTTTCCTTTTTTATGATCAATAAAAAAGTATTCCAGACCTTTAATTATAATTTTTTTCCTCAGTTAATGGAAGGAAATAGAAGAAAAAATTCCCTCAACCAATGTGATAGGGAATTTGATGATTTCCATAATGATATTCCAGATATGATAGGAGTGGGTGCTCAAAACTTCATGGAAGTACTTTCCCAACATGCTCGAGTTATTAATAATAACTTGAATCATGCGGAATTCCCGCCTCCTCCATAGAAAGAGAAAGTTTCCATAGAATACTCTATGTGGAAAAGGCCTCCCATGTTTAGAGGATCATCTGATCCCCTCCTCTTGGAATAGTGGATTAACTCCATTAAAAAGATATTCTCTATCATATAGATCTTGGAAGTAGAGAATTTAGTACTGGAGATCTATCATTTTGATTAAGAAGCTGATCAGTGGTGGATACTAATCAAGAATACAATGTCCAAAGAGGAAATTGATTCCATGGATTGGGAGGAATTCAAGAGGATGTTTTTCAACAAATATTTTCCTCAAACCCTCCATCTCAAGATGGAAAGAGAGTTCCTTGGACTCAAGCAGAAGAAGATGAGTCCATCAGGGCATATGAAGCACAATTTAAAAGGATTTTAAGGTATACATATGGCTTTTTCATGAACACAGAAAGCCAAGTGGATCAATTCTTTAGCACACTAAAGCTGAGTCTACGAAAAGCATTGGAAATTAAAGACTGTGATAGTTTTTAGGTTATTTCTCATTGTGCCCTGAAGGCTGAAATTGACATTTAATAATCTTGATGGTCTCATGGGCCCAGTAACAAGAAGAAAAAAATGGACAACAACAAGGTTGGTTCACCAAACAAATACCATGATGGAAAGAAGCCTGACTTTTCCCCTTGTCAATGTTGTGGGAAGAAGAATCCTGGTTACTATCTAAAGGGAAACAATAATTGATTCAATTGTGGAAAGTTTGTTCATCTGGATAAGAACTACTGAAGGGATATAAAAAATCCTGCTAATGTTGAATAATAAAGGAAGATTTAGATCAACACTCAGCCTACAGTGCTGCATTACAACTACAAGGAGCATGGTCATTATGCGAACAATTTCCCTAAGTCGAGGGTTGGTAGCGGCAATCAATAATAACCTCAAAGGTAAAAAGGAAGGGATTATTAAATCACTACTACTAAGGTAGAGCCGGAAAATGATGTGGAGACAGGTACAATAGTTATTCATTCAACAATATTGAACATACTATTTGATTTTGGTTCTATATCTTTCTTGTTTAGAATAACTATTCAAACACCACCTCAAAATTTTGAGGAAAAGTTATCTTTGAGAATAGAAAATGGGGAAATCATAGCATATATGGTTTATAAATCCTCCCTGGTTAATGTTTTAGGACTGAACCTCCCAGAAAATCTCATCATACTTCCTTTAGTGGAGTTTGACGCTATCTTGGGCATGGATTGAATGTCTTTATACCAAGACAACACCAAATGTTGGGAATGGTATATCAATTTTCACATCCTGAAATATCATTTGATTCATTACAAGTGTAAGGAGAAAGATGAGTCCCATTTAGAATCTGAATCTCAAGTTTGGATATTTCATCCTTGCGAGAAAGAATATCATGATCGAATGATTGGGAAAATGATAAAATCATGCTTAAAGACAAGACCATCATGAGAAATTCCACTAATGTATTCCCTGAAGGGTTTCCTGGACTTCCTCCTAACCAAGAGGTTGAGTTCTCAATTGAACTGGTCCTTGGATATCTTCCTATCTCAATGAAACCTTACAGAATGACTGTCGTAGAGCTGGAAGAACTGAAGAATTAGTTACAAGAGAATATAGAGAAGGTTTTTATATGCCTGAGTGCTTCACCATGAGGTGCACCAGTACTCTTCATCAAGAAGAAGGATGGATCAATTTGCCTCTGCATTGATTATCATGATCTCTATAAAATCATGGTAATGAACAAGTATCCCCTACCATGAATAGATGACTTGTTCAATCAGCATCATGGGGATTGTTATTTCTATATGGTGGACCTCCGGTCAGGATGTCAACAATTAAAGGTGAGGAAGGAAGATATTCCCAAGAATTAATTTAAAATGAGTTATAGACACATTGAGTTCATAGTGATTCCCTTTGGACTCACTAATTATCCAAAAATTTTCATGGATTTAATGAATAGAGTCGTTTGAGATTACCTCAAAAATTTGTGGTAGAATTTATTGATGATATTCTAACAGAAAGGAGGATCATGAGGAGCATTTGAATACTGTGTTAAAGACAATGTGAATGATGAATTTATATGCAATGTAAAATAAATGTGATTTCCAGATAGAGAAGGTATCATTCTTGGGGCATGTTATCACCCGCAAAGGAATGTCTTTGGACCCTTCCAAGATAATGGCAATTGAAGAGTGGCCTAGGACAACTTCTGTATTGGATATCCACAACATTTTTGGGTCTAGCTGGGTATTATCAATGATTCATGAAGAACTATTCACAGTTTTCAAAACCAATGACCATGATGACATGGAAGTGAGTAATGTTTTTCAGGACACATGAATATAATGACAATTTCATGGAGTTGAAGAAAGATGATTATCAATGCATGAACACTCACACTCCCTACAAGTGGATAACTCTTTGTGGTGTATAGTGATACATCTAAGAAAGGATTAGGATGTGTTATAATGAAAAATGATATAGCGATAGACTATGCCTCAAGGCAGCTGAAGATCCATGAACAAAACTATCCTACACATGATCTGGAGTTGTCAACATGATCTTAAAGGTTAAAATATGAAGGAATTATCTCTATTGGGAGAAATGTGAGATATATACAGACCACAAGAGTCTAAAATATATATTAACATAGAAAGAGATTAATATGAGCCAGTGAATATTGATAGGTCTCATTAAGGATTATGACTGCTCAATCTACTACTATCCCAGTAAGGCAAACAAGGTGGAAGAAGGTCTAAGTAGAAAGGGTCCTGCAACTTTTTCAATGATGAGAATTGGAAAGGATGTGATCTCCTTATATTTGAAAAGGATGGACATGGGAATCATTAAGGGAGGAAAATCATAAATCCTTTCTCAAATGATTACTTAACCATCCCTCTTGGAGAAAATAAAGGATGCTCAATGAAAATATGTGGAAATTAAAAAAAGGGTGGAAGCTATCAGAAATGGGAAATCCTCCAGTTTCAAATTTGATGAGGAAGGTGTTGTAAGAGTTGGGACATGATTATGTGTTCCATCTGATCCAGATATAAAGAAGGATCTATTGAATGATGCACATAGCTCAACCTTCTCTATCCACATAGGGAGCACAAAGATGTATCAAGATCTTCGAGAAAACATTTTCCTAAAAATAGAAAAAGGGAGATTGATTAATATACATAAAAGTGCCTAGTATGTCAGCAAGTGAAGGATGAGAGGAAAATGTTTAAGGGGGTGATGAAACCACTAAGCGTACAAGCAAGGAAGTGAGAGAACATTACTATAGACATTGTCACTGTACTTATAAGGACATCTAGAGGAATCAATTATATATGGGCTATTGTGGATAATTTTACAAATATAGATCACTTTATTGTGATTCAATAGGACATCTAATTGGATCAAATTGCACATATTTACATCAGGGAAGTGGTAAGGCTTCATGGAGTACCATTGTCTATTGTATCTGATAATAAACCAAGATCCACCCTGATGTTCTGGAAAAGTCTCCAACATGCTCTAAGCACTGAACTGAATTTCAGTATGGCCTATCATCCTCAAAATGATGTCCAATATGAGTGAACTTTTCATACACTGGAAGACATGTTTAGAGCAAATTCAATGGAATTCATAGGAAAATGGGACCAACATCTTCCACAGGTTGAATTATCTTACAACAATAGTTTCCACTCGATCATCTGCATTGTAGCATATGATGCCCTTTATGAGAAAAGGGACAGAACACGGGTGTGTTGGGATGAATTCAGTGAGGGTATGTTTCTAGGACCTGAAATGGTCGAAGAAATAGTGGAGAATGTGAAAACCAATCAGCATCATATTAGGGTAGCTTGAAGTCAAAATAAAATTTTTTCTAGACTATCATTGATGTGACCATGATTTTATAGTTGGAGACATGGTATTTTTACTCATATCTCCATGGAAGAAGGTCATGTGGTCGGGAAATAAATGGAAGTTAAGTCTCAGGTATATCATCCCCTTCGAGATCCTTGACCGAGTCAAAGTTGTGGCCTATCGATTAGAACTTCCACCTACCTTGTCAAAAGTATATGATGTCTTTCATGTATCCCTCTTGAGGAAGTACATTCCAGACCCATCACATGTATTCTCTTCAGTGGTGGTATAGTTGGAGGATTATTTTTCCTATGAGGAGCAGCCATTGAAGATCTTGGATCATAGAGCCAATGTTCTACTCAATAAGACTACTCATCTAGTAAAGGCACTATGGCGAAACCATAAGTACGAAGATGGAACATGGGAACTGGAGGAAGCAATTATGGGAAAGTACCCACACCTATTTTTGGCTTAGAATGTAAAATGAAAATTCGAGGGAGAAATTTTATAATGGGGGAAGAATATAAAAACCCAATATTTTATAAATGAAAATACCTCACTTATAAATATTTCATATTAACATATCAAAACACAAAATAATTTTCTTCTAAGTGCTATGTGACCTTTAAAAATAATTTTTTCACTTCTGTGACTAGAATTTTGAAAATCTGATATACACGGTTGCGATCAGTAAGTTATTTGGAGTCCAATAAGAAAAACATAATTTTTGGTGAATAATAGACTACCCTTATGAATAGTAACATAACCTTATGAATAATGATATACCCTAATTAATAGCATCCATGCCTATGATAATATTTTAATTATATTCAAGTTGAAAGTACGATATACCTATATTTTAGAATTAGTAAATGACTATCTTAAAATTGGTTTTTGATAATAAATTATGATTTTAATTAAATATTAAAATAATCATATATAGAAAATTATTTTTTAAAAATGGACTTAATTTTTGGATTCTACACGTCGAAAAATTGTTTGGGTGAATTTTTCATATTTTTCTAAAATACTTGAATTTTTTATGAATAGTAAAATCTGATAATTCACAATAAATGATAAAACCTTAATTTCCGCATCATGTTTGGGTCATGGATGATTTAAATTTCCTTTGGCTTGAAGTAACATGAATTTATTTATATTCTTGGTCAAAAAATAGTTATTATTCCTTGTCTTGTGAAGAAATGATGAACTAATGATTAAAAAGTTATGAAAACCCTCTTCCCCTCCACTATAACCGCCCCTCTCTCCCTCTTCTCTTCACTACTCTCAAGCCTTGTGACCTGCCAATATTCTTATCAAATCTCTCCCCAAGATCCTCCCCCACGTCCAAAAGCTCTTAACCTTTTCAAAATACCAAAACCTCTCTACTTAAGAGGTTCTCGAAGGAGGAAGTCTCGAGAGGTAAAATCCTCTTTCCAATTCCTTCATTTCTTTTGAGGTTTTTTATTTTTGTTTCTTTCTGTACCTCCCTTCACCTATAAATACTCCAAAAACATACATTTACTAAAATTTTATTTCTAGTGGGATATTTCATTATCTTCTCTATTTTTCCCACCTTTTATTTGAATGAAATGAAAGCACCGTTAGAGATGTGCTAATTTTGCACATTCCCAAACAACAATTTTTCAATTTATATTATCATCATTAATTATGGACATGAAACCATTTTTGTTATGGTTGAACCCGATTTTTTATATGTAATATATCCTATTTATTTTATTTAATAATTTTATACAGATGGTATTATGTTATAAATAAAAAAAAGTTCTCTATAATCAAACCCATCGATTAACAAAAACGTTTGTCACAATGGTTTTATATAATAATTAGACTTCAATATAAGTAACCAAATTAAATTTAAAATCATTTAAATACCTTTATACTCACTAATATCATATAACTTCAATTATGGACAACCACTTTCATCTTACATGTTTATCCAAATATGAATATAAGCGAACCGGTCATTAAAACTGAGTAAACAAACGAGCCCAAACAATGAAATTGAACCTCATAACCAATCAAAAAGGTTATAAATAAACATAAAATTATCATAATAAACCAATTAAATATTGAATAGGTTATTTAATTATTTTTTGATAAACACAATATTTTTATTCAGTACTTTAATAAATATTGGAGAACACAAACAGAATTAAGGCAAGGGTTCCTCTCCATTTCACTCTTAATAAACATTTTCCTCTATGATATTTTTTTCCTATGTAATACCAACTTATAGGGTATGTTTTAACACCTCCACCATACATCCCTCACAATGTCTATATGATTATAAACCCCTTTTCTCTGTCATCAAACCCTTTTAGTTACCCCTGACACCATGCTGATAAACAATAACAAATTCTACCCGAACCTTCTTTGTTCTTTTAGGTTTCATTATATTTCTATATATAAAAATGGAGTTATATTATCTATTTATGTACATATTATAAATTATGTGTATTCTTACAAAATCCTTTTATTAAGATCCTTTCATCACTCTATTTGGAGGAAATAAATATTTTTAAAAGATTCCCTCCTTATAACTTTTCGATATGCAAACCTGTTTTATGGAAACATCACAAAATTTTTACCCAATATCAAGTGCACTGTATCCTATATTTTAAGACACCATTTTCTTTATAAAACAATTATTTTATTATTAAAACTTTTTGGTTTAATTCTAGTTTTATATTAATTATTTTTATCATTTCTAATTTAAAATCTCTAAAGTATTTTCCTCAAAGCCATACAAAAATGTTTTAATGCTAATGTTTATAATATACATTACTTATATTTTTTCACTTATTTTTGAAATAACATACCATAATATAATACTATTTTACCCTATTAACATCCATGTATGTTCTAATCCATTTCTTTCAGGGACACATATATGATACACTCATTGGTTATGATTTATGTCATTATTGTGGAACATAATTATTTTCTTGGTTACCCTTATGTTTATATATGGTTGATTAGGTATGATTATTTAAGTGGAAAGAATACTTATATGGAAATAATAATCATGAAAATATTGATATGGGAGTGCCCAGATAGCACTCCAATGTTGTGGGTATAGTTAAGTCTCATGAGATGTGATGTGAAATGGGATTGATGATTAGCCTTGACCCATACTACAATGGGAAATAGGATTGGCAGTTAGCCTTGACCTATACTAAAATGGGATATTGGATTGGCGGTTATTCTTGAAGATACAAAAGATATGTTCTATGATTCTTCGACATTTATATGATTCCATGTTTATATGATCCCATTCTTATATAAAATTATTTTATAAGTTTCAAGCATTGGATATCATTATGTCAGGCATCCTAACTCATATTATTAAGACATATACTTATGGTCATTCCCTTACAAGGATTTTAAGCTCATCTCTTTGTTTATTTGTTCCCTAGGGTACCCTATGCAGATATAAGGGATCAAAGGTAGTAGGATCTCTTAATGGATATTAAATAAAGAAGTATTTTTTAGCCCTGTGTTTTATGTTTTATGTACCTAGTCTTCCAAAAAACTGGACCTAATGATCCTTGTTTTGTACTATAATGTATAATTATGTTTAAAATCATTTTATGATATATGTAATAGTCTTGGGTCACTATATCCCTTAGGGTAAGATCCATCACTATGGCTTCTCAGCTCCTGACATGGCATTGGCGGAGCGGTCTGTGGTTTAGTGATAGGATGGGTGATGTTGGTGTTGTGTATGTCCTTTATGGGATGGATTGGTGTTGATAGGTGTGATTTTTCTGATCTTGTATAATTGTAAATTTTTTGGTTTGTTTTTTTTCTATCACCCTTGATTCTATGGGGTTTTTTGGGTTTCTAGGGGGTGTTTTGTGGTGCATGGTTCTCAGGACATGCTGGTGACTCGGTATGGTCAATTCTAACTAAAACATAAAGGGATTTTATTTTGAAAAGATTATAAAAATTGAATTTTTATTCAATAAAATTTTTCCTTCACCATAGATATATATTTTTATATCTTTTGATTCATTTTAGTTGATAAATTTGAATGAAAGGGGTCTAGAAGAAGTATTTGAGTAGAAGTAAGCTCAATGGATGTTGAAAAAACAATGTTCATATATGGTAATAAATAATGAGGGTTGTATGAAAATGAACCAATATTATTTTCCAAAGGATAAAATGATGCACATGGATGAGAAGTTAGAAATGCGTCATATAATTTTTGGTATAATTGTATGTCAAAAAATTGATTTTTAGATGATGAGAAATTTAAAAAATTGTAAATTATTTATCAGTTTTACTAGTTGAGTTAGTGGATGAAGTTTACTATATGAAATGTTTCCGATGAATTTTAGAGTGGATTGACATTTTCTCCATTTATATTGGAAGGTGGTGAAACATAAAGCTACAAAATAATAGCATCATAGATCATGTATAAGTATGAATTAGGAAAAACCTATATTAGAGTGTTGCTATTGATTCAAAAATGATCCAAACAGAGGGGTATTAGATTCATCTATCCCTTTGGGGGGACTTCTCCATGGATCTATTACATTCAGAAGGTGTCATCGGAGGCATTGCTATGGTTTTTAGAGTGGTGTTTTTGGAAAGAGTTATCTAGAAGAAGTACCTTATAACTCTTTCTGGATAGGGTTACTTCAACTGTGGGTTTTGAATTGTAAATTTTTTCTCCCATAATAAAAATATGCAATCTATCCCCCCATGGATCTGGACTAATGTCTTAAAAACATTATTTCTATGTATTGTTTTAGTTTATTTTAAGACTTCTGTTTTTTAATTTTTATTATATTTTGATGGAAGACATTGTTTAAGACCTTGAGGGTACCAAAATTATAAAGGGAATATTTTTATGTTTTAAGGGGTATGAGGAATTTTCAGTTCTAAACACTAATCCATGGGAGAGATTCATGGTAACCATAACTTGTAAATATTATTCCATAATAGAGGTTTGAGGTTGCTTTAGTGTATGAAGTTTGGTTGATTTCATTATCTATCTTCCATAAGTTATAACATCTAGATAGTGGCTCAAATGGTGATATTAAAAATGGCATAATTTCATGGTTATAGTGTATCTAGTGGGGTTTATCATGTTTTTAAAGAGATATAGTATAGTGGTGTTGTGCTCTATTGTAAGAATGATTGATTCCTTCTGGTTGAGTGGTTTATTAAATTTTAAAGGAAAGTACCTAGTATGATGTTAGGGGAATCATGTGTTTTGGGAATATCCAAATTAAACTTAATATTAGGTGTATTTAGTAATGTTTTATTATTGAGTTTGTATTTAGAGCTGTGTTAGAGGACTATAAAATACTTTAAAAGATAGTCCTTGTCCATTTCAATTTTCATATTTTATGGGAGTTATTTTTTAATAAGGTTATGTTATAATATGTATGTAATTCATTTATTTTCAATGGTGAAAGAAATTAAATTTGAAGGATAATGGTTATTTTTACTCCTATAGAGTTTTAATGTTCCATTAATAGTTAATAATCCAGAAGTGGGGTGGTAAGTAGAATTGAAAATATTTTCAGGGAAGCCAAAGGAAATTTTCTAAAAGGTTTAACTTGTAGAGATGGAACATGATCTCTATGGAGAGGATTTTTAGTGTTAAATTAAATGTTTACACTATGATTTAATTATGGATAATGAATGGTTTAATGAAAGTTAGTCAGTGCTAGATTTTGTATATGATCATTTTAAATAAAATATTTGTGGTAGTAAATGACTAGGATGAAAAAGATTGTTATGGAAATATAAAATTCTACAAGTTTTAAAAATCAAGAAACCAAATAGGGGTAGTGGATATTGTGATAAAAAGTGTTTTATAGATCATTTTGATTCATATAATTGGAAATTGTGGTTCTCAAAACACAACATCTAAAAATAGGATAAAATAAATATTCTAAAAGTTTCACTGAGGAAGTGATCGTGATCATTGGTGAATGGGGTGGTTTTTCTCCAGAAAATTAATAGAATAAAGGTGTGTGACAAGGTTTGGATTTATAAAATGTAATTATTCCATTATTTATATGGTTAAAAGGTTTCTATAAGGCATATTTTTTATGGAATGATATTCATTCATGTGTCTCACGGTTGTAATAAATTGTGAAAGACAGTTATAGTTATATATTTCAGAAGTAGGAATCTGGTCATATATAATTTCAAAGTAGTAGGGTCTATGGTATTCTTAATTTATCATAGATATAAGAAGGGGGTGAAAAACCTTAGTTTCTTGAAGGAATTATAAAATAAATATTCATGGAGTAAAAAAAGTACAACTATTTCTGTCGAAAAAAGTATAAAAGGTGTTATAGTTCCAGATGGAGATGAGCCTTGAATCAAAACTTTTCCACTTTTAGTTGTTCTCATGAATCCATTGTACTTAATACCATTATTGATGTGGTGAAATGAGAGTGTATGTGTTTTTTACTTCGATAAATCTATTGATATATTTCAGAACCTTCATTAATGAAATTTTTTTGTGATACATATATTATAAACAAATTTAAGAGTTTGATGTATGGATATGGGAGGATGAGAGTTTGAAAGTTGTGGTAGTTTTAGAAAATATTATGGTGAAGTTTTCTTGATGTTTAATGAGATTGAACCTAAAACACTAAAACGTGTTATAAATTGGATGTTAAAACATTTAATGGGAAATAATGAGAAGTATGTAGCATATCCATGAATAATTTCTTGCATGAATATTCTACAGAATGGATTGGTCAGGCGGCAAGGTTTAAAAATGATGATATAATATGTTTGGTGCAGGTTAAATATATGGATCATCTCATGTATCAAGGTTGTTATATTTTTCTTTAAGGTAGTATCCTTTATAAATTTAATAAGTTCAATTGTTTTATGGCTTTTCATTCTATCATCTATTAATTCTTTTGGAAGTCATACATAACCACATTAATGTTGAAAGAGTGACAACCCAATGTCATATGTATGTTTCTTTTTAAAGGATTGGAAATGAAGACTTTGGGATTTTACAAATACATGGTAATGAAATATGGAAAGTCATAAAATTAATTGAAGGAATCCTATGATTGGGTGAGCCATGATTGGTTTTTAATCTGGTTAGAATATTATGGGAGAAAAGGAACTTGTTTTCCTCAGCTACACTGAGTAATTGTAACAAAAAATTTGTTTGGCTATTTCTAGGGGATTTAGTAAGTTTGATGATACTTGAATTTTTACAAGATAAATTTTGGATATAGGTTAGATACAAAGGTATCAATAGTGTTTTATATATTAAAAACTATTTTATTATAGATGAGTTTTTTTATATATTAAAAACTATTTTATTATAGATTATTTTTTATTGATTTTTCTTAGTATATGATTCTATAAGGATCAGGGACATGGACACAGTACATGGAAAAATCATTTTCATGATACTTTAATAAATTAATATAATTATTAGGCCACTTTTCATTGGAAAAATTCCATAAAATCACTTATAAGGTTTTATGGGAATATAATGAACGATCATATTCCAGAAATACTGAGGCTAGTTTTTCCTCTATGTTGTCTTGGATGATTTGAAGCTTGGTGGGGAACCATGAAACATATAAAATGTTTAAAGAATAGATTTTATTCTATGGGAATTTAATGAAATTGATTATAATTTTAGTTGGGTGGGAGATTTATATGATTAACAATTTAAATCACTTATCAAGTGGGATATTGTTAGGTTTTTTTATTACTATTTTTGGTTAAGGATGGTGGATTTCCAAATGTAGAAACTCTGGAAGATACACATGGAGAAACTAGATGGATATTTCTTCACATATATCATGGGTGTTTAGATTTAGGTTAGATGATTAAATTTTATGGATGAAGTTGAATGGGAAGAGTCTAGTGGAAGTTACTATATAGTTGTTTGATTAGTAGAATTAGTAACAAGGGTGTTTTGGTGTGGGAATACAGAAGGGAGAATATAGAAACACATTCACATGGGTGTAACCATGTTTCATAGGACATGATGATGAAGATGGAAGTGTAGTGTTGGATGTGGAACTAATGTTCTAGAGTTTCTGGATATTGCTAATTTGGTTTTTAGATGAAGAGAGAGTTCTAGAATCATACATTAGTTACCAAAAGAACTAGTTCTGGAAGTAGTATCTTTTTTGTGTGTGGAATGTTTCCTGTGATGGTTGGAGTGGAGTGGTATTATCTTAATGAATATTGGAATGTGGTGAGGCCAAGAGTTACTAATTGGATGTTATAGATTTTTTTTATAATAATAAGTTGAAAAAACATGTTCCAGCATAATGGTATAAATCCACCTATTATTTATAAGGAGTAGGATAGGATTGTGTTTATCCTCTTAGGGGTACTTCTACATAGAATGAATTTAATTGGATGAAATCACTATATTAATTGTTATGGTTTTTAATATCACATATTTTGAATGAGTCCTTTATATCTAGGACAGTGTAAGGTTATCATAATTTTGGTTTTACCCTATAAGTCAGTTTTACCATAATGGAATGATGTAGTGTGTTCCACTATAGAATATAAATAATGATTGAACCATGTTTGTTATATGTTTTTTACTAATTCCTTTTATTTCTTGTTTTTTTTCTTAATGGGTGATCTTTTTAAAATCACCATGGTACTAAAATCACGAAGGTGGAATCCGTGTGGTTGATAATGTGTAAGTACTTATTTGTTCTGGGTACTGATCCTTATGGGATATCCATGATCATCACATCTTTAGAATCTTGTTATGTATTAATTATTGGGGTAAATTATGGGGTGGGAAGTTTGGGTTATTTTGATACCTATCTTTTGGAGTTCACATCTTCTAGTGAGTGAAAATTCCAAATAATAAAATTGTTCATTTTGGTTTTATGGTTGGTTTATATAGTGTTTCACTACCGACATAATGTAATTTTAATAAAATAACAAAACCAATTATGTGTGTAAGATAATATCACTTGAGTAGAATGAAAAATGAAAATAGAGATTCATTTAAAGAGAATCTATAGGAACCAAATATTCCATTTTCATGGACTTTGGCATATTTTATAGGCCCTGGGGATGCAGCTTGATCGTTCATGTCATTTATTAAAATGATATGAAACATTTCAGTAAATCCAAAAAAATATATAAAAATATTTAACCAATGGTTGAGTCATGTATTTTTCATTTAAATACAATTGATTCAATTTTACCACATGTTAAATAATAATAATCATTTTAATCAATTCTATATTTTTATGTATTATGATTAAAATCTACTATTTAATGTTCCAATTAAAATTTAAATCATACATTATGATTAACCAATTTAATATCCTTTATGATATTATTATATCATAAACTATGATATAGAAAAATATAGTGATGTTATAATTCAATATTGAACCATATGATATCCCCAATAATGGTATACAATATTCCTTTGTTTTATTTATATTATATAGTACAACATATACACACACACACACAATCAATGTGATATAGGCTAAATATATTATATATATTTATGTATTTACAACATGTCTCTATTAATCACCCACTTTCACAAAATACTAATAGATCAAGGGATGTTTTAACTCATATTGTGTCACATATAACAAAATATGAATCCATATCCTATACATCTTTTAGATATCTTTGAAAACAATTTTAAAAAGATATCATCAACTTAACTATGTAACACATCAAACAAAATATCACGTGTATATATATTTATATCCTAAACTCATTTTGGATAAACTCTAAAACAGTTTTTGGGAATATCTATGTTTTATAAGATTCCATCACTATTCAATTAAACACAAAGTGAAAACCTTTTGATTTTGTAGAATTGACAAAAAAATATAAATTCCCTTATTCGTAAATTTAATAAAAGAGAATAGTTTAGAACACATTCAATGAAAATAAATCTATAAAGGGAACAAACATGATCTCCATCTAACAGATATATCTTTATATCTATGTTCACTATATTTATCATCTACATGCATTAATTTTCATACAATCACTTTGTCAAACAAATTGAGTGACCATATGACATGAAGTACATCAATCCCAGGTATAGAACTAATACATTCTTCATTCTATGAGTATTGAATGACCAAATAGTCAAACACATCACATGTCATTCATTCAAGTTCATTTTCATATTACATGCCTCTCATACATAAAGATAAACAAATCACATGTATCTTTACTAATTATATACATTCACACCTTATTTTATCTCAAACCATTATCCATATTTTATTATCATTTTGTGGGACAAAAAATCCCATCTTTGACAATCCACAATCGATGACATGATTATCTATATAACCAACCACCCTATAATTTTCTTATCCTCAATGATGGAAAAAATAATGATATCAAAGCATGAAGTTTATAATTATAGGTATCTTTCTAGCCTCAGGTATATGGATATAATAGGAAACATACACCCCTAGAATACCAAAGATATAAATTTGTTATAAATAGTGGGTCATTAGGCTCACAAAACTCATTTTGTCTCTTATGGGAATATTCTATATCTCTATATGAAATCCTACTCATGCTAACCATAAAATTTAATACCAACCTATAATACTTCATGACGTACATTATTTCAAGATAACTCAAATTCATATTTTAAGAGGATAATTTTGAATTTAATTTATATGATATGTGCACCAAAAATGAAATAATGATAAAAGGGAGACTGGATTTCCTATGAAATTTCTTAAAATAATTTAAAAATGAAAAAAAAACTATACATAATAACTTATCTAATGATATCCCATATGATAGACCACAAAATAGATCTCTTGTTTATCTCACATTTATTGTTTTGTTAAATTCATTACATATTAGTATAATTCATACCACATCTATATTTTAGCATCTGATAAAACCCTCCCACTAAACACTTTTACTATAGATACTCGGGTTTTGGCCCAATCAGACTTTGGAATATTCCTATAAATAATTCTAGAGCTAGGCATGAAGAAGACATGTGATTCTGAGGCCCGGTGTTCCCAGAATTAATTTTATAAAAATATTAAGTGTGTTTAAACTATGTGTGAGGCGAGAAAGAGTTATCTCTTAAAAAGTATCTAAAATAATAAATCTGAGGGCATGATTGTGTCTGGAGCATGTCGTTTACCATAGGTGAGGTGTAAAAGTTTCGGGTGCGGGTCTGCTGTGAGAGATGTCACCCATGGGAAAAATCATCATTTTGAAATAATGACTTAGTGATTTTTATCACTGGCATTATTTTCAAGTAACTTTCAAACGTAGTCTCGAAATGGAAATATGAGACTTCCGTTGAGTTTAAAATGGGGTGTTTTGCCTACTAGTGATATGAAATAAGTGGGCATGGAGGTTTCAGAATCCGTGCCCGTCGGTAGAGTTTCAGAGAGTTTATAAATTCCACTTTAGTGTTTTTATTAAGGGGAGAACCCATTTTACCTTTTCTCTATCTCTCTCTCTCTCTCTCTTGAACGTTATTCGACGTTATTTAGCGTTCTTCACCATTCTTCACCAGATTGAGGAGAAAACTCTGGCAGATCGAAGTGGGGTCGCAGCAGGTGCGTCAGCAATGACGAAAAACCAGATCGATGTAGGATTTCTGTTGTTTTTCTACTCCTTCCTCAATTTATTGATATTTATTTTTCAAAATTTTCATTTTAATTATATAATTTTATAATTGGGATGATGGCCGAACGAATATGGCCACCATCTGAGTCCCGTTCTAAATCACGTGTTTGACGCGTTCTTCGGATTTCTTTGACTGAATAATTAGATGCGCCAAAACTCTTTGGGATCATTGATTGGGGGAAGGCGTTGCGAAGGCCTCGTCCCGAGGATTCCAAATCCACCCTAAGTTTTAAAATCAAGCCTACGGAGCAGTTGTGGCGGCCGAAGGAAGCCCCGTTTCCGGCAAGGGTGGTGGCTGGAGATTGGGAAGGCGTAGCGGTGGAGCTGGACAGAGGCGTTTGTTACATCACGGTAGGCCAAGACGGAGCCCGGAGGGTCGGCGTACTGCGGTCGGTAGATGAGCGGAGTCTGGAGGGGTGTGGCAGCAGGTGGGGAGGTAGCGTTGGGTGTGGATGGTGAGGGAAGCGACGTCGGGTGTTGTCGGAGCAGAGAGCTCGGGTGTGGCCGGGTGGAGACGGCTGCAGCGAGGCATAGTAGGGGACCGGAGGAGCCGGGTTGACCAGGTGGAGGAGCAGGGGAGCCCAGGTGGCCACGACACGGGTGGCCGGTGTCGCGGCAGTGCACTTGGCTAGTGGGGGGTGGGGGGGTGTCTCCATCATCCTGTGGTGGTTAGGGGGAAGCCTCGAGGTTAGCGCCTTGAGGGGAGCTGCGAACAAGGACCCGCGTTCGGCGGGTCTTGCTGGTGCAGCGCGTGGATAAAGACTGACCACATAGCCGAGATGTTTGAAGGAACCTGACCCTAGGGTCCGGTAATGTTGGGACGGGCCATAGCCAGCAGGCCGCGATGAGTTGGGCTGGACCAACGGCTAGGCCGTGGGCTGGTGGTCTGGATTAGGCCGGCCAAGATGGACCAGCAAGATTGGGCCCCCTTATGTTCAAAGGGGTGTAACTTTTAAACAGATCATCTTTTTGATGTTCCGTCTACATAAATGGGTTCATATCTTAAATATAGGCTTTTAAAAATGGGTTTCGTGGTTTTTGGGTTCTGTGCCTGAAGCCAGGTGACTAGAAATGATTTAATTTAACAACAAGAAATTATTATTAAAGATTGCAACAGACCTACCTTGCGAACCGGACGTCCGTTTGACGCGCCGTCAGCGAAAGTTTGACCCTAGTCTTAGTGTGGAATTTTTGAAATTATCCTTTTAGTTTTGGGCTAAAGAAAATGTGTGGGCTCCACCAATCCAGGTTTTCATGTTTTATGAAGAAATGTCACTTTTTTCACCCAACATCTGATTGGAGTGTCTGCACACTTCTTTATGCGTATTTTTCCAATTGGATTGTAATGGTGTAATCTGCCCACCTAAATTTGGGGTCGAGGCATGGGCCCTGTGAGGCGGCTATTAGGAGTATGCTACATTTTTACGACTTATGATTTGTAAGTCCGTTCGTGGAAAATGAATAGCCTACCATGCATATTTTTCTATATAGAGCACAATGGTGGCCTCGATATAGGACTTGGAGGTGTGCAATGTGGCGAGGATGTCAATTGCTTAGGTTAGAGACGTTTGGACCAATAGTGGTTGAGTGAACTCCCTTGGTTCGTTCCTAAGAGGGTTTGTGTGGCATTCCAACCACAGTATAGGTTTTTGAACCCCTCGATAGGATGAATTTCTATAACACCCCGAGATTTTATGAAAAATATTCTTTTTAATTTCATTAATGTCTTGTGTTGTACGCTACACCAAAAGGATCTTGCACAACACTCATCCTTGACTTGCCTTTCATTACACCCAATCACGACCTTTATCGATAGCGTGTGTAGTACGCAATACCGAGTTTCACTAAACAACGATATGCTATTAAAATATTATTAAAACTAGCCGTTAGGAATAGTAATAACCACTTTTTGAAATTTTGTAAATTTTATTTTTCAAAATGGATTTCATTTTTGGATTCGGAATATCAAAATTAACTTAGGGTGAAATTTTGGTACTTTTCGGATAACTTTCATTTTCTGATGAATAGTGAAAATTACTAAATTTTAATTAAAAACAACCTTTTTAATCGAAATAATTAATAGTGATAAATTATTAATTTGAGTGGTTTTAAAGTATATTTAGAATATATTTTTACAATTTAATACAATTTTGTTCATTGGATGTAATTTCACATTTAAACCAGACACAAACAAGTGTCAATATTTTGATAGTTATTATCTCTTAAGAACACGTTATTTGTTTTGACGACGGAAATTAATTTTGAAATTAATTAATGCAACTGATATGTTTTGAATTTTGTAAAATAGACATCATTTTTGAGTTCATAATATCAAATATATCTTAGGCCTAATTTTTTGTATTTTTCTGGAAACATTCATTTTTTGATGAATAGTGAAACCACTAAGTTGTAGTTAAGAAAAATGAATTTTTCATAAAATTTAATTTTAACGCTTATGTGAGTGGAATTTCAAAACTATGAGAGAAACAGTTGATTTCAGTAATTAAATGTGATTCAATGAGATGAAAATAATTTTTGGTGAATAATAACTTTTTACTTTTTTTACCACGATTAAAAGTAACTAGGGTAATTATGGGTAAAAATGATATTATTATTACCCTAACACATGTCCTAATTCTATTGTATAAGTTTAATTCAACCAAAAATAACCTTAGGAATATAATATGACCATTTAGGCCCACTTGGATTAGATTATGACATTTATTATTAATTTATTTAAAGAAGGGTTAAAATAGTTAAAATCCATGTTTAATAAGTATATCATTTTTAATATAGGGTTATACATAAGATAAATTCTACTATAAATATTAATTAGAAATATAAATAGAGTTCCTACATAATGATATTTTATTTGTAATTTTTAGACTTCATATAAGTTAACCTATTTATGACACAAAGATGATGCAGTAATTATCTTATTAATAAAATATTGACATAATTGTTGTTATAAATACCCAAATAAATATAATTTGAGACTTTTTATGAATTACAATAATTTTCTAGGTTAATATGACATGTTAGTATTGATTTAATAAACTTTTTTTCGAACTAATCATTATGTTATGATTTTCAAAAAAATCAATTACTAAATAGTGTCAAAATTGACATAAAATAGTTTTTAAAAAAAAAATTATATTATTAATTGTTATTTTATTCCTAAAAATATGAGGTTAGGACAAATGACTTAAATTAGGTTATATATATTAATAATAAACAACTTGGGGTTCGTTTGACTGATTATAGTAAGTTTATTAACTTTATAGTATAAGAACACAAGAAGACACGATAAAAGTAAAATTATTTAACTTAATGTTAAATTTAAATGATAAGGTTAAAATAGGAACCTAAACTTGTATAAATTATATTTGATGAGAGTATTTCGACCCATCACCACCTTAGCTTCGAAATATATCAATTTTGAACTATTAAAAACCGAATTTGACTTTATAATAAAATAATGTTTTTAGTTATTCCAAAGGTGCCCCTCTCCTCCCTTATAAAAGGGCACCTCCTCCCTCTCTTCCTCACACCACTTTGAGCCTTCAATCTCGGCCAACCCCTGAAAAATTCTCTTCTCCACTTCTATAGATACATCCTAGAGGTTTTGGTCTTTGTCAAAGACCAATTTTAGTACCCTAAAAGCAGATCTCAAAGAGGCGCTTCAGAGAAGAGGTATTGTCCGTTACCGATTCTTTCAACCTTATTTCTTCTTCCACTTCTTCTTCTTAGGTTGTTTCATTTTTAAGTAATAACATCAGTATCACTCATCTAATTATATGTTATTATATGTATGAAAAAACCCTATTTCACCATCTATCCATCCTACAGAAAATGAAATCACCGCGCGTGCGTACGTACAGAATACCGTCTCCACGCCGTGGTGTAATCTATTTTCCAACACCACCTTACAAGGATGGGTATAATGGTGCAAATAAACAACTATATATTATTATTGTAAAGTGGTATTAATTCTTAAATAGTATTCATACACTCCTATAAAATTCCATGATTTTGAGAACGATATCATCGCTCGTGTGTACGTACGGACTACCGTCTCCACGAAGTGATGAGATTCATTCTCCACGTTAACCATTCATGAATGATTATAAAGTATAAATAATAAGTAATCATGAAATATATGACATAATAATGATACTGGATTTATGTGTATATATATGTATGTCATCTACTTAATTCCATTCAACTCAATAAGGAAACGAAAACAGCGTTCATGCGTACGTACGGCCTACCGTCTCCATGAACGGTGTATTTCATTCCATTTAATGATCTATTATATATATTTATATTCTGAATATATATTATATGAATCATGTTTTATATTCTGTAATTAATTAATCATGATCTAAGTAATCATATGAATAATTACAAGTCAAAACACGGACGACAAATGAAACGATTTTACCCAAAACGCTCTTTAACATGGAATTTACAAAAGAACAGGTAAAATAAAGTCATAAGTGAACCATATATGATATGATAACAATTAGTATGATTCATGAATAAGTCAATGGAATTATTTGAATCATTATACAGGAGGTTCAGACACTTACAAAGCAAATCGGACCTAAGGTAAGGGATAATTGTGCAAATCTCATTTTTATCCGAGATTGCTTATTTGTAAGTATTTACTAGGGATATTGCTATCATCCATGTCCATGTTTTATAAAAGTGTATTCATGTATGTTTAATGTCCTCTTTACCATTTTTTACTTTTACCCCATGGTTTGGAAGGAATCTTTCTTTTATTTACCCTACAAGGTACTTTTTGACTTTTCCGACAAAAGTATGAGAAGAATGTTTTTTTAACTTATACGGCATGAAAGGATTTTTACGGTTTTATAAAGCCTTATTTTCATGAAGCTTCCTCCAAAATATTTCATTAATATTTTCAAAAAAATCCTTTTTAAAATTAAATGGCATTTTGTGAAAAGAAAATGATTTTCAAGATGAAAGGATATTTTCATCAAGAATTCATTTCAAGTGCTTTATCAAAACCATTTTCCATATAAGATGACATTATTTCATATGTGTATGTTTCAAGTATCATGTCACTATGATTTAAATGGTTTCACTTTTCTTATTATGAAATGATATCCATTTCTTTTATATGGATTATGTGATGATGGGATGATGTTTATGAAACCCATTTTATTTATTGGGTTATTATGAATGATGTATGTTTATTTTGTGGCACAAGTAGTAATGATTTCATTATGATATGGGTGGGACCTATATCTCCCTCCAATACATTGGGTAAAGATTTATATCTCGTGAGATAGACATGGATGGAATGACAAGTTAAACTGGTTCAGTAATACAGGACTGGAACGAGGAGTGAACTCGATTCAGAAAGGGAATTTGTCCACTAAGATGGTCTTGTCAGAACTGCCTTGTCTACTATGGAAATCATATCATGTGCTTAATGGTTGCCACAATTACATGTTTTATTCCCATGCTATTTTATCATTCATAATGTTTCTTTATGATATATGCCTTACGTACTTCCATGTCACGTACGCAACCTATTTTATGGTTATTTTAAACTTATTTTCCACTCATGATTTGTTTTGGTGGTTTCCAAAGGTTTTATTGAGAATAGGTGAGTTTTCATGAATTGGGCCAAACTGCGAGCCCAATTCCAGATTTAAAAATAAATTTTGTTTCATTTATAACTTTTTCAATTTTTAATATTTTTGACTCATTCCAACTCCTAATTGTTCTACCCTGATATATTAACCCCAAATTTAAATTTGGGGCCTTTATAAATCCATAAGCATGGGGGAGTTTTGTTTTTATTTGAGAATTGGGCCAACCCAAAGGCTCATTTTCCAGTTTTAAATTGTTTCATTAATTTATTAATACCTTATTCATTAAAATGGATTTTTCGGTGATTCCACCTCCCTATCGACCCTAAGAAGCCCAGGCGCGACCCCATGCCCTCCTCCCACAATTCGGAGCTCGATAGAGTCGCGAAAATAGTCGAAAATTTCTGGATTTCAGAAATCGTCCAGATTTTGAAGAGGTAAATTGATCCTTTCATAACTCCTTCTATTCTTAATATTTTCCCTCCATTCCAATTCCTAAATGACCTAATAATTCTTGTGAGACCATCCCCTGAGTTTTGTCCGTTTTAAATTTCAGATACTAGTGTTTTGGGGAGATTCATTCTAGATTTCTCAAGTAAGTTTATCCATTTCTTTTCCCCTTTCAAATTGATTAGGGTTTCATTCTATTTTTTTAGGGTTTCCTCCCTTTTTATTGAAGTGAACAATGACCAGTGGGTAGGGGTTCGAACCTAAGGTTTAACCTTGGGTTTTCTTGGTCCAATTTTCTATTTTTAGGTTTGATCTACCCTTCTTGAGGTGCGGCGGTGGGGCGTTTGTGTTTTCGCACAAAGGATTCAATGGTTTCATTTGATTTGGTAGGTGATTCCAATGTTGATGAAATATTTGTGTATTAGCATGATATATTTATCATATTTTCAGATTTATATAATTTTATTATTGCTACAAAAAATTGGTTCTAATGATGTTTCCATTGCAATTGAATTTAAAATGCCAATTTGGTGTGAAATTGGGGGTTTTCCAAAGAAGTGTTTTGTTTGTTTATTTGGGGATGCCCTATAAATACTTAGTTGTTTTTATTGATCTGTAATAAGGCATAAAATACTGTTTATAATATTTAACCCCTTTGGTAATTGCTGCAAATAATGAGTTTTAATTGTGCTTGTAAAGAAAGTGAAGTTTTGGTTCCACTTTTGTGTGAAAATGAAGGTTTTACAAAGAGAACACTTCTTGTTTAACATGAGGATGCCCAAAAATTGATTTGTTGTTTTAATTGATATTTATTGGGCTGCCTTTACTATTTTGGTAACTTACAATTGTGAACATCGTGTACAAGTGGGTTTCTTAAGGGGTTTTGTGTGCAAAACTACACGAGATTTTGTGAAATTGATTTATTCCAATTCAAAGAGTTTGTTGTGTGTTTTAAGTGGTAGTAAATGAGATAGCTACTGTATTTGGTGTATGTGACCAGTAGTGGTGTTTTACATTAAAATGGATGTGTGTTAAATCCTGAAATTGTTTGAGCACAAAGGGGGAAGCCCGGGTACCTAGGTGGGGCAGATTTGTATTAGTACGGCTAGTGGACCGGATGGGTTTTGTCCCTGTTTCACTTAGCATTTGGATAACGACAACTCTAACTAAACTATGTGGATGATGATTGGGGACCAATATGTTATGGGTATGTTCCCTACTAGTGGCTCATGCACGAGAAAGGATTTTACTATGGTTACATTACACTGAGGTACGAGGTACATGGGGCCTGAGACTATCTAGTGCCTAGGGGTGTTCCCAGTTTTGTTGCTCAGTGGATTTGTGGTATTTTGCGCTTGTTTTTGGGTGTATTTGGAATTATAATGCAGTATCTAATTTTCCTATTTAAATGTGTTAACATTCTGAAAGTTTTATCTTGAAAAATGTTTTCAATTTAAAGTTTCATTTCGTGGAATTTGTCACCGCTTTTAATTGCATATTAAAACTGCTTGCTTTTTCACCTTGTATTGCATGCACCTTGGAATCATAGGGTGGTATCCTATTGGGATTAGGATCACACCCTACTTACACCCCTTGGGTGTAAGTAGACCTTTTTTTTGACCCATGTAAAGGAAAGGCTAAGGGTGTTGACGGTTCAGGGTGTTAGTCCTCATCCTTGGGGAGGAGTAGTGGAGACGACTTGGGGGTGATGACCCCTTGTCATGTGGAGTCCATGGGGCTGTTTTGTTTCTGTTCCATTGTGTCTTTGGACCTTTTTTATTGACTCTAAACCTATGTATTCAGTTCTGGTTTTTGTTTAAACATCGTTTGGTATAAATTTTTCAGATTCAGTTTATTGATTGTTTTTAATGGTTTATGCCTTCATATTCGGGTAAATCGTTCCCAAACCTAAATAAATGATACCCAGGAACTTGTGCCAGCCCGTGGGGATAGGGAACGCCCTTCGGGTCATGTCACGGGCTGGGTTTGGTGCCAGTTTTGGCGGTGACCAGATTCGGTTCGTGACAAAATGGTATCAGAGGAGGTTCATGTTAACTCTTTGGGTCATGTTATTTCAGGAAGAGTCAGGATATCATGGAGTTAGGATTGTAGGGACTTGGTATTATAGTTATGGGTAGTGTTCTTGATAACCACACCTCATGACAGGATTAAATTTTCCTAGGGAAGTCAGGATTTATCTAAGTCCTTTGGTTTTCTTGTTTTGATGATGGTTAGGGGAAATGAAAAGAGGGTTGGGTTAATGGTCTCCGTAAGCTCGCAGGGCCTGGAAAGCCATGTGGAGATTGGGATATACCCTAGAACACTCTCTGTGATAGTGAAGTGATTGGAATATGGCCGCCAACCATATGTCCAAGTCACCCACTGAAACTAGTTTCCTATCAGATTGTTTTGTACTATAGTTTTGCAATCTTGGAACTTTGGTTTTAAAAGGACTTGGTTTTAAGAAGTATAAAGTTTTTTTGAAATTATTTTCAAATAAATAAGGAATGGATTGATTTATGAAATGGTGGAACTGAATTTTTAGAATTTTTTTGAAATGGAAAATGGTGTTTTTACACCTCTTTTTAAAGCAAGAACTATATTGAAGTTGGTTTTGAAAAGTGTTTACAATAGAGTTTTCTAAACAATCAAATAGTGTTTTAATGGGATGAGATGTTTTGAAATTGATGTGAATATATTGAAAGTTAGTTATTTTTTTAAATGGTTGTGCATTTCTGAAAAGTTTTGTAAGATGTGAGTTGGAATTTGATCTCGTGGTTAGCGGTTTTGAGAAAAAAGGATGTGTTGGTTGACCATTTTGGTTTTGAAAAGTGGAAAGAATTTTTGTTTTAACCTTTGGTATTTTCATGAGAAACCACATGCATGGGGTTATATGGGAAGAGGGATGGTTGATGACATGACTGGATGAGTTTCGGGATGGAAATGAGGAGGGTGCCTGGTGTGGCATAGAAACATGCATGTGTAAGGCCCATGGGGTACCATTGGTGGATTCACTTACCGCTGAACCATTTGTTTTCAAAGAAATGTTTTTAAATAAAAAAAAACATGATTTCTTGATGATTTTTTTTGGGATGGTGTATATTATGTGTTTTCGGAAAATGTTGATGTTGTGGGATGTTTTGAGTCCAAGAACCCCTCCTGTTTGAACTGTGTTTTGGGTTTGGGTTTGGTCAGTAAGTTGTGTTGTAGGGACGATTAGTGGTCTCTTTTGAAAAATGTTTTGGGATGCCTTTACGGTGGTTCCCTTCATGTGTTTGGATCTGGTTTGAGGCATGTTTTGACTAATGGACCAGATTGGTTGGGTCCTTGGGTTCTCTCATTGGATAAGGTATGCCCCCATTAAGGGTTAATGCACAGCTGAAGTGCAATCCATATTGTTTCGCCATTGGAAAATCCTCCAGTTGATCAATATAAGGAATATTTTATCGATCATTGTTGATTGAGTCTACACCCATTCATTTCATTGATTTTTGGATCCTCTTGTAGTGGTAAAGTTATTGTGGAAGGTTGAAAGAAACCTTAGTTTCTAATGTTTCATGATTCATCGAAGGTGGAAGTGTTCTTTGGTTGTAAGTGTGGATGAGTGTCTCGATGGTGTCTAAGAGGACCTTTGGGTTCTTCAAAGTTTCTTTGATGCATTAATTCATGTTAAACCACCGGTGTGGGAAATATGGTCACGATAGGATATTGTGGCCACTTTCTAGAATTGTGTGTTGTTTGGGGATGTTGTATAAGGTCCCTCTCCATGAATTGTTTATATCAGTTGAAATGGTCATGTTTGGTGATGCCTTATGATGTCATGTACTCGATTGACTGTATAGGTGAAAGTAGTGAAATCCTCTGAGAGTCCCTGTTATGTTGGGCAAATGTCTCCCTTGGAAAAACTTCAAAATCATCTATTTTAGAGGAATGTGAGTGTAGATGTTCTTTACTTCTATTGTTTCTCACCAGAAGAAACAAGTTTTGATGTGTGTGTATCTTCTCAGCCCTTGTTTCAGTGAAATATCGGGATAAGGTAAAGTGAGTTTGGAATGTGTTATGTCTAGAAAACTTATTTGGGACTGCGGTGTAGTTTTTGGTGGCACCGAAAAGAAGAATTCTCATTCAGTGGGTTTCCAAATATTAACTACGAGGCCGAAGATGCTTCAATCATTTGATCTCCAGCCATAGGTCTCAGAGAGAAGCTGGCTCGTAGTCAGGGAAAATCCCAGGGCCATTTAAACCATTGTACAATGTCCTATCCTTAGTATGAAAGATGGGAATAGTTCAAACCTATGGTTTCTTCATGGTTGAGCACATAGTTTGTGCACGTTTAGTAGTGGTCGTGTTCTAGGAAACCATGTAGAAAGAATTATATTCATAGTTAGTGCACAGTTTCCCAAACCATGCAGACTAATCCTGCGCCCTTCCTAAATCTTTGATTTCTTTTTGGGTCTTTCTGTGTCGGCCCATGCTGGTCGGTTAAGATGGTCAGTTCCTATGGTGGGGAGACCCACTATGATTCTCATGAATATTCCTTCATAAACATTTAATGGAAGTATATCCCTTTTACTAGAGAGTATGTTTGGTCCTCCCACTATTAGTGTCTTGATTTTGTCTCGGGAAAACAATTTAAGTTGTCTCTTATGGTGGGGAGCCCATTTGTGTCTCTTCATACGAGTAACTCATATTTTTTTTCTTTGGACTTGTCTGGGAAGTAGGTATTATCATTCTAAGATATCTAACTACCTACATATTCATTGGGTAAACATTGATATTGGAGAGTTTCCAATGGTTTAGTTATAGTAGGGAAGTGTAACCTTGTTCAATGTTGTTGTTTTTTTTGGGTAAATTGATTGAGTATTGTTCAGATTGTATTTGAGGAGTTTTCATTTGGGATAAATCATAAATGTACTTTATTGTTTCAGGAAAGTGGTGTAAGTTTGGTTTGTGACAGTATTCCTTCCATCATTGATCACTGGAGGTGTTTTGACCTTTGGGGGTGAAACCTGGCAAGGGTGTACCTATTGGTTTCTCAGTTGGGTTTGGTTGTTGCTTTGACCTTGCTGTGACTTTCCGGGGTGGAAAGTTTTTAAGGTGGGGAGAATTGTCACGTACACAACCTATTTTAGGGTTATTTTAAACTTATTTTCCACCCATGATTTGTTTTGGTGGTTTCCAATTGTTTTATTGAGAATAGGTGAGTTTTCATGAATTGGGCCAAACTGCGAGCCCAATTCCAGATTTAAAAATAAATTTTGGTTCATTTATAACTTTTTCAATTTTTAATATTTTTGACTCATTCCAACTCCTAATTGTTCTCCCCTGATATATTACCCCAAATTTAAATTTGGGGCCTTTATAAATCCATAAGAATTGGGGATTTTTGTTTTTATTTGAGAATTGGGCCAACCCGAAGGCCCATTTTCCAGTTTCAAATTGTTTCATTAATTTATTAATACCTTATTCATTAAAATGGATTTTTCGGTGATTCCACCTCCCTATCGACCCTAAGAAGCCCAGGCGCGACCCCATGCCCTCCTCCCACAATTCGGATCTCGATAGAGTCGCGAAAATAGTTGAAACTTTCTGGATTTCAGAAATCGTCCAGATTTTGGAGAGGTAAAATGATCCGTTTATAACTCCTTATATTCTTAATATTTTCCCTCCATTCCAATTCCTAAATGACCTAATAATTCTTGTGAGACCATCCCCTGAGTTTTGGCCGTTTTAAATTTCAGATACTAGTGTTTTGGGGAGATTCATTCTAGATTTCTCAAGTAAGTTTATCCATTTCTTTTCCCCTTTCAAATTGATTAGGGTTTAATTCTATTTTTTTTAGGTTTTCCTCCATTTTTATTGAAGTGAACAATGACCAGTGGGTAGGGGTTCGAACCTAAGGTTTAACCTTGAGTTTTCTTGGTCCAATTTTCTATTTTTAGGTTTGATCTACCCTTCTTGAGGTGCGGCGGTGGTGCGTTTGTGTTTTCGCACAAAGGATTCAATGGTTTCATTTGATTTGGTAGGTGATTCCAATGTTGATGAAATATTTGTGTATTATCATGCTGTATTTATCATATTTTCAGATTTATATAATTTTATTATTGCTACAAAAATTGGTTCTAATGATGTTTCCATTGCAATTGAATTTAAAATGCCAATTTGGTGTGAAATTGGGGGTTTTCCAAAGAAGTGTTTTGTTTGTTTATTTGGGGATGCCCTATAAATACTTAGTTGTTTTTATTGATCTGTAATAAGGCATAAAATACTGTTTATAATATTTATCCCCTTTGGTAATTGCTGCAAATAATGAGTTTTAATTGTGCTTGTAAAGAAAGTGAAGTTTTGGTTCCACTTTTGTGTGAAAATGAAGGTTTTACAAAGAGAACACTTCTTGTTTAACATGAGGATGCCCAAAAATTGATTTGTTGTTTTAATTGATATTTATTGGGCTGAATTTACTATTTTGGTAACTTACAATTGTGAACATCGTGTACAAGTGGGTTTCTTAAGGGGTTTTGTGTGCAAAACTACACGAGATTTTGTGAAATTGATTTATTCCAATTCAAAGAGTTTGTTGTGTGTTTTAAGTGGTAGTAAATGAGATAGCTACTGTATTTGGTGTATGTGACCAGTAGTGGTGTTTTACATTAAAATGGATGTGTGTTAAATCCTTAAATTGTTTGAGCACAAAGGGGGAAGCCCGGGTACCTAGGTGGGGCAGATTTGTATTAGTACGGCTAGTGGACCGGATGGGTTTTGTCCCTGTTTCACTTAGCATTTGGATAACGACAACTCTAACTAAACTATGTGGATGATGATTGGTGACCACTAGGTTATGGGTATGTTCCCTACTAGTGGCTCTTGAACGAGAAAGGATTTTACTATGGTTACATTACACTGAGGTACGAGGTACATGGGGCCTGAGACTATCTAGTTCCTAGGGGTGTTCCCGGTTTTGTTGCTCAGTGGATTTGTGGTATTTTGCCCTTGTTTTTGGGTGTCTTTGGAATTATAATGCAGTATCTAATATTAATATTTAAATGTGTTAACATTCTGAAAGTTTTATCTTGAAAAATGTTTTCAATTTAAAGTTTCATTTTGTGGAATTTGTCACCGCTTTTAATTGCATATTAAAACTGCTTGCTTTTTCACCTTGTATTGCATGCACCTTGGAATCATAGGGTGGTATCCTATTGGGCTTAGGCTCACACCCTACTTACACCCCTTGGGTGTAAGTAGACCTTTTTTTTGACCCAGGTAAAGGAAAGGCTAAGGGTGTTGACGTTTCAGGGTGTTAGTCCTCATCCTTGGGGAGGAGTAGTGGAGACGACTTGGGGGTGATGACCCCTTGTCATGTGGAGTCCATGGGGCTGTTTTGTTTCTGTTCCATTGTGTCTTTGGACCTTTTTGTATTGACTCTAAACCTATGTATTCAGTTCTGGTTTTTGTTTAAACATCGTTTGGTATAAATTTTTCAGATTCAGTTTATTGATTGTTTTTAATGGTTTATGCCTTCATATTCGGGTAAATCGTTCCCAAACCTAAATAAATGATACCCGGGCACTTGTGCCAGCCCGTGGGGATAGGGAACGCCCTTCGGGTCATGTCACAGGCTGGGTTTGGTGCCGGTTTTGGCGGTGACCAGATTCGGTTCGTGACATTCCATGTTTTAGGTCATTGCTCAAGCTTTTGATGTTTAAACATTATGTTCATGTTTTTAAGTTCAAATGTATATGGTATGTTTTATTTTATCCATGCTTACCCTTACTGAGCATTTTAGATCACTCATTTTATGTTTTCTTTTCCCCCGGATATAAATAAAGGTTTTAGGTAAGAAAAAAAGGGGAAGATCTTTATGGGAGATGTTGAAGATCTTTCACCATGATTAGAAGAATATATTCCGAGTTTCCAAAGACACTAAACTATTACGGTCCTTGTGTGTGTGTTTCTGTTATGTACTAAGTATTCTGCAAAAGTAATGTAATGTCCATGTACGTCAAGCTTAGGGTCTCTACAGTTGGTATCAGAGGAAAGGTTTAGTCAACCTTTGAAAACTAGGATTCAAGAACATTAGTGAGATCCCTAGAGATATTTCTAAGGTATGTCTAGGGGTGTCTCTAAGGTTAAGTATAAGTATAGGTTATAGTAATAGAATTACGGTAACCTAAGATGTTATATATTTAAGGTAATCCCCCTTTATTATGTTGTTTTTCCTAGCATGATTTTTGCCTCTCACACTATTCTTTTTGGGTTTTAGATGATGGCTGGAACCCGAAGGAACCGTGTTGATCAATACAATGGACAATGCAATGATTGTCCTCCTAAAAAAACAAATGTTATGGGAGATGGAGTGAAAAATATTATTGCTATACTTACACAAGCTATGAATCATTCTGGACTTCCAAATGAGCAGAGAAGGGAACAATATTCTATTGAGTCCTTCATGAGGCAACGTCCACCTTCTTTCAGTGGGTCTTCTGATCCACTTGTTCCTGAACAATGGATCAGTACCAATGAAAAGATATTTTCAGTTCTTCAATGTTCTGAACATGATAAAGTCATCTTAGTAGTATATCGTTTGGAAGTTGAAGCTGATCAATGGTGGAATATTATCAATAATACGAGGCCAAGAGATGAAATTTTTCCATGGAATGGGAAGAGTTAAAGAACTTATTTTTCAATAAGTACTTCCCTCGTATTATTTGAACAACGATGGAAAAGGAGTTTCTTGAACTAAAGCAAAAGGATGATGAATCTGTTGGTGTATACGAAGAGAATTTTACAAGGCTTGCAAGGTATGCATCTGGCTTTATCATCCAACCTGAAAGTAAAGTTGATCGATTCTTCAGTGGCTTAAAACCAAATCTTCGAAGGGAATTAGCTATAAGAGACTTTAGTAGCTGTGAAGAAATTGTACATTGTGCTATTAAGGTAGAAATGGAAGTTGGTGTTACATATTCATCTCATGGTTTTGACAAGAAACGAAAGATGGAGTTCAAGGAGAAATCTCAGAATAATGGTGAAAAGAAGATGAATGTTTCCTTATGCTCAATGTGTGGAAAAAATCATGGTGGAGATTGTCTTAAAGGGAATAGAAAATGTTTTAAGTGTGGAAAAGAAGGTCATCAAGCAGCTGAGTGTCGAAGTAATGGAAAAAGGGTTTCTAATGCTGTGAATAAAGAAAAGACTGCAGAGAATGCACCAACAACACTTCAATGCTTCAAGTGCAATGAAATGGGGCATTATGCTAATCAATTCCCTAATCCAAGGGTTAATGATGATTGACATGAGAAACCACTTAAGGAAAAGGACAAAGGGAAGTCACATGCGATCACTATTGGCGATGTTGAATATGACAATGATGTGGTGGAATGATTAAGTGTTTATGTAATGGGATTCCAAAATAATGTTGTATATTGTATCATGGAATATTAGAATATTTATGTATTGGTCTATTGTGGTTTTCAATAATTTTATGGTACCAGTAACCATGGAAAGTGATTGAGATATTTTTGGAAAGCACACTACTGGAAATGGAGGATATACCAACGGTTCTAAACCGTTGGTATAGGCTGGAAAACCGTTGGTATACTCTATACCAACGGTTGTCCAAACCGTAGGGAAGTAAGGCGTGGGGAAAGATCTATACCAACGGTTTGAACTAAACCATTGGTATAGCCCAATCTATGTCTTGATTTGCCAACGGTTCTTGTTGAACCGTTGGTATAGGTTTACCCAATGGTTTAAAACCGTTGGGAATTCTATGATTTTGATATTATACCAACGGTTTACAACCGTTGGTATAGTTTTTTTCCCAACAGTTTCAATGAAACTGTTGGCATATGTTCAATAACAAATACTATACCAACGGTTACAAACCGTTGGTATAATTCTTCTCAAAGTATACCAACGGTTGTAAAACGTTGGTATTGTGTATTTCCAGAATTGTTGCACAGCAGCCCCTCCTGTGCATACACCTGCATACAAAACAGCACTTAAAACACTGAAAACTTAAAACAACAAAAAAAAGACCCCCTCTTTGATTAGAGACATGGTGAATAATTCCCCATTTGAATCTTCATATGAAAACAATCATCCCGTATAGTTGAATAAGAGTTTAAATAACTCAAATATTATTTACACCCATTTCAATCTTCATATGACAACCACTTTTCTAATATATGGTGAAAAGGTATTTTCTTAGGAGTCTCATCACTTGTGACTCCATAAGTGCCATACCAGGCCTCGGATTGAGTCGGGGTTGACTGGTACACGTCACATATGATCCATGAATCATTTTCCTAAAGTTTCAACACAATCAGAATCCGTTTGATCGGTTTGGCGTATGTACGTAAAATATTGTCCATTTTGAACAAAAGAGAGGCAGTTTGGGTGGTCCCGGCCCCACGGTGACTCCAATTGAGGCGGGGTTGACTCGTACACATCACATATGACCCATGGATCATTTTCCTAAAGTTTCAACAGAATCCAAAGGCGTTTGGTCCGTTTCCCGTATGTCAATTGTTGATATCACTTACAATTTAGTCCATTTTAACAAAAGAGAGACAATTTGAGTGGTCCCGGCCACACCGCGGCTCGGATAGAGGCGGAGTTGACTCTTACACGTCAAATATGACCCATGGATCGTTTTTCTAAGGTTTCAATAGAATCCGAAGGCGTTTGGTTGGTTTGGCGTATGTCAGTTGTTGTTTTCACTTAAAATTAAGTCCATTTTAAACAAAAGAGAGACACTTTGAGTGGTGAAGGCCACACCAAGCCTCGTATTGAGGCAGGGTTGACTCGTACACGTCACATATTAGCCATGGATCGTTTTTATAAAGTTTCAACACAATCAGAATCTGTTTGATCGGTTTGGCGTATGTACATAAAATATTGTCCATTTTTAACAAAAGAGAGATAATTTGAGTGGTGTCGGCCACACCGCGCCTCGGATTGAGGCGGGATTGACTCGTACACATCACATATGACCCATTAATAGTTTTCCTAAAGTTTCAATAGAATCTGAAGGCGTTTGGTTGATTTCCCGTATGACAGTTGTTGATTTCATTTACAATTTAGTCCATTTTCAACAAAAGAGAGACTGTTTGAGTGGTCCCAGCCACACCGCGGCTCAGATTGAGGCGGAGTTGACTCGTACATGTCACATATGACCCATGGATCGTTTTCCTAAAGTTTCAACAGAATCCGAAGGTTTTTGGTCGGTTTGGATTATGTCAGTTGTTGTTTTTACTAAAAATTAAGTTCATTTTAAACAAAAGAGAGACACTTTGAGTGGTGTCGGCCACACCGTGCTTCAGATTGAGGCGGGGTTGACTCGTACACGTCACATATAATCCATGGATCATTTTCCTAAAGTTTCAACATAATCAGAATCCGTTTGATCGGTTTGGCGTATGTACGTAAAATATTGTCCATTTTGAACAAAAGAGAGGTAGTTTGGGTGGTCCCGGCTACACGGCACCTTGGATTGAGGCGGGGTTGACTCGTACACATCACATATGACCCATGAATCGTTTTCCTAAAGTGTCAACAGAATCTGAAGGTGTTTGGTAGGTTTCTCGTATGTCATTTGTTGATATCACTTACAATTTAGTTCATTTTGAACAAAAGAGATATAGTTTGAGTGGTCCCGGCCACACCGTGGCTCAGATTGAGGCGGGGTTGACTCGTACACATCAAATATGACCCATGGATCATTTTACGAATGTTTCAACAGAATCCGAAGGCTTTTGGTTAGTTTGGCGTATGTCAGTTGTTGTTTTCACTTAAAATGAAGTCCATTTTAAACAAAACAGAGGCACATTGAGTGGTGTCGGCCACACCGGGCCTCCGATTGAGGTGGAGTTGACTCGTACAAATCACATATGACCCATGGATCGTTTTCCTAATGTTTCAATAGAATCCGTAGGCGTTTGGTCAGTTTTCCGTATGTCAGTTGTTGTTTTCACTTAAAATTAAGTACATTTAAAAAAAAGAGGCACTTTGAGTGGTGTCGGCCACACCGGGCCTCGTATTGAGGAGGGGTTAACTCGTACACGTCACATATGAGCCAAGGATCATTTTCCTAGAGTTTCAACACAATCCGAATCTGTTTGATCGATTTGGCCTATGTACGTAAAATATTGTCCATTTGGAACAAAAGAGAGGAAGTTTGGGTGGTCCCGACCCCACGATGCCTCAGATTGAGGCGCGGTTGACTTGTAAACGTCACATATGACCCATGGATTATTTTTCTAAAGTTTCAACAGAATCCGAAGCGTTTGGTCGGTTTCCCGTATGTCAGTTGTTGATTTCACTTACAATTTAGTCCATTTCGAACAAAAGAGAGACAGTTTGAGTGGTCCCGGTCACACCAGAACTCGGATTGAGGCGGGGTTGACTCGTACACATCACATATGACCCATGGATCGTTTTCCTAAAGTTTCAATAGAATCAGAAGTCATTTGGTTGGTTTGGCGTATGTCAGATGTTTTCATTTACAATTTAGTCTATTTTCAACAAAAGAGAGACAATTTTAGTGGTCCCGGCCACAACGCGGCTCGGATTGAGGCGAGGTTGACTCTAACACGTCACATCTGACCCATGGATCGTTTTCCTAATGTTTCAACAGAATATGAAGGCGTTTGGTTGGTTTGACGTATGTCAGTTGTTGTTTTCACTTAAAATTAAGTCCATTTTAAACAAAAGAGAGCCACTTTGAGTGGTGTCGGCCACACCGGTCCTCGGATTGAGGCGAGGATGACTCGTAAACGTCACATATGAAAAATGGATCATTTTCCTAAAGTTTCAACACAATCAGAATCCGTTTGATCGGTTTGGCGTATGTACGTAAAATATTGTCCATTTTGAACAAAAGAGAGGAATTTTGGGTGGTCCCGTCCACACGGAGCCTCGGATTGAGGCGGGGTTGATTCGTAAACATAACATATGACCAATGAATCGTTTTCCTAAAGTTTCAACAGAATCTGAAGGCGTTTGGTAGGTTTCTCTTATGTTAGTTGTTGATTTCACTTACAATTTAGTCCATTTTGAACAAAAGAGAGACAGTTTGAGTGGTCCCGGCCACACTGCGGCTCAGATTGAGGCAGGGTTGACTCGTACAGGTCACATTTGACTCATGGATCATTTTCCTTAAGTTTCAATATAATTAGAATGTGTTTGGTCGGTTTGGCGTATGTCAATTGTTGTTTTCACTTAAAATTAAGTCCATTTTTAACAAAACAGAGTCACTTTGAGTGGTGTCGGCCACACCGAGCCTCAGATTGAGGAGGTTTTGACTCTTACACATCACATATGAGTCATGGATTTTTGTTCAAAAGTATCAACACAATCATAATCCGTTTGATCGGTTTGACGTATGTACGTAAAATATTGTCCATTTTAAACATAAGAGAGACAGTTTGGGTGGTGTCGGCCACACCGCGCCTCGGATTGAGGAGGGATTGACTCTTACACATGAAATATGACCCATGGATCTTTTTGCTAAAGTTTCAATAGATTTAGAACGCATTTGGACAGTTTCCCGTATGACAGTAGTTGTTTTCACTTACAATTTAGTCCATTTTCAACAAAAGACTGGCAATTTGGGTGGTCCCAGCCCCACAGTGCCTCGGATTGAGGTGGGATTGACTCGTACACATCACATATGACCCATGGATCGTTTTCCTAAAGTTTCAATAGAATCTGTAGGTGATTGGTCAGTTTTTCGTATGACAGTTGTTATTTTCACTTAAAATTAAGTACATTTAAAAAAAAGGAGGCACTTTGAGTGGTGTCGGACACACCGGGCCTCGTATTGAGGCGGGGTTAACTCGTACACATCACATTTGACTCATGTATTTTTTTCCTTAAGTTTCAATATAATCCAAATACGTTTGGTCGGTTTGTTGTATGTCAGTTGTTGATTTCACTTAAAATTAAGTCGATTTTTAACAAAACAGAGGCACTTTGAGTGGTTTCGGCCACACCGGGCCTCGAATTGAGGCGGGGTTGACTCGTACACATCACATATGAGTCATGGATCGTTGTGAAAAAGTATCAACACAATCAGAATCTGTTTGATCTGTTTGCCGTATGTACGTAAAATATTGTCCATTTTAAACAAAAGAGGGACAGTTTGGGTGGTTCCGGCCACACCGTGCCTTAGATTGAGGCGGGGTTGACTCGTACACGTCACATATGACCCATGTATCATTTTACTAAAGTTTAAATAGATTTGGAATTCATTTGGTCGGTTTTCCGTATGTCAGTTGTTATTTTCACTTAAAATTAAAGTCATTTTGAACAAAAAAGATACATTTTGAATGGTACCGTCCACACCGCACCTTGGATTGAGGTGGGGTTGACTCTTACATGTAACATATGACCTATAGATTGTTTTCCTATAGTATCAATAGAATCCGAATGCGTTTGGTCGGTTTACCGTATGTCAGTTGTTGATTTCACTTAAAATTAAGTCCATTTTTAACAAAATAGAGGCATTTTGAGTGGTGTCGGCCACACCGAACCTTGTATTGAGGCATTTGGTCGGTTTCCCATATGTCAGTTGTTGATTTCACTTAAAAATAAGTCAATTTTGAACAAAAGAGAGACAGTTTGAGTGATCCTGACCACACCGTGCCTTTTATTGAGGCGAGGCTGACTTATACACGTCAAATTTGACCCATGGATTGTTTACCTTATGTTTCAACAGAATCCGAATGCGTTTGGTCGGAGGGGAAGGGTCTAGTCGGGTACGCGGAGATGCTCGTCTACCTCTGGTACGAGCCTCCCTCATACCATCGGTCGAAGAACTGAAAGAATGGAATAATGAAAAGTGCACATACTTATGTACCTGTAAAATCTACACATAGACATCACATAGGTGCATCATGTCATAAAAAATAACACCAAGGATCAGACAAAATAGAAGCAGTCATGCAGAGTAATGACAAGTGCACATACAGATCAGAAGCAGCTAAAAAATTGTTGCATAGATGCCATGTTTATTTCCTAAAACAGAGTAAAAAATCAAAATGATAAAACTATAGAATATGGGTTGCCTCCCAGGAAGCGCTATGTTTTACATCTTCAGCCAGATGGATGGACACTGGTCAATCGTCTTGGTCCATCAACTCAGAACTCCTCTGCCTCTTACAAGAACTGGTGGCCATGTCATCAAGCTCACATGGACGCTTAGTGGGATTGATCACTTCAGGAGCGCAGCGGGCGTGAATCTGGTGTGGAAGTAAGAAAATCTGGCACTCGTCATCAGCCAGATGCTGAGTGGGATTGATCACATCAGGAGCGTAGCGGGAATGAATCTGGTGTGGAAGTAAGAGAATCCGGCGCTCGTCATCAGTCAGACGCTGAGTCACCCGTCGTGCGAGGTCAGATGGAGACGGGACGTGCACATCGATGATCATGGAAGAGGCAGACAAGCTAGACATTGTTGGTTAAGCTGCATCCACAAATAGATTTATTTTTATATATTATAACCTTTATAAATGTTTGTCCCATTTTTACAAACAATTAATGTGTGAAAATTGTGAAAAATAACTTATCGGATATATAAAAATGGATTTACTCATGGACATGATGCATAATATCTAAAATATTCCTCATTGGATCCCAATTTGAAATTTTAATCCATTATCAAATTTCTTATATCAATTTATTTTTATTTGGATCTTTAAGGTTGAACTCTTTTAGTAAAATCTAGCCAAGGGAGGATAGACTAGTGACTTGGAATACAATTGGATGTTATGTGGTGAAAACCACATTATAAGCATTGTTTAGGATATTATTGAGGTGGTTTGAGGATAAATCTATCTTTTTAGAGAAAATCCAGCATGTCCAATTTTGGTGGTCAATGTTTTGAAGTGGGGGGGTATTTGGTGGTTGAGGAGGGGGTGAGGGGGATGTCCAAGGTCTAGGAGGAGGGGTGGGGGGCTGTCCAGGGTCCAGGAAGGGGGGCGGGAGGCTGTCCAGGGTCAAGGAGAAGGGGAGAAGGGGCTGTCCATGGTCCAGGAAGGAGGGGGGGTTGTCCAGGGGCCATCAAGGAGGGGGGCTATCCAGGGTTCGGGGTGGAGGGTGGGGGGCTTCCTAGGGTCCAGGAAGGAGGGGGGACTATACAAGGTCCTGGGAGGAGGGTGGAGGGGGGTTGTCCAGGGTCCAGGAGGGGGGATGTCCAAGTTTCAGGAAAGAGGGGGGCCAGGCTGTCCAAGTTCCAGGAGGGGGGACTGTCCAGGGTCCAAGAGGGGGGGTGTCTAGGGTCCATGAGGAGTGGGGGCTCTGTTAAAGGGAGGAAATCCCTAAATAATTGATTGAAAATTAAGTAAACTTAATCCAAAAAACATCACAATTCCAATCCATCACCCAAACAACATCCAATTCATCCTCAATATCACTAACCTTCCCATGCCATAAACAACACAACCTAGTTTATACCAAATTAAAACAGAAAACAAAAATAATAGATGGAAAACATTAAAACTAAGGTAGTACTTACATATTTAGAGTGTAGAACTACAAAATTGTTTGATTTAATATGGATCTATGAGTGGAACGAGTTTCTGAGTACATGTATAGAGAGATCCGAGACATTTAGGTCAAATCAAAATAGAAAATAAAAAAATAGATGAAGAACATTAGAACTTACAGATTTGAAGTGTAGAACATAAAAATTGTTTGATTGAAGAGGATGGATGGAGTTTCGGAGACTGGGTAACCAGAGTGCGTCAGGAGACCTTCAATTTAGGGATGTAGTCGAGCGGAGGGGGACTGAAATCGAGCTAAGGGGCGACTGAAATCGAGCGAAGGGGCTACTGGATTTAGGGGAAAACATTCCCAACGGTTTTTAAAAATCGTTGGGAATGTATGTTTACCTAAGGCCTATACCAACGGTTTACACAAACCGTTGGTATAGATTCTGGATCCCTATACCAACGGTTGTATAAACCGTTGGTAAAACTCTTCTTAATGGATCCCTAGACCAACGGTTTATACAACCGTTGGTAAAACTCTTCATAAAAGCCTTTATGCCAACGGTTTTCTTAAAACCGTTGGTATACATAACCATTCCCAACGGTTTATCAAAACCGTTGGGATATAAGCGTTGGTAAAAATGGGATTTCCAGTAGTGGCAGATGATATGAACATAATGAAGGGATAAGAAGATAATGAGATGTTTGATTGTATTCATGAGCTCATGATTGATATAAGGACTAAGTGATATCAAGGTTTTAGTATAAATAATTTTGAGGATTTTGGTTTGTGTAAAGTGTTAACTTTTAACTGCATTCATGTTTTCACTAAGGTTCAATGGGTATACATGATTAAGGTATTCATATGTTTGTAATTTTACGAACAACATATATCTTATGATATATGGGGGATAAATGATGGCATTCACGTGATTGTTATATGACATTTCAAGTAATCATTTTTATACTATGAGCTTGGACCGAATTATTTTGGATAAGCCTAAATATTGGGACGGATTATGTTGGACATAAGTTAGTATTGTTTAAGGATATAAGTTTTTTCGATATTATTTATGGGATGTTATAGTAATTTAGTTTTAGAAAAAGGACAACCTGCAGGATGGGCGACAACCCATCGCTTAGGACAAGGCTGTGGGAATCGAACCCACAACCGAAGTACGACTGGCCTTTATCGCCTACCACTGGCCTACAGGAAATCCTTGTTTAGTAGAAACTAGTTTTATTATGATATAATAAGTATAAGTCCATTTTAGGAACCATATATGATTAATCTCACTATAGATCGACTTATGTATATTTAATAACTTTTTCTAACCTTTTGTTTGAGACAGATGGAATGACCCGTCATTCTATCACATGATCTACTAACACTTCACGAATAAAAAATTAAACTTCATTTCTTTAAGAGATGAAGTGTAAATTGTTCAAGGCACGAACAACAGTGAGATTGTACCAAAATAAAGTAATTATTTATTCTAATTCAAATTCTTGAACTTTAGGGAAATGATCTTGAAAACCAAAAATGTTGTCCTTGTGCTCTTATATCTGATGAATCAGATGGTACCTTAGATCGTCACAAATTTATGGATTTGTGATTGATGGCTTTTCCATATCCATGTTCTCTACCACTCTCCATCAGAATATGATGGTTAGATTTCTCTTCCATATCCATATTTTCACCTATGTGGAAACCCAGTGATTAGTTTATTTGGGTAACCATTACGTTTCATACTTTTGTTTTTAAAGATTGGTTTTGGTATTCCTTTTTACGATATGGGTTTCTATTAAAGAAACTTTCGATTAGTAAACCATTTATAACCCCGATGAATTTCGAGGGCGAAATTCATTTTAAGGGGGTTAGAATGTAACACCCTGAGATTTTATGAAAAATATTCTTTTTAATTTCATTAATGTCTTGTGTTGTATGCTACACCAAAAGGAGATTTCACAACATTCATCCTTGAATTGCCTTGCATTACACGCAATCGCGACCTTCCTCGATAGTGTGTGTAGTACGCAATACCGAGTTTCACTAAACAATGATATGCTATTAAAATATTTTTAAAACTAGCTGTTATGAATAGTAATAACCACTTTTTGAAATTTTTTAAATTTTATTTTTCAAAATGGACTTCATTTTTGGATTTGGAATATCGAAATTAGCTTAGGATGAAATTTTGGTACTTTTCGGATAACTTTCATTTTATGATGAATAGTGAAAATTACTAAATTTTAATTAAAAACAACCTTTTTAATCGAAATAATTAATAGTGATAAATTATTAATTTGAGTGGTTTTAAAGTATATTTAGAATATATTTTTACAATTTAATACAATGTTGTTCATTGGATGTAATTTCACATTTAAACCAAACATAAACAAGTGTCAATCTTTTGATAATTATTATCTCTTAAGAACACGCTATTTGTTTTGACGACGGGAATTAATTTTTAAATTAACAAATGAAACTGATATGTTTTGAATTTGGTAAAATAGACATCATTTTTGAGTTCATAATATCAAATATATCTTAGGCTTAATTTTTGGTATTTTTCTGAAAACTTTCATTTTTTGATAAATAGTGAAACCACTAAGTGGTAGTTAAGAAAAATGAATTTTTCATAAAACATAATTTTACCGCTTATGTGAGTGGAATTTCAAAAATCCGAGAGACACGGTTGATGTCAGTAAGTAAAATGTGATTCAATGAGATGAAAATAATTTTTGGTGAATAGTAACTTTTTACTTTTTTTTACCACGGTTAAAAGTAAATTGGGTAATTACGGGTAAAAATGATATTTTTATTACCCTAACACAGGTCCTAATTCTATTGGATATGTTTAATTCGACCAAAAACAACATTAGGAATAAAATATGACCATTTAGGCCCACTTGGAATAGATTAGGACATTTATTATTAATTTATTTAAAGAAGGGTAAAAATAGTTAAAATCAAAGTTTAATAAGTATATCATTTTTAATATAGGTTTATACATAAGATAAATTCTACTATAAATATTCATTAGAAATTTAAAACTATTTCCTACATAATGATATTTTATTTGTAATTTTTAGACTTTCAATAAGTTAATTTATTTATGACACAAAGATTATGCAGTAATTATCTTATTAATAAAATATTGACATAATTGATGTTATAAATACCCAAATAAATATAATTTGAGACTTTTTATGAATTCCAATAATTTTATAGGTTAATATGACATGTTAGTATTGATTTAATTAACTTTTTTTCGAACTAATCATTCTGTTATGATTTTCACAAAAATCAATTACTAAATAGTGTCTAAATTGACATAAAATAGTTTTTAAAACAAATATTATATTATTAATTGTTATTTTATTCCTAAAAATCTATGTTTCGGCCAAATGACTTATATAAAGTTATATATATTAATAATAAACAACTTGGGGTTCTTTTTGCTGATTATAGTAAGTTTATTAACCTTATAGTATAAGAACACAAGAAGACATGGTAAAAGTAAAATTATTTAACTTAATGTTAAATCTAAATGATAAGGTTAAAATAGGAACCTAAACTTGTATAAATTCTATTAGATGAGATTATTTCGACCCATCCCCACCTTATCTTTGAAATATATTAATTTTGAACTATTAAAAACAGAATTTGACTTTATAATAAAATAATATTTTAGTTATTCCAAAGGTGCCCCTCTCCTCCCTTATAAAAGGGAACCTCCTCCCTCTCTTCCTCACACCACTTTGAGCCTTCAAACCCAGCCAGACCCTGCAAAATTCTCTTCTCCACTTCCATAGCTACATCCTAGATGTTCTGGTCTTCTTCAAAGACCAATTTTAGTGCCCTAAAAGGAGATCTCAAAGAGGCGCTTCAAAGAGGAGGTAATGTCCGTTACCGATTCTTTCAACATTATTTCTTATTCCACTTATTCTTATTAGGTTATTTCATTTTGAAGTAATAACATCAGTATCACTCATATACTTATATGTTATTATAAGTATGAAACAACCCTATTTCACCATTTATCCATCCTACGGAAAACGAAATCACCGCACGTGCGTACGTACGGAATACCGTCTCCACGCCGTGGTGTAATCTATTTTCCACGAAGTGATGAGATTCATTCTCCACGTTAACCATTCATGAATGATTATAAAGTATAAATAATAAGTAATCATGAAATATATGACATAATAATGATATTGTATTTATGTGTATATATATGTATGTCATCTACTTAATTCCATTCAACTCAATAAGGAAACGAAAACAGCGTTCATGCGTACGTACGGCCTACCGTCTCCATGAACGGTGTATTTCTTTCCATTTAATGATCTATTATATATATTTATATTCTGAATATATATTATATGAATCATGTTTTATATTCTGTAATTAAGTAATCATGATCTAAGTAATCATATGAATAATTACAAGTCAAAACACAGACGACAAATGATACGATTTTACCCAAAATGCTCTTTAACATGGAATTTACAAAAGAACGGGTAAAATAAAGTCATAAGTGAACCATATATGATATCATAACAATTAGTATGATTCAATAATAAGTCAATGGCATTATTTGAATCATTATACAGGAGGTTCGGACACTTACAAAGCAAATCGGACCTAAGGTAAGGGATAATTGTGCAAATCTCATTTTTATCCGAGATTGCTTATTCGTAAGTATTTACTAGGGATATTGCTATCATCCATGTCCATGTTTTATAAAAGTGTATTAATGTATGTTTAATGTCCTCTTTACCATTTTTTACTTTTACCCCATGGTTTGGAAGGAATCTTTCTTTTATTTACCCTACAAGGTACTTTTTGACTTTTCCGACAAAAGTATGAGAAGAATGTTTTTTAACTTATACGGCATGAAAGGATTTTTACGGTTTTATAAAGCCTTATTTTCATGAAGCTTCCTACAAAATATTTCATGAATATTTTCAACAAAATCCTTTTCTTTTAAAATTAAATGGCATTTTGTGAAAAGAAAATGATTTTCAAGATGAAAGGATATTTTCCTCAAGAATTCATTTCAAGTGCTTTATCAAAACCATTTTCCATATAAGATGACATTATTTCATATGTTTATGTTTCAAGTATCATGTCACTATGATTTAAATGGTTTCACTTTTCTTATTATGAAATGATATCCATTTCTTTTATATGGATTATGTGATGATGGGATGATGTTTATGAAACCCATTTTATTTATTGGGTTATTATGAATGATGTATGTTTATTTTGTGGCACAAGTAATAATGATTTCATTATGAGATGGGTGGGACCTATATCTCCCTCCAATACATTGGGTAAAGATTTATATCTAATGAGATAGACATGGATGGAACGACAAGTTAAACCGGTTCAGTAATACCGGACTGAAACGAGGAGTGAACTCGATTCAGAAAGGGACTTTGTCCACTAAGATGGTCTTGGAAGCAATGCCTTGGATACTATGGAAATCATATCATGTTCTTAATGGTTTCCACAATTACATGTTTTATTCCAATGCTATTTTATCATTCTTAATGTTTCTTTATGATATATGCCTTACGTACTTCCATGTTTTAGGTCATTGCTCAAGCTTTTGATGTTTAAACATTATGTTCATGTTTTTAAGTTCAAATGTATATGGTATGTTTTATATTATCCATGCTTACCCTTACTGAGCATTTGAGATCACCCATTTTATGTTTTCTTTTCCCCCGGATATAAAGAAAGGTTTTAGGTAAGAAAAAAAGGGGAAGATCTTTATGGGAGATGTTGAAGATCTTTCACCATGATTAGAAGATTATATTCCGAGTTTCCAAAGACACTAAACTATTTCGGTCCTTGTGTGTGTCTTTTATGTACTAAGTATTCCACAAAAGTAATGTAATGTAAATGTACGTCAAGCTTAGGGTCTCTGCAATTTCTATTAGAGTTGTGACATCCCTCCGAAAGGTTCAGATAGGGATCCTCTAGCTTCACTTTCCTAGATTGGGTTCTTGGTATCACTGTGACCGCTTATCCACAGGCGATGATCTCCTATCTAGCAGGTTAATCTTGTAGGGTTTGAGGCATCATCAGGAATATGATCCCCTACGTTGTGGTCCATGAAAGGTAGGGTTATGGAATCGTTGGTTATAAGATCCCATACTCAGCATGTGGTTTATAGTAGGGTTGCATCATCGTTGGTTATATGATCCCCTAATTAGATTATGGTTTCGGTAGGGTTTGTGCATCATCAGTTCGATCCCCTATATCGTGAGTTGTACCATATAGGGTTCCAATATTGTCCTGACCACCTTTACACGGGAGATGATCCTCTATCTGAGTGACGTGATCTATGGAGCACCAGATCGGGTTATGGTATCCCCTAGAGGATCCTGGGAGGGATCACCTATCTGTGAGATCTACAAGATACCGAAGTGGGTTTTTGTATCCCCTAGCAGACCCTAGGAGTGATCCCCTATCCGAGGAGTTTGGTATTTTTTCTATTTCCGCATGAGATTATCAGTTATGATTTTCAATGAGCGTATATCTCTTGGATGAGAGTCATCTAGGATGCCAGAGCTTGTAGAGTGTGTTGTCCTAGTTATGTACCTGTCACAGGTTACGAGGTCGGAACCTCATGAGGCTTGGTGTGTGTTTGAGTATATCTAGATTTCTCATGTTATATTTATGGGAATACAGCTGAGCGGATGTTTATGGTGTAGGTATGGGAATACACTTGAGTTATGGTGACTAGTCGTGTTTGGATGAGGATGGTCACAAGGTGGATTTTCTCTCTCGTTTGGGTTCCCTCGGGCTGGGATGATCTTACTATTTCCTTTCAGTATCTCCCTTTTATTTTGGGGTTTTAGGGGTGCCTACTGGGTATTTTATATACCCACCCTTGCACGGGATTTTCCCGCACATGTTTGTGTCTTGTGCAGACCATGGGCCTTTCAACAGAGTTCCAGGAGGACCCAAAAAAGGTGGAGCTTAGTGATCGAGACTGACCGAGGTTTTTACTAGAGCTGTGCCGAGGAGCTTACCAGTCGGTGCTTTCGGCAGTGTTTCCCTCCTTTTGAGCAGGTTTTGAACTTTTTTTGTTTTCTTTTGGTGGGACCTATTTTTTCATTTTGTACTTCTGTTGCACTCTGGTTGTGGGTTAGATGTATTCAAGCTTCCCCTTTTTAGTTTTTATATACATATCTGCATTGTTTCATAGAGGTGTATGTGGGTGTGTGTGTACATGTACCTTAGGCTAATGCCTCCCATGTGTGTGGTAGCCTACTCGGAACTTGTCGTCAGCCCATGGCCTATTAGAGGCGGGCTTCGAGAGTCAAGGATTGATCCCCAGTGGGTCAGGTCGTGACAGAGTGGTATAAGAGGGGGTTCCACCTTTGGGATCTCTGAGTGTAGTTGTTCTAGCTGTGAGTTTGTTTTGGGTTGCATAGCGACAATGTTAGGATGTTTCGAGTTCATCTTCCAGGCTAGGGACTCCCGTGATGGTGCAGCGGCAGACGTATCCATTCACTAGGACTCTGATAACTTTCCTTTCATCTAGAGATGTTTGGAAACTACTCACATGGACATAACTGTACAAGAATCATATAGGACTGGGTTTTTGGGTTTTCTTTTTTCTTCTTGAGTCATATCTCCAGATATACTCCATGACTATGGTGCATCTTGATTGTATTTTGGGATGCCTCCAGGACGATAGCCAGTGAGGGTTCTGAAATGGGATTGTGGTGATGATCCGCCCCATGTAGAGGCTATAGACCAGGGCGCATGTTATGAGGCTACACCTCCAGGTGGTCCACCAGTTGAGACACCAGCTTTCGAGTAGCTGGTTGTGCCGGTAGTGCAGGATGAGGTTGTGCGCAGGTTGAGTGTGTTGCACGAGTCCCAGAGGCAGTGAACTTTAAGGTTATGGGGTGATGCAGACCCTCAGGAAGCTGATGACTGGCTCTAAGCAGTCACCCACATTTTCCTCCTAGTGAGGACACCCCAAGATCAGATGGGGGTCCTAGTGGCAAGCCTTCTTCATGGTTCGACCAGACGATGCTAGAGTTGTTGACGCCATCCCATAAAGAGGAGATGCTTACGTGGGATGATTTTGAGAGGCTCTTCAGGGAAGAGTTCTATCCAGTGACACTGATGTCAGAGTAGATTCAAGATCTTATCCAGCTTCAGTAGGAGGGCATGACAGTGTCAGAGTACTCAGAGAGGTTTATAGACCTGTCGTGCTACTCTCTGAATATGGATCAGGACCAATTATTTAGGGCTCAAATCTTCAAGTCGGGACTATGTAGAGACATCCATAAAGGTGTGGTTTCATTGTTTCTGCCCACCTATGATGGAGTGCTGGAGTGAGCCTTGGTGGTGGAGAGGTTTATGGCTGAGAAGATTTAGACCATCAGTGTTGGTCACATGGCAGCTGAGATGTCGCCAACTCGTAGCTGGTGGCAGGCGGAAGGGTCTAGATGTGGCCAATATTTTAGGAGCTCCTCTAGGATGGATGATCTAAGGCTCAGGGCTCACAGGGATCATAGGCCAGTTTTGGTCAGCCGCCAGAGAGGTGGTGTTATGCTTGTGACGGTCAGGGACATCTTGCTAGAGATTGTCCGACCCGTCGTGCTTCTGAGAGGGTTCCAGTCGATATGCCGCCTTGGATGTTGAAAGATCTCGAGTTTAGAGGTCTGAAGGGCAGTTGAAGTGGTGATGGAGCCAATGCAGTAGTGGGAGGTGGTAGGTGGTACCAGATGCAACCACCACCACCCCCAGGTGGTCCACTCCGAGCACAGGGAGTAGGAGGGCGAGGGTGAGGACAGTTGCAAGCCCTATAGGTCGTTGACCCAAAGGCTCCGCGGATGGATATAAGTATGCATTATTTCCTTTATACTTTCTACAGTAGTTCTGATAGACATTGTTTAGTGGTACTCTTCCCATTCTATTGCATGATCAAGTTTTGTTCAGGGCGTTGGTAAGACCCTATGTGGGTGTTTTTCCACATGCTTTGAATGCGCGAGGAATAGGGATTCTTCCACAACTGAGACACGTTTTTGTGATGCGATCAAAACCATGAAAGCGATTCAGTACCGCCCAAAGAGGATAGTGTTGAGGTGTTTTGGATGAGTCCCTTGGAATTATATGTTTGGGCATGGGTCTTTTCGTGGAGAACTCGCTGGTGTGGGAGACCCAATTGAGAGTGAAGTTGCTTTCCTTGTTCTTATTGATTTTCGGGGACAAAATTCTCTAAGGTGGGGAGGATGTAGAGACTCAGTTTTTTGCATTGTCAGACTTTGGAAAATTCCTATGAATAATTCTAGATGTAGGTGTGAAGATGGAATGCGATTCTAAGGCCCGATGTGCCCAAAATTGATTTTACAAAAATATTAAGTATTTTATACTATGCATGAGGTGAGAAAGAGTTATCTATTAAAATGTAAATCGGATCAGAAATCTGAGGGCACAATTGCATCCAGAGCATTCCATTTACCCTAGAAGAGGTGTAAAAGTTTCGGGTGTAGGCTTGTTGTGAGAGATGACACCCATGGGAAAATCGTCATTTTGAAATAATGACATAGTGATTTTTATAACTAGTGGTATTTTCAAATAACATTAAAATGAAGTCTCAAAATGGAAATCGAAGACTTTAGTTGAGTTTGAAATGTGGTGTTTTTCCTATGAATGATATAAAATAAGCAGGCGCGGAGGTTTTGGAATCCGCACCTGTCGGTAGAGTTTCAGAGAGTTTATAAATTCCACTTAAGTGTTGGAATTTAGGGGAGAACCCATTTTCCCTTATCTATGTCTCTCTATAAAACATTATTTGGAATTATTCAGCGTTCTTAACCATTCTTCTTTGGAATGAGGAGTGAACTCCGACAGATCGAATTGGGATCCCAGCAGGTGCACCACCAACGACGAAAAACCAGATCGAGGTAGGATTTCTGTTGTTTTTCCACTCGTTCATCGATTTCTTGAGTTTTTGTCAAATCCATCATTATAATTCTATATTTTAAAATTGGGAAGATGTCCAAATGAACACGGCCACCATATGAGTTGCGTTTTAAATCTCATGTTCAATGTGTTCTTCGCCTTTCTTCGACCGAATTTTCGTATGTGCCAAAACTCCTTGGGATCATTGATCGGGGGCTAGCGCTATGAAGGCCTTGCCATGAGGATTCCAAATCCACCTTCGTTTTGGAAATCGGGCTTCTAGAGCGGTTGTGGAGGTCGACGGAAGCCCTAGCTCTAGAAAGAGTGGTGGATGGAGATCGGGGTGGCATAGTGGTGGAGCCGGCCGGAGGCATTTTCTGCGGCGCGGTAGGCCGAGGCGGAGCCTAGAGGGCCGGCATGCGACGTCCGGCAGATGAGAAGAGTCCGGAGGGGTTAGACTGTAGGTGGGGAGGAGGCATTGGGTGAATCTAGTGAGGACGGTGTCATCATGTGTGGTTGGGGCAGCGAGCTTGGGTGCGGCTGGGCGGAGGCGGTGACGGTGTGGCATAGCAGGGGACCGGAGGAGCTGAGCAGACCCGGCGGTAGAGTGGGGGAGCCCAGGTAGCCGCGGCATGGGCGGATGGTGTCGCGATGGTGTGCATGGTTAGAGGGGGTGGTGTCACTCTCGGCCCATCGTAATCAGGGGGAAGCCCCTAGGTCAGTGCCTTGGGGGGAACTGCGGACAAGGACCTGCGTTCAGCGGGTCATGCAGGTGCAGTGCGTGGACAAAGACCGGGCACTCAACCGATCTGTTTGAAGTAATTAGACCCTAGGGTCCGGTGGTGTTGGGATGGGCCATAGGCAGCGGGCCACGGTGATCTGGGCCTGACCCGTGGCTGGGCTGTGAGCCGACGGTCTAGATTGGGCCTTCCAAGATGGACCGGCCCAGTTGGTCCCCCTTGTGTCCAAAGGGGAATAACTTTTAAACGACATGTCTGTTTGAGGTGCCATCTGTGGCTTTGAGTTCGTATCATTGAGGATGAATTTTTTAAATGGATTTTTGGGTTTTTCAGTTCTGTACCTGATGGAGGGTGACACAAAAATATTTAATTTAATAATAAGAAATTATTATTAAAGCTTGCAACGGACGTACCTCACGAATTGGATGTCCGTTTGATGCGCCGTCAACGGTAGTGTGACCCAAGACCTCATGCGGAAATTTTTTGATGATTATATTAGTTGTTGGGCTAAAGATAGGGTGTGGGCCCCAATGTCCTGGTTTACACTTTATACGATGAAATGTCACTGTTTCACCGGACATCTGATTGGAGTGTTTGAACACTCGTTTCGGTGTGTTTTTCCAAGGGGATTTTAATGGTGCAGTATACCTTCCTAAATTTGGGGTCGAGGAGTGGGCCCCACGAGGCGGATACCAGGCGTATGCTGGGTTTTAAGACTTGTGGTTTTTAAGTTTGTTCAGGGAAAATGAATATCCTACCTTGCATGTTTTTCCACGTAGATCATGATGGTGGCCTCGGTATAGTCCTAGGAGGTGCGCAATGTGGCGACGATGCCTGTCGCTCTGGTTAATGACGTTTGGACCTGCAGTGGTTGAGTGTACTCCCTTATATCATTTATATGATTGTTAATGTGGAATTTCCACCTAAGTATAGGTTTGTAATCCCCTAGATAGGGTGAATTTCTGTTAGAGTTATGGTATCCCTTCGGCGGGTTCGTAGCGGGACCCTATAGCTTTTCTTTTCTAGATCAGGTTCTTAGTATCACTGTGACCGCTTATCCACGGGTGGTGATCGCCTATCTAGAAGGTTAATATTGTAGGGTTTAAGGTATCATCAAGAATATTATCCCCTATATTGTGGGCCATTCATATTAGGGTTGTGGCATTGTTGGTTATATGATCCCCTATTCAGCATGTGGTTTATAATAGGGTTGTAACATCGTTAGTTATATGACCCCCTACTTAGCTTATGGTTTTATTAGGGTTGGTGCATCATCAGTTTGATCCCCAACATCACGAGTTGTACTAGATAGGGTTTTTTTATCATAGTGGCCACCTTTACATGGGCGATGATCCACTATATGCGTGATGTGATCTGTGGAGCACTAGATCGGGTTGTGGTATCCCCCAGCGGATCCTGGGAGTGATCCCCAGTATGTGAGATCTACGAGTTACTAGAGTGTGTTTTTGTATCCCCTAGAAGTCCCTAGGATTGATCCCCTATCTGAGGAGTTTGGAATTTCCACTGTTTCAGCGTGAGGTTATCAGTGATGATTTTCGATGAGCATATATTTCTCGAACGAGTTTCATCTGGGATGATAGAGCTTGTGGAGTGTGTTATCCTAATTATGTACCTGTCACAGGTTAGGAGGATGGAACCTCATGAGGCTTGGTGCATGTTGATTATATCTGTATTGCTCATAGTTTATGTATGGTCATATACTCAAGTGGATGTTCATGGTGTATGTATGGGCATACACCCGAGGTGTGCTGACTAGTCGTGCTTAGATGACGATGGTCTCGAGGTGGAGTTTCTCTCTCGTTTGGGTTCCCTCTGGCTGGGATGAGAAGACCTTTTCCTTTCAGTTGCTCCCTTTTATTTTAGGGTTTTTGGGTGCCTACTGGTTCTTTTATATTCTCACCCCTGCACAGGATTTGGTCGCACATGTTTGTGTCTTGTTCAGACCACGGGCCTTTCGACGAAGTTCCAGGAGGACCCGGAGCAGGCGGTTCTTAGTGAGAGAAACTGACCAGGGTGTTTACCGAAGACTATGGCAAGGATCATACCAACGGGTTCCTTTGGCAGATTTTCCCTCCTTCTAAGCAGGTTGGACGATTTTCTTAGTTTCCTTTTAGTGGGCCATATTTTTCCCTTTTGTACTTCTGTTGCACTCTAGTTGTGGGTTAGATGTATGCATGCTTTCACTTTTAAGTTTTTATATACATATCTGTATTGTTTCATGGAGGTGTATGTGGGTGTGTGTCTACAAGTACACTTGGCTAATTCCTCCCATGTGTGTGATAGCCTACTCGGCTCTGGTCGCCGGCCCCTGGCCTATTGGAGGTGGTATTGGGGAGTCACGGCTCGAGCCCCGTTGGGTCAAGTTGTGACATTTACTGAGTAACATATTTGATGAATGATTTTTGGAAAAAATGAAGAAAAATTTAAATCATATTCTTAATATTTTGTTACTTTAACATAATATCCATACTTTTTACCTTTTCAAAATCAAATGTATTGGTACTAATAATTTTTATTTTAGAATTATAATTTTATCTATGGTTTTCATCATTATAATTCTTGTAGCCTTTCTTGAAGAACTTTTTTCATGTTAGTTTTTGTAACTAAATGTATATATTATCATTATATTCCTTTAATAACATGCCACAAAAAAATTTATAATATTATGTAACATTCAATTTGAATTTCAATTAGTATAATATTTTATTTTTCCTATTTTTGAGATTTCATAATGGAAAAAAATACTCTTAATTATTACTTAGAAACAATGTTATACCTATAATATCAATCTATGATACAAAAAAAATTTATGAAAGGAAATAAAACTTTTTTATTTTAGTGGAAATATTTTAAAAAAACTATTAACATCCATATCAAATATAATATTCTATGTTTTTATATAATTATTCTTAAAATAAGACATTATTATTTAAAATATTCAACTAATGGGTTGTGTAATATTGATTCATTATATTTTAACAAATATATTTGATAAAATATTTTAATGTAGATAATTTTTTTTGTAAGGTGCTGGCCTGGGATACCCTCTAAACTGGTACCCGAATTGATTCACTACAGATCTGAAGAGCATCCCCGATCCCTATGGGCTGGAGACTAGCACCTAGGAATCAAATACAAAATAGAAGGAATAGTTTCACCCTACATGAACTGAGATACAAGTCCTATAAACATTAAAAATTAACTAGATAAATATATTCCATAAACAAAGAAAGACTATGGTAGTGATATAAACTAAAAATTAAAAAGCAAAAAACCCAAGGTTTATCTATTGCAACAAAAAAGTCTGATGAAACTAGAAACCAATACTCCATGTGATATGTGGGAAGTGTACCACCCACTATCCATACCCAACTAACATAAACCTCACCACCTTTCTATGGATCGTTTCCCTTTCATGAATCAAAAAACAATACACGGTCTACACATCCTTAATGGAATATGTTGTGTGTTAGCTAAATAGGCTCAGTAAGACCCCACCTAGGTGTTCCATATCACATCTATATACAATAATCCAAATATGATCAATTTACAAAAAAACATGTCATGATAAAAATTTCAATAATTTTATATCTAAATCATGGAAAATAGTTCCCATTTTCTGTAGTTCAAATACAATTCATGTAAAAGAGTATCAAAGAAAAATTCATGTCAACTATTTTAATTTATCAAAACTAAAATAGTACAAAGAAATCAAAAATTGGTAAATCATTTCTAGGGTCACAATGGATTGTATAAATATATCACTCATAAAAAAATAAAAATTTATGTCTAGTGTGAACTAATTACCCTAGAACAAATGCATCAAATTATAGATAACATCAGAAAAACTAGAAATTGAACCCCATACAGTGTCAATAGGGTCATATATCCCTTGAATCTATGATATAATATCAAAAATCACATATCACTGTGCGCTTCCCTATAAATTCAATGGATATGTCCAAATACAAAACCCTCCACCTAGGTGCCCAAGTATCCCATGTGCTACATATATCAAATCAATTCAAAGGGGTTTTTATATATTTATAATCCAATCCAAACATTCCTTTATATTTTAATAATTTTATTTGAAAATCCATTCCATAATGCATTCCACCATGCTTTGAAAAACACCTTTCTTTTACCAAAACAAGAGGGAAACCATCTTTTCTCAAAAACCCATTACACACACAAATAAACCAATACAAATATAATTCAAATTAATTTATGAAATAGTTTATAAAATGAAGATAAATAATATTTCAAGTTTAATATTATAGATATAGAACCATCTTCTAAAACTCACGTTACTTTCCAACCACAATGGAGTCCCCATGCAAAGAATAGAAAGGGAAGACAAGAGAAAAGGCTGGATGATATAACAATAATCCTAAATTCTTATTATATAATTACTTATAAAAAGGGATAATGATAAAGTCAAATTATCACAACCCATAATAATTTCATATGAAACACCACAATTAAAATAAGAATTTTCCTCTAGAATATGATCACCCAAAAGATCTAAAAGGTAATAAAGAAGAGTCATCATAAAATATCAAAAATCCCATAAAAACTACCCATAACCACTTCCAAATCCATGATAAATGAGGATAATTAGATGATAAAAATCAAACATACCAAAATAAGATCAACCAAAAAATCTCTATATCAATGTTCCAAAAAGGAGTAGTTCGGAAAATTGGAATACTCCCAAAAACTTTTGGATAAGCCCTAGTATAGTACCAATGTTTTTTTCTACGCTAACATTTTATTATTTTTTTATGTATATGAGGTATTAAATTAGTCTACTAGATGTTTTTGGAGGTGTAATAATAGAAGAACCTAGAGTCTGTCTGCACAATGCTTTATAGAAAATACTCATGCCATGAATTATTTTTTCACAATGTGAATTGGTTAGGGAAGATGTCCCATGTTTGGATCATAATGTGAAACTGTCTGTGAATTCATTTCAAGTTGTAAAATAGTTTTACCATGTAATTTATATATCTATTCATTATGTGAGACCCATTCTTGATGTGAATTTTAATTCTTCAAAAACATAAAAGAGGTGATAAGTTTTTTGATGGAATCAACCTCTTTACCAATTCACAACATGAATGGGAGATTAAGGTCATGAATTGATTGTGACCATCCAATTTTATTCATTTTTTATTTTTTGAATCCTTAGTTAGTTTATTGATTATCTATCTCTACTTCCAAGGATACCCAAGGTGACTTCTTATTATCTTGAATGTTTTAAATCTGATTCCAATGAATCTTTGGGCACTCTATTTTAAAAATTAATGGTTAGGATCCCATTCTTCCTCATTGTTTTGGATCTCTTAAAGTTGATTTTAATGAAATTATATATTAGTGTATAATACGTAGATATATGGGTTTGTATTTTTATTGATGATATCTTCCATGGTATTGATAGCGACATAGATGGTAGTGGTTAGATCATTGTATTTGTATTATATCTTTTTTTTCCAAAAAATATTTTATAAGGTGTATTATCTCTCAACCTACTATTCGAGAACATGATGGCTTAAGTTCTACAAAATTGTTCTTATTCATAGATTGGAAGTCCCTTGAGAATATTCACATGTAAAATCTCAATTTTAATGGGATTTCAAAAAGGAATGGGTTTGAAAGATGGAATTTATGTTTATGTGAGATTTTTAATTTGGAATTTAGCATAATTTTCTTGGAATAAGTTCCTGTGTAAAGGGGATGGAGCATTCCCATGATGTATGAACATCAACGTGGAAAGATGTATGGTCATGAAGGCCCGCCATCATTATGTGACACCAATATTTATTTGATTTTTTCCATGGAACATGTTTATGATTTTGATATATACATTTTAACTGTTTCTCACCTTTTTAAAATAAAAGGAGATAATTGTTTTTATCCTAGTGGAGTATTTTTGGATGTCTATACAGATTGTCTACTAAGTATTATGTTCACCCCTACTTGGGTAAATTGATAAATTTTAAAATGTGGTATACCAAGATATGTGGAACAAGTGTGTTTTATACGTAACTAGTTTTTTTCATTAACATCGATGATTTGGTTACTAGAGAAAGAGCTATAAAGTGTCTTCAAATTGGCTTGATGTTGTGGATGTTTTGTGCTAATTCATTTCTTCTTTGGAGTCTCCTCCTTGCTCTCCATTATGTTTTTTACACTATTACTCTGATATTTTTATTGTACTAGTATTGTGTTGAGTTATGTGGATTATTTCTCATGAATAATATTGTATTCATGGTATTTATGTCTTTCTTGGTAGGTTTTTTGGTTTCTTAGGTAAAATTATCCCCCAATGTTCACTTAAGCCCTTAGAATTTATTACCATCCTTCGGTGTCTTGGGGTTAGCACCTTAGTTGAGCATAACTTTTTCTCCACTCAAGATAATGAGTTGGGGAAGGATTTTAAAAAATGTATCAGTTTTGATTGGTCCTTGATTAGGATTAGTAGTAAGAATATAGGAATGTCAGAATTTGAAATGTGTACCTTTAAATATGAGTCAAACGTTTTTATGATAAAATTCATGTTACCATGGAAGTTTGAATAGAACAGTGTTATAAGACACTTATAGGTAAATTTTTATCTCATCATTGTGGTTTTAGATAATGTGTGTGTCATATCATTCATTAGTTTTGACATTTCCCACTAGGAATTCATTATTCATTCATTGTTTAATGATTTTTATAAAATCCCTAAAATGTTAAAAATGGACTTTTTTGGAAATTTTAATTGCAGTTATGGTTTCTTATGATGATTTATTATTTTAAATAATATAGTTACTATAGGGTGATGATAAAAAAATATTGTGTTGAATATTTTATTGATAATAAATGACATAATTTCCTCACATTGTTCTAAATATGTTCAAATATGAAATATTTGGGATTAGATCATTCATTTTCAAATTTGTGGAAAAATCCAGTTTTACCCTTTTAAAATTCACTGTATTATTTCGAGCATAAATATTTTTATGTACAATATTTTAACTTAAAAGTTTGTAATTTTGTTCCTAACTTAATGGGATAAAAATTATATTTAGGACATGAGAGCTGGATCGTGCATTTGAGGGGAGTAAATGGGCCATGAAGAAAAAGATGGACTGAACTATTCAGATTGGAGATCACTTCACCATTTGGGCCATATCTTCTTCATACAGGACTGGAAGGAGCCCAAATTTTGAGGTAAGCTCAGAGAAATGATTATGTGTAACTAATCCTGCTAGAAGTCTGGCCAATTAACGCGTTTTGAAAGTTAAATATGTGGTTCAAGTGGGATTAAATAATTTTTCCGAATTTCCCTTTCACATTTAATAAATATATGTAACCCTAGCCCTCACAAACTATATTTAAAGGGATTTTTCACTCTTTGAGAGGCCTGGTAGAGGCTATGGGAAGGTGTGGACGAAATAGTGTCTCTTGGGAGCCCCTCAAAACTTTTTGAAGAAGTAAGACTTTGTGCAAACCTCTATTCCAAAAAGGCTCTCCTCTCACACCTCCTCTTTGTATTTCTGTTTCTTCATGTTTGTATCTTGAGTTTTTCATCAAATAATCTTCTATGTTATTCCATTTTAATCTTCTTTTAATCTTCCTAATTGGGTTGGAATCAAGAGTGGAGATGAGATTGGGTTTTACCCTTTCAATTCTTTGCTAATGGAAAATGTCTCCACGATGACCACACCACCCATGGAAGAGTAGTTTTTTGTGATTGATCTATCTTCTACCCTCTTCATTTAATTACTTTGAATCGTTGAGAAACTATAATTAAATTAATATTATTCATGATTTGTGTTTTTAAATTATTAGAAACTAAGAAAGCAATGGAACAATTTACATAAAAACAAGTGAGGTCCTGATTTTGTGTAAATTATGAGAGCGCGATCTTAATCGGTAATACAAGACTACATGGGATAAAATTGTAGAGGTCTAATATAATCCCTAAACACAAATAATCCTCATTTCTAAAATAGATATGTTCTCTAATTAACCACTTACCATAATCTATCCTTAGAATAACAATCAAAGTAGGGTTCTGTGATTGCTAGTTTCGAAGCCAGCCTTGGGTTTAAGTAATTTCATCTTTGTGGTTTAGTTAACTCTCATAGGGTTCGAGGGTTAACAAATTAGGGGATCATAATTAAGTGTATATTTGTTTAAATTATTATGATTAATAATTAAATTAAGAGGTAGATTTAGATCTATTACGCCTTTTAAAATATTTTTCTAAAAAAACATCTTCTCGTTGTGCTTTGTTAATTAACTTACATTTCAAAATTAAAAAAATAAAATAAAATCTTCTTCTAGAAAACTTCTTCTAGATTTATAAACTATAAAAAATCCCCATCCTTTCAATTAGTGTTTTAATTCTATTCTATTTTATTTTTATAATACCTTTAAGAAGTTTTTTCACTACTACAAATATGGCTTTTATCAGCGCTAAAAATGGTCATTAACAGTGCTAGAAAAAGCCCTGCTAGTGCCAGAGAAGATAAAGGGGGGTCCCCTTTATCAGCGCTCCAAAAAGCGCTGATAAAGACCCCTTTTATCAGCACTTTTTTTAGCACTCATAAAAATAAAAAAAAATAAAAAAAAATACTACCAATCTCATAGGGGGGCTTTTTACAACGCTTGATCCCCCCTTTATTAGTGTTTTCCCGCACATACAGCGCCCGCCCGCACTGCCTACACCCTTTATCAGTGCTAGCCATTTAAATCACCCTTGCACGCGCGCCCTTTCCTCCACTCGGATTTGATCTCGAGACCTCCCCCATGCGCACCTAAAGCCTTTGCCACTACCCTATATTGATTTGTTCTCTTATTCATGATATATCTATTTCTTTTTATATATATTTCATTATATTTATTCGTACAGTAATATATATTTATATTAATATATATATATAGATATATTAATATATATATATATAAAGTTATATTAATATATATATAGTTATATTAATATATATATATAAAGTTATATTAATATATATATAGTTATAATAATATATAGTAGTTATGTAAATATTTATATATTGGTATTTTAAATAAAATGGATATTAGTTACTATTTAGATAAAGCTAGTATATTTTATATGTAAATATGTTTAATTTTTTATTTAAAAAATTTAATTTTTAGGTGTGACTATATAAAAAAAATGTACATATAGTTATATATTTGATTGAGAATAGCAGTGCATTATAAAAAATGATAAAATTTCAAATACACAATATCAATATGAATGTAATACCTTGGAATAAATTCAGTCCCCACCAAAAAAATCCAATAATACCCCCTTAAACGAGGCTGAAAATCTACAAAATGTTAAAAAATCAGGGTACCCCGACTAAAAAATCGTTTTTGGAGGCCTTCTAGGCCTCTTTTGGCCTTGAAAAACGCTTGACCGGGGTTGCTTTAGGTCATAGCAACCTAGATATCGTCACATGATTCGATTTGATATGTGGTAGAGCTCAAAGGGACACCCGGATCAAAATTTATGACCGTTTGAAGTTTGAGTTGCGTTTTCAACATATTTTGGATATTTTTTTAATTTTTTTAATTTTTTATTCTTCAAATTGTTATTAAATGACTATAACTCCATAATAATTATCAAATTATTAATTAAAAATATTTTTTTAATTTTTTATGAATCCATTTTCACTAAATATCTTATATATTAAGTATATTAATTGTAAATGTACATTTATACTTATCTAAAATATATTTAAAAATTATATATTATATTTATATCAATATAACTATATAACTATATTTATATATTAATATATTTTTTAATTTTTTTTTAATTCGACCCTTTATTAGCGCTACTAAAGAAGCGCTGATAAAGGATGTCCCTTTATCAGCGCTAAAAAAAGCACTGATAAAGGGGTAATTTTATCAGTACTTTTTTAGCACTGATAAAGGCACCCTTTATCAGCGCTTTTTTGAGCGCTGATAAAGTCCCCCACCCTTATCAACGCTTTTTGTTAGCACTGATAAAGGGGTGGTTCTGGCCTTGCCCAGTTTTGTGGTAGTGTTTTAATTTACTTCCTCCTTTGGGAAACGACCATGGTCAGCCACTCTGCTGCACCTAAGCACCCTAAAAACCACTAATCATTTGAGGGCACCCACGACAGTGCTATTTCAAATTAGTGCCATTTCCGGGGAGTCAAGAAATTATTTTAACCAATTAGAAGTATTTATTTTATTTTACATTTTATTCTCTTCCTCTCTTCTTTCTTCCTTCTTTACCCAATCTGGTTTTTTTCTTATTCTTTTATTTTCTTCCACTTATTTTTGGACCATAAACTCAAACTTCAAATTTCTATTTTACTATGGTCCAATTTTTTATTTTCATTTTTATTTGATTTATGACATGAACTAATCCCGAGGAACTCTTAGATCTTGACCCCAAGATTGAATGTAGCTTTCGAGATCAAATCATACATTCTCAGTCTACAGGAAGTTTCAACATTCAAATAGTTGTAGAATTATTCCAATTACATAGAATTGAAATTGGAAGCAATTAAAATTCAACCATAAAATAAGATCCAATGGCTGAATATAATATAAATGAACATAATAGAACTATTAGAGAATTGGTTTCACCCGATATTAATTATCAACCAAATTGTATTGCATACCCAAATCTCGAATCAGACTTTGAACTAAAATATGGGATAATTCACTTAATTCCAAAGTTTCATGGCCTCTCTGGTGAGGATCTCAATGAAAATTTGAAAGAATTTAATGTTTTTTTCTTAACCCTAAAACCTAGAAATGTCTCTGACGATCAAATCAAATTAAGAGCATTCCCATTTTCACATGATGGAGCTGCCAAGGATTGGATGTACTATTTACAACCTGAAGATGTAAAATGTTAGAATGATTTGAAACATCTTTTCTTGCAGAAATTTTTTCCAGCATCGAGGACCACTTCCATTAGTAAGTAGATCTCGGGGATCAAGCAAGCACAAGTGGAATCAATGTATGAGTACTGGGAGTGATTCAAGAAGTTATGTGCAAGCTTCCCACATCACCAAATTAGTGAGAAACTCCTCATACAGTACTTCTATGAAGGACCGACACCTAGGGAGAGGTGAATGGTGGATGTTGTAGTAGGAGGGGAAATGGCAGATAAGACAACAGTAGCCGCACGTGCATTGATCGACAAGATGGCCCAAAACTCCCATTAATTTCGCGATAGTGGTACACCACATGTCAGGAGAGTACATTAGGTAAGTCCCTCTTCTCTTTAAATTCATTTGATTGATACCAAGTTGGAAGAATTGACCAATATGGTGAGACATATTGGTTTGGCTCAAAATACATCACGGCCTACTCCTTCTAGGCGCTGTGGTATTTGCACTGAGACAAACGACCCGACTGATTGTTTCCAACAACTCCAAGAAACAAAATATTGTGCAGCAGTGTTCCCTGGGAGACCATATCAGCAGCAGCAACAACAACCATATCCCCAAAAGAAGTTTTATCCAACATAAAACCAAGGGTGTAAGGATCAATCAGACATGAGGTATGGCTCTGGACAACAACAAAGGCCACCCTTTCAACAAAACTTCCAACAGCCTCCACCTTACCAAAATAGATTCCAACAACCCCTAAGAACATTTGAAGCCCAAGAATCAACAAGTCAACAACAAGGGAATTCTTAACCAAAGGTAGATTCTAACACTGATGATCTTTTGAAGCAAATTGTTCTTAATCAACAAAATGATCTGAAGAGTCCAGGCTCAGAGATGAGGGAGTTGAAGACCTAAATGAGCCAGATTTCCACCACCCTCTATGAACTTGTAATTAAGAATTATAGAAATCTACCTTCCCACCCCACTCCAAATACAAAGGGAAATGTTAGTTCCATCAAATTGAGAAGTGGGAAGCAAACAAATAATACATCTGCAACTATTGTTCCACCTAGATTCAGCCAAATCTAGAGAATCCCAATTCCACATAAACTGATGAGCAACCTAAGGAGAAAGATAAAGGTAAGCAAAAGATTAATGATGTTCCTCCTAGACCCCTTCCATTTCCAAATAGGGTTGTTCAAACCAATAATATGACTGAAGAATTAATGAAAAAGGAGGTTTTGGACACATTCAAGCATGTGGAGATCCATATTCCACTACTAGAAGCCATTAAGTAAATTCCAAGTTATGAAAAAAATTAAAAGAACATTGTACCAATCGAAGAGGGCTCAAGGGAAATGAAAGGATAAATATTGGAAGGAATGTGTCAGCACTCATTACACCAAATCTATCAATTCCATCAAAGTACAAGAATCCAGGGACATTCACCATCCCATGCCCCATAGGGGAGTTTCACTTTTCTGATGCACTTTCTGATTTGGGAGCTTCCATAAATGTGATGCCTCACTCTATATTATCTTCTTTGTAGGTTAGTGAGCTAAAACCGACGAGAGTAGTGGTGAAGTTGGAGAATAGAGTATGACATATCCAGCGGGATTCCTTGAGGATGTACTTGTCCGGGTAAGAGACATGATCTTTCTAGTAGATTTCTACATGCTTAACATGGAGGATGATTAGGTAAGTTCTCATTCCCCCATTATATTGGGTAGAACCTTCCTCAAAACAACAAAAACTATCATAAATGTCAATGAGGGTACACTTTCCATGGAATTTGGGGACAAAGTTGTGATATTTAATGTTATGGATTCCATGAAGTACCCCTCAAAGGATCATTCTGAATTTGTTATCTCCCATTTTTAACCACCAATTAAAAACAACATGGAAATTGATTGTTCTATGCTTTGGGAGATTATGAGTATTTGTTATAGTTTGATGTCTAAGATTACTTCTACACTTATTTCTAATGCACAAGACTCTCTAAGATTTTATTTTGAAATGGAATCATATTCTGGTTTTGATCATGTGAACTCTAATTATGACATGGCTGTTGAGTATGCTGATGGATTTGATGCTTTTCTCTCTAAGTGTGATGATATCTATTCTGATACTGATGCTCTTTGTGCACATATTTCAATTCCTTCTATGTATCCATCCACACACCACCCCCTACACTAGAACTCAAGCCATTTCCACCAATTATCAAATACTCATACTTGTTAAGTGGTGACAAATTACCTGTTATCATTGCTAACAATCTCCCTTTTGAACATGAAGAAAAACATTGGAATCTTTTGAGGGAGAACATCAGGGCAATCGGGTGGACCTTGGCTGACATATCAGGTATTAGCCCCTCCATTTTCATGCATAGGATTCTTTTGGAGGATGGGGATAAACTGGTGAGGCAACCACAATGGAGACTCAATCCAACCCTTCTGGAGGTTGTTAAAAAAGAGGTTGAAAAATTTCTTGAGGCATGTATAATTTATCTCATTTTAGATTCTCAGTGGGTAAGTCCTATTTTGGTTGTGCCTAAGAAAATTGGCATTACTGTTGTTAAAAATGAGAAAGATGAGTTAGTTCCAATGAGGGTGAAAAACAGTTGGCGCGTGTGTATTGATTATAGGAAACTAAATCAATCTAATCACAAGGACCATTTCTCCCTCCCATTTATTGATCAGATGCTTGAGAAACTTGCTGGGAAAACACATTATTGTTTCTTGGATGGATTTTCTGGATATTTTCAGGTTCCTATTGCTCTGGGGGATCAGGATAAGACAACATTCACTTGTCCTTTCATTATGTTTGCCTATAGAAAGATGCCATTTGGACTTTTCAATGCCCCAGGTACCTTCCAGAGATGCATGGTGAGTATTTTTTCTGATTTTATTGAGACCTGCATGGTGGTATTTATGGATGATTTTAAAGAGTATGGGTCTTCATTTGATGAATGTCTAAGTAGTTTGGTAAAGGTGTTGAATCGTAGTATTGAGAAGAATATGGTCCTAAACTTTGAAAAGTGACATTTCATGGTAGAGCATGGCATTGTCTTAGGGTATGTAGTCTCAAAACATGGGATAAAGGTTGATAGATCTAAGATAGACATTATTTTATCCTTACCTTATCATTCATGTGTGTGTGATGTTAGATCTTTCCTAGGGCATGTAGGATTTTATCGGTGCTTCATCAAATATTTTAGTAAGATTGCTCTTCCTATGTCACGCTTACGTCAAAAGGATTCTGATTTTCTGTTTGATCATTCTTGCGGAACATCCATTGATGAGCTAAAGAAGTGTCTGACCACACCACCTATCATACAACCCCTAGAGTGGGAGATTTCCTTTTGAGCTTATGTGTGATGCCCCCAACATCGCGGTTGGAGCTGTCTTATCTCAGAGGGTGGAGGGACATTCACATGTGATCGCCTATGCATCAAGGACACTAGATTCAGCCCAATAAAATTACACAACCACATAAAAGGAGTTTCTTGCTGTCATATTTGCTTGAGATAAATTCTGTTCTTATTTATTCGGCTCTAAAGTAGTTGTTTTTTCTGACCATGCAGCTCTGAGGTGCCACTTGAAGAATCCAGATGCAAAACCCAGGCTGATCTGATGGATGCTCCTTCTTCAAGAATTTTATATTGAGATAAAGGAAAAAAAGGGGTTATAAAACATGGTGGCGGACCACATGAGTAGGCTTAATCACACACTAGAGTATGACACCTTGGACTATGTACCACTTCGAGACACTTTCCCCGATGAGCATCTTTATTCCATCTCAGGTACGCATCCTTGGTATGCATATTTAGTCAACTACCTTGTTGCCTCTGAAATCCCTGCAAATTTAAAGAAACATCAAGTCCAAAAAGTAAAAAGTGAGTCTTGGTATTATGTTTGGGATGATCCATACCTTTGGCACATGTGTAGTGATCAAGTTATTAGGAGGTATGTTCCTGATCATGAGCTGGAGTCTGTTTTACATTTTTGTCATACACTTTCTTGTGGTGGACACTTTGGACCCCAACGGATAAGTAGGAAAGTTTTGGAGTCTGGATTATATTGGCCTATCTTATTCCATAATGCCCATGTGTTTTTTAAGTCACGCTCTTGTTTCCAACACACTGGGAACATTTCTAGGAGACATGAGATACCCAAACAACCCACACTATTCTGTGAGATTTTTGATGTATGGGGAATTGTTTTTATGGGTCCTTTTCCGAGTTCATTTGGATTTTTTTATATTTTTTTTCTATTGATTATGTGAGTAAATGGGTGGAGGCTAAGGCCACTAGGACTGATGATTCTCATGTTGTTGTGGAATTTGTCAAAGAATAGATTTTTTGCAGGTTTGGAGTACCAAAGGCCATCATCAGTGACCAAGGGACACACTTCTGCAATTGAAAATTTTCTTCCCTTCTTCGGAATTATGGGGTGACACACAAAACATCAACACCATACCAACCTCAAACAAATGGTCAGGCTGAGGTTTCAAATAGGGAATTGAAACAAATTTTGGAAAAAACTGTGCAGCCAAATAGGAAAGATTGGAGCAAGCGCTTGGATAATGCATTGTGGGCTTATATGACAGCATAAAAGACATCCATTGGTATTTACCCATTTTGTATTGTTTTTGGGAAATCATGTCATCACCCCATGGAGGTTGAGCGTCGGGCTTATTGGGCTATAAAGAAATGCAACATGGATTTGGAGAATGCTGGAATCCTAAGAAAGATGAAAATTCAAGAGCTTGAGGAGATTATATTGTCTTCATATGAGAACTCAAGGCCCTATAAGGAAAAATCAAAATAATCTAATGATAGAATGATCCATCAAAAGGATATTCATGTTGGAGATAAAGTCCTTCTCTACTGTTCAGGACTGAAGTTGATGCCTGGTATGTTGTGTTCTAGATAGTTAGGTCCTTATGTTGTGACTAATGTTTTACCATATGGTGAAGTGGAGATCACACAAGAGGACACAGGAAGGATCTTTACAGTCAATGGGAAACATTTGAAGAGATACATTGAGGGACTTCCTACTAATGCAGTGGATTCTATTACACTACATGACCCCATCATCACTTGAGCACATCAGGCTGTTCTTAGCCCTTTAACTTTTTAATTATTTGTCCTATTTAAAATTATACATTTCATGTGCATATATCATCTCATGGGTTAATATTTAGGATAATGAAATATTTTAATTACGGGGGATGGAACCTTTTAGTTTAGTAATTTCAATTTTCTCCTTAAAAAATAAAAAAATTGTGTCTTTTCCAATTTTTGTGTGTTTATTTTTCAATTATCTGTGTGTTTTTGAAACTTTTGAGCTGAAATAATTCTCAACAACCATTTTGAAATCCATATAAATAAGTGAAACAATTTATCGCTCGAAACTATGCTTAAATGAATTCTGAAATGAATTTGTTTTAAGTTCAATTTTTTTGTAATTTCATGAAAAGTACACTGAATTTTGAATCCCATGCCACATCTCACTATCTTTATATTTGAAATAACATTCTTGTGAGGCTTCTAAACCATTATTTTCATATTATTTACATTCACCTAACTTTTTGAGGGAACCAAACCATGCTTGATTTAACTAGAATTTAATTTATTCCTGTCAAAACATGAGGGTTTGAGGTACTTATGTTTAAATTATTGAGGCATTTTTTTGGTATTAAAGCCCCTATTTCAAAGAATATTTTTTTATAATGGCCTACCTTGAATATTTAATCCTTTTAGACCTTAGAAGCCATGAAAAACCTGTTATTTTAGCCACATTACAAGACAATTTTCCATATCCAACCAACTCTTGAAGTGAAATTTCATAATCTAGTTGAGCTTAAGTGTGGGGGAAGCTGTCTTGTGTTGTGCTACAACAATTTGTGATACTTCGGGTGAAAAATTAAATTCTAAAGAGATGTGTTTGATGTTGAAGAAAAAAATTATATTGAGATCTATTCCTTTCTGGAGCTTTCATGATAAAAGATGATGTGCCTTTCTAGAGCTTCTAATATAGGGGGAAAGCTGTGCCTATCTAGAGATTTTACGAAAATCATGTTCAAAGAAGATTGATATTTTTACTGCGGAAATGTTGAATAGTGTGCACATTCCTCTATTTATCATTATGATGAACATGAATCAATGCTATGTTGATTGAGGAGGAGACCATATTTATGTGAAAGTTAGATTAATGCAATTTATCTTCAAAAAGAGTCAAGCCCTCCTCATTCAGCCTCAGAATTTTTTTCACATCTAAATCCTACCAACCAAAAGCCACAGAACAACTCTGAAAAGTCCTCATGATAAACTTGTCCTTGAATCAGATCAGGTAACTATGTAGGAATTTATAAATCCTATGGTGACCCTTGTATGAGTTTGGATGATAAAGACATTGCAAAAAAATTGACATTTGTGTGATAAGAAAAAATTCAAGTGAGGTGAGTGTTTTGTGCATGGGAGGATAAAGGAAGTGGAAATATATTGAATGATATAAATGAAGAACTTGAAATAATGGTTTTTTATGAGGCAATATATCTTTTTTTTTTCTTGGTGTGTAATTGTTTAATTTCAAGGATATGTGTTTTAAAATTGGTTTTGATTTGATATTGATGTTTACTTGATTTGAGATTTTCCCAGGAGTGCAAAAGGGTAAGTGTGGGGGAGTTGATAAAACACTATTTTGTTGAATATTTTATTGATAATAAATGACATAATTTCCTCACATTGTGCTAAATGTGTTCAATTAAGAAATATTTGGGATTAGATCATTCATTTGCAAATTTGATGAAAAATCCATTTTTACCCTTTTAAAATTCACTATAGTATTTTGAGCATAAATATTGTTGTGTACAATATTTTGACTTAAAAATTTGTAATTGTGTTCCTGACTTAATGGGATAAAAATTCTATTTAGGACATGGGAACTGTATCATGCATTTTAGGGGAGTAAATGGGAAATGAAGACAAAGATGGACTGAACTTTCCATACTGGACAACACTTCACCATTTGGGCCGTATATTATTTATTTGGCCTTGATGGACCCCAAATTTTGAGGAAATATCAGGGAAATGATTATGAACAATGCATCCATCTAGAAGTCCGGAAAATTAACGCATTTTTTAGGTCAACTATGCGATGAAAGTGGGATTTAAATATTTGGCCGAATTTCCCTTTCACATTTAATAAAGTCATGTAACCCTAGCCCTCAAAAACCCTATTTAAAGGGAGTTTTTACTCTTTTGGAGGGTTGGTCGAGGATTTGGTAAGGTGTGTTCGAAAGGGTGTCTCTTGGGAGCCCCTTACAAATCTTGTAATAAGTAATGATTTGTGCAAAACTCACTTCCAAAAATGCTCTCCTCTCACACCTCTTCTTTGTATTTCTTTTCTTTCGTGTTTGTATCTTGAAATTTTCTTCAAATAATCTTCTACATTATTCCCTTTTCTTCTTTTTTTAATCTTTATAATTGGGTTTTAATCAATATTGGAGACGATATTGGGTTCTACCCTTTCAATTCATTGCTCATGAAAAACGTCTCCATGATGACCACACCACCCATGGAAGAGTAGTTTTTTAGTGATTGATCTATCTTCTACACTCTTGATTTAATTATTTTAAATAATTGAGATACAGAAATTAAATTAATATGATCCATGAATTTTTTTTTAAATTATTAGAAATTAAGCAAGAAATTAAAAAATTAACACAAAAACATGTGAGATCAAGATTTTGTGTAAATTATGTGAGTGCGATTTTAATCGGTAAAACAAGACCACACGGGATAAATTTGTAGAGTTCAAATATAATCCCTAAACACAATTAATCCTCATTTTCAGAATGGATATGTGCTCTAATTAACCACTGACCATAAGCTATCTTTAGAACAACAATCAAATTAGGGTGCTGCAATTGCGTGTTCCGAAGCTAGCCCAGGGTTTAAGTAATTTAATCTTTTTGGTTAAGTTAACTCTCGTAGGGTTCGAGGGTTAAAAAATTATGGGATCATAATTAAGTGGATATTTATTTAAATTATTATGATGAATAAGTAAATAAAGTGATAGAGTTAGATTGATTACACCTTTTAAAATATTTTCTAAAAAAACATCATCTTGTTGTGCTTTGTTAATTAACTTACATTTCAAAATTAAAAAAAAATACAATCTTTTTCCAGAAAAATTATTCTATATTTATAAACTATAAACATCCCCCATCCTTTCAAGTAGTGTTTTAATTCTATTCTATTTTATTTTTATAATACCTTTAAGAAGTTTTTTTTAATTTACTTCCTTTTTTGAGAAACGACCTTGGTCAGCCACTCTGTTGCACCTAAGCACCCCAAAAACAACTAATCATTTGAGGGTGCCCACGATAATGCTCTTTCATGTGACAAATAAATGGTGTTTATTTTCTGGTTATAGAAAATGGAACCTAGAAGATGCTGTAAAAATTTTCTATAAGAAGCTATGGAAAATGTGGTTCCACTAAAGCCAGATGTGAATTGACAACTTACATAGAGTATTCTGAATGATTTTCATATCATGAAAAGATTAAATAGAAATGATAAACCGTGGAAATTGGATCGTTTGGTTTAGTTTTAGAAACAGAATCCACCAAATTTTTTATGGTATTCCAAAAAAAATGTAGAGGTGGGGCTCAACTGAATGAATACAATATTGTATTTTCTTGGAACATAGGAAGACCTAAGGGTGATTCTGGAAAACTAAATATTGAAGGATATTTAATTCAAATGGTGGTATTTATATATTTACTCACAATTTTCATACATACATATTAAATCTTGAAATAGGAATATTCATTTAATTTTACAAAAACATGTAGGAGGACCATAAATATTTAGTTTCTTTGGTAAAAGGGATAGATTAAAGATAGTTCATATGTGAAATAAGTCATCTCTCACTATGATAGTCATAAAAGTAAGACATATTAGACATATCATACATAATAACATTCATTATAACTTGAGTAATGGAAACAAAAGAAAGGGTGACATCAGTTTCTCAATAAGGCTAAACAAGGGGGATATAAACATAACATTAGCATAATGCGATGAGAGCATGAGAATTTCATTTAAAATATATACCCTTCATACCATTGATCATAAATTAGAGTCATGAAATAAATCTTATCAGTTCATAGGACATGAATAATAACATAATCAAAGAACGTGAGACATGAGAATATAACATTGGTATAAGACAAAGAATTTTGGAATACACATATGAGTATAAAATAATTTCTCTTATATTCAATGATTACCACCAAAGATATTAAAGTATAATGGGTTTAAACTCAAAACCATTTTAGTAGTAATGGTTTACTCTTAACACTATCATAGTGGATATAGTTCCTTACTAAAATGGGATAACTGCCCATTACATTCCTTATTTATATCAGGAGATATCTGTCATTGCCCAATTAATTGGAGGGATAAATAATATTGGGACCTCTATTCACATAATGAAAAGCATAAAAATTTTCGTTAAAAGAAAATAAAACATTTATCACGTCATAAACTATATAAATTAAGTGGGTTTTATAAAAATTTCATTATATAATAACTAGTGAAAAAGAAATAGGTTTCATAAGCATAACCCATAGAAAGAAAATGTATTTCAAAAGCATAACCCGTGGAAAATATTGGGTTTCATAAAAAACATGAAATAAGGATCATAAAACATTTATATAATGAGAAATTATTATATCATTAGATTATATCCCATGTAAATCATAATAAACATTTGAGGTTGTCTTTATTAACTAATATAATTTCCATATAAAGATCACTGAAAAATTATTGATAAAACTATCCTTTCCATATTGAAATGACTTATTTACTATATAAAAATTTCCTAGATATTGAAGAAGTAATTTTATTTTAAAATAACATTGTAAAATTTTAAATAAATATTATATCATTGAGTGGTCATGATGATTGGAAATACCACCGATTTTGTACAAGATAAAGAAAAAAGGCCTTTAACAGAATCATTTAAAATTCAAAAGTAACTCATTAAAAAAATAAAAACAGTGTTCATTTTTTTAAAAAACAAAAATAAGGGTAAAAGGTTGTTTAAAAAATCATATTATAATATTTAAAATATTCTTTAAATCTTTATTATAAAACATGGACATCAGAAAAAAGAGTTTTCAAACAAAGAAAGAAATAATGTTGGTGTTCCTTAAAAACATTATTGTGGACCATTGAGTACATAAAGATAGAAAATTAAAGCGAAGAAAATTTATTTTAATGGTATAAATATAAGATTATAAAATAAATTAGTTTTTTGAGATATATATCATAATATTTTATCACATAAATCACTATCAAAAAAATCTTGATAAAAAATGAGATTTTATGATAAAAACCTTTCCAATTTTGTGACTTATGAATAATAATCCCTATGAAATAAGGAACCTTATATATATATTTATATCCCCTTAATTTTCATGATAATAATAATAAAATACATTCTTGGGTAATATATATATCACACCAAACAATCATGTTGTAAATATGTTATGAGTCCCACAAAAATTGATAAAAGTAAATCCCTACCAAAAATAAAAAATTTATTCATAGAAATTAAAAACTACAGTAGAATAAATTTAGATGAATTATAAATATATTTCAAAACAATAATCATTTATATCATACCATATTTTATTTACTTAAAACCATTTATAACCAGTTTTTTAACAATTCCTTTTTGAAATCACGGTTTCGGGTAATAACTACTTTGATTTTCATGTATGTTTTGGTTCAGTGGTTTTGATCAATATTTTTTTTATCATAGTTCCATAATATATAATATGGTAAAAATGATACAAATATAATATAGAGTATATATATATATATATTAATCCATTAAAATTATATATAGATGATTAATTAAATCTTTCATGGAGGTGATATACCGTACGTACGCATGAACGTTGTTTCAATTTTCTTGATAGATGGAATGAATGAATGGTAAATAATATATCACCTATAAAAAATAATTTTTATTTCCTATATATCTAATATATTCAACACATATATCCTTAATATCATACATTCTAAAATAAATTGAAAAATGAACCACAACGCTTCACGGAGGCTGTAGTCCAAACGAATTCAGGAGTGACGTTATCATTTTCCAACAGATTGGAAGGTACAAAGGTATATTTGATATTTTAATTAAAAGAGTATCAATATTTCATAAATATCATATAAAAAAATTTAATCCATCATTATTTATATCCTTTATTGTTAGTTATGTAAACAAAATTTCATCGATTCTTATGGTAGTAGTCTGTCACACACACAATCGACGATTTCATTTCCTATTTAATGGGGGAGGAAACAGATATAGGTTAAAAAATTAACATGAAATTATATTATTATATTTTATATACTGATTTTTTATCATCATTTTTGAATAATATTTTAATGATGTATAAAAATAAATAAAACAAAAATTCTTAGTTAAGAACGATACATCTTCTTCAGAAAACCTCTTTAGTTTTTCACCAAAAGCATTATTGTGAGGGTTTAATAATAAAAATAATACCTTTAAAACATGGGTATGGAATTAATAAACATATTTGGGTAGTTATTTTATAAACCAGAAGTCTTTTAATGTTTTAATAGTAGAATAGATGGGTTCCTTTTTATAAGCGGGGGAGAGGACAAACATGGAATATTTAAAAAGAAAAATATATAACCACATTTTACACATTCCAAAAGGCTAAATAATTGCGAATAATCAAACCTAACATGATATAGTGTCAAAATATATCAATAAAATTATAGTTGTAAACGTTATAATGTCATTTTAACCCATATCTTTTTAGTTTGACTCCCAGTAAACCCTTTTTTACCTTAATCATGATAATTAAAATTTTACTATTTTTAATATTCATTTTCAACAAAATCAAGTTGAATTTATTTTATAATAATAATTATTCTAATTAAAAATATTGAATCCATTTTTTCTAATTAAAATAATATAAGTGACATAATTTAATGTAAAATAAAACCTATGGATGCGGAGCAAAAGGGGTTTTCCAATGAAAAAGATTTCCTAATTATAAGATGTAATTATATGAAAATTGAACATAAAATTGATTAAAATTAACTAAATATGATTAATAATAATATAATTGAACTAATTTTACTTTTAAACCCATCTAAAAATAAAATGTAACTTGATAATTATTTAAATGAAAAGGATATCCTTAATAAAAATGGGAATTTTTCAGCATTCCTTGAAGAAGTAATCTTTTTAGAAAATTATCAAAAATCACTCCGATATAATTTTGACAGGTGGTTTTCAAAAATTAATTTTATTTTATAAATTTAATTTTACAATAGTGTAAAAAATAATATTTACAATTTTTTCATGAAAAGCTCTAAAAACATTACTGTGAGAAAAACATATTTTCAGTGGATATAAAGACATTACATAAAATGAAGTACATTTTATAAATATGTTTTATTTATATAAAAATATTATATTTAATTTAAAAAATGTGGTTATTATTATTCATACCTCCATTTATAATGGCTTTTTTATAATGGTCACAATGAAAAAATAATAATATTAAGTGCATATTATGGTTTTTTTAAAACACAGTGTTGCTTGTAACACAAGCCATCAGTGAAATTAAATATATTTGTGAAAAAGATTTCAAAAAGTCCCAGGGTGTTATATTATACCACCTTAAAATTAAATCTTCTCTCAAAATTCACTCACTTTGACACAAACAACTGAGGATACTTTTGTCTCAACATATCCCCAGGTTCCTACCTAGCTTCTTCATGTTTGCGGGTTTTCGACAAAAATCTAACCGGGAGAGTGGTCTTGTTTCATAACACTTCCTATCTATGATCTAGAATCTCCATAGGTTTTTCTTTATAGTAAATATCAAGATCATGGTTATGAACTCTGATTTCATTATATCTGAAGAATCAGGTATATACTTCCTCAAGAGAGATACATAGAACACATCGTATAATCGAGAGTAGTTTAGTGGAAGTTTCAAGTAATAAGAAACCACCCCTAATAGATCAATAATATTTAAAAGGACAATATACATAGATATAATATTTATTTTCATCCCAAATATCATTAAATTTATTTCTTTTATAAATTATTAGAAAAACATTCTCACCCGCTTCAAATTATCGGTCATGTTGATGATGGTTATCATCACATTACAATCAAATTTGTGCTACCTTGATGTGATGGAGAATTAATATAACCTTATATATAATTTATTTTACTACATTCATTCCCAATATCATTATTTCTCAAAATTAATCCCATCATGATGGAATTCTATACTTATTTCCAAAGAAGGATTCATAAGGTTCCATCTGGAAGCTTGAGTGAAAGCTATTATTGTATGAAAGATTTACTAGAGGAATGTGTTGATCCCAACCACCATTAAAATATATATAACAATATCTTAGCATATATTAAATGTTTTTAATGGTTATATCAAATTTACTATATGTGGAAGGATGATATACAATGTCGAAACTCATCTTTGTATTCAGATCCTACAGAAAACATTTTCAAAACATCAACGTAAATATCAGATCCCGATCAGATACAATAGAATGTGGTTATCCATGAAACATTTATAATTACTTAATTTATATCATATAAATATAATATATATAGAAATATTATTTGATAGTGATTAATTGTGGTGAATTCATAACGTGATCGACTACAAACCATATATACTTCTTCCTTTTAGAAGTTTTGAAGAGTCTGAAAATAACATCCCAGGTGATGTTTTCTAATTTCCATTTTCAAATGGGTAATGGTTGTAACAACCCATTAGTCTTTTTTATCTCATCCATAATTTTATGACATACTTAGCACCATGATACAAACTCTACAATATCTATCTTTAGTCTATACCATTAGAAATTATCCTTCAGATATCTATAAATATTTATACTTCCAGGATGAATATAGAATGAATAACTATATGCCTCATTTAATAGATCCTTCTTAAAATCAGGTACGTATAGAACACATACATGGTTCATGAACCATATCATTCCATAATATTCATGGTTAATATCAAGAATAATTATCTTCTTCTTCTACATCTATATGTCTTCCTTCTACGTATCTTTATTTTTCACTTGGATAGATTGTATAATACTCATTTGGGAAAGTTAAGTTTTTCAATTTACTTGAATATTTACATATCCATTTTTTTCAAATCCAAAAATATTTGATCTTTTGTGATCCTAATCATGGATACTTTAGAATAATCCATTAAAATGAAAGCATTATACAACTTGTTTTCTTTCCCAAGGTAGTAATGTATTGAGCATTCATTATCTTCAATTAGATCAAGTTGTCTTCTCTAGCACATATCAAACTATTTCTCTATGAACATATAATTTAACATTTTATGACTAATATATATATATATATTTAAACATTATCTATAAGTATAATTCCACAATATATTTAATGAAAAAATTATCTTTGTTAAATCCAAATAATGAGTTGGGAAATTTTGACCATGAAACATAAATTGTCATGAGGAATAAGCTATCACTATATAATTCTATATGAGGAATATTCCCAAAATCTTATTTAATGAATCATTATAGATTTCAAGAGCTTATCCACTATAAGGTAATGTGATCATAGGTGTTCGGAATAATCTTCTCATTAGTTCCTTGAAAATTTCCTTGCATTTATCTATCCATAGAAACTTGACTTCCTTCGAAGTTAACATGGTGAGTTAATTATATATTAATCATAAATTATCCAAAAATGATTGATAATATCCAATCAAAAAAGAAAATTTCAGATCTTAGTCACATTGGTTAGCCTGGTCCAACATTAATAACATCCATGTTTTATATATCCCCTAATATGACATCTCTTGAGATTATATACCCCAGAAAATGAATTATTTTATAGAAAAAATTCACACATAGTAAATTTTGGATAAAATTTATCCTTTCTCAGGGTCTTTAATACAATTATAAAGTGATATTAATTACCTTTATTTCCTTTTGAATATATAATAATATCATCTATAAATACTACCAAAAAATGATCAAGGTAAGCTATAAATACTATATTCATTAAATCTATGAAGACAGAGTTGACATTAGTAAGACCAAATTGTATCACCGTATATCCATACTATCTATACCACTTACAAAATGATTTCTTTGGTATATATTACTCTTTAACCCTCAATAAATGATATCCTAAATTAAGGTCAATCATGTAAATATATTAATCTCAAAACCATTGACCAATAAAGTCATCAATATAAGGAAACAAATACTTTTCTTGATTATGATACTGTTCATATCCTGATAATCAATGTAAAGTATCATCGTTCCATAATTATTCTTAAAAATAGAACAAGTAAATACAAAGATGACACACTCTTATGAATAATTTTATTTCCAATATTCTTTTAAAGTCACTTCTTTAATTCATGCAACTAAATATGTGCAATTTGATAGAGATTATTTGAAATAAGTGTGGCACCAAGTATGAGTTCTATTGAGAATAAAGATCATGTTCAGTGGAAGATTAGGAAACTCTTCCAGAAATATATCAACAAACTTCCATACAATAAGCACATCAACAATGTTGAATTTTTCCCTAACCATCTAAGTTAAAAACCACATATGAATAGGACTCAGGAATCATACAAAGGATGTGATTTCCATCAAAAGTTCATATTTATCATTTCCCTAATAGATGTTATTAGGTTGGTTTGGGATATAAAAAACATGTTATCTTCCATAAAAATTGATATGTTATTTTTCTAGAGAATGAAAATCCATTCAAAATATGATCACAAACCTCAACTAGGGATTATTTTTATACTTGAGATGTGATCATCATACCATTAGGGGTGTTCACCCATAATTCAATATCTAATTATTGGGGTGGAATTTTGATTCCCTTATAAAATTCTTCAAATATAAAAGAGTGGGTATATATAGAGTCAATGAAGAAGTTACCTATTCCAGAGTGTGTGTTAAAAGTACTTTTCACCACATAATTACCATAACCATCCTAAAAAAAGTTATAAAATGAGATTTTCCTTTGTCTATAATCTTTAGAGGTTTCTAACATCAATCACCGTCAATAACCTTTGAATTTGATATCTTGTAAGAATAATTCTCGTAATCCTTTCACTTGAAACTAAAGACTGTTGGTAGTTTATTCTATAGATCTTTTTATCTATTCACATAATTATAAAACTTCTTCCTATCACATTGGTATTTTATTTCCTTATGACCTTTATTTCAACACATAAACCATTTTCCAGTCCCCTAAGATAATTTCCACCATGTTTCCTACGACACTTTGAGTATGAAGGAAATCTCATCTTCTTTTCTCTATGGTTTTTAGAGTTTCATTTGAATTCGATCTTTATTTTCTTATCAAAACCATGAGATTTATGTGTAAATGAAATATAAATTTCCACATTGCTATAATATAAAACAATTTACACAAATATTATAAAGTACCTTATGGGTAACTCCATTCATATATTTTTTTAATCCACTAAAGAGTCAATCTACATTACTTTCAGGTAGGATGATAATTCCAGAAGTATATTTCACAGAACTTGTAAAATTTTCCTCATAGGTACCAATGAATTCAACATACTTATATTTTAGATCAAGTATTTTCTTCTATATTTTCATAAAAAGAATATGGGGAAATTAATTATCGAGAAATAATATCTTAAACTCATCCCACTCCATGGAGTCAATTTCATTTGGTTGCCTCATATTATTGATAAGAATCAACTATTCATCCTCTTATCCTTATAAATGATAGAAACCAAAAATGTAATTTTCAATATATGAACACTAGAAATGGAAAATATATTTTCCATGGTACTGATCCATTACTCAGTAACTATTAGATCATCAGAACCACCAAAATGGTAGATGTTCCTCATTAAGGATCCAACCTAACATTGATCCCTTATTTTATCATTTGGAAGTTCATCATGATTTATTACTTGAGAAATTTCTTTGATGATAAAAATTATATTTTGTATTACATATCCCATAATGTTTGGTTATTCAGGAGGACATCCATTTCTTTTTTTAACATTTAGAATTAACATATTTCCTTCAGGTTCTATCCATTGACTGAAACAAAAATGCCATGTGTGAAATACAATAATCATAGTAGAGAAACAACACAATCATTATAAGAAATTATAGGTTGTCTAAATCATCTTAGTTAATTCATGGCAATCATCTATGAAAATTTTTCATGATGTTTCTTAAGGATTTTGGGAATTTCAAAAAACATATCTCCAAGGAGTTTTAAACCAAGTTTGCAGCAATGACTATTTTTTTTGCAGCAGGTGATGATCAAGTCAAAGACCAATGTTCCCTTTTCAGAGTTATTCACCATAAGTAAAATTGTTCCAATTACACAACCAATTATAGTATCTAGAAAAGGGTGTAATTACAAGGAAAACTCACTCTCTTTCCTATAGAAAAAATTTCACTATATTTTTATATAGTCCTTCTTATCTATAGAATTATCCCCAGGGTTATCACTAAGGCTTTATCAGCATAGTTAAAAAGGTTAACTAAAAATTACCTTAATACCAACTATTGTTACCCACACTTTTCATAAATAAATATTACCACTTAATATATGATTATTAAATTCATTTAAAAAAATTCATGAAGACCATAACAGATTAGTGTACTTGGAAACTAAGATACATAAAAAAATTGTTCATATGTGAACTACATCATCTCCCACTAAGTTATTCATAAATAGTAACCTATATAGTCATATCATACATACTACTATTTTTATAACTTGTGGAAAATAATAATAAGAATGGGTGAGATCAGATGCCCAATAAGGGTAAACAAAGAAGATATTGATATAAAATAAACATAAGGGTATTATAACATGAGAATAACATTTTAAACCCATACCTTTCTTATATTAGATCCTAAACATGATTCAAGACATATATCTTGGTAGTTTACAAGAGTTGTAACATAATTAAATCAACTAACATGATCCATAAAATCAAAATATTGGAATAATACATAGGTTTGAGTTATACACATAATCATAGAAAATCATTTTCTTAATAAACAAGGATTACTTCCAAGAATATCATAGTGGAATGGGTGTACTTCTAAAACCATTATAGTAGTCAAGGTTCAATCCCAATACTATCATAATGGAAAAAAACCCATTACAAATATAGGTTTACTACCCATTATAATAATGTATATCTCATGATATATCATTCGTTACCCAGTGAATTGGAGTGATATATAATTAAGGTTCCACCCATCACAAAATTGAAATAATTCAAATGTGTAACATAAGACCATAAAAAATCATCATATCATAATACAAATAAAAGGAATGATTTTTATAAGAATTTAATTATATCATAAACTGTGGAAAACAAATGGGTTTTATAAGAATTTTCCTTGGAAAGGAAATAAGATTCATAATCAAGAACTATGTAAAATAATGGGTTTCAAAAATATCTTATGATAATAATAATGAACCATATATAGAAATGATAAGTATGGTATCATTGGAACATATTTCCAGTAAAGAATAAGTAACATCCACGTTTGTTTTCATTTAATAATATAACCTTATATAAAAAGATCAATATAACATCCTTTAGGAAATTATCCTTTCAATTTTAAAATCTCTTATTTTAAATATAAAAATTTCCAAATATTAAAGAAATAATTTCATTTTAAAATATTATTTTAAACATGTAAATAAATAATATATCATTTAGTGGTCATAATTATGAAAAATACCATTCATGCTATACACATTAAAAAAATATTCCATTCACATATTCAATAAAAATTCATAAGTACCTATTTTGGAAAATGACATGAAGATTACTTTTAAAATAGTTTATAAGAAATACGAGCATAAAAATGACTTTATACAATAATTTTATATGATTAAAAAATTCCCTTTAATTTTTTTTGAAAACATGCACATAGAAGATAAAGGGTTTTCAATTGAAGATAGAAATAAATATATTTTTCCTCAAATACATTCTTTTGGAAACTTGAGTACATAATGATAGGAAAATTAAGGTAAAGAATTTATTTTTATGAAATAACTATATTTGAATTTAATTAATGAGTTTCATGGGAGATGAATCATAATATTTCACCAATGAAAGAATAATCATAAATAATCCAGATAAATAATAATATTTTATCCTAAAACCCTTACAACATTGGTAACTATTAAATCATTATACCTAGGAATTAATAAACCTTGTATGGATAGGTATTCATTATAATAATCATTAAATACATAATTTTTTTTTATTTACACTAAACAAAAGGAAAAATTGGTGAATATGGAATGTGTCCCACGTGAATTAAAGTGAGAGGAAAAACCCTTACCTCAATGATCAACTTTCTTTGTACACATTCAAAACTTCTGTATAATAAAAATATATGTATTATAAATATATTAAATAAACATTAAAATATATATCATACTATATATGACTTACTTACAACCTTTTATCACATATTCATTAACAATTCTTTGTTAATTCTTTCTTTCTGTTAGCAACTGCTTTGTTTTTCATGTATGTTTTTTAGTTGTTTTTTTCCTTGTAGTTTGATCATAATAACATAATATAAAGTATTTTAATAGTGATATAAATATAATATATATTCATTATATATTTATTTATATTAACATGTTTAATTTATTTATAGAAAATTAATTGCACCATTCATGGAGACAGTAAGTCATATGTAAGCATGAAAGATGTTTCCATTTTCTCAACGGGTGGTATAGAACAAAGGTAAAAAATATATTACTTTTATGAAATCATTTTAATGTCTTATATTTCATATATATTCATTACATATATCCTTATTATAATCCATATCAAAATAAAATGAAAAACAAATCACATCGCTTCATGGAGGTGATAGTCTACATATACACACGAGCGATGTTATCATTTTCCAAAAGATTATAAAGCGTGATGTTAGATGTGATATTATAATTATAGGAGTATAAATATTTAATAAATATAATATATAAAAATTAAATCTGACAATATCTCCATTTGTGGTAGGTAGTTAAAGAAAATGAATTACATCAGTTCATGAGGTGGTAGTCTTTTATACACAAAATTGACAGTTTCATATCCCATTTGATAGAGAAAGAGACAGATAAATGTTATTCTGTAAAAAAAAATTATAATTATATGTAAGATATTAATTTTATTACATCATAATATTTGAATAATATTTGAAGGATTCATAAGAAGGAACAATACAAAAATGCTCGGTTAAGAATGATAACTCTTCTCATGCAACCTCTTTGGTTTGCACCAAAAGCCCTATTAGTAGGGTTTAGTAATAAAAATAAGACCTATAAGAAGTTGGGATTGATGTAAAGAATAAATTTTTGTATTTATTATCTGAAGAAATATTCTATAAAAGTGTGAACAAGAGAGGAGATGTGGTTCTCTTTTATAAGTGAGAGACATGACACACTTTGAATTTTTGAAAATAGAATGATATACCCATATTTTAAAAATGAAAAGCCCAAAATAGATAATTATAGAATAATAGATGAAATAATATATGAATATATCTATAAAATAGTAATTTAACAAGTTTTTAGGACCATTAAACCCTTATATTTTTAGGTTATCCCCCAATACACCCATTTAACCGTGAATGCAATAATTAATTTTTTACTATTTTTTAAGATTCACCGAGACCAAAAATTAAGTCAAGATTATTATATAATATTAATTATTATTATTTCAAATATTTAATCTATTCCCCCAAATTCAATTCCTATAAGTGTATTGTTTTAATTTAAAATTAAACTCCTAGATGTGATAAGAAACCGATTTTCTAAAGAAAACGTTTTCACATGTATAAGAATTTTTTTAAAAAAATTGAACCTAAAATAGATTAAAATAACCTAAATTAGATTAATAATAATTTAGTTAAACTAATTTTATTTTTAAAATATTCATAAAAATAATTTAACTTTTAAATGCTTTAAAATAAAATGATTAGTTTGATAAAAATCATAATTTTCCACTATTTGTAGAAAAATTAATCTTTTAATAAAATTAAAAAAATAAGTATAATATAATTTTGAAATGATGATTTCAGAAATTTATTTTATTTTTTAAAATCAATTTTATATAATTAGAAAAATTTAATTTTACAATTTGTTCAGAAACGTCGATAATTTTTTTGAGAAATAATTATTTTCCATGTATATAAAGGATTTAATAAATTTTTTAATTTTTTATTAATATGTTTTATTTATATAAAAAATTATAATTAATTTTAAAAATGTTTTTATTTCTATTCATACTACCATTTTTAATGTCTTTGTTATATTGGTCGTGTTTAAAACATAATATTAATAGTAAATTTTCTTTTCATCAAAACTAGATGTTGTGTGTAATGAAAGGTATTTAAGAAATTAAATCTATTTGAAAAAGATATTTCATAAACTATCTAGGTGTTATAATTTAGTTATTTAAGTTGGAGCTTACTAGTTACTTGTGTGGTATGAATTTGAAGAGTTGTTCAACAAAAAATTATACCCCTACACATTTGAGATAATAAGAGTAATAAAAAAAATTTCTTAAAGAGAGAAAAACTATCAGTGATAGAGTATGAAGCTATGTTTATAAACTTAGTTAGTTTCAATTTGGAATTAAATTCTAGGGTGTCCTTAAAGGAATTGATATTTTTGTTTTTATTGTGACTATAGATTAAATCAAATATATTTTCCACCATATTACTGATTCTATAGAGACAGTTGACATATCCTATATGGAATAAAGAGATCACGATGGGAATCCTACAGGAGGTAATATATTTGTTTCCACTAGAATGGGTGGGAACAATAGTGATATAAAAAAATTAATAGGGACAACTATTCTCAATGAGCTTTTACACCTCATACTAAAAAGTTAACATCATTTAACAATTCTATAAGATTAAAAAAACAAGTTTATTTACAATGATGTTCCATTACACATAGAAAAAACTAATGAATTGTACCACCAAGGAATAATCACCCCTATTTAATGAAATTAAATATCAATATATATCTTTTTAAAATTAAAAAATAACCAGGTTTAATAGGATCAAATCATCCTTAGGTCTCTAATGCTAAGATGGAATACTTCCCTCAGACAAATTTTTTCCCACATGCATAGGTGAACCTGGACATTTAGATGGACACTTTGGTTTTCCTATTTATAACTTAGTAAATAAAAAATAGATATCCTACAAAAACTGATAAAAAACATTATATAGTTGAAAAGGATATCACGAGCATGAAAACAGTCCCTAAATTGTGTTAGGTACAATTATTTTGAACTCGACTCTTATGCATGACTTTTTTGATACTGGCACATCAAATTCATTCATTTCTCTATAGGTGGTCAAAAAATTGGGGATACATGTTTAAATGAAACCTCATATCATGAGTATAAAGACACTCCTTGGATAGAGGTAGTTAAGAGGATTTAAATTCCCAATATGGTCCATAATAAATGATTTGGTATAGTTTCTTTGGGAGTTTACAGTCCTGAAAATGGATGTTTCTAATATAATATTTGGTCTAACAACTATAACCTATTGAAAATAATGCAACCTAACCTAAATATATTCATCAGGTCCTTGGGCTGTCATGAATCATCAATTTTCCTATAGAAATGTGGTTCCCTACATCGATCCCACCCACGTTCCCAAACCGATCATCAAACTAATGAATTTTAACACTGGACAACATTTTTTATTTTAGTGTGATTTGTCCCCAATCACCAACCCCTAAGAAACATCCAAGGAGGCCACCCATCACAACCACTACTCTAGAAAAACCAAGCATGACTATGGAGTTCCAATTAGTTAATTTATCCTTTTAACACCTTAACATTATGGGTTGTCACATTATCCCCCTTCAGAGTATAATGTCTTTATTGTGGACCATATTTCTCATCCTTGGTAGTCCTATTTCACATCTATATGGGTTCTTGTTCTCATACAAATGTAACAACTGGGACCTACTGAAAACATATCCACCCTCTTTAATATGGTCATTAGGTACTACCCGCTAGGAACATTTAGTTTCTCTGTAGCCTTATGGTCCCCTACCTATGGCCCACCCACATGCCAGAATGGATCAGCATACTAATGTATTTACCCATTGTCTTACACTTGTTTTTCTAGTGTGATTTTTTCTTTACTCGCACATAACATGAGAATCTTCCCAGGATATCACCCATCCTAATCACTGCTCCAAACCCAGAAGGATTAACTGTGGAGTTTTAATCAGTTAATATTCCAAAAATTATGGTTCACTATATTGAAATTAGTCATATCATCTATCCTTTTAACCCTTTATCATTCAAGGTGTAATATTTGGTATGGATTAGATGGTGGGAATTATATACCATATCAACTACTAAATGTTGAAGGTAACATTTACATCCCTCTATGGAGCTCGTTATGTATTCATGGGGGATTGGAATATAAATGGATGTAGAGTGAGAACATTAGTAATATTGGTGGAAAAAATCCACGGATAGTTATAAGTAAGGACCTTGGTTGCTGCCAACAAACTTAGAAAGGTGAATCTTCCTATTCTAGTCGATTGATGTCAGTATAACTTTTTGAATGATTTCTATAGGTTACCCCCTGAATTGGAAATATAATTTTTTTATCATTTGGCTCTGAGAAAAATGTATTATTTCACTGGTTTCTTAGATAATGGCCCCATCAGAGTTTCAATATTTAATGGACAAACATGAATAGTTGGAATGTAAAGGTTTATTAGACCTAGTATGTCTCCTTGGGTTGTACCAGTTTTATTTTTCAACAAGGTGGATTGTTATCTCTAGTGATGTGTTGTTTATCATAAATTGGATCAGGTTATGATTACCAATAAATAACTTATTCCTAATATTTATGACATCTTTGATAAATTAATGGGATCCAAGTTGTTCTCTAAGATTGATCAGCACTTATGATATCCTAATCTTAGAGTTAGATCAGCATATATTCTAATTACACCATTTTAGAGTAGATATGAAAATTATTAATATGTCTTCATTCCCTTTGAAATCCTTTGTTATTGTATGTCATGACAATATTCTGGTTTTCCATCAAAGAATGAGTGATCATGAGAGAACTTGGGAATTATACTAAGTACATTAATGGAGAAATGTTGGTATTATAATTTTTATAAGTGAATCTTAAATACAAAAGTAGTATATTGGGAATGACATTTCTAATAAATATATATCAGTTGAACCAAGAAACATTGATGAAGTAGTCTCTTGGTGAACACCAAATAATGTTTTTCAGAAATGTATTTTTCTGGGATTAACTTTATATTATCATCACATTGTTTGGTATTTATCTAGGATTTATTATTCTATGAACACTTTAAGAAGAAATGGAGTTCCATTTATATGAACATATTACTGTTAGAAAATATTTAAAGAGCTTAAAAAATAATATTACCTTGACACATATTCTAATCACTCTTGATCCAAGTCAGTTCTATGTGGTATATTGCGATGTGTCTGGAGAAATTCTTTGTTGTGATCTCATGCCGAGAGATAATGTTTTTTCATATGTTTTGAGATAGTTGTGAACACATGATAAAAAATATCTGATGCATGAATTGGAATTAACTGTAGTTGTACATGCATTAAAACATTGTGGCAATACCTCTTTAGAAAAAATTCATATTTTTCACTTAATATAAGAGTTTTAAATACATATTTTCTCAGAAATACTTGAACACGAGGTCATGAAGATGAACAAAGAACTTCTAAATATTTTATTTTGATATGGTATACACACTCAGTCAATGGAATTATTTAGAAGATGAATTGAGTTAGAAATCATATAATGAAGAGTTTTAATAAGCTCATGACCAATGAAAACTGATGAGTGTGAATGGATACACACATATAGATTATCTTCTAGTGTATAAAAACTAAATTTTATTCCCAATTAATATTTTCTCTAACTTTATGTATTTAGTGAAAGAGTTTCAGATAACAGATCCTGATTGTATCACCATTAGGTCAGACCTAAATGGTATGGAGACTTATAAAGGCTAGTAAGAGGATTATAAATCCTTACTAAATTTTTGAAAATGGATTTTAGTTCCTAAATATTTGAAGGAATAGATTCCTCCAGCATAATAGAATTCAAAATGGTATATTCATCCATGTATTAAAAAAATTAAGGCAATGATGAAAACAAATTTTTGGTAGTAATGTATAAAACAAAAAATTGAATTTTTTGTGATAAAATACTAAACCTATCATCAGGTAAAAGAAGAGCCTCAAAGATTGATTTTCATACTACAGTATATGCGTAAAACTATATGGATATGGAAATATATTGCAATTTACTTTTTTGTAGGTATATCTATAACATTACAAAATAATAATTATATTTGAGTGAGTATGTATCAGATAACCAAGTAATCACACTTTAAATCTTTCAGATAATAAAAAATAGTAGAGGATTCAACAAATTTTTCTATCTAATAAGAGGTCATGTTTCTTGGGATTTAAATTTTTATTGTTTCTAACAAATATACTAGATTTGATTCTATATTCTAGTTCTCATTACAATTTTATATTTGGATTCAACAGACTATGAGTAGGATATATCATCCAAAAATATATGGGTAGTCATAATTCATAATTTATACATAAGAATATATCCTCAAAGACTATGTCATGAACTATGTGGGCTCGTGGAAAGACCACACGCCCTTGGTGAAGTACTCCTACAATAACAGTTTTCAGTTTCCAATATAAATGGACTCTTTCATAGGTTTATAATGATATAATTATCATTCTTCACTATATTGGGTAGAAATAGGAGAGATATCATTGATTTGATCGATTCTTGTCCATGAGACTATAGAGAAAATTCATATCTTACACAAGAAGATGGCTATAGATAAATTCCCTAAAAATGGTATAAAAAAATCTTCATCGATGATTATATTTCCTAGTGACGTACAATTTCTCCGTGAAAGGTTCACCAATACATGGTTATTGCACCCAAGATATATAGGGAAAGTAAACACCTTGGTATGTGGGACCTCAATAAATTTTTGATAAGATTGGAATAGTTTTGTATCGATTGAAATTACCACTAATATTCAATGTAGTACACAATATCTTCCATATTTCTCTACTAAAACAGTTATAGTGGGATCCCAACCAAGTTATCATTAGGGATATTGTTACTCTTGAGACTACTATGATTTTTATCCATAAAAAAGTTCATATTTTTGATATATAGGAAAAGAACCTTATAAGGGAGATACATTTTCTTTAGTTCGAGTTTTATAGAGGCATGGTCATGTTCTAAAGGAAACATGCAAACACTAAAGGTTTATATCAGAGAAAATAACTTAGTTGTTTAAAGGTAACATTGATCTCTAAATTCTCATGAATATAAATCCTAATAGTGAGGAGAATGTATCCCCAAATATTTAGGTACACCCTAATTTTATGTGATGTTTTAAGTCTAGTAGTCATTAGGTTAGAATATTTTCAGTGTTCATAGGTGTAATAAGATAATAAAATATTGTTTTGATTAAATAGAATCTACATGAAATATTAAAATCTTTAATGGTGGATTCATGATGTGAATTTCCTGAGGAAGACGCCTTGAGTTTTCATCACAACATGAAACTGGATATGAATTATTTTCAAGGGTTGAAAGGGTATCATCATGTAATGTATAGAAACATTCATTATGTGAAACCCATTCACGATGTGAATTTTATTTTTTTGTAAACCAAATTGAGGTAACTAATTTTTCGGAAAAAACTACCTCCCGACCTATTCACAACATGAGTGGGAGATTCACATCACGAATCTATTGGGTCTAACATGTTTTATTCTTTTTATTCCTTATTGAATACTCATTCAGATTCCTACATGTCTCTATCTCATGTTCCAGGGCTACCCTAGGAAATTTTCAATGTTCTTCAACATCTAAACTCTAACTCTAACAAATCTTTGGGATCTTAGTTGTAGAAATAAATGGTTATCATCATATTCTTCCATATTATTTTTTATTTATATATATTTTCCGAAACAAATCCGTAGATTAGTGTGTTTTAATTAGATTAATTTATTTGGATTTGTGTTGATGAGATATTCTTGGGTTTGGATATATAAATGAATGGAAGAGTTTTGATATGTGGAATCAACATAGATATTTTGTGCAAAAAAATCTTGAGGTATATGGATTATCTATCACTATACTATTGTTTAACATGGGTTCTTGAGTTTTCCTAACTTTTTATTATACATGGAATAGAAATAACGTGAAAAAATTCACATGGAAAACACTTTTGTGATTTCATTTTAAAAAGTTTCTTTGGAAAGATGGATTTTATATTTAAATAAATTTTTTAATTCTGAGTTTTGAATAATTGTGTTGGAATACGTTCATGTGTAAATGGGTTGGATCATTGTTGTGAAGTACCACTATTAATGTGTGAAACTAATATTTTATGTGAGGATGTGTTTGTATATGGGATTATATGATTGATTATTCCAAGTAACACGTAATGGTTCTAAACAAGTTTTTGACATATTTCATTGAAGTTGGTTATGATTTTCATATAAAATATGTAATTAATTCTATGATATTTTAAATAAAATGTCTTAACATATTCTTATCTTGGTGGAATGTGTAGGGAAGTCTTTATAGGGACCTAGTATTATCATATATATATATATTACATCATTTCTTATGAATATTAATTACATTACACAAATTCACATCTAAGAACCGTAATAGTTTAGTGTCATTCGAAACATAGAAACACAAACAACTAGTCCATGGGTAAAATAAATTATCTCACAATAAGACCTTCATAACTAGATCTCTTATTAGATATATCATATGTTATAATCTTGTTAATAACTAGGGGAATGTAAACATAATAAAGAGTGAAACCAAATGATCAATAACGGCAAACAAGGGAGATATGTAAGCATAACATGAGCATAAGGGTATGAGAACATGATAAAAATATTTAAAAACTATACCCTACATATAAAATATCATAATAGTAGGTCATGAAATAATGATCGGTTGTTCATAATACACGAATCATAAGGGGATCAAAGAACACTATCCATGAGAGAATAACAATGGAATATGACATAGATTTATGGTATACACATAATAATAGAAAATAATTTCCATAGTAGTCAAGGTTCACTACCAAGGATATCATAGTGGAATAGTTTCACTCACCAAACCATTATAGTACTCTAGGTTCACTCCCAATACCATCATAGTAGACACAATACCTTACTGAACCCAGTTCACTCTCCATTGTAGTCCTTTCCATCACATGAGATATTAATCTTTACCCAATGAATGAAAGGGTGATATAGGTCCCACCCATCTTATAATGAAAAAAAATATTTATGTGTTCCAAAACATTATAAAATATTCAATCTATCATAACCCCTGAAATGATATCATTTTCATAAACATTTCATCATATAATAACCTATATAAAGGAGATAGGTTTCATAATCTTTTCTTCATTACATCAGATCATTACCAATGGAATAAGAAGTGATTTTCATAAGAATTTTGTCAGGATATAAACCATGGAAGAGAAACGAGTTTCATAAAAATCATGCCATCATAATCATAAACCAATTAGAGAAAGAATAAGAATGGTACCCTTAGATCATATCCCCTGTAAGGAATATTTAACATCCATGAATTTCATATTAGATAAAAAATGATTTTGACCTATCATTTAAAACATTACTTGAGAATAATATACTTTCAACTTAGATTTTTTTTTAAAATAAAACCATTACATAAAAAACAATCACAATGAATGATGAGATGTGAGATAAAACCATTACCACATTGGTAACTTTAAATTATAAGTCCCAAGAAGGAATAATATTAAATTGAACTTAAAATATAACGAGGATAAATAAATTCAATATATTTAATTAAAAAGGTAATTTATATACCCCTCATGAAATAAAATTAGTGAATAATATAACTTACATCTCAAGAACGCAAATTGAGACAAAAATCCCTTACTCCTTCTTAAATATTTTGAATCATAATCCCCAATAAATCATAACATCCAATGAAAATTAAAATATCATTATAATAACGGTATTAGTGATATAACATGACAATGTGGTAGTATATACACCACAAAAATCAAATGCATGGTGAATTTTCATATTCCTCTCAGCAATAAAAGTGAGACAAGAAATCCCTTACCGCTTTAGTAATATTCTGAATCACAAACCACATGAAAGAGAGATTATAAAATGGATATATATATCAAAATAATATTAAGGATAATAATTATAAAAAACAATCTTGGGTAGTATATACACCACATAAAATAAATATGGGGTTAATATGGAATGTGTCTCACAAAAGTAAAAAGTGAGATGAAAATCCCTTGCCTTAAGTCTTGACTTTGGTCGCACTAATTCAAAAATCATGTTTCATAGATAATTTTTTTTATAAATATATTAAATAAACATATTTAAATATATCATACCACATATGATTTTCTTATGACATTTTATTACCCATTTATTAATATTTCCATGTTAAATTCACATTCTGAGAAAAAACTACTTTCTTTTTTGTGTATGTTTTGAATTTTTATTTTTGTTACTCTTAATTAAATCAAGATTTATCTTATATAGAATGTATAAAATAATATAAATATAATAAATATTCATTATAAATATTTTTATAGTAATTCATAAAATTTAGTGAGAATGCAAGACATGTAGAATATTTTTTTTCTAAAGCATTAAAGAGTAGAAAAATGAAAAAAAAATTAACATTAAGATACTTATGTGACATAAAGTTTCATTACTCCATCATGGAAATTAAACTAAATTTTTATAACATCATCAGAATCCTAAAAATATAGATCATGTAAACCATAACCAAAAATCCTGCAGAGATAGAGCATACAAAAGGCAACACAACAACACTTTATTAACAGTACAACAAGAGAAGAACAAAAAATGAAATCAAAGAAAGAGAATGGGTTTACTCCCAATAAGAACTGAGTTAAAGTCTTTAGTTAGACATTATTTAATCATAATGTTTTTTGTTTTATTGAAAACATTCAAAACCACGGTTTTCCTCCCATGCAGTGCTAGTTTTAAAGTCCTCAACCAGACTAACCTAGAAACAAACTGTAATCACTAGGTGGATGTGGTTTCCCTAATAGGAAACACCCCATGTGTTTGGAAAAAAAATTAATTGAAAAATTAAATCTATGGTCACCTAATCAGAAGTAGACTAAAATGAATTTCTCAATAATATCATAAATCCCTAAACAACACCCAATGGAAGTTATTGCAAAGAGATGCAACAATTCATGCTAGGAGAGGGAGTTAGCTTACTCTATTTTCGTTCAATCTTCTTTCTCTATAATTGAATTATTTTAGTTTACATAATAGAGACAGTGTTAGGATAATTCTTCCAGTTTGAGGTTAACAATCAAATTTACTGGTTATTCTCCTTCTTCTTCTCACTATCATTTTGTATGTGATCAGAATTGATCGGCAAGATCAACTCTGGTTGCATTAAATTTGCAATGTAACACTTTCACTTAATCATTATACTCTACTATAATTTAGTGAGTCTAACTGTGGATTAATTTCCTTAAACATGTTAATTGAAATAAAAATAATATAACTTATGATGAGTAGATTATGTCTTCTTTTTTGGACAAGAATTTTCAAAGTTGATTAATATTGGAGTGGCTAACTCCAAGATTTGTCGGCTTGTGTGGTTTATCTCCTAGAGAGGGAAATAAATCACTCATCTTTAGGGGTATTAGTTTTAATCACTATAATGAGATGGAATGTTTATAAAACCTATATAATTGATATTTTTTCTTAGCATTTTACTAGATTTTTCATTTATCAATGTACTATATCTCTGTTTCTCTATGATTTCAAAGATTTATAGCTTCAATTTAGTTTAGATACATGATTTGTAATGTTTTTTTCACTTCAAAACTTAATAAATAATATGAAAAAATAAAAAAATAGTAAATTTACCCCACTGCTGAGAAATGTGGGATCTTTTGAAAGATTTTATAAGAATTATGGTCATAATAACCTTTCTTGTGGGTTCGACCATACTTTCCACATATACAATAGTTTGTAGGCTTATAAATATGAAACATTGACTGATTATTTTTTTACCTTATTAGATATTTCATTTTTGTTTATGGGATTTCTTGTTATTTTATAGTCTAAAATCTTTTTATTTTGTTTATTATTTTTGTCTAAAAATTTAAAAATATAACATTAACTAATTAACTAATTAATTCTGATTTTGTACATTAAATAATATATTTTTGATTTATCTTTTCTTGTATTAAATTTTTAATAATTTATAATAACATAGTTTATAGATGACTATCAACAATTCATTAATTTTAATATAAGGTTATAAAATTATTTCATTTATTAAATCTATTTAATTTAATTTTTTATTAACATAATTATTTAATAACAGAATAATTTTCTATCTACTTTAATTAATTAAATTTGTTACAGTAACTTTTATAAATAATATAACTTTGTTTTCGATGATTAAATTTTATTTTTACTTTTTACAATTTAGTTTCTTTTTAATTTTATGTATTAGTTTAGTACTAATTTACATTTAATTAATTGAATTAAATTATTATTTAGTTAATGTTTTGTTTGTTTCATTTGTTATTATTAGGTTTTTAAGTTGTTTATTAATGTATTAATAGATTTTAGTTTCGAATTAGTAATCAATATGTATTTTAGTTTATGTTTTTTCTGCATATTAATAAATTTTATTTTTGTAGATGTTCATGGTGACACCATTTTTGTCCTTTATAGTTCATCCTTTATGGTGTTTCCTCACACCGGTTTAAACCCCTGCCCCTTCCCACTTTCTACAGTGGCACCATAACCTTTTCCACCATAAATTATCCTCACAGTCTCACAGTGTCTCTACCACCGTAACTCCCCTTTATACTGTAACTGACCCCTGTCATCATAACTGTAATACCGCTTCCTTGTTATTGTTAATGTTTCATCCTCATCATGCCCACCGTAACCCGCTTTCACTTCATATCACCACTATTCAACCCCTCTCACCATCACATTTCTCCAGCAACTAACTACACATGTCATTCATACCTCGATTCATTAACAACGTCACAACCACAATTTTAATCAATAAACCTTCAAAAACTAAAACAGGATCCCAAATGAAAAAATATATATTATATATTCAAAATCAAAACCCATTATAAATATGGTTTTAATAATGTTAGATCCCTGTCTCGGCCAAGTTCCACCATGCTGCCAGATTTGAAGATGAACTCTCATCATTCACCACTGATGATAACCAGGTCGTCGCTATACCACTATCGCCATCAGCAGAAGTCTACTAATCCGAGGAAGATGATTAGGCCACCTGGAACCTACTATTTGAGAAGAATGACATTGCCTATGGATCATCGCGAGGTTGAGGTATATCGGAGCAAGTGTCTGAGCCGAACAAGGTGTCGTACCATTACAGGAGAAACCAATTCTGCCACTGTTGAAACACATTACTGTGGATGGAGGGTGGAGCACTGAAACTGTTAGGAGCAACTCGAGATCTTTGAAAACCGTTTGAAGAAGAAGACGCCGCACCAGCTGTTGGAGCTGAGGGAGACGCTGCTACTGCTGAAAAGAACTCTATGCCGTGTCACTGACACTTGAAGGAGGAGAAGAGGCAGATCTCTAGGTGGGGAGTGGTTTCATCGATGAAGTTGGAGGAGGTGAATCCATTTTATTCATCTCTGGAGGAGTAATAGGGAGATGTGGGGCTTCTTTTAGAAGAACCAGATATGAAGATCCCACTGCAGCAACAAGATTGGGGGGAGAGAACTAATTAACATAAAAATAATAATAAATAATAATATAAAAATAAAAGTAAATAAATAATAAATTAATCATATAAATATAATATAATAAAAAATAATTTTTATACATAACTTTTATAATATTAATAAATAGATAAGTCATAAAATAGAATATAAGTCCAACTAATAAAAATTTATAAAATGTAAATATAAACAATCATAATTTATAAAATTATTAATTAATTGAAATCGATATTTTAACACTTTAATTTTAAAAAGATAAATATAATAATTTAATTAATAAATTAATAAATTTAGATCTAATTTTAGAATGTAAATAAGTTATACTATTTAGTTATTAATAACACATACACCAATTTAATAACTTATTAATAATAATAAATTAGAAACATAATAGTTTATTTATGTTAAATATTTAAAAATTAATTAATTATCATTATAATATTATTCAATTAAGTAAATAATAATTAATAATTAATCATTTATTAATTAACTTTACTTATATTTTTAACATGTAATATAACATTAAATTAAAAAAAAATCTTTTACTTTTTTTTTGTATTTTCATTTATTTATTCTTTTATTCTAATTATGTAGGTTCACACAAGGTATGGGAAAAATTTTAGATTCACACAACTAACTTACTCGGAGTTAGTTACATGGGAAAAACTAGTGCAACTTTCCAGTCATGAAAAAACACACGTGTGCGGTGCTCAAGTGAGGGACTTTTGATTTAGGTGGAAACATGCGATGACATACCGTAGATGATCAAGGATACCAAAGTAGAGTGGTATGAATTTTTAGGAGAAAACTCTCATAATTATACCACGATCTCACCATTTTGAGATCGAAGACTCCCGAGAGATAGCCGAGAGGTTCTGGAGAGCTAGAGTCCCAAAAGAGCGAGCAGCATTACATGATCTTCGTCATCAGGGAGAGGAACCTTATTCTTCTATTTTTAATTGTTTTACTCAGTATTTATACTCTTATATTGAATATTATACAAGTATAATTTTTTTTAGAGATCTTTTACTTTTTATTGGTTATATTTTCTTTTTTTCCTCTTATTTCTCTCAATGAGAATCTGATTCTTTTAGAGAGGTTGAATCTTATTCTCAAATATTAAATTGATTCCACATAATTTTGATCTCAATTTAATACTCAATTATCTTTTGGTGAAATTGATCATCGAGGTTGTCCATCAAACTCTCAATTCAATTTTTCATCCTTAAAAACATTTGCTGAGAAATAATTCTGTTGATATATTTTTATCATTATGCATATTGTATGTATTTGAAGCGGAAAACACAAATAATTTATAGAATAGTGTGCTAATATTCTAGTGAGGAAGCCTTAAACATGAATTTTAAGGTGTGAATACCATACAATAAAGAACATACTTTTAAAGCAATATAATTCAAATCTCTTGAGCAATCATTTTGATCAATCCTCAGCACTCCTATTCCATTGCATCTCTACTGTTACTTTCACTTTTCATTATTTTGGTTTACAGTTAGTTTAGAAAATAGGAAATCATTAGAAATGTTTGATTAATGCTTAATGAAATAAATTAAATGTAATATAATGTAAGAAGATGTTTTCTCCAGTACTAACATTTATGGGGATTTAAATTTCAAAAAACCTTAGTAATACTCACCTGCATTCTCTGTGGATCGACCATGCACCACTGTGATAGTGTAGGTTTATGAATATAATTTTGAGGGTTTTGACGACCTTCAGCCTCATCAGACTATGGCATTGTTTTTGGGGAACACACACACACACTGTGTTTTCTTAAGGTAAAAACAAAAAACAAAAAAAATATGCAATAAAATATTGTGAACTAGATGATACTGCTTGTGTTGTTTTTGAAAAATATGCATCACTATAAAATTTTGTTTGTTTAATATCACCTGGTTTTTGTTTATAAATGGAATTTAATGAAAACGGGGATCAAACGGGGCCTCGTTGGGTTTTTTTGTGACTATTATGGGAACACTATCTCGAAGTGTGTCTATAACCAGCAACAACAAATTGATTACATTGACGAAAATGATTATTTTGTGCCAAGTCTTAACACCTTAGCTAAAATTGACATTATTGATTCTAAATTAGACTCTACGGTATAACTATTGAGAACATGGTTATCTAAAAACCCATGATATTTAATTTAGATATTTTCAAGAGCAAGATCAAAGAATGAAAAGATTTGAAAACATGGTCTTGAAATTAAAACAAATGGTTAAAGAACACGTAGAACCTAAAATAAATGAAAAATAAAATGTGTATAAAAGATTTAAAAATCAATTGGAAGAGGAAAGTGATGGTGAAACTGGGAAGGAAACCAGTCTCTTTGAAATATCTGATTCTGTTAAACTAAATATTTAAATAACCAACTCACTGAATCAAGTGAATAACATTGAAAATATAAAAAATAATTTTAATATTGTTAATTTGGAAAATTATAAAGATGAATTGAAACACATTGAAAACGAATTCCTAGTTCTCTTCATAATTCTTACATTGGAGAAAAATCACTGTATTTGATGTTTTGAGAATGAAGTTACATGGGTTGAAGTCAAACTAGAAAATGAAAATTTGAATGTTAAAAACTCTTCACCAAACTTTTCTAACATTGTGAATAATTTGTCTGAACAAAATATTGGGAACACTTTGGATGTGAACCTTATGCTGGAAATCATAGAATCTAAAAATTTTTGTAATTGAACTGAACACTGCTCTTCCATGTTTTGAAGCTGTAAACCAAATATGTTCTAAAATGTTTTTAGATAATGAGGATGAGGGAATGATATTTGAAGAAAGACCAACTGATCATTTTTTATTTATCTATTCTCATATTAATCAATTTTCTGAATTGTGTGTTGAAATGGAAAACAATGATGTCAAATATGGAGATAAATGTTTAAATTAAAACAATCTAGAAATAGAATTTATTGAAGTTGAATTAAACATTACTCCCCCTGATTTGACCTTTTTCAATTACACTACAGACATTCTTTTGGAAAGGGAGCTTTGTGAACATGAAATATAGGTTTAACACACATGTGAAAAAGGAAAATTTGGGTTGTTAGAAGTAATAGATGTTCAGTTTGAGTAAATTGATGAGGATATTTTGTAAGAGATATACAACATATTTATAAATGAATCTATTGGTGATAAAATAAATTCTATTCCTTGTTTGTCACTTCCTTCCTAGACTGTGAAGGGTACTGAGTCTTCCCATGATACTGATAGTATTCTAGAGGGGTAATCAATATTGAGATCTATTTTACATGATTCTGTTCAGCACATTAATGAATCCCCTTTTGGACCTACTAATCAGGATTTACCCATTTTCACCCTTGAATGTGAATTTGTTAATGTTGAAGTTGAAGAAGATACATGTGTGGTAATTTTTATACCCTTTAAAGCATCTAATACATTTCTTTCACTTCGTAAAAATGTTAATATTTTCAAATTTGAAACAGTTATGGTTATTGAGAGAACCATGCCCATAACTGTTAATGGGTGTTGTTTACAGATTTATGCAGTTATTAAGAAATTGGTTTTAGTATGATTATGCTTAGGTGCCCATTGATTTAATTTTTCCCACTAAAAAAATTAGGTCCAAACACATTTGGTGGTTCTTATTAAAGAAAACACATCCACATAGTGACTACGATTAGTTTCTAGGTGAGTCTAGCTAGGGGCTATAAACCTAGCGTTGCATGGGAGGCAACCCATGGTTTTTCTTTTTTTTTAATAAAACACAAAACATTATGATTAAATAAAGTCTAAATAAAGACTTTAACTTAGTGCTTCATGGGAGTAAAACCATGTTCTTTCTTTGATTTTATTTTTGTTCTGTTCTTATTTTACTTGTAATAATGTTCTGTTGTGTTTCCTTTTGTATTCTCTATCTCTGCTGGATTTTTGTTCTTGGTTTACACACTCTGTATTTTTTGGATGCTACTTTTTTTTTATGAAAATGGAGTTTAATTCCCATGATGAAGGAGTGATGAAACTTTAGGTCAGGGAAGTATCTTAATGTTAATTTTTGTTCCATTTTTCTACGCATTGAATGCTTTATAAAAAAATCAGCTACATGTCATGCATGAAAAATTATGGTCTATTTGTAACTGCATTAAAAAATTCTTCTATCTAGGTGTTATATTATTTTAAAAAATCTATTTGTATTAGAAAATTCTTATACATGTGTACTGAAATTTCTATTTCATTTCTTCAACTGTATAAAATTATGATGCATGTTTTTCTACTGAAATTAAGAAATTCTGCATATGTTTAATATTCAGATTGTATTGGAATGAAAGTCTGCTATATATCACTGTGTAAAAAACATTCTTCATGTGCTTCACTGCTAAAAACTGAATTTCATTTCTATTAAAATCATCTATTTATTTAACTTTAGTGTGTGTGGGGGTGGGGAGGAATTTTATGGAAGGCAAATTTTGTTTTCGATCTTCTTTAGGTTGGAGTGTTTTAGTATTCATTTTTATCCTCTATTGAACACATTATTGAACCCAATTTGTTAAAATACTAACACCCAGTTCACGGTACACCTCACATGTTACTTTTGAGTTTCATTGAATGTTATTCATTGGACATAAATGTAATTGCACGTACATGCATGTGAACCTTCTGTAAATTTATTCATTGTGGAAAACAATACTTCTTGAACATCAAAGAAACCCTTTATGCATGTCTTAAATCTATTGAAATATAAAATCAGTTTTGAACTTTAACTGTCAAATTGTTCATCTCTACTTTAGAAGTCAACATTGGGTCAATGTTGGGTTTTATGTGTGGAGGATGAGGTCAGTTCTTGATTATACTAAACTGTGCTTAATTTTAACCCCATCAATTCCCAATTCTCTTAAAACATTTAGTAAAAAATGGTTAATTTTTTTCAAAATTCTTCAATTATTTTTCAAATGATTATTGCTTAAGAATAGTGTCTTGTTGGTAGTTTAGAATTGTTTTGAATCTAAAATTAATAAGGTTGGATTATTGTTGAGTGATCTTGATGGGTGGTTTAATGATATCTAGTTTTAGGACTACTTTTGAGAGTGATATGGTGACCTGTTAGTGGAGTTATGATCCTAATCTTTGGAACTAGAAGATTGACTTTGATTCTAGGGAAATTATTTCCATTTATTTATTAAGTTAGTCACCTTAATGAGCCATTGTATAGGGTTTTCATAAAAATGTTTTGAAACTAGAGTAATTTGGGCATCTAAGATCCCATGGTGAATCTCTGATACCCTAGATGCTGGGTGTGTTTTTGTTTACAATAAGCCCTCTGTACACTTTAAATAAGTGCATTTCAAAGCGCTTTACACATGATATATGGCTTGGGAAAAATTAAATAAAGTGTATAGGGTCAAATACGAGTTCATTAGGGTGAGGGGAATGATGAATTCCAGATGAAGAAGGGGTCAATTGGTTTATATGAGATTCATTTAGGTTGTATCAATATGGTGGCTCAAATATATATATATATATATATATATATTTTATCTAGGATTGAGTCAAAGTAAAAATTTCTTCTGATGAAGTTTTTATTTCCATATAAATTTAACCACTTGTCACTCTTGGAATTAGAACGTGATTCTGTACTGATATGAGTCACTAGGCAGTATCATATATGAGGCATGTCATATACATCGATTGATGATTCATAGTTTTCAAGATTCCCCATTGATAATTTGTTCTATGTAAGATTCATATAAGAATTTCATTTTTTGAAAGACTATTTACATGTTTCATTCCATTGTTTCAATTTGCTGGACATGTTACATATTGGGAAAAATCTTGAATAGAATACTTTTGTTTTCAAAAATAACAAAACATTAGATTGTTTGAGGAAAAAAAATGATTAAGTGAGGCAATTTGACGTGGCCTTAAAAATACATGTTTTTTCAACATATTTTTAATTAATTTTAATTAGTATTTTTTTTTCATTTATCATTATATATTAAAAAAATTATTTTATTAATAAATTTAATAATTATTTAATTTTTATAATTAATTTTGTATTATTAAGCTTTAAATTAGTTAATTTATGTTTTGTTTTATTTTATAGTCTAAATTTTTTTATTTAGTTTGTTGTTTATGTCTGCAAATTTAAAAATTTAACATTAATTAATTAACTTATTAATTATTATTTCCTACATTAAATAATATACTTTTGATTTATCATTTCCTATATTATTTTTTTAATAATTCAGAATAACATAATTTTTAGATGTTTATGAAAAATTCATTAATTATAATATAAGATTATAAACATACTTCATTTATTAAATCTCTTTAATTTAATTTAATTAATTAACATAATTTTTTAATAACATAATAATTTTTTGTATACTTTAATTAATTTAATTTTTTACAGTAACTTTTATAAATAACTTAACATATGTTTAAAATGCTTAAATTTTATATTTAATTTTTATTATCTAGTTGGTTTTTAATTTTAAGTTTTCGTTTAGTACTAATTTAAGTTTAATTAATTGAATTTAATTATTATTTAGTTAATGTTTTATTTGTTTCATTTGTTATTATTATTTTTTTATGTCGTTTATAAATGTCTTAATAAATTTTAGTTTTTAATTACTAATAAATATGTATTTTAGTTTATGTTTTTATCTTTATATTACTACATTTTATTTTTTTAGATGTTCACGGTGACAACATTTTCTCCATCACGTATCAGCCTTTATGATGTCTCCTCACTCCGGTTCCAGACCCTGCCACTTCCCACTTTCTACAGTGGCATGGTAACCTTTGTCGCAGTCAATTCTCCCCATGATCTCACTGTGTCTCTTCCACCATAACTCCCCTTTACACCACAACTCATCTCTAGCACCGTAACTGTAATACCTCTTTCTAGTTCTTGGCATTGGTTCATCATCATCATGCCCACCGTAACCCGCTTTCACTACATATCACCACTATTCAACCCCTCTCACCATCTCATTTCTCTAGAAACTACCAACACATGTTGTACTTAATTGACACCATCACAACCACACTTTTAATCAATAAACCTTCAAAAACTCAAAGTACATCATAAATCTTGAAAAACATTACAGATTCAAAATCAAAACCCATTGTAAATGTGGTTTTAATAATGTTAGACCCTGGTCTTGGCCAAGTTCCACCACACTGCCAGATCTGAAGACAAACTCTCATAATTCACCAATGTTGATAACCAGGCCGTCACCGTACCACTATCACTGTGAACAGGAGTCCACTAATATGAGAAAGATGATCAGGCCACCTGGAACCTACTGTTTGGGAAGATTGACATCGCCTCTAGATCATTGTGAGGTTAAGGTAGACCGAAGGAGGAAGAGTCTGAGCCAAAGACGGTGTCATACCACTATAGGAGAATCCAATCCCACCACTATTGAAGCACAATTCCGCGGATGAGGGTGGAGCGCTGAAGCCGTCAGGAGAAACTCGAGATCTCTTCAAACTGTTTGAAGGAGAAGACGTTGCACCACCTGGTAGAGCCAAGTCCTACGCCGATGCTACATAAGAGGACTCCGCTCCATGTCACTAACTCTTGGAGGAGGATCTGAGTCTGAGCTAGAGGAGGTGAGCAGTGTCTTCAATGATGCTGGAGAAGCTGAATCCATTCTGTTCGTCATTGGAGGAGTAGTAGGGAGCTGCAGCGCTGCATTCAGAAGAACCAGATTCGAAGATCCATCTTTAGCGCCATGATTGGGTGGAGGAAAACTAATTACAATAATAATAATAATAATTAATAATAACATTAAAATAAAAGTAAATAAAAAATTAATTAATCAAATAAATATAATATAATATAATCTAATTTTTATATATAACTTTTATAATATTAATAATTAGATAAGTTATACAATAGAATATATGTCAAAATAATGAAAATTTATAAAATGCAAATATAAAAAATCATAATTTAAAAAATTATTAATTATTTGAAATAGATATTTTAACACTATAATTTTAACAAGTTAAATATAATAATTAAATTAAAAAATAAATTAATTTAGATATAATTTAATAATCTAGTTAAGTTATCCTATCTTATTATTAACCACAGTTAAACTAATTTAATAACTTAATAATAATAATAAAATAAAAACATAATAATTTATTTAAGTTAAATAATTAATAACTCATTAATTTTAATTATAATATTATTCAATTAAATAAACAATAATTATCAATTAATCATTTATTAATTAACTCTAGTTAACTTTTAACAAGTAATATACCATTAAAGTAAAAATATAATTATTCTAGTTTCATTGCATTTTCATTTATTTGTTATTTTGTTCTAATTTTGCAAGTTCACTCAAGAGATGGTAAAACGTCCAGATTCACACAACTAACTTACTCTGAGTTAGTTATAAGAGAAAAACTAGTGCGACGTGCCAGTCACGAATAAACTCACATCTACAGTGCTCAAGTGAGGGACTTTTAACTACAGTGGAAATATGAAGTGACATACACAATATGGCAGAGGATACAAAAGTATAACAACATGAATTTTTAAGTGAGGACACTCATACTCGTACCATGATCTCACTATTTTGAGAGCGAAGACTCCCAGTAAATAGAAGAGTGGTTCTAGAGAACTAGAGTCACAAAGGAGTGAGCATCAATACTTGATCTTAATCATCAAGGGGAGGAACCTTCTTCCCCTATTTTTAAATGTTTTACTCAGTATTTCTACTCTTATATTGAATATGATCATAGAATAACTTTGTGTGTTCAAGAGTTTTGGCTTTTTACTGGTTATAATATCTTCTTCTTCATTTTATTTCCCTCAACGAGAATCAGATTATTTCGGTGAGATTGACTCTTATTCTCAAAATCTTAAATTGATTCAGCACTGTTTTGATCATAATTTCAAACACAATGATCTTTTGAAGAGATTGATCATCAAGGCTATCCATCAAACTCTCAATTCAATTCTTCATCCTCAGAAACTTTCTGTGATAAAGATTTTTGTTGATATCATTTAATCATTTTACTCACTACAATTTTTTGAAGTGGCAAACATAAAAAATTTATTGAACAGTGTGTTAATCTTCAAGAGAGGAAGCATTAACCAAGACTTTTAATTTGTGAATTCAATAAGATTAAGAACATACTTTTAAATCCGCTGAATTCAAATCTCTCACTACAACAAATGCCGGTCCTAGCGGCGGTTTTTTTCCGGTTTAGCGGCGGTTTAAACCGCTGCTATATTGTGTGGCGGCGGTTTACAAAAACCGCCGCTAAGTTTGGCGTCGGCAATCTATTAGCGGCGGTTTTTTCGATTCCGCGGCGGTTTTAGAAATGTGTCGTAGGTCCGTCATTTAGCGGCGGTTTCTCTTCATTTAGCGGCTGTTATATGGGTATCTTATTCGCGGCGGTTTTAACCGCCGCTAAATTCAGGCGTTTGATGCGCCTATTTTGCGGTGGTGAATACCGCCGCTAAATATCAACATAATATGTTTAGCGGCGGTTAAAACCGCCGCTAAATTCTGCCCAGTTCATCATTTAGAGGCGGTTTTAACCGCCGCTAAATGATTCCCGGTTATTTAGTGGCGGTTTTAACCGCCGCTAAATGCTCACAGGTATGGCATTAGCGGCGGTTAAAACCGCCGCTAAATGTTGAACTGGAAAAAAAAAATATATTGGATCTGCTCCACCACTACCCTAAATTTTCCAAAACCACAGCCACATCTCACCCATCAGCCCCACATAATATCACATCCACACATATTTGTAATGTACAACAGCTTACAACATTATTACATCATTACCATTTCATATTCCATCACTAAAAGAATACTACCACAAACCACTACACACAAAAACCAACATCCTCATAATAGTGACCATAACATCTCTTACCATAATAAAAACCAACATTAAAAACACCATCCCTCATAGACAAAAACACACCATAACAAGAAACATGTATCTCACTATGAGAACCAAATTCACCCATAACACGTCCACAATTAAAAACAAATTGTGAAACCAAACTTGTTGGTTCCATCATACTTCAAACCCCTTAAATCCCACACAAAAAAAGATGAACAACAGACAACCAAATGTACACAAGAATATATTTCAAGATATATGAAGAAAATTTCACATTAATTCATCATCTCATGTGGTTGTTTTTTCATAATTATCAAAATTTTCAATGTAATTGATTCTTATCAAAATATACCTATTATTCCTTTTTCGATGGATGAGTTAAAATAATCATCCAAAAGAAGATTTTATAAATAGACAAATAATACATTCAGGAATCACAAGGAAGAATAGAATGATACTGTGGAATAATAATGAAAAACCAAATATCTAGTAACCATATTTGAAATCACGGATCACGTAAAATCCATTTCAAAATCAATTAGTTATTTTTTCTTTGATTTATCTCAATTACCCACCCACATGGAGAAAACCACGATAATTTCATAAATGGTAAAATCAATAGAGATTAAGGACACCCTAATAGAATATACTATAATTATTTCTACACAAAAAAATGGAAATGAGAAGGAGATGTAATAGCCTATATATACCAAGGTAATGCTTTGATCAGTAACACAACCCATTTAGAGAATGGAGGAATAATGGAGGGGGACTAAAAACAACATCAAACTTCACATCACGGTGCAATCAAATGAAGAATGGTAGTAAAGAACATACCTAGAATTGCATGTTTGGGGAGTCCATGTCCCATATAGTGGACCTAAAACCTCATCCATGTACAATCATTCTTAATAATGTATTTAACTGGACTCCTTGATTTCTATATAATGTTATGAAATCATTATTCAATATATGATCACATATCCTCCCTAATATTGGGGATACATTGTGACAATCACAATATTTGACCCTCCACCAAAAGGATTTAATGATTGTATACATAAGGAAACATGAGAAATCAAGAAAATGTTAGGACATGGAAATGTTTGGTGACAACTATGTGTCATAAATGTTACATATACAAACCAACTGTTATCATACTTGTTCAACACATCAACAATACTACTACTCATCATCAGATGCTGCATCGTCACCCTCTCCACCTTCATCTCCACCACCTGCTTCCACCTGTAAGAACATTATATTGAAAATTAAATATTGTTGCATATTTATAATAAAAATTAAAACCAATAAAAGTTTGCAAACTAAATGATTTTGATTTTTTTGTGATTTACCTGCTCACCACTACCCGATGCACTACCACCGGGGGCATATCTGCTCATATGCTGACGTATTTCAAGCAACTCTTTCTGCAAATCAGATATCTGATTCCCCTGCTGGTGAACTGTGTTTCGTAGAGCAGACATCTCCCTCTGAGCATCTTCAGGTATGAAATGACTATAACCAGGAGTAGATGAGGCCGAAATCCCTGATGGCATGCGAAAGACCTCAGATGGTACGGGTCCCAAACCCATCCCGCGCACTCTACCAGGATGCTCCTTCCCAAGGACTTGACCAACCGGGTCATCCTGGGAGACTGAGTAGGATTTCCCAGGATTGGCGTCCCATATTTCTTTAATTTTTACCTATAAATCAAATATCAATATATATTAACACAATAAAAACTGATATTAAGTTATTATAATAAATAATTGACTTCATACCCCAACTTCTCTGGCAGGTTCATTAACAAAATTTCCATCTGTTTTTTTATGAACATCCAGCCACAGTTCTGTTCGGGATGCTTCATGCCCTAAACTCTGTGACTGCATTAAACAAAGATAAATCATCAATCAAATATGTTAAATAGATAATATTATCTTATAAATATTTAAACTAATTAAAAGATTACCAATGACATTCGGCTTCTTGAAAAGCTTTTTGAACCCGCAGTGTGCGGGATTACCTGCTTCGCCCGGTTTGAAGCATTCTTTCTTGAGAGATCCTGAAATAAATAAAATTCAATTTAACAGTATTGTATTCAATGTCTATCTCCTCTTCATCTACATGTATAAATGTAAAATGAGGATAATATAATAATATATATTTCAATACCATCCGCTTCTCATCACGATGTCTATCGACAAAAACCTTCCACTGTTCTTTCGGTACCCCACTGGGTATCTTCTCATACATCTGCTGCACGGTCAATAAAGAATCATTGACATCACACCACAACCTCCATTTGAAATATTTCCATTTTTTCCAAGATTTTTCAATGTCCACTTCCGTGCTATCACATCAGCAACGGTAAAGTGGAAGAACATCTGTATACAGAAATTCATTTTGAATATATTAGTAAAATGACATTCAATTAAACCATAAAGTAATAAAATTACCTTTATCTGAGAATCATAAACTTCATTTTTCCAGTTTGGAGGCATATGCCTCAAATCATCATACGAAATAGGCAGGGAAACGGGCTCCGCTGCCAGCTGACCTATAATCTGACCAAGTAAACCTACGGCGTCATCCGTCGGGACCCCATAAGAATCAAATGGCACCACTATCTTCTTGCCATGCATGTTCCAAACATCAGAACTTTTTATGTCTCTTTCCACGGTTTCATTGTCTTCATCTGCAATGAGCAAACAATTACTATAAACAAAATGAAATAAATTTATTTAATTAAAATTTGTACCTATGACTGCGACCCTCCAGAATGTCCGTGATGAACTGGAGGGGGCGTGTCGCTGCCCCGCTGCTGAAGCTCCTGTAGGGGGAGGCGATGACTCATCCTCTAATGAGGCATCCACTGATGGTGTCAGAGATGGTGCAGGGGGAGATGATGCCGTGGGGACAGACGGATCATCTGTCGCAGAAGAAGAAGGAATAGTGCACCGCTTCTTCCTTGGCATTCCTGTCATTTAATCAAATAAAATTAAGTTCAGAATATATATTTCAAAAAAATTATGCAGAAAAAAAATTAAAAATGATAATAGATGCCCAGTATTAACAAACAAAATATATATAACAATGATAATGAATGACTATAGAAATGAAACAAGTAGTTGCTGAATGAATAAATAATTGTACATACAATCATTTTCCCCTTCAATCATGTCGGTTTCCTGCTCCATTGCTTCATCCACTTCATTCATCCTTGCTAGACCAATATTTTCAATATCATGATGGACAAATAATTCTGCTTCCTGTTGTTGATGAAATTCAATTGCAGAGGTCAAATCTTCCACTTCATCACCCATATCATACAAATCTCTTTGTATTATGTGAGTAACTACACTCCACCCTTCATCCAGAACATCATTCACATAATATACCATTTTTTCCTGCAATGCTAAGATATATGGATCATGCAGTTCACGATCACCAACATCCATCAAGCGAGAGAAGTTTACAGAAGTAAATTGCAAGGAATCTCTTTTAACACCTCTGATAAAATCGACCCATTTGCATTTGAATAAAACAACAGAAAAATGCCCGTGGTAGTTTAATTCAATAATATCATGCAGCTTTCCATAGTATTCCACTTCAACAAATGTAAAAATACCACTATTCTGTGTTTTCAAACCCACTTCTCGATCGACTGTACGAAATCTAAAACCATTCACATTATAAGCGTTGAACTTTCTAACTTGTTTTATAGGACCTCTAGCAAGAAACTTCAAATCTTCTGAAAAGTCAGCTCGAGTATCAGTATTCATGATCTGAAAAAAAAATATAATTTAATAGATTTGAAAATTGTATGTGTCAAAGTAATATTCGTATTTATTGCAATATTTATAAACTTACACGTCGTGCAAACCATTCTACCAGCTCTTTATTCACAGATTTCATTATATCTTTTTCATTTCGTGTTTGGCTTCTCATTCATCTCTTTGTTTGTATCCTCAACTCTTCAATAAATGGATCTGCAATTTCACTATTCAGCAGCACATATCTATGTGCCTATAATAATTCCAATTCTGTTAGTGTCGCGTATGAGGTCCTCCCAACTGATCGGCCAATAGCAGGAAATATTTTTGATTTCTGATGCATTTGAGATTGATTTGATGTGTCGTCAACACGTCCAACTCGAGTAAATCTTGTCTCAATATCATCCAAATATCTGGAACAAAAGGTGAGACACTCCTCGTCCAAATAGCCTTCAGCAATAGAGCCTTGTGGTTGAGCTTTATTTCTCACGTATGCTTTCAAATGCCCAAGATATCTGTGAAAAATAAGAATAATATTATGCATTTATTTAAATGCCAAAAAATGTTTACTTAACTGGAAACATATAAATAAAATACCTCTCAATTGGATACATCCATCGATAATGAACGGGGCCTCCTAATTTAGCTTCATCAACCAAATGCACAGTTAAATGCATCATGACAGTAAAAAACGATGGAGGGAAGATCATCTCCATTGCACAAAGGGTCAATACAAACCTCTCCTGTAGGTTGTCAAGCTGAAATGGATGTAGAGATTTCTCACATAACTGTCTAAAAAATGTGCAGAAATGGAGTACAACAGCAGTAACTTTTTCAGGTAATAATGTACGCAATGCCAATGGTAGTAACTGTTGTAACAAAACATGTGAATCGTGACTTTTCAATCCATATAACTTACGATTCTTCAAGTCAACACACCTCGAGATGTTACTCGAATACCCATCAGATACCTTCACATTCTTTAAAATTTGAAGGAACGTATCTTTATCCCTATTTTTCAATGAAAAAATGGCCGGAGCATACTTTTCATTCTCATCTGGCCAGAGATCACGTTTTATGTTCATTACTTGTAAGTCTTTGCGAGCATTGAGATGATCCTTCGACTTTCCATGCTCATTAAGTAATGTGAAAATAAAATTATCACATACATTCTTCTCAATATGCATCACATCAAGATTGTGGCGCAAAGAATTAAATTCCCAATACGGAAGTTTGAAGAATATACTTTTTTTCTTCCATTGTTGCGTTCTGATTTCACTTGACGATGCACTTCGCACTCGTTTTCCGCTATGATTCAAATGATGAACCTTCCCAAATTCTGTTTTAACATTTTCAAGCTGTGTCAATATTTCAGAACCGGTTAACAACTTTGGAGGTGGTCTACGATCAATGCAACCATTAAATTTTGATTTGTTCAGCCGAAATCTATGAGATGCATCAAGAAATCTTCGATGGCACAAGAAGCACCATTTTCTACTGTGAGGTAGCCGTTTGGGCTCGAAATCAAAGTTACAAACGGGACAAGCCAAACCCGTATAAGTGTTCCAACCAGATAAATTCCCAAGCCCAGGGAAGTCACTAATGGTCCACATTAAAGCAGCATGCATTTTAAACATTGTTTTAGAAGAAACATCAAATGTCTCAACACCGTTGCTCCATAACTCCTGCAATTATTCAATCAAAGGCTGCAGGTATACATCAATATCATTTCCAGGCATTTGTTTTCCAGGAATAATCATCGAAATGATAAAAGATGTTTGTTGCATACACATCCACGGAGGCAGATTATAAGGGATCAAAACAACTGGCCAAATGCTATAACTCGTACTCAAAGTCCCAAATGGGTTGAATCCATCAGCAGCCAATCCCAATCGAACATTCCTAGGATCAGCTGAGAAATCTGGATGTAATGAATCAAATGTATTCCATGATTGGGAATCTCGTGGATGTCTCATTAACCCATCATTGTTATTATCTACAGCATGCCACTTCATGTGTTCAGCGGTTTTTGATGACATGAATAATCTTTGCAATCGAGGCTTCAAAGGAAAGTAACGCAAAACTTTTGCAGGTGTGTTCCTTTTCTTCTTCTCTGTGAAATTATGTTCAGTCATACTTCCAACATCACCCTTTGAATGCCATCTAGAAGAAGAACATTTCTTACAATTCTGTCTACTTGAATCCTCTCCCCAGTAAAGCATACAATCATTGGGACACGCATGTATTTTTGTATAATTCAGACCAAGCTTGTTAACAACTTTTTTCATATCATAAAACGATTCTGGGATTTTTGCTTCAGGAAATGCATCACGAATCAATTCCAATAACATGGACATTGCCTTATTTGTAATTCCACATAGACATTTGATATGGTACAACTTCAGTAGAAATGAAAGCTTTGAATATTTCAAACACCCACTATAAAACTCTTGATTTCCATCGTCAACTAAATCATGAAATTCATTTTCCTCACTGAAGTTTTCCCTTACATTTGGCTCCACAAAATCAAGAGGATCCAATGATATGTTACAATCTTGATCTGCTTGTGTTACAGTCTCGGAAACATCACTTGTCACGTTGCAATTTGTAGCACCCTCTTCTGGTTGTTCTGATATGTTTTGATGCTCATAGTGGTGTCTTGCAGTGCCGAATGCATCATTTATGAGGTTTTGCATTTCATTTTCCATTGTCGAAGAACTTGGGACCTCATTCTGTGGATTAACATCAGTCCTCAATCTTTCTGTATTGTTTGATTCTCCATGCCAAATCCAACACAAATATTGCTCAGGGAATTGCTTCAGTATTAAATGTTCATAAACTTCATCTCTCTTCAACCATGTTCTAAATTTACATTTAGGACATGGACATCTTATTCTCCCTTCAACAGATCGATTAGAAATTGCAAAATCTAAAAACCCATTCAAAGCCTTAACATATTGAGATGTGTTCCTCAGTAATGTGATCCAGCTTTTATCCATGTATATCACAATGTACCTACACAAAATATACGATAGTGTAAGATTACAGAAACATAATATAATAAAGATGAACCATTGACCATAAAGTATGCATAATATAATAAAGATGATTCATTGACCACATTTACCATTTCAGACCAACTGAACAAGTCTGGTCCATAGGAGACAGCGTCAACACCTCATTGAGGAGCAATAAGAATATCGGGATACACACTTATCATAACACCATCGATCACACATTTATGTTGCCTCAAACAACACCCCTTTGATGTGTGATCTAAACTGATCATAATGCATTTTAAATCAAGTTAACTACATTCACTGAAACCATTTTCACAATGGGTAATGTTTGTTTTATTGTTCTAGGGAAATCTAAATGGCCACATTTAAGTTTTGGGGTTCATCTTGTGATGAAAGCATGAGACATGGTGTTTGAATTTCTTGAATAAATTAGTGATAATGACCCTCCTAAGGTGGAGAGAATTATGTTAGTCATGGAAATGTGGAGAAAACTGTAGAGTGGATGTGGAGGAATCAAGGTTCCAAATAGAAACCTATAAGGGACATGTTTGGGGGTTCTTAGGGAAGGCCAGGTGGAACTTCGATATGGTGTGTGAGGTAAATTAAGTAGGCCACCACTAATGGTTTCTAATGCATAATATAGTCCATGAATATAAAACAAACAATAGTTGTTGTACCCCTCTCTCTTGGATTTTAATGATCACAATCACTCTATTTGTGTTCTAACTTGTTTTCAAGTGTTTTTGATGTTAGGAAAAATATTTCCTAGGAGCTCGCCCAAGAAAGCTGAAAATGGATTGACTGAGTCTACCGGCCAACTGGTGGATTTCCACCGGCCAGCCGGTATGGGCACCGGCCCGCCGGTTCCTACCCACCGGCCAGCCGGAGGAGCCAGGCAGTAGGCTTTCCCACTGGCTGGTGTCACCGGCCAGCCGGTGGATGACCACCGGCCAGCTGGTGAGACACCACCGGCCAGCCGGTGTGCCCAGTCAATCCTTCTGGTGGATCCTAAACTGCAGAAAGTACTAATTATGGGTGCCATTTTTCATTGCTACAATCCTGTTCTTACCACTGTGGTCGGACGTAGCGTCATGGATACTTTAGTTCTTCCTCAAGATAAAAAGTGCTTTAGCTGTAATGGTAAAATCTAGATTTTCTGCAAAGGATTACAGTGATCGTTTGGCACTTCATCTGATTTATGAGAGATGGAATGAAGCTGAAAAGAAAGGTTCAGTGTATGAGTATTGCTGGGAAAAAGTTCATCATGTGGAAACTTTAAAGACAATTCATGCTATTCAAAAGTAATATTTTAGAAATGCTGGACTGTTGGATAGAAATGCGGGCTGGTCACATGATCTTCGATAAAGCCTGTATGGTTTGTTAAGTCATGCTATAACCATGAGGAATGGGTTATCCATTTCCACTTGGTTTATTCTCCCCCTTTCCTTATTTTTTCATTGAATTTACCCCACCTCTTGTAAATCATGGTTAGGGAACACAATAACTACTAACTGGGCTCTGATCGTATTACTTGAGCTGGATAGGCACTTTTTCAACCTTTTGTGTCCTAAAAACCCTGGACACCCCAAAAACTGTTCATACATCCAGTAAACATTTTGATATCCCAAAATTATCTATTTAAAGTAAAATTGAAATGAGAAAGTACCTGAAAAAATCATAGAATATCATACCCTCCCTAACATGAAATGTCTTAGCTTTGAGCCACATTTCAAAGTATCACTAAGCTTTGTCAGAAAAGAGATTGAACCACTATGCCTACATATTCATCTCCCCTCCCATGTCTCTTCTTTAATGGTACTATATAGTAATAAAAGCTTTGTTAAAAAAGAGATTGGACCACTATGACTACATATTCATCTCCCCTCCCATGTCTCTTCTTTAATGGTACTATGTAGTAATAAAACTAGAACAAAAGGTACAATACTACCTTGTAAAACCATCCCATTGTGATCCATAAAATGAACTAGATTCTCTTAAAGGTTGATTCGACCTCCAACAAAAATTCAGCCACATGGACTCTACAGAGAAGTCTAGGAAACATCACCTAAAATGAAACATAAAGAAATAATTCACATAAAGTCATACCATCATGGAATATCCAATATATTCCCCATCGGCCCGATCCTCTTCACAACACATTACTCAAAACGCTTGACACCATCTTACCATTTTTTCAAAACATTATCTCTAAAAAAAATCACACGATAGAAAACTCACTTTGAAATCATGCTTTACACCTTAAAACACATTTTAAATGTTTAGGATAATTTCTATCAACCACATTGGGAGATACATTCTGAGAAATAAAACCAATAATATATATAAAAAGATATACAATATTCAATTGATAAAATAATGAATAATAGATTAAAAAACATCCATGCTATCATGGAATTCAAATAATGGTAACATGAATATGGAAACTACCTAAAACTCAAGCCATGCTAAAATAGATGATGGAATCTCAAATTTTAATATTTTCAAATGCACACATATTCACCTTAACTTATATGTAATGATACCTAGTCCATATATACATATTAAGGTGTACAAATATGTATAAGGGATCTATACATATTTGACTATACTTTCATATACACCTTTTCAATGATACACATATTCATTTTCATATACACATATAAGCACATATAGCCCCATGATATATATTAATACTTTCGAGGTTGAATATATATAAATGGAGAACTTATATATAGATTCTTAATTATGAATACACATGTAATCCTTTGATGATGACAGCTCAAACCTGCCAAAATGAAGACCAAAACACACTACAACGATATTTGGAATATAAAAATCACAATATCCCTAATTAAAATGTGGAAAAAATAAAAATTATATATAAATAAACCTGAAAATTATGGTGGGAGGACTGAAATTATGGTGCGGGGGTTGCCGGAGGCCGCGGGGGGTGTGGCGGTCGCCGGAGGGCGCGGGGGGCGCGAGGGGCGCGGGGGCGCGGGGGTCACCGGTGGTCGAGGGGGGGGTGCAGGGTTCGCCGGGGGGGCTCGGGGGCCGCGGGGGTCGCCGGAGGGCGCGGGCGTCGTCGGAGGGTGCGGGTGTCGCCGGAGGGCGCGGTTGTCGCCGGAGGTAGCGGGAGGGGGATCGGGGAAGAGGGGAGGGTTTGTGAGGGGGATTGGGGAAGAGGGGTACGCGATAGGGTCGGCGAAAGCGTCGCGTATTTTCAAAATAGATTGGGTTTCGCGGCGGTTTTTAACAAACCGCCGCTAAATCTTTCACTGATAACGTTTAGCGGCGGTTTTGTGAACCGCCGCCACAAAACCGCCGCTAAACACTGTTTATGTTGTAGTGTCTTGAGCAACCATTTTGATCAATCCTCAGTACCCCAATTCCATTGCATCTCTACCATTACTTTCACTTTTCTATAGTTTGGTTTAAATTTAGTTTAGTAAATAGGAAATCATCATACATTTTTAAATTACTACTTAATGAAATAAATAAAAAGTTATAAAAATTAAGAATATGTTTTCTCCACTGCTGACATCATTGGGGATTTAAAATTCAAAAAACCATAGTAATACTCACCTTATTTCTCTGTTGATGTACCCTGCACCGTTGTGCTATTGTAGGTTTATAAATGTAATTTTGAGGGCCATGATGACCTCCAACTGCATCAACATCCTTAATAATTTCATTGTAAAAGATGAATGAATCACCTCTCTTTGAGAGACGGTAGTCCACCGTTCACACGAGGGATGTTATCATATTCTTAGAAAATGGTAATCATGAAGTTATTATGAAATAATAATGAAATATTCATAATAATGTCATAAATGTATTAAATAAACAATAAATACTTCATTATAACTATCATTTAATGTTTTTAATGGAAAAAATAATGACATCAGTTCCAGTAGTGGTTGTTTGTTGTACAGACAAACAACGATTTTGTAAACCAATTGATGGAAGTTAAGATTATTTTAGGTCATGAAATTAAAATATAAAATATATGTATAATTAATATATATATTTTATTATATAATCATGGTTTAATAATAATTTAATTTTGTGGCTGAATAAATAAAATAAAAACACTCGTTGATAAATGCTCCTCTTTTTCGGGTATCCTCATTAGCTTTGCATTAAAAGCCTTAGTTGGTTAGATTTTTTTCCCAAAATAGGGTTGCTAAGATGAGATACTGGATTTGGAAAAAGTATTTTTGTAGGTATGGCCTAAAACAAAAAGTTTTTATGTTTGGGAGGGGAGATGATAAGGGGTTCTGTTTGATAAGTGAGGCGAGTGGCCCATATGTATTTTTTTGAAAGAAATAATTCCAACCATGTTTTGTTCATGTTACAAGGAACCAATAATATACTATTATAGATCATATAATAGATATTTTATAATTGTGGCCATAAAATGAGTTTTGGAAAAGATTTTGTTTATTTTTAACCCTTATCTTTTTATTTTAACCTCATGCTAAACCTATTTTTACCTTACCCATGATAAATAATTTTTATGGTTTTTACAATTTATTTCATTCAAAAAATTATGTTCATTTTATTAGATAATATAAATTATTATTATTCAAAATATTTAATCAATTTTTAAAAATTATATTCATATTAGTGTAAAATAATTATTTAAAAATATTCCCACAGACACGATGAGAAATTGGGTTTTCAAATAGATTTTTTTTTTAAAATTTTGAATTGTTTTTATATCATAATTGAAATTTAAGTTATTTACAATGATATAAATTAGATTAATGGATATTTATTGGAAATAATTTTTATTTAAAACCAATTTCAAATATAATTTAACTTTAAAAATAAATTATATTAAAAGGTAGTTTTCAATTGAAATTTATTATTTTCACAATTCATCAAAAATTGAAACTTTTCTAAAAAATCCCAAAAAATAACACAAATAGAATTTTAACATATTTATTTTAAAAATGATTTTTTTTTCAAATTAATTTTCTAAAATTGTGAGAAATTAATTTTATTAATGTTCACAAAATAAATAAATTTTTTTGAGAAAATTGTATTTTTAAAACATATAAGGAATTTCACAAAAATAATGTACTTTTTTAACAATATATTCTTTTTATATAAAATAATTATAATTAATATTTAATTTTTTATTACTATTCATATAATTAAATTTTATTGTCTAGGCTATAATGGTTTCGTTTAAATAACTATATTAGTAATATATTTTGGTTTTATTAAAACTCCGTTTTGTGTGTAATGCAAGTTAACCCAGTGTTGTGTTTAGGAAAATATTTACATGGTATTATGTGTATTGAAAGATATAAAATAAATTTAATTTATTAGAAAAAAATAATTAATAAAAACATATAGTGTTATAGTATTTGGGTATTATCCGCTAAGTGTTATGCTCAACCCCTACCAGGCACATTAGGGCGTTTATAGATTTTATCTATCAAGATATTGGGAAGGGGAATGTTTCATTCTTCACTAGTGGTATTATTTTATGTAATTTATTATGTTTTTGAATATGTATATGTGGGTTTCTTTGTCTTGGCTGGGTGTGGCACCACTTTAGTGCTAGAGTCTTTCTACTTTGGAATCTTAGCCTTAGTCTCTATTATATATTTTCCACTGTTACATTTATATTGATATTTTTTTAATGAGTTTTGTGGTTTATTTACTATGAATAACATTGTATTCTTGTTTTATATGTCATTCATGGAAGGTTTTTTGGTTCTTAGGGAAAATCATCCTCCAACGTTTACATAATCTATTAGAATTTATTTCTAGCCTTCGGAGTCTTGAGGATGTAACCTAAGGTTAGTTAAACTCCATATACCCTCATGAAAATGAGTTGGGGTGGGATGCTACAACTAGGGTTAAAGGGAGAGATAAAAATACAAATGATAATGTATTAATGTGTTTAGTGAATTATACCCTATTGGGTGGAACTGATTCTTGCGGTGAATCATTGATTTTTGATGTGAGTCCCCAAGGTTTCATGAACACATAAAAAGGAGTATCCTCAATTAATAAAACATGTACGAACCTTTAATGGTTGTGGATTATATTAAAATCATAATTTTTTTGACATCCTAATCCTAACCATGGAATACACACAAAAACAAGTTCACATTTTGAATTAACCTTTCATAGTGTGAACCGGTTCTGTATCCAGTGCCTAGAATAGCTCCTTTAAAAAATCCTTGAGATAATATCAGAAACCCTATGCACCCAATGTACAAACTATTAAACCATAAAAATCCATTTTACCTTAACCAGTATTTTACATTTTCTATCATTAAATTATTCAAAAAAAATTTATATAAGAGGATAAAAAATAACTATGTGTGTCTAACTAATCATCTTAATTTTTTTTATTAAATAACTAATTTATAAAAATATCTCTAATTTTATAAGATAAAAAATATCAAGATACCCCATACTTATTCTAGATCCTTCAAATATTTAATGTAAACAACATATTCGACTCCTTAATGTTGCAATCCCATGATCCATCACTAGAATGTGTACTTCATGTTCAACCTATCATATCTCAATCAATATTTATCTTCTATACAATTATAATTCCTGTGAAATATATAGTTTTTATAATATAGTTGTTACTATATATGAATTTATTTCTATAAAATTATACCTAAAGTGGAATCTATATTAGGTTTATTTTGAACCTATAGTTATTTTAAGAAATTTAAAGTCCATTTACTAGGATATCCAATATTCTATCAATTCCCTTCGTTTATGAATCATCCATTAGGTTTAAAGGTCATTTAATGGCGACCAAATTAAAACAAATTATACCTTACAACAAAATTTTCTTTTTTTAATTGATATTTTAACCTCTATAAATTATAATAAATCACTTGATCCTAGACCACCCATTTCACAACTAATTATTCTCAACATATTTTACAGATCAGAGATTTATATTTTTATTTACAATAATATGTTAAAATATTTTAGAAGAAATTAAAAATGAATTCCAAGGATAGATAAAGTCTTATAGGAAATCCTAGCCTCAAAAATTCATTTATTCATCTAATAATATTTATCACATGATTGGGTAACAATGTATCTTTAGAAATATTACAAGAGATAATTCTTCTGAACAATAATATATCTCATGCTAAGCGTATTTTTTATAGAGGCTTTTGAAGTTACCTGTCATCTTGAGCACATCCATGTTCTTGTACATTTTTTTAATGTAATATATATGGAAATTTTCATGAGTAAAGATATATCTAAAAAATAATTACTATGTTTCACATAAGCAGAAAAATCCATTTTTTATACAGATTCACCTTTTGGATATTCAAGTTAAGATTTATTTAACACATAGAATTTTCTTTCTTGCATAAGAAAGTTTCATAAGTTTCATTACTAGACTAGAAAATTTTTACCATTAGGTTTTCCCTTCATAGAGATTTATATCATATTCCTTTTTTATGATGATTATTTCATTTATATAAAATGGATGATTTTATCATATGTGTATCATGTTTTATGTTCACTTAATATGTACCATTATTAAATATTCTCCCATTATAATGATGACCCCTTATAAATTATATCATATCTATTAATAGGATTACATATACAATTCAATAACATTTGTTTCTATTTAGAATTATTTATATCACCTAAAAATTTAGGCATAAATTTATGTCAATCATATCTAATATGACTATAGGTTAGTTGAGTGGATAACACTTTATCATAATCAATATTATAGATTCACTCAATATTTGTACCTCTTGTATCATAGTATTATTAGGGTATCCCATCTACGTTTAAACAAAAAATCATTCCAAATATAGTCACTTAATCCTTTAAAGTTCACCTATAACCAACATGTTCTACACAATATTACCCATGGGAATCGACCTTTAGCATGACCTACCTAGTTGGATGATCATGGTCTTGGAATGCAATTACATTGGGAGGAAACTAATACTTATTATTTTTATCAGGGATTTATTATATATCTATAGTATATCTTGTATTCTATTTATATGTATAAATAATTCAAACTATTTAGTTTTGAATCCATATTACTTATGGAAATTAATATGTTCAAACCATATAGATGTATAACTCTTCAAAAAACTCATATATTGTGTTACTAACTCAAATGAAATGAAATGTATGTTTAAAAATACTCAAATGTATCAAATTTATATGGAATATTAATCATTTTAATATAAATTCTTATAATTAAATGAAATAAATAATCACAATAAGAATAAGCATGTATTGATTGGTAGTTAGCCCCCACTTTTCTAAACAATGAATAAGCTCACAAACTAGTGATCAGTCCAAACGAAATTCCCTATACCCATTTTTATTTATATATGATCGACCTAAATTATATAATAATTCTATCCCATAATATTTATAACTTATAATTAACTTCTTTATTCAATCTCATAACCTATTATAAGTCAAATTTAAGGTTGAATAATACTAGATTAATTATCAGACCTCGCATGTGACACCTTATATAATGTATGATTATGTATAAAAGTAGTTAAACTATTTTAATTAAAGCATATATAAATTCATAATATAAAAAATTTATATTATTTAATAAATATGTATTAACACTAAATAAATTAATATTTCATCAATTTATGCATGTGATATACATTTATGAGAATTTTATATACAAATCAATTATAAATGCTTTTAAATATTTTCAGGCACTATAGATATTTTACAATTATAAAAATATAAACATTTTATATTTATTTCTATGATGATCTCCTTCATATTATCCATTTATATGGAATTTATATAGTATGTGATATTAAAGAAATGTAAAAAATTCATACTCCAAATCTATTACATAACCAATTTACATAATCAAAATATCATAAATTTAATATTCTTTAAATTTTAATCATAACAATTATCATAAATCCTTTACCCGTGGTTCAGTTATTTTCCATAAATATGGCCTTTTTAATTTGAACACTTAAGAATTATGAAAAATTTATAATTCAATAAGGGCTCCTATTAATTTCTTTATCTTATAATTTATAAGCATATTATAAATTACCATAAAAATTCTATAGAAAAATTTTATATTAAAATTATAGAGCTTTCTATATAAAGGAAATGTATTTAATGTTTATAATTTAATATTATAGATATTTATTTAATACATGTTTTAAAAACATTAATTAATTATTTATAAAAAAATTTAATTAATTATTTTTTAAACATATTGATAAATTAAATAAATATTATAAAATCATTTTTCTATAATTTATAAATAATTTATAGATTATATAATTCAATTTATAATTGAAAAATAAAAAATAAATTCTTTTAGACTATATCTTATTCTATAACTTATCTTTGTCAAAAGTCTTAATATAGTGTAAAACCGATATCATAGATTATGATAGATTTTTGTGGCTTATGATAAATAATTATGTCACTATCAGCCACATTTTATGACATATCTAATTCATAAGCCACATTATAAAAAAAACTAATATCATGGTTTATGATAGAAAACAATGTCTTATGATAGATCCTTTAGTGTCTAAGAATTCATATTTTATAGTATAAATTATATCATATTATTAGTACGTTGCTTTGTTTTATATCAAGTAAATGATTCCCTCAAAGGCTATGACTCCCTATAGCATACACTATGATATAAAAAAATAAAGGTTTTTGACCAGATCACAAGAAAAAATATTATATATCATTTTGTGTGGCCCAATCATGGATTATGACATCCTATGTTTTAATCCAATCCATAGTTCAAATTTTATATTGTATTTATATTATCTATTTTGAAATAAAATTTTCAAATGAAATTTTATATTGTTCTTTTATATATCAAATATGATATCTAATTCATCTTAATTTTAGACATGATTTTCAAAATTGAGAAGAATAAAATGATTTCGATACCATTTATGGGTTTTAAGGGTTGAATAACACTTATTATAGTAGAATAAATAATTGATATAACCTACCCAAGATCACAATTCAATGGAATATAAACCATGTATAAATTAAAAAAATAACACATGTGTCTACTTATCATCATATTTGGAAGAATAACATATCTTTTAATGTGAGTTAGATAAATATCACAAATAATTAAATAAGAATATCCTTCCTTTTATGGTGTATCTATGATAATAACTTAATAATAAAACATTTGGGTGAGTTTATCATTAACTCCATGTTATTAAATTACATCTCAAGGAAAACGAAGAAGGAGAAGAGAACTTCTATTAATGAGAATCTATAAGAATCATTGAATCCATTTTTTTACTCTTAAACCTATTTATTTAGTCCTATGAGATGTTCCCTAATCATTCATGGAATTTACTCCAATTTTATGAAATTTTTTATTGGATCTAATTGCTACAAAAATCTTAAAATATTTAAAATTTCTGTGAATTTAACATTTAAATGCACTTGATTCAATTCTACAATATATTTCATCATATGAATAGTTTCTAATCAATGATTTCTTTGTCAAGATGATGATAACATGTTAACATTTAACATTCTTCTTACCAAGTTAATCATATGATATGATTAACCAATATCATAACCTTTATAATATTTCAATATCCTATATTGTGAATTAAATAATGGACATAATTTGATATCTCATAATTTAACCATACAATATTCCCCACCAAATGATAAAATATTCCAGGTTTCTATAAATGGGGTACACTAAAACATATATATATATAATGATATAACTAAAATATATTTTATTTCTTTATTTATTAAGAGCAAAACTACCTTGCATACATCTACAATTAACAATGAAATAGTTCTCAGATTTTACTATGTTTTATAGTGTTCATGTTATAGTCTATTGGATTTTGGTGTTTGGGTATCATATTGTTTTGGTATTTTTTCATTATCATAAAAAATTTGTAAGCTTTCCAAATAATCCCTTTAAAGTGGTTTTATTCTAAATAAAAAATGGATTTGAGGAGAAACATGGAAGGTATTATTCATGGACCTAAATTCTAGAGGCAAAGTTAGTCGGATAGAAAAATATTCTCTCATTCGCATTATATTGAAGGACTTATAATTCTAGGAGATAACTTCTATTTATTAACCAATGATTGGTGAAAAAAACTCTCTGAATCCTGGAAAAAAATACAATCAACACACATAAACATTAATAGTCATCATCAATAATCCAAAACCTTTAATACACTCCAATCCAGTATAAGTACTAAAACATTTAGAATATATCAAAATATGATCTTGATGTAGTGGAACGAAGGTAAAAATAAACCCAATCCACCACATTAGAATTTTCTAAAATTTATATATTAAAAATGATTATAGAAAAATCCCAAAAGTGAATCACCCAAAAAAAATTATAGGTAATTATGTTACTCTATGGGAGGACTCTATAAATTATTTATAAAAAGGGGGAGAATAATATCAATCTATATCAATACATATTATCCATATACAAGTGGATCCACCCCAACATATTATAGTAAGGTAAAACAGTGAAACAAGTTCCACCACCTTCTGATATCCAAATTGATCCCACTATATATAATTTACACATTTGGTTGCTCATATGTTACACTACCACAACCACTATCCTATGGTGAATGATGCTTGATACACAAGTCACTCCCATCATTGATAAACAGTCACTTTACCACTGGTTTAGATGAATTTTTTTTATGTAATATTCATACCTCCACTGGTCTTCCAATATCAAATCCCTCCTCAAATCCATTACCCAGGTTGTGTGCATTCTCTTTTTCATAAAAAAGTATCATAACTTGGAAGGAGTCATCAAATATCCTAAAAATATCTCATTTGGATATTTTTTTTCAATAATTCAATACATCCTCTAACACTTAGGAAAACATAAATGATTCATATTTCATATAAATTGATAGTGACACTATTTCCCCATACTATCATCCACGTCCAACTAAGGTAATATGTTTCCTCGGAATTTTTTAGACTAAGACATTTGTCAACATGTCATCTAGATTCTGATTTTATAGATCTTATATAATTTAAGCACTCTATCCTCGAGTAATGTTCGTATGACATTATAATTTAACTCTATATTCTTTATTTTTGAATTAATCAATATATTATTCACCATATTAATCATCCTCTAACAATGACAAAACAATAACTTATTTTCATGACTCCTTTAGAAATATTCCATCAATATCATTATCTATATAAAAATTTTATCTTCTTCAATAACATTTATTTATTTTTATTTTATATTTGAGATTCCATATATATATTATAGTATTTAAATCCAACATATAGATATCCATCTAAAAGTAAACATAAAACCCTTAGTACTATTACAATAATCCACATCTTCTCCAAATTTGGCATTAAAAACATTATAATTAATTATATATCCTAAAACACATGGATAATTATTTCAACCCTTTAAGTTATCAAAGAATACACTTGACCACTTCCTAGTTTTTTTTGTAGATTCACCATATAACCATTACAACTCCGACTATATGAGAAATTTAAAGAATTGTATATACCATGGAATATATGAATCTTATAATAAATAATTTATAGAGAACATTCTTCATATACTTGGCATAATATTCAATTTTAAGGGCCTTATCTTTGTATAACATGAAATTTCAAACAAATTGATTGGTCATAGGGTTACATCTAGTTATTAAAAAATATTCAATGATCTTATAGATATATTATTTTAGAGATATAAGAAACATTATGATCTTCACACACCACTTTATTCAAATACCTAAAAACCACTTAGATTCATTAAGATATTTCAAATGAAACATTACCAATAAGTTATCTTTATTTCCACAATACAATTCAATTCTAGACTAACTATGAGTATATCATCCATGTATAAGAGAAGTATGAATGAAATTCCACCATTGAACACATTATAGAAATAGAAATGATCAATAATTATTTGGAAAAGCTTACACTCATCTATGAAGTCATCAAACATCCGATTTTTATACCATGGTACTTGTTTCAACCCATAATGGATCTATTTTAACTTTAAAACAAGGAATTAATTTTATTTATCAATGAAAATATCCCACCAACTAATAAATATATCCTCCTCTAAATCACCATGAGGGTAAGATGTTTTTATCTTTAAATGTTAAAGATGTAGTCCTCTGGAAGCTAGAAGAAATTACAATTTTGGGATGATTTTTTCTTAAAATAATCGAAAAGATTTCATAAAAATATATACATTTTATTTTATTAAATAATTTTCCAATTAATATGGAATTTTACCATTGCATATAATCTATTTCATCTTTTAAAAAGTAAAATCATTTTTAATTAATGAATTATATCTATATGGTAGATTTATTATCTCTAATGTTCAATTTTTAGAAAGTAGATAATCTCCTCCTTTATAGAGAACTACTACTATTTTGAAACATTGAGACTCTATGCTTCTTCTAATCTCTCATAATCTTATCCATCCATTACCAGAATGTAGTGTAGATTAGTTCCAAACCTTTGAAACTATCAAACAAACTTGATAGTTATCCACAAATCAACTATAGGTTTTGATCATTCCAAAATAGAATCTTTTATAGAGCTTCCCCATGCTTCCACAGTCTCATAGATTTTTAGTTGTTTTAGAATTTTTATTTTTTCCAAACTTCCTATATTTTTTGATCATTATGTAACTTTTATAACTTCTTGATTTCCATTCAAATTGATCTCTATGTACTCTATTTATTCTTTACTCTAAAATACATCTTCCACTAAGATCTAATCTTCCCATAGGACATTCTCATTGAAAATAAAATTAAAGATCTAAATAATGTTACATTTTTCATTATATTAGAGAAAAAACCTATATTTTTTCTACAAAATCATATAGATAATCATGATAATGGTTCTTTGTCCCACTACGTCAAATACCTTGAGATTAGGGTGAATCAGGGTATGAAAAATTAAAACTACTTCCCCTTTGGATATTTTTTCACTATTAAGAAAAACATTATTATCTCTCATTCCTACAAAAAAGTATGAAGAAAATTAAATTATGCATAGAAAATAGAAATTTTACTTGGTTCAACCTCACTGGGTTGCATCCAAAGAGAATACAACAAAAATGTGTTGATGTACCAAATCCACTAAAATTGCAATGTTTTTTACAATGTTTGGAGTGGAATCATTGTCCCTTCTGGTTTATAACCAATCACAATTTGAAAGCTTACTACTCTCTTAACTAATGTGTGATAACTGCTTATTTAGAAGATCCATTCACATTTTAAGGACTTGTTGGTCCCTTAATTATCTAAAATGAATGCATCCACCACTTTATGTAGAGACTCTAGTTGTGTACCACTTTCATCCACTAATGAATAATGCTTTACCACATATATATCGGGAAACTAAAAATCTTCCCCATAGCCCTTACTGTGCCTTGGGCATAATTTTTATGCTTTTCATGCGAAAAAAATTATCTTACACGAAACTCTAATCAAATTCCCAACTGCCTTAACTTGTGTTCAACTCCCAATATTTCACTCAAATCCATTTACTTAAAAATCTTACCAGATTTAGAGCTTGAATTCTCTCTATGTTTTGAGCTGCTTCGAATGAGGGGGTTCACCTCTTATTTATAGGCATTTCTGAAAAATGTGTAGACAATTCTATATGTCGAGCAAGATCCCCTCTATGCAAGGAATACCCAATTTATTTTCACATAGGGTGCTCAATTTTCTGTCACACAATATCATTTTTCATGCATATTTCCAAATATTTTGCGCATATTATTCCTTTTCCATTTTCGACGTTTTGATCCCAAATCATGGCTTGTGGGAAAGTTTCCAAATCATCTTTAATCATTCACAAACCATCCTTTTCCAAAAGCACATTTCTCCATTTTCTGATTTTAAGGCCCACAAATTTGGAGAACACTGAAAAATGTCGCCACATTGTATCTTTTATTTTTGTACCACCTCCAGATCATCCAATATTTCTTTATGGTGCTTTTCAATATTGATTGTACACAATAGCTACAAAACTCCACAAATGACAATGGAAACCATATTTGTCAACAAACACAATCAACCCAAAAATGATTCGATGTTAACTTGAGAGATTGTTTCCCAACAATCTCCCCCTTTGGGATTCTCGACTTCTCTTTCATTAAATAATTCCACTTTATAGCTTCATCCAACTTCTACCATCATTCACCTAACTCGATAAAGATAGCGATCAAAGACTTAATCTAAACATAATCTAAGACCACCTAAGCAAAGATCGGTGTGATAAACATGATTATGATGAAAAGTTAATCAAGGAGTCACATAATTCATGACACCATTTCTTGAAACAAATTAACTTCTTTCCTAATGAACCTCAACTATCGTGATATAACTTATTTGATCGATCACTTCTAGCATCATTAGATTTACTACCCCCTATTTGGTTGCTCCCCCGATTTCATTTCTCCACCTATCAGCTTCTCCCCGTGTATTCAAAATAATAATTCTCCATTATTTATCCAAATGTTATCCCCTTGAATATTCGTACTTCTAACCTATTTACAACGAACCCAAAGGTCACTCCTTTGGGTTCTACAATGAGGTAAATAGCATAGATCTGTAAAATAGGGAAATCACACCATACCTCAGGGAGAGTGGGTTATCCCAAATCCACACCTTTTTAAGTGTTGGGAGTCAAATGGGATCCCAGAGCTAGTCAATTCATCTCAAACACATCTTTGGGTAAGGAATTTTTCAGAATGTCTACAACTTGTAGTTTTGTAGGCACATACTCCAACTTTACATGCTCATGCTCCACCTTCTCCTTGATAAAATGATATTTTATTTAACTGTACTTTTTCCTTGAGTGACGAAATGGATTTTTTATTTGATTGATAGCACTTGAATTATCACAATGGATTTAGATCGAAGACTTTAATTCAAATCCCATATCATCAAGCTTCTACTTCATCCATAATAACTGTGTACATACTTGAGTGGCTCCAATATACTCATCATCTATGGGACTCAATTAAATGAAATATTTTTTAATAGATACTAAATACACTATCCACCAAGATATAAATAACCTCCTTCTATTGATTTACTATTTTCTACTAAACCGGCTCAATTTGCATCTGTATATCCCAAAAACTCAAGTTGATATTTCTCAATATAAATCAAACTCAAATCCACAGTTCCCTTGATATAACAATGTACTCCTTTCACTAAAATAATGTGGCTTTCATTAGGATTGATTTTATATCTCCCTACTTGGACAATGTGAAAAAAATATCACATCTCGCCACTATAAATTATAGAAAGCATCCAATGTTTTTTATGTATTCTTTTATATTAACTGCCTTTCCATCATCATATTTAGGTAGTTTCATCTAAGTAGTAACTAGAGTCTTCATCTCCTTGGAATGATCCATTCCAAATCATCTCGAAAACTCCTTGGAATATTTTGATAGAGAAATAAATGTTCTATTTCTTCATCGTGTTACCTATAAACCCTGGAAAAACATCCACAAACAAATAATTGACATTTAAAAATCACTTTACATGAATTCATAAAACTATCTACATTCTACATCATCTGATCCACCAAATATTATGTCATCCCCAAAACTAGAACTATCATCCTTTGATTATTTTCATTATTTAAATCGTTATTAAAATAAAATCCACCATGATGAATTCTACGATTCTTCAAATACTGATAAAGTATTGAATACCATGCACTTAGTGCTTGTTACAACCCACATAGTTCTTTCTTTAGCAGAAAAACATTTCTCTCATCTTCACGAATGTGAGAACCATATGGATGCTCAATATAAACATCTTCTTTCTGAATCCCATTTAAAAATGTGGACTTGATATCCATCTACTAAAAATTTGTACTTACGTTGTACAATAATGTTCACGAATAATCTGATAGCTTCTAACCATACAATAGGTGAAAATGTCTCATCGACATTGATACTCTCTATCTGGGAGTATCTTATAACAACTAGTCATGATTTGTTTCAAACCAATGATCCATCTTCATTCATCATGTCGTGAAGGACCCATTTAGTCCTAATTACATTATTATCTGTTGGCCTAGAAACAATCTCCAAGTCCTGATTATTCTCAATCTGGTTTAGCTCTTCATTCATAGCTTGAACCTAGTTTTCATCTTCAGCTTCATCATCAAAAAATTTAGGATCTACTTGAGATAGTAAGTATGTTTTCTATTGTGACATCATTCTTTGGGCATGAACTGGTGCTCTCAGATCACCAATGATATTCTACCTATCAATTTCAACTTGACTCTTTATCTTCTTCAGAGATATAGTCTTGATATTATCCTTTTCATCATCAGTAACCTCTTCTGAATTAGCATCTACCACTTCTTATACCCCTGTGTTTCATTATTCTTTATCAATTTCATAAAGAAAATTTTTCATTGTGATATATAATTGTCTCTTAATTTTCTACTACAGTGACATCATAGCTCTCCAATACTTTTCCCAGCCACTTATTGAAGCATTTATATGCCTTATTTTTTCATGATTAGCCAAGTAATATCCCCTCATATCCACCTGACTTCAATTTCCTATATTTTTCTTTGTTGAGAATAATGAACATACTTCCAAATATTTGAAATTTTTTTAATGTTGGATTCTTTCTGTACCTCTTCTCATACATAGTATTTCCTTACTTTGGACACAACAGGGCCTTATTATAAATTTAGGCTGATGTCAAGACAGATTCCTTCCTAAATTTCCCCGGTTGGTCCTTTTCAATAATTATAGTTCTTTCCATGTTGTTAATAATTCAATTTATATTTTCAACCACTCCATTATTTTGAATATTTCTCACTGATGAAACTTGATTCTTTATCTCATGTATCTTGAGATAGTATTCCACTTTACTATTTATGAATTCTATACGATTATCATAACAGAACTGTAGAGTGTTCTATCCAAAAATCCTTTTACAATCCCTCTGATACTATTTTATGAAACAAAACACATAAAACATGTGGGAAATGAAAAATTAGTCATGAAATTATACTATAATCATCAATGAAAAGAATGTAATACATATTCCTGTCAATAGATCATGGTGATCGGATTGGAAGAATGAGAGGGTATCAAAACAACCATCGGGATAAGTCACCGTGCATCTTTGTACGGGGAAATGCTAGACAATCAGCAATGCAGGTGGGGAGTTAAAGGAGATCAAATGATGTAGAAGCTGGGGAGGGGGAGTTGTAGTGGGTTGGGCCTATGGGTCATGTTATGGGAATGGTATGCCTCTGGGCCTTCTGGTCATGTATTACGGGTCATGTTGGGCCGTGTGCCTTGGGCCTACGGGTCATGTATGGGTTCCCCTACAACCCTTAATAGGATGATTATCTGTAATAAAATAAAAAATAAGGCCTTCGGGCCATTTAGAGAAAGGTATATAAACATCATTATTCACTAGTTCAAGCAGTCTTGTTAAATTTTGTTCCTTTTCCTTGTACATATTTTTGATGATATTCCCTTATTGACATGCATCACACATATGAGTATGATCACGTGATAGCTTATAGCGGTCTCTATCCGCATCACAATTTACTATATCTTCAAGGGATGGTGGCCAAATATGACTAACTCTTTTATGCCAAAACATCATTTCATACTCTTTGGATAACAAGGACATATCTTCTTCACCACTAACAAGGTATCGATTCCCCTTTGTTCTTTTTCCCTATAGAACAATTGTAAAATCTATTCCTTTGACAATACACATCTTCTTACTGAAACTTATTGTATGTCATGAGTCACATAGATTACTAAAACTCAACAAGATTTCAATAAGACCTTGTTCTACTAGGAAATCAGCATATCTCATATCTTTTTCCCCCAAGCTTAGCTTTTTCGGATCCAATTATCTTTAGGCCTTCATCATTTACAAATCTAACAACACATTCATTGTCATACTTTATTCTTGTAATAGGATCCTTATTCCCTATCATATGGGATGTGAAACCACTATCAAGGATCCATACACCAAAACAATCTGATGGTTTAAGTGAAATTTAAGTAGCCACTGACTTATCATCTCTCTTATTCATGATCCTTTTTTTTGAATTCGTACTAGGTATATATTTATAACCTTGATCTTCTTTAGATTATAATGGATGGGCTTCATCCCGAAAAGCTAGAAATCTATTTTTTGTTTTGAACTCACATGTTGATTCAATGATTTTATGCATGAAAATACATTGATTTTTCTTTGGAACAATCCTATAAATGGTTGATGTGCTATATCATTCCATGTTCCAAAATCATACAAACGATAAAAAATACACATCGAATGAAATTATATAGTATTGAGCTCTGTTTGGTTACTACTATTGTTCTTATTCCCTTCGATATGTCCTAGCTATGGAACAAACATTTTTGGAATTTTCCATATTTCTATAGGAATAACACTTGATTTAAGGTGCATTCCTGCATGTAACTTCAGCACTGCACATTTTCCCTTGAGTTCTATGAATATTATAATTTTTCTTCATACCCAAATCAAATTTCAATCCTAGAGAGGGTACTTACCATTTGACTTCAACTATAACTACTTTCTATTTTTGATCAACCCCCATACCAGCCTTATCACTTAGATTTTAATGTTGATTTCACTCTACTAGAACTATTTCCACCACATCCATCTAACATCAAATTTTTATTCAAGAAAAAATAAACAAAAGAGATTGTCCAAGAAGCCAAAAAACAAGAAAAGAAAAAACTCACAAAACAAAGGAAACCGCAGGAAGACACTTGGAGCCAAAAGACCACTCGGGCCTAGGGGTCCTAAAATAATGTAAATTAAGCACATCTCATATGATAATATTAACAGCTTCAGGATTTAAGAAACTAATTTACGGAAGATAGGTGATGCTGGAACCCTATTGCGCCTTGGAGGCAAGGTGATCAACAACTTGATTCCCCTCACGCTAGGTGTGCAACACACTAACACCATCCAGGAGGGCACGACACATCCTAACCATGTACACAATTGACCATGGAACCTAGGCTTTACCAATTAGAGCTCCATAAATAATCATTGAATCCATCTCCACTTGGGATATAATAATACTCTTCTGGAGACAAAGCTGCAAACCAGAGAAAAGCGCATTTGGCTTTTCCTAAAGTGAAGTACCCCACCCAAGGTACACCGTAAACTCTATCATCACACTCCCACACCAATCACAGACCACTCCCCCCACCCCCACATTTCACATTGCACAAAGGATCCATCAGAGTTAAGCTTAAGTCCCGAGGCCGGCAGACTCCATCGGATCCATCTCCCCCTCTCCGTTGAGTGCTGATTCAAGAGATATCCGAAGTGGGGGAGCGCACCTGAAGATGCCTGAACAAGGGGGCCTCACGCCATTGGGGAAGCAGATGAACCAGGGCCGCTAGCAGGACCTGTGTACGCACGATGGTGAACCTCACTGTAGGTGAAGCTTTCTCAAAACGGGCCTGATTCCGAGCCTGACACAAGCTCCAACACCCAACAATAAGAACCACAGATCACGCCATCTGCTATATACCCGAGCCGCCAGACCTGAAGAACCATCTTCCCAGAAATGGCTCATCACGATGAGCGGCTGAAGAGAAGGCTGTGAAATCCCCAAAGAAAATCCAAAGGTCAACAACCCAATCACTTTCGAACAAAAAATGTCTGGAGATTTCCACCTTCAGACGACTACAATAGTGGAATTTGGAGGCCATGCAGATACCCACATTCTGAGTCTAAGCATTTGTGGCAAATTCTTGCTTCCTGATTCTCCAAGTAAGGAAATTGTATTTGGAGGGAATTTTATTACACCATTGTAGGACATCCCAGCTATCCAGAGGAGGTTACGGGGCCAAGAGCCTCTAATACGCCTGATAATAGAAATTCCCCCAGGGGGAACCTATAAAAACACACCTATCTAGATCCGAGGTCAATACAACAGACTCCCCGACTCGCTGCTGATCAGAATCCAGAACTTCTTTAATGAACGTAGGGTGTTCATTGGATTCCTTGAAGGAGATTAATTGTGCCGGGCACCCAGGGAAGCTAAGAACCAAATCCAACCAGTTATGGAACCAAAATATTAGGGCCCCATCACCAACAATCCAACAAGAATTCTATTTATGAACAAAAATGAGAGGAAAAATTTTGGACCAGAAGGGAGATGCATGGCCATCTTCCACAACCTCATCACCCACCCAATGGTTAGACATAATTTTTTCCCAAATAGTTTTCCATTAAATTACCTCCCATGCAAGATTGGCCTGGTAAAACTGAAGAGTGGCACTTATACTCCTCACATTAAACTCCCCTCCTGAACGGGATTTTCCATTCTCTCCCAGGACACCCAATGCTGCTTCCCCTCTGAGAATGCTTCCCACATAAAACATTCCAATATATTGTCAACCAAACTAATGAACCCCTTGGAAATAGAGGTGGAAGAAAAATTATGGATTGGTATGGCCGAAAGGACACTGTTAATCAGGGAAGTCCTCCCCCTGAACGAGAGGTAGAAATTCTACCAATTAAGGACCCGATTAGAGATTTTATACACAATCTTATCAAAGTCCCGCTCCTTGAGTCTTCCAGAATAAATGGCATGAAAAGGTACTCTATAGGAAATAAACCACACGGAATTCAGAACCTGATGCATAGAGAAGAGTTCCTGTCAGCCTGGAATTTGGTAGAAAAATAGAAATTGATCTTCTCATTGTTCACCACTTGCCCACTCTAGTAACAATACTCCTCCATAACTTTCTTGATGCCTATGACCGACCTCTTCCCACCATTTGTGAAAGTCAAAGTGTCATCTGAAAACATCAAATGAGAAATCGATACATGGTTCTACCTCCTTCTAAATGAGAGAAAACCACCGCTATGAAGACTCTTGTTGATGAGGTGGCTAAGAGTGTCATGAGCTAAGATAAAAATAATGGGGGAGATAGGATCACCCTGGTGAAGCCCCTGGGTTTCCTTAAATAAGCCAAGAGTCCTTCCCATAAACTAAACTACCATCCACGAGGAGCTGAAACATCTGAACATAAGATCAACAGCCCTGATAGAAAACCCCATTACCCTATGGACCTGGTTAATGAAACCATAATCCATCCTATCATAGGACTTGTTCATGTCCAACATGACTGCAAATTTTGAACTGTGTGTCTTGTTGTTGATATCCCTCAGCATTTCTTGTGCCAGACCGATAGCCCCCTGAATAGACCGCCCCTTCACAAACCCATACTGCTTAACCAAGACCCACTGAGGTAGGAACCTGGACAACCTCAAGTTGATGATAAAAGCTAGAATTTTGTAGGGAAAATTGCACATACTCACTAGACGGAAATGTGAAAGAGAAGAAGGATTTCTAATATTTGTAATAAACACAAGAGTGGTGGCACTGGCCACCCTTGGAAGGCTCCCACCCCGAAAGTAATCTTGAATGACATCATCAATATCAGCTTTAATCACCTCCCTTGCATCCCTATAAAATGAACTAGGAAAGCCATCAAGACCCGAGGCACTCTCAGGATTAAGATTCATCATGGCCAAATACACTTCCTCCTCTTCCAGGATCCTCTCTAAGTACTCATTTTCACTGATAAAAACAGAGGGAATCACAGCCTCCCAAAGAGCCGAATTTCCACTTTGGTAGCCCGTGGCCATCCACGGATTAGGACCGGCCATGAGTTAACTAAAGAAAGAATGGGCCTGCTCCCCACCATGTCTCTTTCATCCATGTATGCACCATACTAAAGTAAAATATTTGGTTTCCTAATGCGCCCTCATTCCTTTTGGCAGACATGAAAAAAGGCCAATTCTTATCACCTTTTTGTAGCCACTTAATCCTGGATATTTCACAAGCAACACGCTCTTGATTAAGGATCATTTCATCCCAAACCTCCTTCTTCCCGGATATCTCCTCAAACACAGAATTTCTCCACCACTTCTCAAGGCTGTTCTCCATACTATCAATACTCTTTATCAGACTCTCCAAATCATGATCAGGAAGTGGTAGGCCCACTGCCCACACCTGCAACCCTGACTTCAGGAAACTCAGCTTATTGTGCACTGCATCCCACAAGTGCCCCTGTACCGGCCGGATCCATAGCTCAGAAATGACTTGTTTGAATCCAGGAAGGCTGTTCCAGTACCGATAGAACCAGAACCCTCTCGGGGTTGCATGCCCCAGAACAAGAAAAATCAGGAGAGGAGAATGGTTAGAGATCCCACAGACCAGGTGCTTAACACTAGCATTGGGAAACTTAGTTAACGCATTAACATTGGCAAGGAAATCGTCAATTTGGCTCCAGCACCGACTCCTTCCCCTATGGTTGTTACACCAAGTGAAGGGATCTCCTGAGAAACCCAGATATGTCAAACCAGATCCTGCCATAAAATGAGCAAATTCCAATCTATCCCTTCTAGGAAAGGTACCCCTACCCTTATTCTCCTTAGGATAAACTGTAACACCCCAGGTAAATAAAGAATACGACATTTTTGTATTTATCCATATTTGTGAATAAAATATTAATATGACTTTAAAGGGGACGCTATGCTCGATGGCGTACCCAACACGCAACAACGAGTTTCTTGGGAATCTTACGTTGCACTCTAATAATAAAATAATATTATTTTAAATGATAGTTAACATGTAGCCGTTGTATTGGCGGGAATGGATAGAAATAACTAAAATATGATTTCATATGTTTTTAATTGTTTTTACATTTATCCAATAAAGAATAAAGGCTTAAAATACGGAAAGAATTCAATTTTAGGCGTATATGCCCTAGTTTTCACTAAAGGTTCACTTATCACCTTTTGATGTTGAACCATCATTAAATATAGTTTTGTTCACTCTTAAACATTCTTTTGGACCAAATAAAACTCTTATTAAGAATCGGGACATCAAAATTTACTTTGTGTAAATTTTTGGTATCTTTCCGATAAAGTTCATTTTTTTAAGGAATAGTGTAAAATGTTGTATTTTAATTCAAAACCACTTTTTAATCTAATTTATTTATATGATTAGATTATCTTTTGAATTGGTTTTAAAGTGAAATTAGGAAATATTTTTACCATTTAATCCAATAGTGGTGGTTGGAATTAATTTCACTTTGAAATAGGACTTAAACTGGTGTCAATCTTTTGATACTTATTGTTTTATAAAAACACGCTATTTGCTCTGACAGCGGGAATTAATTATTAAATTAATTAATGTGACTAATATGTTTTGAATTTTGTAAAACGGACTTCATTTTTGAATTCAGAATATCAAATATAGCTTAGGGTGAATTTTTGGTAATTTTCTGAAAAACTTCAATTTTTGATGAATAGTGAAACCACTAAGTGATAATCAAGCAAACTGATTTTTCAGTTAAATGAAAGTTTACCACTAATGTGTATTGAATTTTGAAAATCCGACATACATGGTTGTCATTAAGAAGTAAAATGTGGTTCAATGAGATTATAATAATTTTTTGGTGAATAGTAACTTATTAAGTTTTTAATCGCGATTAGTGATAATTAGTGTAGTTTAAGGTATAAATAATACTTTAAAAAAATGAAATGACCTAGACACATGTCACAACCCTATTGGTTGTGTCATGGCCGACCAAGACAAGCCATGGCCTAACTTGGGGACCCCATGGATCCACTTTTGTTGGGAAATAACATAAAATACTTTTTATTTAATGTTAAAGTGAAAATGACACTAACATAGTATGTTTTACTAAAACAATTTTTAAGTGGGGTTATACAAGTCCAAATTTTGATTATAAATAGTCATTGGAAAGATAAAAAGATTTCCTATATCATAGTATTTTTTTTATAATTTTTAGACATTAAAGAAATTAAATTATTTATGACATAATAATGATGCAGCGATGACATCATTATTTGACAATTTAATTAAAATGGAAAGATAATGAAAAATCTACAATATACACATGGACAAAACCAATTGGATGAGTGGATTTCGATGCCTTATCACCTTATCCACGAATTCTACCAATGTGGGACCCTTTAAAACCGAAAAGCATTTTCAAATAAAGTAATATTTCTTTGCTTTCCAAAAGTGCCCCTCCTCTTCTCTTATAAAAGGCCCCCACCTCCACCTTATTTCACACACTTCAAAAGCCTTTGGCTCGGACAACCCCTGCCCATTTGCTCTCTCCACATCCCTCTCCTCATCCTAGAGGATTTACCTTGGGCATAATCCTTTCAAAGGAAGACTTTAGGCTCAAATCAAAAAGAGTTACACTTTTAAAGGTAATTGTTTCTCTCATATTCATTTGTTTTATTTTGCTTCTCCAACCCCCTAATCTCTTTTTATTTACTTCTTTTGTAACAACAACAGTATCTTAAATATACTAGGATGTTGTTATAATATTTATTTGAGCTACACTCTCACACAACTACATCAAATGGTTAAAGAACATACGGTTTCCGTGGATGGTGAAATTCTGCCTCCCGAAACGATGATTGTTCAATACTCATTTAACACCTTCAAAGGTGGCCATTATGATGTCACTATTTTTATATATGATATATAGTATGTTTATGTTTTCCTTAAGATTCTGTTTTTTTACATTTTGGTCAAACCTTTATGGTTCCCATTATGGGTAAACACGATATCTTCATTTAAGGAAGCGCGGACTACCGCCCCCTCAAAGTGATTTGATTCGTTAAATACCATATGTGGGACATATAAAGGATGGAACTATGATATTAAATATGATATTATACTGGAATTATAATATACCTTTATATCATTATTATTCCATTCTATAAAATACGAATAGAAATGAAAGTAGCGTTCATGCGTACGTACGGCTTACCGTCTCCATGAACGGTGCATTTCATTTCTTACCTCTAAATGATTATGTAATGTTATAAATGCATGAATGTACTGGATATATATGACATATATTATAACTACAACATGAATACAATTCTGGATATAATAAACATTTGGCCACATGAACAACTTGTAATTGTAAGAAGTCCACTTTCGACTTAAGAACCAAATACCGACAAAATGAACATTATTAACTTAAATGATTACATAATGTTCACAACATGTCAATAATTAATATAAAAGGAATAATGAACTTGGAAAATGTTCTTAAGAAAATAGAAATTAACTCAAGTTTATTATTCAGGACGTTAAAGAACGATCGAGTCAAGTCGGACCCGAGGTAAGGGATCCTACAACTCTCTTTCTTTTTAAGTACATTCTTTTATGTAATTTCTTTTAAGCTCATCTTTATTATGATTGGGATGTTATTTTATATTACTCCTACTGTAATTTTTATGTTCATGTGATGAGAGACCCTATTCTCTCTCATCAATCCTTTTGGAAGTTTTATGTGGCGCCGTTAGGCTGCCGAGTTTTCGTAAGGGATTTTTCATCTCACTTTTATCCCCGTGAGATTTATGCTACATTTTCCACAATTTCCTTTGAGTGGTGTATGTACTGCCCATTATTCTACTCTTTGTGTAATATACTTTCGTTTATGAGTATTTACATCAATGATTTATTGCCCTTCTTTCATGGGGTGTATGTTTTGAAAGATACCCAATTCGGTAAGGGAACCTTTCACCCTTCCTCTTTTTAAAAGACTTCTTTTATTGGGTCTTTTAATTTACATATTGTTATGTTGGGATATGTTCTCATATATCCTTAATGATGTAAATTTTGTGTCCAAGTGATGAGATACTCTTTTTATCTCTCATCAACTCACTTTGATGTGACGCCGTTAGGCTGTCAAGGGAACTTCTTAACCCAATTTCGATTTCTTTGGGTTCAACTTGTAGTCATTAAATATGTCATCCATTGAATATGTGTGAATGACCTTTTATTGTTTTACACTTAATATCCACTTATATTGGGTGTCTATATATTTGTCACACATATTTTTTTTGAGATTTATTTGTCCTTAATTTAAGGATACCTTCTTTATAAGGTATTTCATCACATTTGACATTTCTATTGAGGGTTCATTGTTGTTATGCACCAATTCACTCTTATATGGTGTATATACTGTCCTTTGGAGTACTATATCATGAATCCTTTTATTCTCATGATATTATAAAGTTCTGACTAAATGTTATTCCTTGATTATTGTATTCAAGTGTCTCTAATTTTGGTAAAACCCCTTTAACCAAAATATCGTTTTAAATGTTTTAATTATTTGTTCTTATTAATATCCATGTTTTCAAAATGGTTTTAAGGATTTATTTATATGGATATTAATGGTTTAAAATGTTAAAAGCTTCAAGGTGGTATGGGACACTTTGATTCAAAAATCTCTTTATTAAATGTTTTAAATGGTTTTGGAAATGGTTTCTTTTTGAATGGATTCATTATTTCAATATCCTAATATGTTATATTGTGATTGAAATGTGGAAATGTTATGTTTCCTTTATTCATGTTTATGTGATACGATTATGTTATGGCTCTTGGGCATTGTTATGAAGAACGGGTGGTTCCGTGATAAACTAAGGGCGGGTGAGCCCGATATAGCTCTCCAATGCATTGGGTAACGCGAAGGAGTGAAACGTTAAGGTTTCTCCGAAGAGATTTTAGGGAATATACTGTGATGGGTATTCCAAACGTAACCAAGAGGGTTACTCCCTACGTAAGAATGTTATGAATGCCTCAAGTTACCTTTATGTCTTATGATTTCTATGATTTATTCATGTTTTGAGGAGTTAGGTTAAAGTGCCTATGTTTTATGGGTAAATTATGATTTCATCTTTATGTATACATGAACTCATGTTTCCTTTCCATATTTTTATGTCCCTTACTGAGCTTTTTATGCTCATCCCAAGTTTCTGAAATGTTTTTCAGGTCAAGAGGAAAGGTACATGATAAGACGTTAGAGTCAAGGATGTGTTAAGAGAGAATCCATATTTTATTTTAAATATGTTCTCGTTGATGGGAAGAATGAATATTGTCTTTTATGTAATCCACTTTGTTTAAATGTGGAATGTAATGCAAGTTTCATGATCTAATTCTCTAAAACTCTAAACCTGAAAAGATCCTCAATGTGTAATCTTGTAATAACTCAAGATTAAGTAAGTTTTAAGGCTGGGGCCTTATATAAACCATCACATTGAAGTCACCCCCAAAAACCAAGGGGAGTCCCCTCGATCAAAGTGGCACAAGTCTTGCCACAACTGTTCTCTACAGCTAACATCACAAATTGCATACACAAAAGTCACCAACACACTATCCCCTCCTTCTGACACCCTTGTAGTGATAAACTGATCACCCGAGGAAATAAGATCAACTGAGACATCCCTATTCCAAAAGATCCAAATGTGACTGTTAACTGGGTCTGCATGCAAAGAACCAGGAAGCTTGAGCTTCCAATAGAAACTCTTGATCCTTTTAGACATTTTTTGTGTTTAAGGAGATCCACTAGTGGCACCTTGTTCATTCTAATCTCAGAGATGATGAAATATTGTTTCACCAAGGATCCAAGGTCTTTGTCATTCCATATGAACAATGGAATAATTAAACTGATAGGGACCTGGTATTGACCCCATGTAGCATGGTCACTGGAAGAGGGGAAGTGAGACCTTCCTTCAACTGTCTTAACTTAGACCCAGTGCACATACCCGGGATAGAGGTAGGGCAGAAACCTCCAGTCTGGACTGTTGGAGAACCAGTAATTAAGGGCCTACTCTCCACTGCACTGGCCAAAGATGGTGGGAGAAATTGCAACATGGCAGCACCCAAATCCTCTAAATCACCAGCCTGAGATAGGGAAGGAGGGGGAACCTGCTCACTAACCAGCACCAGAATAGGAGGGGAAGGCTCCAGCCTGACCTCTTGCGTCCTAAAGAGAACCTCATCGACCAGATTAGGAGGTAGAACCAGGAGAACAGCGGTCCTCGGGGAATCCAGAGCACTCTTTCTAAAAGACAACCCCAATAGAATCTAAATAGGATTCACATAAGAGGAAAAAGCCAAGTGGCCAAAACCCCGGGATCCCAAGAAGTTGACCTCACATGAACCATCCCTAAAGGGGCATCTGAGAAGGGAAGGGATGGAGATGAATAGAATAATTGAACCGAGGAGACTGACCGGGCCATAACCTGAAATGGTAAAGAGTCCTTGACCAGGCCAAACGCCTGACCATCTGAGGAAGAATTGGAGGGAGGCCCAAGGATGAGCCTTCGACCTCTGCTCATTTGATTTCTGCAAGCCTCGAACGAATGACCCTAAAAGTTCACACAAGCTAAAGAAGTGGGGAAACACTGGGAAGAACCGGTCCTGACGCCACTTCACTGAACCCTTCACCTTCAGAGAAAGTGAGTCCAGAATAAGAGCCAACAGATCCAACTCAACAAAAATACGAGCCACCTGAAAATCCTCGCCACATAGATTTTTCTCTTCCGAACAGAGGGACCTGCTAAGAGACATCCCAATGACCTTCAGAAATGAATTGTTTTGGAACAGAAACGGGAGCCTAGGGAGGTTGACCTAGACTGTGACAAGTGGACTCGCCTTCCCTCTATGAGCATCCATGGACCAAAGGAACAGATAGAAGCGCCAACGTCCGAACATCCTAGGCGAGATGCACTAGGCATGGACGTAATCCCTTTTCGAAGAAAAGACCAAACAAAACGAGAGCCGATGGATAGAATAAATAAGATCATGAACCAGTAGCCCCCAAGAATCCACAAAGCGCTGGAACACCTTGAGAGATGGCTTCACAGCCCCGAAGCGGGCCACAAGGTTCCACCGGAGGCCAGCCACCACATCATCAAAAGCCAAAAAAGAGACCTCCAAGGATATACAAAAACCCTCTCGCGACACCTCCAAGGAGATCAGGGAAGCTTCGGGAAAATAGACCTAAGAACCCTGGGACGGACCACATAGCACTTCCCGGAAGGACAGATCCATCCACTGGTGCTAAAAAGAGCTATATGGATCCTGTGCCGGGGGAGGCCTAGCCACAACATGATCGGGCCCTGGATCGAATTCCCACAAGGCCAGGAATGCCACCAGAGTGCAATCAGACTTTGTAGTGCCGAGTGGCTTGAAAACTAGGGGGCGCGTCGGGCACGTTCTTTTCTTTCAAACTCATTTTTTTCCAAAGGCCTCGGGGAAATCACCACTTCCAACTTTTCCATGTTTTGAATGATCTTCTTTCTTGATTTCACATTGGGGGTCAAGAGTTTTTCATGGTCCTTTACTTTCCATCATATACCGATGAATTATTCATTATGGTCTTCAATGCATTTGATTTGATCTTTAATTGTGTTATTGAAACCATCAATCTCCATTTTATGTTCTTCAACCTTGAGTCTGTGCTCACTAACTATTTCTGGGTCCACTATCAATGATGACTTGAGATTCTAAATTTCTTATATTGACTCAAACTTCTCTTCACCCTGCTGATTCATGTATATTTTTGATTCATGAAAAACTTTGTTGGATTTCATCATTTTGGCTCTCCAAATATTTATCTTCTCAAGTGATTCTTCTAATTCATCCTCTATATCAAATATTCCTTCAACTTATTCTTCACCAATATCAGCTTCTTCTTTTTCTTGAGTAATACTAATAGCAGCTACCCTAGAGTTTTTCCACCATCTTTATAGTTCTATATCTCTTCAACCTTTTCAACCTCTGATTTATCTAAATGGTCAAATTTTTATGAAATAAGAATCTTTTTCATGAAAAACATTCCCGTTAAATTTTTATTTCTATTCACATTGGTTGAATACTTCTTCATAGGGATTTCAACTTCATCCTTTTCATCTTCATGAAATTTCACGGGGAATATTACTACAACATGAACAACTATTCTAAATATAAAGAAAGAAAGTTGAATTTTCTCCTTGAACTTTCGTTTTCATATTTTAAAATTTGAATAAATGAATGACATCACCTCATATATCTGTTCTTCTTCCTAAGAATATTCAATATTGAGTTTTTTCATGACCTTGAATTCCATATCTTTAGATTTACCCTTTTCCATAGTATCATTTTTATCTTTTCTCCTTTTATATGCTACAAGAGTAGTATGCATGTTATCTAGTGTCACTTATTTCATATCATTTTCTTCTATTACTGAAACATTCAGATTGAACCAAGGTGAATGTTTCCTCAAAATACGCTTCACAATATTTATATATTAAAATAATTATCCAAGATCTCAAAAGTATTTCACTAAAACATTTACCCAGTCAAAAAATACATCAACAGACTCATTTGGGTCCATTCTCAGATTTGCATATGTTTTCTATATAACTTATAGCTTTGCCTCTCCAAATTTTAAATCTACTTCATATATATTCATTAGCTTTTCCCATATAGAATTTCATTTTTTTCAGGACATAAAATTTGTATAGATTTCATTCAATAGGGCTCCCCATAATACATTGATTCCTTTAGCATGAAAATCCAATTCCCTTCTTTTAGATTCATAAAAATCACCACTATTAATATCGACTTAAAAACCATACATCATTTCTCTAAAGATATCAATTCCTAATGATCAAAAGCAGTGTTGCATCTGATTCTTCCCAAACTAAAAATTATTTCCTTTGACGTTTTGAATACCACAATGATTGATGACCTACATTGAGAGAGAAACACAAATATTAACCTATTGCTCTGATACCAATTGTTAGTCCCACTAGCTCAAATACCCTTAGGGGGTGAATCTGGGTATGATAGATTAAAACCACTTCCCCTTCAGATCTTATTTCACTGTAAAGAAAAAATCTCTTCTCCCTCTTTTCCCTTTTCAATGTATGAACAAAAAATAAATCATGCATGAGACCCAACAATTTTATTCAGTTTAACCTCATTGGGATATATCTATGGATAATATAATGAAATTGTGTCGATGTACCAAATACACTAAAACTGCACAACTGTTTACAAATTTTGGAGTGGACTCACTGTACCTCAAGGTTTACAACCAATCCCAAATTAAAAGACTACTTCTCTCTCAAATATTGTGTGATCACTACTTCTTCAGAAGATCCACTCACAGTTTACAGACTTGTAGGTCCCTTAATTATTTTAATTGAATGCATCCTCCACTTAATGTAGATGGTCAAGTGATGTACCACATTCATCCACTCATTAATACCACTTTTCCATAAATGTACCTTGAAGCCTCAAATATTTCGTGAATCCTTATTGCGCATTGCGTGCATGTTATATAATTTGTGTGAAAAACCTCCTCTTACACGCAAGTTCAATATTAAACACAACTCCAATATTATGTGCAACTGACTTAGCTTCCACAAAACTTATAATATTTCTCGCAACTAATTTTACTTATAAATTATATGCTATACAGAGCTCGAATTCTCTCTAAGTGTTGGGCTACCACGAATGAGGGTAGTAAACTCTTATTTATAAGCGTCACCAACCCCTGTGTTGAATATTTTACATGTTATGTAAGATCCCCTCTGTGCACGCAAAACCCAATTTGAGGTCACATTGGGTGCTCATGTTTCTTTTTCAGAACCTCATCTTTCGTGAAAATTGCTAATTATTTTATGCACTTCATACCTTTTCCATTTTTTGATATTATGATCCCAAATAATTCCTTATGCACAAGTTTCCAAATCAGGTTTAATCTTGTATGAAACATCATTTTCCAAAATCATGTTTCTCCATTTTCTAATTTTGAGTCCAACAAATTTGGAAATCACAGGAAAAAGGTTCCCTCTTATATCTTCTTTTTGTACCACCTCCAGATCACCCATTCCTTTATCATGGTACTTTGTCAATATAGATTGTAAACAATACCTCTGGAACTCCAAAACTGACAATGGAAACCCACTTAGTGAACAAACACAATCCACCCAAAAATTCATTAATGTTACCTTGAGGGATTTTTTCCCAACAATGGTTTTCATTAATCCAAAAACATTCATTGGAATAAAAAAAGGAATATGTGAGTGATAAAAAAAATTTAGGTTAGATATTAATTTTTTTTATGGTCTACCACTATTCTAGAATCTCCAACCCCAAAAGTGTGAAAGGATGCCTTTTAATGGGATGGGCATAATAGATAATATATTCTACCCAAATATTCTTTGTGAAATTCTCATGCAACGTTATAATATGTTCATTCACATTCAATTCCAGTTTTATTTACTCTACCAATCTATTTTTTTTTATCATCCTCGGTATAGTATTCTCTAATGTGATACCTTTATTCATGAAAAACCTCTATAATTCCCTACTACTATACTCACCTCTATTATTTGACCTTAATAACATAATATTATTTCAAAATTATTTAAACATCATGGATATCCATCAAACAATCACTAAAAAACATCCAATTTGGACTTATGAAAGTATTCCCATTCTTTTCATGTTTTATCATTGGTAAAGGTATCATAATACATTGGACCACTGTGATAATGAACTAGATAATATCCCTAAGAGATCAAAATTTTAATATTTATGTGTCCTTTAATTTGTGACAAATAAAAACATTCACCTCATTCCATGAATAAAACTCTCAAAAGTTATTAAATCAATGAGGACAAGCTTCAGTACACCTTTAGTTTCTAAAACATGTATATTATACTAACTCAAGTGCATGAGAGTGTAATTAAAGAACTTCAAAGTATCAGATGATGATCCTCCAATAATCATCGCTCCATAATACTTTCTCATTTGATGAAATGTTCCTTCTTTGAACCCTTTGGACACAACAATGTATACTTATATAATCATCAACTATAACTCCTTATGTTTTATGATATATTTTCTCCCTTATAAATTATTTCAATAATTCTCAAATATATTTTTCTATTATGTCAAAATAATTTAACTTGAGTTGAAAAACAAGTCATACAAGATATCAATAAATATGGAAAAATTATTCACTCGTAATAGAACATTTTAAAAAATGTACATGAAACCATGTATTACACGTGTTTTAACAATACATGGATGATTAAAACCCATAAAATTATAAGAAATAGAAAAGTAATATTTTTACAACTAAAACATCTTTGAATGATCATCACCCTTGAGAATTACTATTAATAGAACAAAACCACAAATGGAAAAAGTATAATCAAAGGAGAAATGATGTTCTAAAATCTAAAATGAAAAAAATTCAGAATAATTTTTTTCACGTGTGATGATATAGTTGGATGAATATATAAGGCATAATGGGTGTAATATAGTAGTTATCTGACCCTTATAAAATAGTATGTAATGGTTGAGAAAAATACCAAAATATTATTTACCAATTTAATAATTATCGGTATGTAGTAAATATACATAATCTTAATTCAAGTGCTAAAAAATTCCATATAGACATTTTTTTTAATAAAATAGATTACCTAGTAATATAATTAATGATACGAAATTTTTTTTTTGGATACAACTGATTATAAAGACATAGCATTATAAATTGAATTTTTTATTTAATTTATTACCCTTAAAAAAATGGTATCAACAAAATGTATTGATAAAATTCATGGAATGATTTGTAAAATAAGTTAATAGCACCCAAGGAATAATTATTGAACTATAAGAAATAATAATTTATTTATTCATGGATAAAAAGATGGTTTATCAAAAATCAATATTTTTTATATATTATAGGTTTTTATTTTAATGCTAATTTTATCACATTTCGAGTTTGAATTTTAAGGAAATGTATATTTTTTATTTTAAAAAATGAATAAAAATTATTTAATTGGTTATTAATTTTCTATAAATAAATATAAAATCATTCAATGTTTGAAATATCTATTTTTCAAATACTTGTTTTTTATGTCTATAGTTTAGTTTTTTATCATAAAAAATTAAATTATTCCTCATAAAAGAATGATTTTAAAAAAATTCGTTTATTATGTATATAATAAAATTAATTAACATTCATATAATTTTTTTAAATTCCACTTTATAATAATAAATTAATTTTATGTTTAAAAAAGATTTTTTATTGAAATTGTTTTTCCACATTATGCGTTCTTATATAGTTAATTAATTTTTATCTCTTTTTTAAATTGAATTAAATAAAATGGATTTCATGTTTATAATTATCATTTCTAAATCATATTATTAGGTGAATTTTATTTTTATTCATAAAAATTACTTACCATAGAAAAAATTGATTTTCCACAGTAAAGGTAAAATGATGAAAAAAGATTAAACTAAGTGGTAAAGACTTAATGTATCATGAAAAATTATATAAAAATTTTTTGTATGAGGGAATTAATGGACTAAATCCATTATTGTTTAAATTTTATAAACATTCAATATAAAAAAATAACCTTATACATTAAGGAATAAATACTTGTGAAAATACCACTCAAAACTCACCAATAAATATACCCCTCTTCTACCCCTTAAAAACAAAAATTTTACCTCCTTTCCATGTTTAGTAAGTAAATTTTTTTACTCTAATAAATCCTTCAAATATTTTTTATAGCCTCTAGTAATAATATGCAAGCTTAAATTATTTATTTTTAAGGAACGTGTATCAAGGAATGAATTCATCAAAATACCTACTTCTTCACTATCTTTGCCGATTGACATCCCATATATGCTATTTTTAAATATAATTCTATAGTTAAATGATGTTATATTAAAATAATTATTCTTATTTGGAAATTATATTACTATTATTTAACTAAATTCAATTACTCATTCATAGTATAAAATGTTCATGTTTAGGTTGGTTCATACACCTACATTAACGATATTATACTATCTTCATAGTTTTCAACATGTATGAGTATCATGACACTAATGTTAGTAATATATGTTATTAAATAGTAATTTATGATATTAAAATTATTTTGGAATTGTGACATATAAAAATTAATGATCATTATAAATTAACATATTTTTATCAGCAAATTATCAAAAACAAGTTCATCATGTATTCCAATAACATTATCCATACCCTTAACTTCCATAAAATGATTGTGGGACTACATGAATAAACAAAAAAATGTATAAAATATCTTAAAATATATTATAATAATGGTATTGGTAATAAATAATGAGTATCAACATCACTATTATAAATCTTGTATGAAATAATCAAAATTTTTAATATCTGATGTTGAAAATAAACAATAACTGACTAATATATGTTTAATGATTGATTATAATTAAGGAGTTGAAAAGTTAATTGATATAAATAAGGTCATAAAATAAGTGAATAATATGGTTATGTGTATTATATAATAGGTTAAAGTGATTTCCTTAAATATGAGTGTAAATGTAAGGGTTTATTTTATAATATCACTTTGAAATTGACATTGTTTATGTCTGAAATTACATTGGTAGTAATTGTAAATTATTTATTTCTAAATTTTTTTTCCATATCATCTGGTTATTTCTATAGTTTATATTTATTATTTCCATTTCACCATCCTATTATTCACAATTAAATTAAATGGATATTTGTAAGTGTAGTCAACATTTTATATTCTTTTAATGGGAAATATTTATTCCCCACATCCATATTCAATATATTTTTAAATATATTTCATTGGAAATAAATAAATTATTATATAGGGTCATTTTTTTGGACTTGAATTTATTTCTAAAACATTAAAAGAATATTATTTTTCAATTTTCTGGATATGCAATTTTCTATTGTCTGTGAACTTCTTTAAAAAAGTGTAAAATGGATCTATTTTTACAATATTTTACACACAAATATAGTTTTCTCCTACCTTCATTTGTTTTATTTAATAAAATTATTCTCTAATAGTTCATAGTTTTATAGAGAAATTTATATTACCATTTATTATTATATATATATTTTTTAAAGTTAATGTTATCAAAATTTAAGTATATTATTTCTTATTGTACAAAACAATGACAATGATATTATACAAGTTTTTTTTATCTATTTCAACATAATTTAATATTTATCTTTCACTAGGGATATAATATAATAACACCATCCATTTTTTGTCTCTGAATGAATTTTAATAATTTCATATTCTAGTTGTCATGAAAACTTTTACTTTTTACAAGTTAATAAGTTATGATGTAATTGTTATTGTATTAATGTTCACATGAAACACATTTATACGTTTTATCATTATATTATTGGTGGGTCCATTATATCCCCCAAATTAATTGGACAAATAATTCTATAATGATATGACATGGAATATTTAGTAAACCCACACCCCTAGGAGACTCTATCCTCTACCTGATGGGTTGGTGTGGAAATACATAGCCCTCCAATGAATTTGATAAATCCATATATGTCATGAATTCACATGTCAGAGACTGTAGAGTGAACCTAATACACTATGGGACTTTGTCTAATATGTGATGATGTTCTTGGTAGTGAGATTACACACAAAAATTAGTTTTTTATTATTATGTATATTCCACATCCTTATTCATATGTTGTTCTTTCATAATTTCCTGTTCCTATTTCCACACTCCTATTACTCATGTATTTTTTTATGCCAAAATATTTATTCTATGAATCATTATATATTATCAATGTTTTATTGGGTATGATTATCTTTTTTTATTACCATGTAACATCAATATTTTTTAATACCCACATTCTCATATTTTACTCACTTATGATCTTTGATTTTTTTCTCTCATGTTTACCCCTACTAATAATATAATCTCACCCCATTCTCATATTTTGATTATCTAGAATATGAACAGGAGTATAAGATATTATTTTTTAGAAGGGTGTGAATCCCCAACATTTTTCAATGTTATGGTGAATTTAATGTTTTGATGAAACATGAATAATTTTTCTTTTTTTTTGTCGAATGGGGTTTTGGGAGAACTTGAGAGAAATTCTGAGAAAACCAAGAATAACCTATATTTTTTTGGAAGCTTCCCGAATTTTTGTTCGATGTAAAAATGTATATCACATCATGAATTGTCTAGGGTAGTTCCCATGTTGTGTTTTTATGAAAATTTATGATGTGAAAGAAAATTTCACACCATAAACCCTCCAGATCAATATTTTTATTGAGTCTTTAGTAGGGGCGTATTTTTTTAAAAAAAGAGGGATTCCTCCCTGTATATCCACCCAATGAATCCCCTTTACCTTTGTACTCCATATCTTTAAATGGTGTACCTATTATGTTTCTTCACTAAATCAAACACCACATATTGCATTGTATATCTACCTATTATACTAACATTCCACCATCATCTCTTTCTCAATTTGATCAATTAGCAACCATGTTATTGTCATTTATGTTTAAATTTCCATATTTCTAGGATATTAATCCACTTATACAATTTATAAATGTTTATCTAAAATCAACGTTTAGTATTGGAAAATTATATGTCAATGAGTATGAGGTAGGTGTTTTGTGAGCTTTCTTATAATTCACTTTTTTATTTATGTATGTGTTGTGAAGTCATGTCCAAATTACTATTAATTTGACATAAAATTATAAATTAAATAATTTTACCCTAATTCTTAATATTTATCCTCCCTATGGTCCAATAGAATCCTATTGGTGAGTATACTATGGTTTTAGCCACCCATAAGGGGTACACAACCATGGAAATAATGTTAGTAAATCAAAGTGGCCACCCTATCGACACCTTTGACTTAAAATATAATAATATATACATAATTAATACTATATACATAGCCTGAGGATCGCTTTTTAAAAACACAAGCTTCCACGATAATCATATTTTTTAATAATTTAATGCCTTGCATTTTATGCAACCCTGAGTTCAAGCACACCATGACCTATCAAACTCGCCATTTAAAAAATAAGTTTTTAATATTATTAACCACATTTTGAAATTTTAAAAATTTTATTTTTCAAAATAGACTGAATTTTATAATTTGTAATATCAAAATTATCTTAGGGTGAAATTTTGGTAATTTTTTGAAAAGTTTCAATTTTTATTGAATAGTGAAAATTTCTGCATTTTAATTTAAAAATGCCTTTTCATCTAATTTATTTATATAGATAGATTATATTTTTTTATTAATTTTAAAGTTTGATTTTATTTTATGTTTACTGTTTAATCTATTTTTTTTCATTGGAAGTAATTGAAATTTATATTGGATAAAGACACATGTCAATCTTCTGATTGTTTTTACTTCTTAAAAACCCATTTTATTGTTTTGAAAACAAAAATTAATTTTAAATTAATCCCATTCAATTATTTGTTTCAAATTTTGAAAAATTGATTCCATATTTTGAATCATAAGGTTGAAATTATTTAAATATTTCCCTTTTATTTGTGTCTATTAAGAATAGAAACTTCAGTAATTATTTTTATTTACCATGGTTAAAGGGTAAATATAGTAAATAAGGATAAAGAATAATATGATAATTATATAAAACTACCCTAACACATGTCCTAATATTATTGTATGAATCATAGGATACCAATAAAACACTTGGGATGTAAATTTTGATTTTAGAATCCACATGGGTGTGAAAATGATATGTTATAATAATTTATTTAAAGTTAATGGTAATATAACATAACCATGTATCTTATTACTAAAATAAATTTAGTTCGAGTAATATAAGTGTTATCTTCAACAATAAATTTTCATTATAAAAATAAAAATATTTCCAACATTACATTTTTTTATTTTTATTTTTTAGGAATTAAATAAAAAAATTTATTTATGACACAATAATGATGTAGTGTTTGCCTTATTAATGAAAGAATAAAATAAATGATATTATCAATATAAAAATAAATATAATTTGAATGTTTTTTTCCATACACGAATTTTATGGATGATTTTGTGTTTTTATATTTTATTTAATTAATTTTTAGAAGTAATCATGTTTTTTTTACTTTAACAAAAACCAAGTACTAAATAGTATCAAAATTGACAAAAATGAGTATTTAAAACAAATACTATTTTATTAAATGACTCCAGAATCCAAAAAATCTAATATTTTTCCAACTGAAATATATAATTTTTGAAATATCATTAATAATCCACTTTTTGTTCTCTTGTAATTTTATGGTAATTAAATTAACCATATGGTGTAAAAATTCATGAAGACCTGGTAAGAGTTAAATTATTCAACTAAGGGTTAATGATAAAAGATAAAGCTATATTTATGACCTAAACATGTGTAAAACCTATTGGTTGAGAGAATTTAGACCCATTAACACATTATAATCTAAATATATAACTTTATAGTTATTATAATTCTAAAATAAATTTAAAATAAATTAATATTTCTGGACATTCCTAATGTGTTTCTCTTCCCTCTTATAAAAGCCCACAACCTATACCCACAACCAAACACCACTCAATGCACTTGTCTTAAAAAATCTATGATAAAATAAGGTTCAAAAATACCTCCATACCTGCTTAAAGTATTAAATTTGGCATTATAAAACTCAAGGATGCCTTTTGGCACAACCCAAATGGAGTTACCCAATTTAGAGGCAACATCTTCTTTCAAGATATTTTCCTTTATTTTCCATCCCCAACACATATACTCTATTTTTCCATTATTTTATAAAAACACCATTATAATAAATATACATGGATGTTTTTATGGTAAGGTTTTGACCTAAACTTACACACACTTCAATCTAATGGATATAGAACATATTGTTTCTGTGTACGACAGACTACTGCCTCACAAAACGATGATTGTTCATTATTCCTTTACCACCGATAATGGTTGCCATTATGATGGAAAATATATTTATATATGATATATATTATATTTATATTGTCACTATTATTCTATAAATTTATTATAACACACCTTTATTCTTTTCATGTTGTGCAAAAATGATAATTTCATTTGAGGAAGGGTGGACTACCTCCCCTTCAAAGCGATGCGACTCATTAATGTATTACATGGAACATATAAAAGATGGATGTAATAAAAATATGTGACATATATAATATATATATATGATAATATAATTATAATATTCATATGTAACTATTAATTTTAATTATTTTAATGAAATAATGAAATAAAGGTTGTGTTCATGCATACTTACGACCTACTGTCTCCATTAATAGTGCACTTAATTTCTAATATCTATATATTTTTTACCATTATAATTACATATTTTATAAATATATAAGATTATTTATTCATATTTTTCAATTTTTATATGATGAAACCCTGATATATTTAATAATAACACCAAATAACAAGTCAAAATGTACTTGAGAAAACCTAGAAATTCACACCCAAAATAGTTAAAATAATAAAAAGGTGTTAAAATGGGTAATAAAATATAGTAAGATGTTAATTTTATGATATTAAGGTTATATAATATGTTATTAACATTTCTAAAACCATTATAATGGAGGTTAACATAATTTCACCTAAAAGGAAACAAAATGTAAGGTATTTCGTCTCAATTTCTTTTTATTGAGGCATATTGTAATGTTATGGACCTAGTTCATTTTATACAGTTTATATTATTCCTTTGGACATAATATTTCATGAATGTAATTATATTCATGATAAAATATTACTTCATTTATGGAAAGTTGTTATATATCCATATTATACATTCAATATGGTTATTTGATAAGGAATATTATTTACTTTGGTTATTTAATATGTGATGTAATTTGGACTGTAAATGAAGGGAGGAGTCTAGAATTTATAAAGCTTCTTGATTCATCGATAGGTTCTAATAAGTTGTATAAGTTAGATAAATGGGGTTCTACCCTTAGTTTTAAACCATATTGTGAATTATCCTGATGGTAATAGTTTTTCATGTGCCTGAGACATGACATCCATAAATAAATCATCTCTCTCATTTAGTTTCAATTATTATTTATCCATGATATTTTTTCATCAAAATATCTAAATATGTAGTTTACTATCAGTTATTGATTTATGGAATGTGTTTTAGTTTCTTACTTTCAATATTATTTATTACTTATTGACTTATGTAAATGGAAAGTGTATTCAGTTATTTAACATTTCATATAGATTGATTTATTATTACTTCCATTGTATTTACCCTTAATGAGAATATCATCTCACCATTATCATGCTTCTTTCCCTAGGGTATGAAGTAGGAAACATTAAATAAGATTTCAAGAATTTAGTTTATTTCCCTCTACAATGTAAAAAGTTTAATTTTTTTTCAAAATGTATTATAGGCATCATGTATGTAATCTGGATTTCCAAGACTGATAAACTATATAGTCCTTTAGTATTTACACCCTTATAACAATTCCAATTAAATTTAATAATGCACCAGCTTCATGTTATCTGAGGTCGGGGTGTTACAGTTGGTATCAAAGGAAGTTCAACAAGAACCATAGAAACTAGATTTAGAAAAAATATATTAGGTAACATATCCTATGTTATACTTTGGGTATACAATTATGATAATTAACCTAATGTAACAAAATATTATTATTTATGATGAATAAATTTTAAATTTATATTGAGTGTTTTAACATATTTGAAATTCATAAATTTATGGGTTAATCTGATATGTGTCATTGTATAGAATTTTCACCTAGAAGGACAAATGGTATCAATACTCAAGGAAATTATAGGGGTTTCTATACTGAGGAAACCAATAGAGATGGTATTGGAATGAATAAAATTATGACAATAATAGGAAAACTTAATCAGGTTATGACAAATAACCTTTCCCGAAAGGAATGAACTTTTTCATAGGTAGAATCTCTTATGTTGGATCACTTTATGCAACAAAATATCCCATCATTTAGTTGGACTAATAATCTAATTGTAGTTGAACAGTTGATTAAGTCTTTGGAAAAGACATTTTTGGCCATCTATTGTAGTGAAATAGAAAAGGATACATTTTTAGTATATTTTCTCAAAGGTTATTCTAATCAAACGTGGCCCATGATCCAAAAAACTAATAAGTTAGAAGAAATAGAACTTATAGAATGGAGATATTTTAAATATACATTCATTGATAAATACATTCCACATGATTAACAAATTGAGATGAAGAGGATGTAACTTATCTTAAAGAAAATGTATGAAGAGAGTGTTGTAGATTATGAATATACCTTCACAAGGTTAACTAGGTTTTATACGAATTATATATGCAACCTAGAGTGAAAGATCAATAACTTATTTGAAGGTCTTAAGACAAATGTTCAAAGGGAACTGGTTTCTTAGAATATTTCATCATATGATGAAATAGTTTTATGTTCCATCAATATGGAAAACAAATTTTCTAGGATCTATATATACAAAGAAAATAATTATAAGAAGAATCCTTATGAAAACCAAGAAAATGGGAATGCATCAAAGAAGAAGAAGAAGTTTCAATGATTTTCATGTTTTGAAAACTATAGAAAAAAGAACCCTGGAAACTGTTTGAAGGGATTGTGAGTTTGTTATATGTGTAGAGATAAGGGAACCTAGGATCATGAATTAAAGGGGAAGAAAAAGTCACTGATTTATAGTGCTATAATTATAATGATATGGGACATAATGGAAATGAATTCCCTAAACATCAATTAAATATTCTACAGAAGAGGCTGAGGGGATATGGAAAAGGATTTGTGATCTCAACTACTAAGGTTAATGTTCCTAATGATGTGGTGGCATGTACTTTAATTATTTCATCAAATGTTTGTTTGATTTTATTTGATTTGGGATAATATCATTCTATTATGTCTTCCCAATTTTCCTTAAAAATTAGATATTTCCAATTCACCATGATAAGGAATTTTCTATCAAAAGTAATAATTAGAACCATATTACAACAAATATGTTTCATGAAACTCCTATTATGGAATATAAATGTTTCCTAATTTCTGATTTTGTTATCGTAACTATGGTTGATGTTGATATAATCCTTGTTGTGGGTTTACATTGAAATCTATTCCAAGAAGAAGGAAGTTATGATTTGTGAGGATGATATAGAATCCATTATCTTTAGAGAAGAAACATCATCACCTAATTTTTATCAAAATCCACTCCCAGTAGCTTTACTAATTGAGATTATTATAGAGGAAGAAAAAAAAATATCTAGGGATGAAGGAGGTAATCCTAAAATTGGGGATTTTTTTATTATAAAGGAATACATTGATGTATTTTCTAAAGATTTACCTAGACACCCCCAAAGAGTGAAGTTGATTTTTATATTGATTTAATCCCCGATGCAAGGCCTATATCAAAAACTCAAAATAAAATGGGCACTGTGTCATTAGAATTGAAAAAATACTACATGAATAGTTGGGTTAAAAGGGATTTATTCACCCTAGGGTTTCTTCACGGCGACCCCTTGTTCTCTTTGTCATGAAGAATGGTAGATCCATGAAACTATGTGTTGATTATAGGGAAATCAATGTGACTACAATAATGAATAAATATTCTCTACCTCATATCAATGATTTATTTGATCAACTTCAAGAACAACTATTATTTTGGAGGATTTATCTTCATTCGGGATATCATCAATTACGAGTGAAGAAAGAGGAAATTCTAAAGATATCTTTTCGGACATTGTATAGTCATAATGAATTTACAGTAATTCCATTTGGATTGACTAATGAACCCTCAGTTTTTATAGATCTCATGAATATAGTAATCAAGGAATATCTTGATTATTTTTTTGTGGTATTCATTGATGATATTCAAATATATTCAAAAATATATGAAGACCATTGGAATCACTTGTGAATCATTCTTGAGACTCTTTGGAGAGAATAATTAAATGGTAGATTTAGAAAGTGTGAATTTTGGCTTCTGGAAGTTTCTTTCCTTGGACATATTTTCTCGAAGAATGGAATCTCTATTGATCTTTCAAAGACAAGGGAAATTTATGAATGAACAACCTGTAAAAATATAAATAGGGTACATAGTTTTATTGGTTTGTAAGGTTACCATCGGTGTTTCAACAAGAATTATACCAATTGGCTAACCCATTAACCAAGATCAGACATAAAGGGGTTAAATTATTTTTTACCTAATAGTGTGAATAATTTTTTGATGAATTGAAGAGAAGATTAGTCAATGATTATATCTTAACATTACCAGTTTATAATTATGGGTTTCTTATTTATAGCGATGCATCAAGGAAAGGACTTGGTTGTGTCCTTATGAAAAATGATTGGGTTGTTGAAAATGCATCAAGGTAATTAAAACCCCATGATAAAAACTATCTAACTAATTATCTTGAGTTAGTTGTAGTAATATTTTCTCTGAAGATATGGAGACACTATCTCAATGGAGAAAATTGAGAGAAATATATTGATCACAAGAGGTTGATATATATATTATCACTTAAATAACTCAACCTGAGACAAGGGAGATGGCTTGAGCTACTCATAGATTATAATTCCACAATACACTACAATCTAGATATGGAAAATAAGGTGATAGATTCCTTGAGAAGAAAGGTTCATGGAGTTCTGAACTAGATGATATTTTAAAGGTATCCCGTATTCATAGATCTAATAAATATGGATATGGGAATTATCGTAGAGTGTGAAACATCACTACATTCTCAAATGGTTTCCAAATCATCTTTAATAGAAAGGATAAAAAGTTAGCATACTGATGATGAAGAGTATCAAAATAAAATTAAATTATTTAATGACTGGAGATTGATTAAATTCATTTTTGAAGATGTCATTTTGAAATTTGGGAAGAGTCTTTGTGTTCCCGCTATACCTGAGTGAAAAATAAATTATTAGATGATGCTCATAGCTCATATTTCTATATACACCCTAGTGAAACTAACATTTTTTGTGAGACTACATGAAGAGGTAGATTTATGATTATGTCTCGAAATGTTTGTATTTTCAATCAGTTAATGTTGGAAGAAAACATACTAGAGGATTCATGAAACCTCTTCCTATGCCTATGCGGAAATGGGATGATATTATGATGGATTTTTTCATGGGGATACCAAATTCTCTTAAAAGGAGTGAAGTGATATGGGTTTTTCTTATCATTATACAAATTCCACACATTTTCTTGCTATAAGAGAAGATTTACCACATAAAATATTAGAAATACTATATACTAATTATGATGAAATAATTTATCGTGTAACACTTTCGATTTTTTCGGATTGTGATCCTCCTTTTAAATCAAGATTATAGAAAATTTTTCAGAATGCCCTAGATACTGAACATAATTTGAGTACTGCATACCACCCTCAACCTAATGGAAAATCAGAATAAAATACTCAAACTTTTAAAGACATGTTTTGATCCTTCTCACTTGACTCTCTAGGTATGTGAGATCATTATTTACCTCTTGTATATTTTTTCTATAACAATAAATACCATTCAAGTGTTCATATGGTACTATATGAAGCATTATATGGAATGAGATGTCATACACCAACTAGTTGTAATGATATTGGTGAACGAAAAATTGTAGGTCTAGATCTTATTGAAGAAATGATGAATAAGGTGTATATTATCCAAACCCATATCAAAATATTTCAAAGTTAAAAAAATGAGCTATGCAGATAACCGAACAAAAGATTTATAATTTCAAGTATGAGATCATGCTTTCTTGGAGGTATCTCGATGGAAGGGTGTTATACAATTAAGTAAGAAGGGTAAATTATCTCCCAAGTACATCAGACATTTTGAAATTCTAGAATGAATATGATTTATAGCTCATTGTTTGGAAATGTTGCCAAGTCTCTCGAATGTTCATGATGTGTTACACATATTAATGTTAAGGAAATAAATTCCAGACCCAACGCATGTGATCACCTATAAATAAATATAACTACAAACCTATCTGTCTTATTTTGAAGATCCTATCATGATTCTTGATACTAGCAAACAAGTGTTGAGAAATCAGACCACTCTTCTGGTAAAAGTTCCGTGGAGAAACCATAAAATAAAAGAGGCAATGTTGGAACCTAAGGAACTTATGATAAATAACCACCTAAATATTTTTATGTCGTGATATTATAAAAATTTTGAGTACTAAATTATTTGTAGGAGGGAATAATGTATCAAACCAATCTTCCTTGGTATTCTTCTTTTTAAATAATTTAATGTCTTGCGTTCTATGGAACCCTGAGTTCAAGCACACAACGACTAGTCAAACTAGACATTTAGAAAGTAGTTATGAAAAGTATTAACCAAATTTTGAAATGTTATAAATTTTACTTTTTAAAATAGAATTAATTTTTGAATTCATAATATCAAAATAATCTTTGGGTGAAATTTTTGTAATTTTCTAAAATGTTTCAATTTTAAACTAATAGTGAAAAATATTGCATTTTAATTTAAAATTTCCTTTTTGAATAATTTATTTATGTAGTTTGTTTATATTTTTAATTGGTTTTAATGTTTTAGTGGATTGTTCTTTTATCATTTATTCCAATGCTGGTCATTGAATGTAATTTGTCATTATAATAGTAAAAAAACAGATGTTAATCATTTGATAGTATTTACTTATTAAAAACATGTATTCCCATTTTGAAAATAGGAATTAATTTTAAATTAATTTTTGTGAATTATTATTTTTTAATTTGTAAAAATGGATTCCACATTTTGAATCATAAGGGACAAATTATTTAAATAGTTCCCTTTTATTTTTGGACATTGTGAATAAGAACATCCGTCATTATTTTTATTTACCACATTTAAAGGGAAAATAAGGTAAATAAGGATATAAAATAATATTATAATAATATAGAACTCCCTTAACACATGTCCTAATATCATCTCATATGATACCAACATAACACTTTGGACATAAATTTGTCCTTTTGGAGACCCTTGGGTGTGAAAATGAAATGATATAATAATTAATTTTATATAAAGGGAAATATAACATAAATATGAATCTTATTACTAAAACAATTGCAATTCGAGTTATATGACCGATATTTTCAAATATATATATTAATTAAAAATATAAAAATATTTACTAAAACATGATATTTTATTTATAATTTTAGGCATTATATAATTAAATTTAAATATTACATAATAATGATGCAATGTTTTCCTTACTAGTGAAAAAATCAAATAAATGATATTATAAATTTTAAAATAAATTAAATTTGAATGTTTTTATACCATACATGAATTTTATGGATGAATATGACATTTGTTCTTTGATTTAATTCATTTTTTAGAAGGAATAATGTTTTTATTAATTTAAAAAATCAATTATTAAATAGTGTCAAAATTGAAATAAATGAGTTTTTTAAAAAAAATATTTTATTAAATGATATAAAAATCATAAAAATATAATATTTATAAAAATGAATTTTATAATGTTATAAATATCATTAATGATGCACTTCATGTTCTCTTTTAATTTTACATTAAATAAATTAACCACATGGTGTAAAAATTCAAGAAGACATGGTATGAGTTAAATTATTTAACTAAGGGTTAAATCTAAAAGATGTGGTTAATTTTATGACATAAACAAGTCTAAAACCTATTGGATGAAAGGATTTAGAACCATAATAATATTATACTAGAAATAAATAATTGTTTATCTATTATAATTCTAAAATAAATTTATAATAAATTAATATTTCAGGACTTTCCTAAAGTGAACATCTTCCCTCTTATAAAAGGCCACCACATCTACCCAATTCCACACACCTCTCAATCCCCTCGGATCGACTCAAATATTCTCTATTATGTACCCAAAATCCATTCCATCCTCCTAGAATCCTTAATATGGTAAATATACAACTCAAGGAAGCCTCTTGGCATAAACCAGAAGGAGTTACCCGATTTAGAGGTAACGTCTTCTCTCAAGCTCCTTTCCATTATTTTACTTCCCCCCCCATAAAATCTATTTATTGCATTGTTTTATAAAAAGAACTATTATCCCAAATATACAAGGATTTTTTTATGTTAATGTTTTTATCTACCCTTAAACACACTTCTATCTAATAGATATAGAACCTATTGTTTTTGTCTACAGTGTACAACTGCCTCACAAAATGACGATTGTTCATTAAATATATATTAAATATATATTATATTATAATTATAATACCTTACATGGAATGCATAATGGATGGTGGAAATAAATATATGTAACATATATTAAATATATATTATATTATAATTATATTATATTTATTTATTTATAATTTTCAAGTCTTTTAATAGAACAAAGAAATGAAGGTAGCGTTCAAGCATATGTATGGCCTACCATCTCCATGAATGGTTCACTTCATTTATAATCTCCAAATATTATGGCCTATTATGAATATGTATGTAATAAATATATAATATTAATTAGTCATAGTTTACATTGTGTATATGATGATACCGTGATATATTTAATAAGAACACCAAATAACATGTCAAAATATACTAGATAAAACTTCGCAATTAACACCTGAAATAGTTAAAATAATGAAAATGTGTTAAAAAATGGGTAATAAAATATAGCAAGATGTTAATATATGATATTATCATGATTTAATAAGTTAGTAAAATTATTAAAACCATTATACATGAGGTTAATGGAAGTTCACCTAAAAGAAAACAAAAGGTAATATATTTTGTATCAATTTCTTTTTATTGAGGCATATTGTAATGTTTTGAACCTGTTTCATTTTATAAGGGTTATATTCTACATTTTGAATTTCGATATCAGGAATATCATTATTTTCATGATATAGTATTATTTCCTTCTTGATAATTATTGACAAATCCATATTACTCATTCAATATGGTTTTATGATAATTCATATTATTTATTTTTGTTATTCAAAATGGGTAAAACTTTAGACTAGCAATGATAGGTGGATAAAAACATTATTTAGATCCTAGATGCATCGATATGTTTTAATGAGATGAATAAGAAGGTAAAATGGGTTTCTAACCTTAGTTTTAAATATTCATGTGAAAGGTCTTGATGATAATAAGTTTCTATGTTCATGAGACATGATGACTTTAAATAAATTATTTCCCTCGTTTAGTTTCGATTATTATTTATCCATAAGATTTTTGAGTCGTAATATCGAGGTATGTAGTTTATAATTAGTTATTGATTTAAGGGATGTGTTTCAATTTACTACTTTCCATATTATTTTTTCCATATCTAGTTATAGAAATGGAATGTGTACTTGGTGATTTACCTTTATATATAGATAGATTCATTATTACTTCCATTTTATAAACCCTTACTAAGAATTTGAGCTCACCCTTATCTTTTTTCCCAGTTTATGAAAAAGGGAAAATTGACTATGATTTCAATAATGTGGTTAATTTTAGCTTCTCTTATAGCAGGTTTAATTATATTTCCTATTGTATTATTAACTTATATGTATGTATTCTAGATTTCCAAGAATACTAAACTGTATGGTCCATCAGTATTTTTATCCTCTAAATAATGCCAATGAATTGTAATAATGAACCGGCTTCAGGTTACCTTAGGTAGAGGTGTCACACTCTTCATATTGGAAAATTTTTTGAGTACATAAAAAGGAGATACTTAGTGTGACTAGGACTTGATACCTGGCTATGGGTGAGTGACCAGGGATGACCAAGAAATTATCTAGTATAAAATTTCCATTTCTATTTTTTAAAACCAAATTTAATTGAATTTATATAAATATGAGTGTTTTTCAACTAGGTTTTGACTTGGAAAAAATTAAATGAAAAATGAAATGGGTGTTGCTAGGGGTGATAGAGGGGGAGACCTACCATAAATTTAATTAGATGAGTTTATTAATGAGATGTATGCATGTTTGATTTAAGATAAATATCTGGAATTCCAAGGGTGAGTCTCCTTGGGTTTTATGATTATTCTTGATAGTTTATAATGCTAAGGGTGATACCCAATAGGATCATAATTGATGCCTAATTACTTTATTTTTTGGATCATTCTCCCTGAATTGACAGTTTTTCTGGATTAATTTGGAACACCATGTGTGATACCCATTGTGTTCAATGGTGACACTTGATTACTTTAGAATGGCTTGGGGTGATTTAACCTTGGGTTCAACAATGATGCCTATTAATATAGAATTCCATTGGTAATACCATGTGGTTTTGATGATGAATAAGGATTAGTTATAACACTGTGGATGATTCCCTTGGGTTGGAATGAATTTACTGATTATATATTATAGATAGGGATATTTGGATTAAGACAAAGCAAGTATGGTTGATCCTGGTTGCCATCATTGAACCTGATGAGAAATAATTGTTTATTTTTTATGTTATATGTTTATTTATTTTGAACATATACATCAGGTTATTTCATTAACTAGATATGATTATAGACACCATTGGTGGTTACCATCTTAGTTATACTCACACCTTACTCTAACATACATTTGGTACCAGAGTGTAAGGCCTTGATTTCATATAGGTGCTCAAATTTTTTTAAAAGAATGAATATTTAAACTAGAGTATGGGAAGGATTTTGAATTGGGATTTTGGACCTCGTTTCTAGAGTGGTAATGTCTTGAAATAGAGTTTTTGGGTGTTTTTGAGGCTCGAGAAATTAAAAAACTGTATGCATTATGTCTTAGAAGTGTTTGGAGGGATTAGGGGTTTGGAGTTTCGGTTTTTTGGAAAATAAAATAGGGAGCATGGTTTTCACATGATTAATTATAACCCTCAACCCCAAACACATGGAATAAATTTTATAAGTGTATGTTTTGTAAAACAATATTATAGGTCACTAAAAACCATGTTAATTTATGAAAAGTTGTATATTCGTGTTTTAGGGTTCGAACACGACCCATGAAACCATGAAACATAACCATGTTAGGTTGTTAGTCTTGGATATTGACTGCAGCCTGATCAGTTCCTATTTTTCAATATCATGCGAACACATCATGTAACACTTTAAAAAATGCTAAAATTTCTGTTTTACCATCCAACTATCATCCCTTTGACATGATTTCTGTCCATTTCTTATCCAAAAATTCTAAATCACATTCCCATATTATAAGGAACAGATCATTATTCAATAAATAATTTCATTTTTTTACAAGAATTCATTTTTTTATTGTTAGGTCAACTAGGTCAAAAACCCTATGGGGGGGGGGGGGTGAATCAAGGTATAATAGATTCAAATTTTCTCATGTCTGGATCTTGTTTCATTATTATAAAAAAGTAAATTCTATCTTCCTCCCATAGCAATATATGAATAGAAATGAAATAATTCAAATTACACAAATATTTTTACTTGTTTCACCCTCATGGGGCTACGTATAAGAAGCATACTACAATAATATTCCAATATACCAAATTCACTAAGACTCACTTCCAATAATGAGTACAATGTTTGGGCCAGATCTTCTATTCCCAGGATCACTACCTTTTCAATGTTTATGGTGTTATCACATGATAACAATGGGTTACTACACATTCATCTTTCTCTAGATCACTACTGATGGAAAGGGTCACCATCTTCATCTTCCTTCTCTTGCTCCTCTTAGAAGGAATTCACTCACAATTTTTGGACTTGTAGGTAAAATACATTTTATGGACAAGTACGTCCCATCATTTGCATGAATTTATACATCATCAACTATAAGAAGATGCTCTATTGAAGCTCCCTTTTCTCCTGCAGATGAGTTCCACATTACCAAGTACTACTAGGTACCGAAGAATCCTTTCATGAAATGATTTTAAACATTCATGAGCTTCCTTGTAAAAAATGTGAACCATCTGCTCCTCCACATATTATGTACTAAGAAAGGTACGCAGACCTCTTGCAATGTCTATTTTTACCTCCTCCATGAACCGCTATCGCATCCACATACAATCGCCTTCATTCCGCCTCTACGAACTACCCAATGTACACGATTTGTTTCTTTTCGTAGATTGTCTTCTCCTTCAGGTACCAGAGCTCGCCCTCTGCATACCATTTGCAGAATTCTCTCTATCACATACTGAATATTACTCCTCCTCATACCGAGTCAACTCATTCTACATACCAAAATCCTTCCTCCACGTACATAACTTCCTTTCTAGGTTATGAATCTACACAAACACCTTTGGCAGAATTACTTCTGCATGAACCACTTCAGCCATCACATACCTACCTTCACAAACATTCATCAATCATTCCTAAAATCCTGGATCAAAAATATGTTCTCTAATGATATTTTATCTCCACAGTAATAGATTGGGTTATAAATTATTATATAGGAAAATATACCTACAAAATCCTCTAAACTAAGATTAACCAAATCTTCAATCTAGCCTTTACTTCTTACCGATCCAATTACCGCTACGAACCACAAGCCTTCTAATAAACTGCCTCCACGGACCGCAAGCCACCCATGAACTATTTTTTATACATTGTCCACATACCACCTTTTCTCCTACGTGATTGACCTCCTCTGATAACATCAAGCCATCCACATACCGAATCGCCTTCTTCCATGAACCATTTTTGGTTTTGTGAACCGCACCCACATACCATTCATGCTTCCTGGAACATGACCACATACTCTTCCCAGACAGAGTACATGATCCATGTTCTGGGATCCTCATTTTACTTACTTTTCCGACTCCATTCAACATTATTAACAAAAATTATTGATTTAGTGGCACCAAAATTTGACATATACTGGGAAACTGGTCAACCTTGAAAACCTATCTTTGGAAAACACTATCCATACCGATTTTTAGTCTTCTAGCTTTGTTAACAAACACAACCATACCCAAAACATATAGAGAGTAAAACTTTAGAGATTTTCTTCCAACACTTATATTAATTAATATATTTTAAGGTTTATTGTTTTTGAGAATTATATCATAACTCTTAAATAACAAAACATGCATTATAAGTTGTGAAATTACTCTTATTGTCTATTTTTTCAATAATATGGGAGTTTGAAAATACACATTTCCTTATTTAGGAAAAAAATTATGATTTTCCACCTGAAATTTTCTTAATTCCTACTCATCCTTATAACCTAATAATTTTTTTTGAAAATGTGGGATGAGCACAATAAAAACTGTAAGGTACAAACAAGTAATTTACGAAACCCATTAGTCCATTTTTAAACCATGAGATGATAAAAAGTGTTTGTATTTAACATATCAAACATTTAACCCAAAATAATCATTTAGTTACACATTAAATCCTCCTAAATACTCAAATTTGTGCATAAATTAATTTATAATATAACATATAGGTAAAATACTAATGAAGGTTAACAAGAAAACATGATAAATATGGGGAAAAAATTCTTAAAAAACATGCATTTTTTGTCACAAAAGGTAATAATAATTTCTTAAAACAAAAGATCATTAGATTAACTTTTGAAATCAAATTATTTCTATGAAAAATAATTAGATAGAATAAAAAATTCATATATGTGCCTTGGTATAACATATATATGGAACCCTTATAATAACCCTTAAAATTGGAATAATGATTATGGTCAACATACAACATAATTCTGAAGAGAACATTATCATTACCCAATATATTGGAGAGCAATATTAAACTCACCCATCATCCCAATATATATTTGGATCAAATTTAATAAAGAGATATATTGGAATAACCCATCATAAAAATCTTGTTTAGTCTCATCCATCATCATAAACATTTCCCAATGACCATATCATGAATAAAATAGTTTAATATTGAACCTTTTCATCCTAAATACCTTGAAAAACTCTTTTGAACCTATATACAAGCACATTATGATTTCAAAATACTCATTCCTTTAAAAACACAGTTCAAACAAAAAATACCTAGAACAATTTTTTAGTAATATGTACATGGAAGATTTTTTTTTTAAAATTAAATCTTTAGAACATTTTAAATGATGTTATTAAAGTAAAGTCTCTCTAACATCAATCCTGACACATTACATGAATTCATTATCTTTCTGAATAATAATATTATGTTATTTATTTAATTTCTTAATAACATTTTTCATTTTTTCCTTTTTATTTTATATACAACCATTTCATACACACTTACTTACTCAACAAAACCCACATCGAATGTTTGGATGATATTTGGATCATAAGTCCAAAATGGATTCAGTGGGTTGACTATAGTAAATATTCTTCAAAATAATAATCATAAAATAAATATAATTTAATACATTAATAATTTTTTTAAAACCAATAATGAAATATTGTTATAAAAAATGAAATATTTTCCAACCATGGAGACGGTAGACTATAGAAACGCGAGAGTAACATTTTCATTTTTCAAAGAACTTGATGGAAAAAGGTTACGTTTCATTTTAATTAAGAAATATTTTTATATAATAAATATAATATTATTTCATTAAATATAATTATATATAGTATCCTTGTGATGTTTTCATGAAAAACAAATCACATCTCTTTGTGGAGGTTTTAATCAACACAAACGAATGAATAATGTTGTGATTTTTCAATGAATGAAAAGATAAGAAATTAGAATTTGTATTATATTTAAAGAATTTTATATATTTCATTAATATAAAAAATATATATATTAAATCCATCATTATAACCATTCGTGAGAGGTGGTGATAAAAAATGAATTACATCGATTCGTGATGTGGTTTTCCACCATACACACAAACGACGATTTTGTTACCCATTTGATGGAAGTGTAGATGGATATAGGTTTTTCCATTAACATAACAAAATCTAATTATATAAAAGTTACCTTTTTTATTATTTCATCACATTTTAAGAATATTTTAAGTACTAAAAAGAAGAAATAAATCTAAAACATTCAGTTAAAAACTATACCTCTTCTTCGAACAACCTCCTTTTCTTTACACCAAAAGTCCACTAAGGTTGGTATTCTACCCAAGATTAGACCTTTATAATGTGGTTATTGGTGTTATGAAGGTATTTGGGTAGGTATTTCTCTGATCTTGAGTTCACAAAAAGTAATGATCAAGAGATGATAGCTGGTTCCCTTTTATAAGTGAGAGGAGGGGCATTCTTTCAATTTCATAAAGTATTAAATTAATATAAATTAATTTACATGTTCTAGTGGATAAAAATTGATATGATTAAAATAAGGGATGATTATGGATTGAATTAATCTCATTGAATAAAATTTATTCAATTTTATATTATGTTTTTACCCTCATCTATTCTTTTTAACCCCTCGTTTACCCTTTCGACAATTATGATTATATCAGTTTTTTTACTCTTTAGTGGTCAATAAAGTTACTATAGAAGTTAAAATTACCAATAAATGGTGCATATGTTATATATTAAAACATTTCCCATTCACATGGACAAATATAATATTTTTATCAATTTTAAATAAATTAATAAAATATTTTTTACTATAAAATACCATTAATGTCATTTTTAGGACTATTCATTTAATTTGACTTTAAAAAATCATTTAAGAAAACGAATTAAAATATTAAACAAAAAAATATACCAAATATTTTATAATTATCTATATTTTTTTTGAATATTATAACTCACCCAAAAATATTCTTTTAGTGTTTATAAAATCATTTACATGGTTCTTCCTCTGCTTGCACAAGATCAGAGTCGTTGTTGCATAAGAATTTATAGTAATTTCATCATCAATAAAAATTAAAAATAAATAAAAAAAGAAATTAATTTCATTATTATCAAAATAAAATTTAAGATTCAATGAAGACTTATTTTTATCCCTATATTTATATATAATAGAATTTTAAAAACGAGAGAGTAAAATTTTGAATTTTTCATTACTTAAAATATTATACTGGTCAAAATCAAAGATAAATAAAGGTAAAAGGACATATTGTTTAATTTAGGATGATTATAGAAAAAAATAAACTCATCCAAAGAAATAAATTCATGTGTTCTAATGAATTTTAAGCTTTATAAATTATTTTTAACCCTAATTAACTCATTTTACCTTTATTTTGGTAATAATAATTTACTATGTTTTCTATTCATAATGACCAAAAATAAAATGTAAATGTCACGAAAAAGCCTAGGTACACTGGTGACCCGATAAACGAGATGGCCTTGACATAACCCGAAGGATGTTCCCAATCCCCACAGGTTGACGACTAGCACTTGGCATCATTAAACATTAATGTAGAAACGAGATTTCCACTAACAACGAAGACATAAAAGAAGCAAGATAGTATGAATATAAAAAAACTCCACAAGTCATAAAGGAGTAGAATACAATGAGTCATAAACAGGACAGATTACTACAATGTAAGAACTAAAATAGGGAAAAACATTTTAGGTCCCTATGGACTCCACTCGCCAAGACGATGGTTAAAGGGTCCACCTCCAAGTGATATTTTCCCTTTGCTCGAACCTAGAAAAAGATAATCTACAAACACCTAAAGGCACAAGTAGGGAATGAGATAAAAATCCCATTAGGGTATCAGCATGGATTCCATAAAAATTCCAACAATTGATTAAGAAAATAAATGAAATTACTTTTTTATGTAAACAGTTTTGGGATTTTAAATCATAATTAAATAAATCATGCTATACAGTTCAGATGATGGAAAAATACTTTAAGAAAAGACATTAAAAATAATGGAAATTTTTTAAAAATAGATTAAATAAAATAGTTACATAAAATAGTTTAGGTAAAATTAGTAAGAATGTAAACTAGTTCAATATCATTGGAAAACATTTATATCTCACATATAAATAAAAAGCGAGCAACATGACCATCTTCCAAATAGGTATTATAGTATTTCCAGCTATAATACTTTTCTCTCTCTAATTATCTTAGAAAAATGTATACACATACATCCTCTGGAAACTAGTTTGAGAGGACTCGTCATGATCATTTAAGGTATGTGACCAGAAACATGCATGTTTTAGAACGTTGAAATACTGTATTTTGTATCCAAATAACTCACCAGCTACCTAAGGATTGAATATTCTCTTACACAATCAATGATGGGAAATTTATTTTATAACTGCTTAAAATACAATTAAGTCTCATTCATTAATTTCAATGAAATTTTTTCATTAAAAACTCAAATAGTTTCTAACCAAAAACATAACCCTTTAAAAAGATAAAATCATTGGGTTTCTGTCAAAAACATTTCAATCAAATTTCACCAGTTTGAAGTCCATTAAAAAAATTTCCATCATTTAATAATGAATTTATACAATTAAATTAAACAATTTAATTGAAATAATTTCCATTAAATCCAAAATTTTAAATGAAAATTTTAAATTAAAAAATTTCCAAAAACACACCCCAATTCAATGGAATTGGGGATTTCCATATTTCATTCCAAAACCATTTTGAATTTCCCAATTCATTGGAATCATATTTTACTACATCAATTGAAAGTGTTTTCAATAAAATGAATTTTAATCAACTATTGAAATAAATAAATAAATATGTGGTTAATCAATTTGGATAATTAGGACCGAACCACTTACCTCAAGGACGTCGATGTCCGTGGTAAGGATAAAACACCATGTGTGGTTCAATACACCTACTCAAAACCTTAATATTATACATGTCGATGCACCAATAGTCAACGTTCATCAAGGGATCTGAGAACCAAATATGAGTTATTTTAATTCAAAATGAAATAAAATAACACATGTGATGTTATATTCTATCACTTGGAATATTTTCAAATTATGGATCGAAATATTAAATGAGATAATATTTTATCTATCTTTGATAGTTTTCAAGTTATCAAATAAAATAATACTTGCAATAAAATTTCCTCTTTCTAGGATAATATCTAGATTATTTTATTATGTTAATGCATTTATTTGAAATTATCCTTCAATAATTGGCATTGATAATATCAAAATTATCATTTTATAATTATAATAATTATACTTTGACAACACAAGTAATTATCCTATGGTAATTTCAATAATCATTGTCATGTGATATTGACCTTATTATTATCCTTTATTAATTTGAATTATATTATCTTCGATAATCTCATGAAATTATTCATTTATAATTTGATGTAATTATTTCTTGATAATTATTCATTATCATTCCATTACAATTCTTTGTAATTATATTTTGTAAATTTTTATAACTCATCCTTCGATAAAATCATAAAAATTATTATTTGAAAATTTTTCAAAAAAAAATTCCACGGATAATTTTGAACAATTATCCATTGATAATTTATTTAATAATTATCTCCTGACAGTTTTATGAAATGATCATTTGATAATTTTAAACAACTCTCCATGATTTGTTTTCATATAATGTTTTATAAATCCTTAAAATTATATATTTAATAACATCTCACAAATATCTTTTGATAGGATGATGAAACCAATTCTTGATAATTGTTTATCTAAATTCCAATAAGTTTCATAATAATCATTTTATAATTCATTTATGAATTATCCTTTGAAAAATTAGGTTTTATTTTTTTATTTAAAATCATCATTTTTGAGAATTTATTAAATAATGGAAAAAGTGTATAATAAATAAATAAATAGAAAATAAGAAAACAAACCCAAATTTCACTATGCATATGGTAAGAGGAAGAACCATCACCCCACTAGATGAATATCCAAGCACCAACCTTCCAAATCGAAGGAAAACGAGATCACCCCAATGCAAGTGGTCTTTGGGTCGCATTGTTTTTATACGATTTATACCTAAACCAAAATGATCGGGTATGGAATCTTCAGCAGGTATAGGTTTGGCGTAAACATTAAAACACTCCATTTAAACAAAAAATCAACCCAAAAACATTAAAAATAGTCATTTATTTTCATTTATTAAATAATTTTTAAATTTATTATGGTTTAAACAGTTGTAAGTCGGGTGTTTGAAAACCTACGACAGTTCAAAAATGGGTTCTTAGGCGTTGAATGTGAATATGAACAATGTATTATGGTTTTATTAATTAAATTAATAATTAAATCAAAAAAATAATGTTAATTATTTAATATACTTATTAAATAACGTAATAATTTACAAACGACATGACCAAACGTTCCTTGCATAAAAAATTTATACTCTGTCTAGGGAAAAGGTCGTATTCTTGACCCAATGGTGGTCTCAGATTTCTCAAATGATGAACCATTTGAGAGATATTAATTATTTTTGAATTAAAAAATTGAATAAATAATTAATTAAAACAAAAAATTGTTATTTTTGCGAGTGAATCTTCCAATCACCCAACACATACAAATGTTATACCCCAAATTGGGTAAATCCCTCATTCCAGACCCATTAACAGTCTAGGGTTTTCATTAAAATGCACCATTTTAGAGATAGTTAATTATTTTTAATAAATAATTTATTAAATATTATTGAATAATTTTATCTCACGAACAATAAATCTAAATATTCGATGCCTATAAATATTACACCCCTCCTAGGGTAAACGCCATATTTTAGACATAACAAAGGTCTCATATTTCTCACACGACGTACCAGTTTGTAATTATTCAATTATTATGAATACATTTTGAATGCTAAATATACTACAACTTATATTTTTATTCACTCTTTATTGAAAATTTATGGGTCTTAGAATCTCACACCAACTCAGTGTCGAACTCCAAAAATATTTAATTTAATATTCCAACATGTTCACTGGAATTTAAGGCCTTTAACACATTTCTCAAAATTTCACTGATAAATATTTTTTTCCAACTTAATTTTAGATATTAATAATTTAAAACTAGAGGGTTTAGGAATACCTGAAATAGTAGAAGGATGTTACAACCTCTTCACCATAGGAACTTTTTGTCTCCATAAATCCAAGATAAAAGCCTCCATGTAAAAAATTTGATGCCACTTCTCTCTCATTAGTGCCCCCCTCTCCCACATGTCATGATAATTAGAACCATGATTCCATAACACATGGGATATAGGTATCATCATACAATGAAATATCATAATACTAGAATCAATAAACCTAATTATCTATTCAGTCACATACAAATCAGGTTCCACTTCATGATCAGACCAACGCCATACATGAGATGGGTTAGATAAATATTTCAGATGTTGAGATACATGAAACACATTTTGTATTGGTTTAAACTATGGTGGTAGTTCTAAATGATATAAAACTTTATCCACATTCTCAACAACCCCAAAACGTCTAATAAAATGAGTTGCAAGCTTCCCTTTCCTCCCAAGCCATCGATGAACCAACCAGGGTGAAGCCATAAAGAATAACTAGTCACCAACTAAAAAATCCAATGTTCTACAATGACAATCAACATAAAACTTTTATCATCTCTATGTTGTCAAAATTATCTAACGGTTCAACGAAATATTTGTTTTGATCTCTTAGACCAAACTCGGTCCAACCAAGAAACTTTCACCAATTTTCAACCAATATAATGGAGATTTACAAGGGCCGCCATACATGGTCTCAAAAAGATCCATTCTGGTCACCGACTGGTAACAATTGTTACAATAAAACTCAAATTGCTCCAAATAATCATCACATGCACCACCAAGTATAAAACACTAATAGAAATAATATCCTAAATAAGATCATATAACTTGGACTTCATCTCTTTCAATTCATCTGGTTAAATATGATATGAGGGAATTTAATCTGGTTGAGTATCAGGCATCAAGTCAATTGAAAACTCAACCAATCTTACTAATGATAAACTAGAAAATTCAAAAGTAAATTTTAATGGAACTCGACGAAGACTAGATGGAGATCATCACTCATTGAATTCTGCTCCTGATGAAAATAAAAACCTGATATTACTTTTCCTAACTCCAGATAAGAAGGTCATACTTTGCTCAATCTAGGATCACATTATCCTTGAAAGAGAAGAGTCACACCACTGGGTGTAGTAAGGTATACCCATCAAAGATAAAAATAAATTTGGTCTTTATTGGTAAGGAGAAAATTCAACCTAAATATGAAATCAAGAGATTTTATATTGAGTACCAGAAAACTCCATGAAAAATCAATATATGATAGATAGAATACACAAACAGGATTATAGAGACCCTACTCTTTCTTAAGACCAAGGGGTGTAGTAATTTCTATTGCACAAGATATCTTCTCTATAGGAATATATAGAATATTAAAGATATAGGATGAAATATATGAGTGAGACACACCTGTATCAAATAGAGCTGTCACTAATGACAAGGCTATAGAAAATGGTACCTTTCTTGGTCAAGAGACTTTATCAACTATCATTGGAGACTCATCCACTACATGAATAAGATTTGTTTCATATTCCTATTCCTAGATCCCTTTTCTACATGAATAATTTTTTTCCCATAGTTATTAGTTGTAATAATGATATTATGCTTCTATGTGGAGTAGAAAAGTCATTTCATAACTTTTGAGAGTTACATAAACAGCTACCACATCCACAATTCATGGGTACTTCAGAGTAGAACCTCTTTTAATTCCCTATCCGACCACACTGGTAGCATATCAATGATATTTTAGGCACTATTTGAGGTTGAAAATTACTATGTAGTCAAAAACCACTATGAGATTCATCACACTTCCTCTTCCCTTTAAAATAACTCACACAGATACATGCAGAAAATGGAACTCCCATCAACCCTGACTTAATATAAAGGTCTATAACAACCATCATCACCCTATCTAGAAGATCACCAAAAATGGGAAGCTTCAACAAGAAAACCTGATAACGAATATATTATTTAAGTCCCAACTCGAACCATAGAGCCTTTATCCAGTCATTAGATAAAATCTCAAGAGAAAAATACACAATTTCAACAAAGCAATTTGAATAATTAGTCACGATTCATTCAGCTTTTTAATGCTTGAAAAACTCAACAACCTTGGCTAAACCCACTAAAATTGGATAGAAATGGTTAGTTAAAATAACCTTTAAGTATATCCACTCTAAAACCTCAAGTTTCTTTGTCCTCAATATCATGTCCCATCATCTCCTTCTTGGTCTCTCCTACACCAAGGTGGCACACTTCACCTTGATCTCGACCAGTGTACCCAATAACTCAAAAAAAATGTTTTATCCAACCCAACCATTCCTCATCATGTTAAGGATCATTGGAGATATTTAAAAAAAGTGGATAGTGGTTAAAGAACTCTTGAAAATTATTTCAAAGAACATCCCCCTAAGGATCCACAGTTGGAGCCTGAATGGGGACATGTGGTGGTGTCTACCCCAAAGAAAGGATAGTACGCACGATCACCACAACTAGATTCAGATCCACAACAAGATTCAACCACTGAGGATCAACATTATCATAATATGGATCTGATTCACATGACTTATCAATGACCTGGTGGTACAAAACATCAGTAGACAACAAGAATTACATTAGATAATGGTCATACAGATTAACAAGGGAAACATAATCCCGACCTGTAGAAATAATAGGATTTGGATTTCACTATATAAAAATAAAAATAGGGAAAATACTATAAATAATATATAAGATGCCTTTTACTAACCACCCTTGGAGACTTTTATTTAATTTCGGTGAGACCTGGCTAGGCACTCAATCATAATTACCTCGTAGGTTACGATAATATTTCACAATGCATACAAAATTAAAGATAAAAGTTCAACCTCCTATGATACCATTTTATCATGAACTTACCTAGGTACCCTAGTAACCCGATAATTGTGCCAACCCTAACATATCTCTAAGGGTGTTCCCAATCCCCATGTGTTGGTTACTAGATTCTAGCATCATACAACATGCATGTGGGAACAATTTTTCAACATACAATGCGGATGTAAAAGAAGCAATACAATATGCCTATCAAAAAAAGATCCCATAAGAATTAAATTAAAAAAATACAATAATGCATAAACAAGCCTTAATTACTACAACTCAAGTACTAAATTAGGGAAAAACAACTCAGGTCCCTATGGAATCAACTCTCCAAGACCACAACTTAGGGATCCTCCTCTAATTGATTCTTTCCCTTTGCTCAAACCTAGAAGAAGATAATCTACAAACACCCTGAGGCACAATTAGGGTGTGAGATAATAATACCAGTGGGTTCTCACCCCGTATTCTATAATAGATTCCAATAATTGATTAACTAAATGAATTCTTTCGATTTTTAAGTAAACAGGTTTGGCGTTTTATAGTATAATTAAAAAATCATGCTATAAAGTTCAAATTATGGAAAAATAATTTAAAAAATACTGTAAAAATGATAGAATATTTCTAAAAGAATGGATTAAATAAAATAGTGTCATAAAATAGTTTACGTAAAATTAAAATTCATGTAATGATGTTCAAAAACATTATCATACATTTATATCTCAAATATAAGTAACAATCAAGAAACATTGTCATCTTACAAATAGGTACGATACTATTTCCACCCATAGGACTATGCACTCCATATGTGATCTCAGAAAAATGTGTACGTGTACATCCTTCTAATACTGGTGTGAGAGGAATTGTCACCATTGCCAAAGGGATGTGATCCTCTACGTGTATGTTTTAGAACATCGTAATATCATAGAGTGTGTCCAAATAACTCACCAACTACCTAAATCATGCATATGGTCTTACAAAATCAATGATGGATAAATTATTTTAATACTACTTAAAATAAAATTATGTCCCATTATTCCATTTCAATGCCAATTTTTCATTTAAAACAAAAACAGGGTTTAACAAAAAAATATGCCTCTTTAACAAGATAAAACCACTAGGTTTCTATAAAATCAAGTTATTCCTATTTCACGGATTAAAATCAATTCCCAAATAGTTAAATTATTTCAAAAATCACTTTCACAATTAAAGTATACAATTTAATTGAAATAATATCCATAAAATCAAAAGTATAAATTGATCAATTTAATTTAGAAAAATTCTATAAACACACCCCAATTCCATGGAATTGAGGATTTTCCAAATCTCTTTCTAAAACCATTTCAAATTTCCCAATTCACTAGAATCAGATTTTTTTTACATTAATTTTAAGCGATTTAATGAAACTGAATTAAATCATCTATCAAAATAAATCAATCATTAAATGGATAATAAATAAGGTTAATCATACAAAACCACCTAACTCATGTTCTTTTATGTCATGGGTAAGATGATACTACCATGTGTGGCTCAATACACCTCCTCGTGACCTCAATATCATAAGAGTCGACAGAAAAATGGTCGACAATCATCAAGGGTTTCAAGAACCAATAAGAGTTATTTTATTTCAAAATAAAATAAAATATCACTTGTGATGATACATTTCCTCTCTTGGAAAATTTTTAAAATATGGATAAAAATATTACATGCGATAATATTTTATCTCTCTTCGATAATTTTCAAATTATCGATTAAAATATTACAAGTGATAACTTTTTCAATTTCCTATATAATATATGAATTATTGTTTTACGTCAACGCATGTGTTTGAAATTATACGTCAATAAATTTCCTTGAAAATATTTCAATTATAATTTTATAATTATAGTTATTATTTTTTGACAATACATATAATTAACCTATGATAATTTTGACAATCATTGTCATTTGATAATTACATTATAATTATCCTTTAATAATTTGTATAATATTATCTTTGATAATCTGATGCAATTATTTATTGGTAATTTGAAGTAATTATCACTTGATAATTATTCGTTATTATTCATTGATAATTCAATGTAATTATCTTTTGATAATTTTTATAAATAAAATCGGGTACCCTAGTAACATGATAATTGAGCCGACCCTATCATAACCCGAAGGGAATTATCAATCCCCAAGGGTAGGATACTAGCACCTGGCATCATACATCATGCAAGTGGGAATGATTTTTCCATTAACAATACGAAAGTAAAAGAAAATAGATAGTATGAATATCGAAAGAAAACTCCACTAAAATTAATGTTCAAGAATACATTAAAGAATAATTAATCTAAAAGTACTATAACCCAAGTACCCGAAAAAGGAAAAAACAACTTAGGTCCCTAAGGACTCAACCCACCAAGACCATGATTCATGGATTCACCTCCTATTAGGTCCTATATGGGCCTATATACACTGAGAAGGGGGGGGGGGTGAATCATGGTAGGGATATTATTTTCCAAAATGCTCCCTGCCCCACTAGATCTTGACCTCTTTATCACAAGTGTCACTTTGTTTTCACTTCTGGGTTTATTATGATCACTTTTCTTATTTATCTGATTATGATTTTTTTAGATGCAATTAAAGGATGAAAGCACACAGACACAAAGATTTTTACTTGGTTCACCCTCACTAGGCTATTTCTAAGGAACATACAAAGAATATGTTCCACTGTTCCAAATCCACTAAACCTCACTTCCAATAATGTTTGGCCAAGATTACTCATAATCCCAAGCTCATTGCCTTTGCATTATTTAGCGTCAGCACACTGATTTCCCAATAGCCACACCATATTTCCCTCTCTCTACCTCACTTCCAGTAGAAATGATAACCTTCTTCCTCTTCCTCTACTTACTGCAATTGGAAGGGATCCACTCACAGTTTATGAACTTGATGGCCCGATCATTATCACTAATAAATGCATCCTTCACTGTATGTAGATGATCATTTGAAGTCCAAATTTTATCTACGGATGAATATCCCTTGGCCTCTGATCACCAGGGAAAACCCTTTGGAAATACCTTCTCAAAGAACCCTACTTCGTGATTCACCGAATTTCGCAAAGCTCAAACAACCCTTCACAAAGTCCCTCCCTCTTTGTAAAGCACACACCTTCACAGATCTTGCTACCATATAGAACACACATATTCGTAGAGATAAAAACTTCGCAAATATCATTAATTCACAAATAATGGGCCTCTATAGAGCTGAAGTTGTAGAAATTCAAAAACCTTCATGAAGCTCACTAAGCCAACATAGAACACATCTTTTTTACAGATCTGGATTAGCTGTCAAGAAGCTTATATCCTTTTAAGAGCACACTGCTACCATGAACCTCCTTCATGATTTGAGGGAAACATATTTTTATTGAAAAACTCTCTATTTCTCCCGAGGGTTTGGGGCCTATTTATATGTGATTCCACCGACCCTCGAGCCTTCCATGTGAAGTTACCGCCATGTCAGCTCAAATCGTAATGTTTTGAAATTTCCGCCGAAATTATATCTATATCATGAAGCATCATAGAAATTTTTGGATCATAGAGCTCTACATAATCGTAGATAACTATGTCAATTCCTTTGCTCCTTTTTCGTGAAGATCCATTCTCAACGCCCTTCACCGCCACAATGCTCCTCAACACTGTTGTTTGTGAAGCTCGCCGTAATCACGAAGAACACCGTAAAAAATCATCATGTATTTACGAAATCCACATCAATAATCATATATTCATGAAACTTAGGCCTTTGCTATTTTTTATGATATGTTCAAGGAAATACATATTTCACGATGCTCACCAGATCCCAAAATTTGGACCCCAAAAATTTGGCAAGCACTGGAAAACGGGGCCACCATGTATCTGTTCTTTTGTACATCTTCCAGTCCTTATCTCCATTTATCATGGTTCCTTGTCAACATGGATTGTCAAAAACATCTCAAGAACATGAAAATAAACCATGAAACCCTGCATTTTCAATAATCCCATCCTACCCAAAAATATTGCAATGTTACAATGAGGGTTTTTTGCCAAAAAAACTCGAAGTGATCCATTCCATTGGATTAAACCTAGAAAAAGATTGTCTACAATCACCTTAAGCCACAAATAGGGTGTGACCTAAAAAACATAGTTGGGTCTCACCATAGATTCCGTAATAGATACCAATAATTAGTTAACCAAATGAATTATTTCAATATTTAATTAAATCGGTATAGAATCTTAAAACATAATTAAAAAATTAATGATATACAATTCAAATGATGGGAAAATACATTAAGAAAAGACATTGAAAATGATGGAAAATTTCTAAAATAAAGGCATAAATAAAATAGTTACATAAAATAGTTTAAGTACAATTAGCAGGTGTGTAAAGCAGTTCAAAAGCATTTGCATACATTTAAATCTCAAATATAAATAACAAGAGAGAAACATGGTCATTTTCCAAATAGTTATGATACTATTTTAAGAATAATACTCCAAACTCTCTAACTGATCTCAAGAAAATGTATACACATATTTCTTATGGGAACTGGTTAGAGAGGACTCTTCAACATCACCTTATGGATGTGATTTGCTACATGTATGTTATAGAACATTGTAATAGTGTAGTGTGTCCAAATAACTCACCAAATACCTAAAGATTTCATGATGTTACAGAATAATTTATGGGAAATCTATTTTAACACTACTTAAAATAAAATTAAGTCCCATTCTTCTATTTCAATGCCAATTTTTCCTTTAAAACCAAAACTGGTTTTAACCAAAAACATTCCTCTTTATCAAGATACGGCCACTTAGTTTATATCAAAAAAATTTAATCAAATTTCCCTAGTTTTTAATCCATTCAAAACCAATTGCATCATTTCACAATTAATTTCTGAAATTTAATTAAACAATTTAATTGAAATCATTTCTATAAAATACACAATTTATATTGAATAATTTAAATTTAAAAATTTAAATTAACACACCCCCAATTCAATGGAATTATGGATTTTAAATATCTAATTCCAAAACCATTTAAAATTTCCCAATTCAACAGAATAGGATATTATTAAAACAATTGAAAGAATGTTTAAAGAACTGAATTTAAATCAACCCCAAGAAATAAATTGTTAATCAAGTTGGTTAATCGGGACAGAACCACCTAAATCAAGGTCATTAATGTTAGTGGAAAGGATTATTCACCATGTGTGGTTCAATACACCTCCTTAGGACCTTCATATCATAAGTATTAACACACAAATGGTTGATGCTTTTCAAGGGTTCCTAGAACCAAAATGAGTTATTTTATTTCAAAAGGAAATAAAATATTATATGCGATGATGCATTCTCTCTATAGGAAAATATTAAAATTATGGATTAGAATATTACATGTGATAATATTTTACCTCCCTTTGGTAATTTCCATTTTATTGACAAAAATATTACATATGATATATTTCCTCTTTCATGGACAATATTTGGATTATCTTTTTATGTCAATGCATTTTTTTTAAATTATCCATCAATAATTGTCCTTGATAATATCACAATTATAGAATTATAATTATAATAATTATTCATTTAAAATACATGTAATTATCCAATGATAATTATAATAATCTTTGTCATTTAATAATTACCTTGTAATTAAACATTAATAATTTGAATAATATTATTTTCGATAATCTGATGTAATTATTCATTGGTAATTTGAAGTAATTATCACTTGAAAATTATTCAATATCACCCCTTGATAATTCTTTGCAATTATCCTTTGATAATTTCTATAAATCATCCAAGGTACCCTGGTGACTCAAAAACTGATCTGGCCTGGACAATTCTCGAAGGGTGTTCCCAATCCACATAGGTTTGCAACTATCACCCATCATCACACAACATGCATGTGGGAAAAAGTTTTCCACTAACAATGATAACATAAAAGAAGAAAGAGAATACACATGTAAAAGGAAAATCCTTAAGGAGTAAATTACTAGAATGCAATAAGGTGTAAACAAACCCTAATTACAACAATACAAGTACAAAAATTGAAAGAATAGCTCAGGTTCCTAAAGACTCAGCTCACCAAGAACACGGTTCATGGATCCACCTCCATGTGATCCTTTTCTTTTCTTGAACATGAAAGAATATAATCTAATGATACCCGAAGGCACATGTAGGGTGTTAGATAAAAATATAAGTAAGGTATCACCAAAAATTACATAACAGATTCCTATAATTGATTAAAAAAAGTAATTCATTCAATTTTTATGTAAACATGTTTTGTATTTTAAATAACAATTAAACATATAATGCTATACAATTTAGATGATGAAAAATACTTTAAGAAAAGACTTTAAAAATTAGGAAATATTTATAAAACAATGTCTTAAATAATATATCTACATACTACTTTTAATGTAAAATTTGTATGCATGTAAATAAGTTCAAAATAATTGATATGCATTTGTATCTCAAATATAAATAATAAGCGAGAAACATGTCCATCTGTAAAATAGGTATGATTCTATTTACATCTCCAGGGATTCTTACAATCGAAGTTATCTCACCAAAATGTGTACACATATGTCCTATCAAAAATTATCAGTGGACTTGTCAACATTGTATAAGAGATGTGATCTACTGCATGTATATTTTATTATTTTTTAATAGTGTACTCTGTGTCCAAATTACTCACCAACTACCAAAGGAATTCATGTGATCTTACATAATCAATGATTGAAAATTTATTTTATGACTACTTAAAATACAATTAAGTATAATTATTCCATTTCAATTCCAATTTTCCATTTAAAACCCAAATGAGTTCTTACAAAAAAAGATTCCTCTTTAACAAGATAAAGCCAATGGGTTTCTATCAAAACCTATTAAGCCAATTTCACTAAGTTGAAATCAATACAAAACAAATTGCATCATTTCAAAATTCATTTATGAAATTTAATCAAACTATTAAATTCAAATCAATTCCATCAAATACACAGTTTAAATTAAAAATTTAAATTATTAAATTTTCATAAACACACCTCAATTAAATGGAATTGAGGATTTTCAAAATCTAATTCCTAAACCAATTAGAATTTCCCAATTCACTGGAATCAAAAAAATTTACACTAATTGAAAGGGATTTTATGAAACTAAAAATCAACTATTGAAATAAATCAAGCAATACATGGTTAATAAATTTGGGTAATTAAAATGGAACCACATACCTCAAGGTCATTGATGTTAGCAGAAAGGATAAACCGCCATATATGGTATACTACACCTCGTCATGACCTTAATATCATTTGCATCATTCCACCAATGGTCCACGTTCGTCAAGGGTACCTAGAACCAGTAAAAGTTTTTTTATTTCAAAGGGAAATAAAATAAAATTTGTGATGTTACTATTTTTCTCTTGGAAAATTTTCAAATTAGGGGTTAAAATATAAGATGAAATAATATTTTATCTCTCTTGGATAATTTTTAAATTATTGATTTAAATATTACATGATATAACATTTTCTCTTTCTTGGATAATATCTATATTAATGTTTTATACTAATGAATGTTTTTGAAATTATCCTTCAATAATTGTCTTTAATAATCTTGTAATTATCATTTTATAATTACAATAACTTTTCTTTGATAATACACAAAATTTTACAATTATAATTTTGATAGTCTTTGTCATTTGATAATTACCATATATTTTTCCTTCAATAATTTGAATAATATCATCTTTGATAATATGAATAAATTAGTCATTGATAATTTTATGTAATTATCACTTGATAAATATTCATTATTATTCATTGACAATTATTTATAATTATCTTTTGATAATTTTTATAACCAGTTCATCAATAAAATCATAAATATTATCTTCTGATGATTATTCTAAAATTTATCTTTCGATAATTTCACCTAATTATCCATTGATAATTTATTTAATAATTTTATAATGGGTTTTCTATATAATTATTGTTTGATAATTATAAAAAAAATCTGCACAAAAAATTTCATATAAGTAAATTTTTATAAATCTTTGCAATTATATCATTCACAATATCTCACAATCATCTTCCGATAAGATTATGAAACCAGTTCTTGATAAATGTTTATTGAACATCCAATAATTTTTAAAATTATCATTTTCTAAATAGTTTAAAAATTGTCCTATTACAAATTTAGTTTCATTTTTTTATTTAAAATACCCATTTTCTAGAATTTTTGAAATAAAAGAAATAGTGTAAACTAGATAAAGAAAAAATAAGAAAATAAACACAAATTATGCTATGAATATGGGAATTGGAATAACCATCACCCCACCAGAAGAATAGCCACACACCAACCTTTCGATTCAAACTCAAAGAAGATCACCCCACTACAAGTCATCTTGTTGTCAAATGGTTTTGATAGGATTTATTCAAAAACTGAAAAAATAGAGTATGTATTCCTAAACGGGTATAGGTCTGGTGTAAAAATTAAAACACTCCATTTGAACAATTATTAAACCAAAAAACTAGGACAGAGTCAGTTATTTTCATGTATTTTTGCATTTCTACATTAATTGTGGTATAAATAGTGGTAGATCGGATATTTGAAAACCTCTGACAGTTCAAAAATGGGTTTGTAGGTTTTGAAAGTGATGATGAACAATGTATTCAGATTTTATTAATTAAAATAATAATTAATCAAAAATAATAAAGTAAATTATTTAATATACTTGTTAAATAACTTAAAAAATTACAGGAGACCTGAACAACTGTTCTTTGCATATAAAATTTATACCTTGTCTAGGTTAAATTTCTAATACTCTACCCAATAGTGGTCTTACATTTCTAAAACTATGAATTGTATGAATGAAATTAAAGATTTAATAATTCAAAATCAGAATAAATAATTAATGAAAATAAAAAGGATTATTTTTTCGACATAGGATTATAAACGTTAGAGAGATAAAAAATGTTATCCCCCATTTAGTGTAAACCCATCATTCTGGACCCATTGGTGGTCTCATATTTCCCAAACAATGCACTATTTGAGAGATATTTTATTTTTATTAATAAATAATTGATTATATATTATTTAAAAACATTATCTCATGAGTGAGGCATCCAAATATCCAGCACCTTCAAATGTTATTCCCCTCCTAGGGTAAGCATCGTATTTCAAACATAATAGAGGTCTTATATTTCTCAAACAATGAACCATTTTTTAGTTATGAAATTATTTTAAATAAATTGTGCATGATTAATATAATAAAATTTATATTTTTATTTATTATTCTTCGAGGCTTTGTGGGACTTGTAATCTTGCAACAACTCTGTGTCAATCTCCAAAAATATTTAATTTAAAATTTCAACATATTAACAGACATTTATGGCCTTTAACACATTTATCAAAATTCCACTTATATATAATTTTTTTCTCTACAACCTATTTTAGATATTAGAAATTTAAATCAATAAGGTTTAGGAATACTTGAAACGGTTAAGGGATGTTATGACCTCCCCACCCTAGGAACATTTTTCCCCCAGAAATCCTACAAAGAAGCCTCCATGTCAAAAAGATGATGTCACTCCTCTCTCACCAGTGACTCCATCTCCCACTTCTCATGAGAATCCGAACCATGAGTCCGTAACATAGGAGTCAATTTTATTATCCCCCCATGAAGTATCTTTGTATCTGAATCAATAACATCGACTGGCCATTCAGTCATAGATAAATCAAGTTCCAATTCAAGATCACACCAACTCAAAACTTGCGAGGGGAAAGATAATTTTTTTTGATGTTGAGATACAAGAAACACATTATGAATTTACGTCAGAAATGGTGGTAGTGAGAAATGATATGAAACTTTCACCACATTCTCAAAAACCTCAAAAGGTTTAAAATATGAGGAGCAAGATTCCATTGCCTCCCAAGATATTGATGACCTAACCATGGTGAAACCTTCAAGAATATCTGGTCACCAACTAAAAAATACAATGTTATATGGAGATTATAAACATAAGAATTGTATGAGATAAATGTTATGATCATTATCTAATGAATCAAATAAATCTTTTTATTCATCTCTTGGACAAAACTCAGTAAAACCATGAAATTGTCCCCAACATAACAGAGTTTTACCTGGACCTCCATATAAGAACTCAAAAAGATCCATTATGATCATAGATTAGTAACTGTTGTTACATGAAAAGTCAAACAACCCCAAATGATCATCATAAGCCCCACCAAGTAGAGAACACAAACATGAAGCATATCCTTCGAAAGATCATCCCAATATGACTTCAACTCTTTCAATTCAGCAGGTTCTAGGCGGTTAGAGGGAATTGAAACTATTTGAGTATCATGCATCAAGTCATTGGAAAACTAAACCACTATTACTAGAGGAAAAATAGAAAATTCAAAAGGAAATACGATAGGAAAAGGGTGAAAACTATATGGAGATCACCACTCATTGAATCTTTCTCTATATCCAAATCAAAACCTGATTTCACCTTCCCCAACTCCAGATAAGAAGGCCGGACATTGCTCGATCTTGGATCCCATTCTCCTTGAAAGATAAGAGGAACACCAGTGGGTGTAGTAAGGTAGAATCATAAATGATATAAATAAATTTGGGATTTATTAGAAATGAGAAAATTAATCCTAAATATGACATAAAAATATTTCATGTCGAGTACTAGAAAACACCAAGAAAAAATGAGTTCTGATAGAAATAATGCACAAATGGGACTAAAGATACCCTTATACATCTTCATACCAAGGGGTGTAGTGTTATATATTTCACAATATAGTTTCTATATTTGAAGATAAAGAATATTAATGATATGGGTTGAAATAAATGAGTGATATTCACTAGTATGAAATAGAGAATTCACTAATGATGATGCTATAGAAAATTGTACCTCTCACGGTCGACGAACCATATCAACTTCCTTTAGACACTCTCCCACCATGTGAAGAAGATTTGTTCTAGGTTACTATGGCCAGAACCCATTCTTACATGAATAATTTGATTTCCCCATAGTTTTTTGTGGTTATGATGATCTCATATTGCTGTGTGGAGTAGAAATGTTGTGGCTGAACTTTCTCAAGTGCCTCAAACATCTGTCAGAGCCACAGTTCATGGGTGTCTTAGTACATACCCTATTTTAATACCCAACATAAACACACTAGTATCATAGCAATGAGAATCTTTCAGGCACTACAGGGTGAGAAAAATGTCATTGTTTACTAGAAATACTATGAGAGTCATCACAATACCTTTTCCCTTTAAAAGAACTCACACATCTACTTGGAGAAAAAGGAACGCCTATCAACACTGACTTTCAATCCAGTTCAATCACAACCATCATCACCCTATCTAGCACATCAGCACAAGTGGGAAGCGACATCATGAAAACTTTATAATAGATATATATTTTATGTCTCGTCTCGAACTAATGATCATTCATCCGTGGCGGTAGCAGCCGACCGGCCGGTGCGGGACGACCGGTCAGGGGAAAGCACTGGGGGTCGTAACCCTCGGCTGGCCAGCAGGAGTGGCCCCCCGCATGGGGGCCGCGGTTTCTCTACATGGGGGAAACGTGGCCCCGCCCCTTCGCTCGGCCGTAATGGCCGAGCCGGCCGCCTGGCCACCCGGCCAGCGCCAGCGCGCCGGGCCGAGCCGCCGGGCCGGGCCTCGCCCAGGCCGGGCTAGGCCGCGCGAGCCGGGCCAGGACGCGCTCAAACGGGCCGGACCCAGACCCATTTCGTGTCGACCCGGTCCGGCCCGACCCTGGGGGTATCGGGCTGGGTCGGACAGGGCCCGAACCCCCCTAATACCGAACCTCTTTCGGTCTGTTGCCCATAACCTGAGCTACGGGCCTCCGATCGACGCACCGTTAGTTGAGGTGAGATCCTTGGATTGAGACGGTCGTTTCGGTATATCGCACTCATGGTTTTGGAGTACTTTGATTTTGGCCAGGTTGGTTCGTACACGAAACCAAACGGGCCGTCGGAGCGGAAACGCTTATAGCTTGAGTTCCAGACGTCCGATTGACGTGTCGTCGACTTTGTTGTTATCCTCTAAGTGAGACGGACCATTTGGCTTACTCCGCTCAAGGTTTGGATGTAGTTGGAGTATGGTCGGATTGGTTTTGACTTAAAAACCAACCGGGACCCTGGGACAAAAAATCCAATAACCCTCAGACCGGGCGTCCGATTGACGCGCCGTCTATGACGTTGAGTTTCTGTTGACGGTACGGAACTTTTGAATACATCAACTCTGTACATTGTGTCAGTTGATGTATCATCCCTTCGGCTCATGGAGCGGACCCTCCCGAACGAGCTTGCTGTGTGAGGGAACCCTAGAGCTGGCTGCGACTGCGACGATGATGACGGCTGTGCAGAAATCCTTCGTGGATTCGACGGCGACGACTACAGCACTCAGTGATCCTATGTGGACCAGTGCTACTGATCCTGTGTGGGTCAGATCCTATGTGGGTCAGTGCTCAGCGGTCCTGTGTGGGCCAGCGCCTACAGATCCTGTGTGGGTCTGATCCTGTGTGGGTCATTGCGGGTGTTAGTTACCTATCGATCCTGTGTAGGTCAGATCCTTTGTTGGCCATTGAGGGGGTTAGTTACCTATCGATCCTGTGTGGGTCAAATACTTTGTGGGTCATTGCAGGGGTTAGTACCTATCAATCCTTTGTGGGTCCAATGGATTAGATGAATCAGTGGAAATATCTAATCATCTCTATCGTCATATGAAGAAGTATACATGTGTGAGCTCAATCCTGTTTTTCATTCCTATGTGGATTGTGTTGTGCTATCCTATGTGGATTACGTTTTGTTTTCCTATGTGTACTGGGTTGTACATGAGCTCTGATGTTGGAGCTGAACTGGAATTGATGACTTAGGTATATGTATGGTCATATACCTAAGTAGTGTCAGATGTTACTTCGGGATTGTATCTTTCCTTTGTGGATTATCATTTGTGGTTTCTAGGAGACCTTTGGGGGTCTCAGGGTCCCTGCTGAGTAGCTTATACTCACCCCTGCACGGGCTATGCCCGCACTACGTTGTGTTGGTTGCAGACGATGGACAGCGCTGATCGTGGTTGAGGCTTGCGGAGCAGGATGATACCTGGAGGTGGACCACTGGGCGGGACGTTCTCAGAGTGGACGGTTGGACCCAAGGAGCTGTGGAGGCTATTTGTACCCACCCTTCAGGTGGGACTTCCAGTGGACGGCTCGACGTTGCGGCTTTACTTTCAGTTGTTGTTTTCCCTTTCCAGTTGTACTTTACATTCAGTTTGGATTTTCATTTTGGCCCACTTACTTTTCCGCACTTACTGTTGTACCCAGTTTTTACTTAGTGTTTACTTCTGCTTCCTCTGTGGTGTTTGTTTACTTTGCAAAGGCAATGCCTTCCTTTTTTTACATGGAGTTATGCCTTGGTGCTAGTCGCCAACCCCTGGCCTATGGAAGGCAGGCTTGGGGTAGTCACGGCACGGGCCCCGAGGACAGGTCGTGATAGGCGTAAACATGCCCAATGTATTACAACACAAGTAAAAAAAGAGGGAAAATAGATCATGTCCCTACAAAATCAACTTACCAATACCATAGTTTATGGAACCACCTTTATGTGATCCTTTCCCTTTTCTTGAACCCAGAAGAAGATAATCTACCAATAGATGAAGGCATAAGTATGGTGTTGGATAAAAATATTTGTAGGGTCTCACCATAGATTTCATATCATATGCCAATATTTTTTTAAAAAAATTTAAAGCTTTCAATTTTTAAGTAAGCATGATTGGAATTTTAAATAATACTTAATCAAATCATGTTATAAAGTTCAGATGATGGAAAAATACATAAAAAAAAGACATTAAAAATGATAGAATATTTTTAAACAAAGGCTTAAATAATATAGTTACATAAAACATTTTTTAAATATTATTTTGCATGTAATGTATTACAAAATCACTGTAATATATTTATATATCAAATTTAAATAACAAGAGAGAGAGATGGAAATCATCCAAATAGGTACGATAGTATTTCCGGCTATAGGCCTCTGTACTCTCTATGTAATCTCAACAAAATGTGTACACGTATGTCCTATGGACACTGGTTAGAGAGGAATCATCACCATCTCCTAAGGGATGTGATCTGCTGCATGTATGTTTTAGAATATTTTAATAAAAAAGTGTGTGTCCAAATAACTCACCAACTACCTAAGGCTAGCATGTTATCTTACACAATCAATGATAGGAAATTTATTTTAATACTTTTTCATATACAATTAATTCTCATTCTTCCATTTCATTTCCAATTTTATATTTAAAACCCAAATAGGTTTTAACAAAAAACATGCCTCTTTAACAAGATAATACAATTGGGTTTCTATCAAAATATTTTAATCCAATTTCAGTAGTTTGAAATCCATTCAAAACCAATTCCATCAATTCGCAATTCATTTATGAAATTATATTAAACAATTAAATTGAAATAAATTCCATCAAATCCACATATTAAATTTAAAATTTTTAATTAAAAAATTTCCATAAACGCACCCAAATTCAATAGAATTAGTGATTTTAAAAAAATCATTCCAAAACCATTTCAAATTCCTAATTCACAGGAATCATATTTTATTACTTCAATTGAAAGAATGTTTAAGAAACAAAATTTCAATCAACTATTGAAATACATTATACAATACCTGGTTAATAAATTTGTTTAATCGGGACATTAATACATACCTCAAGGTATTCAATGTCAGCAGCAAGGATAAACCACCCTATGTCGTTCCATACACCTCCTCATGACCATAATATCATAAGCATCAATGCACTAATGGTCGTTGTTTTTCAAGGGTTCCTAGAACTAATACAAGTTATTTTATTTCAAAAGGAAATAAAATATCACATGCGATGTTACGTTGTCTCTGTCAGAAAGTTTTCAAATTATGTATTAAAATATTAAATGCAATAATATTTTATCTCTCATGGATAAATTTCAAATTATCTATTAAAACATTCCATGCTATTACATTTTCTCTTTCCTTGACAATATCTAGATTTTTTATTTATGTAAATTAATGTGTTTGAAATTATCCTTCAATAATTGTACTTGATAATATCTTAATAATCATTTTACAATTATAATAATTATTATTTTACAATACATATAATTATACAATGATAATTTCGATAATCATTATTATGTAATAATTACATAACAATTATCCTTTAATAATTTTAATAATATTATCTTTGATAATATAATGCAATTATACATTGATAATTTGGTGTAATTATTTCATGATAATTATTCATTATTATTCTTTGATAATTATTTGTAATTATATTTTGAAAATTTTTATAACTCATCCTTTGATAAACTCATAAAAATTGTATTTGGATAATTTTTATAAAATTTATCCTTTGATAATTTCAACCAATTATCCAATAATAATTTATTTAATAATTATCTCCAGGCAGTTTTAAGTAGTTATCATTTGATAATTCTAAACAATTGTCCATGAAAAAGTTCATACAAATAATGTTTTATAAAACATTGTAACTATATCTTTGATAATATATCAGAATTATCTTTTGATAAGATGATGAAAATAATTATTGATAATTATTTATCAAACATCTGATAATTTTCATAATTATCATTTTATAATTCATTTAAAAATTATCCTTTGAAAAATTAGGTTTCATTTATTTGCTTATAATCCCATTTTCCAAAATGTATGAAATAATAGAAAGAGTGTAAAATAAATAAATAAATAAATAATAAGAAAAAAAATCCAAATTTCCATATGCATATGGGAAGAGGAAGAACAATCACCCCACCAGATAATAGCCACACTCCATCTTTCCAAACTGAAGTCAAATGAGATTTACCAAAATTAAGTTGTCTTGGGGTCACATTGTTCTAATAACATTTATGCAGAAACCGAAACTATAGGGTATGGGAACCTCACTGTGTATAGGTCTAACCTAAAAAATAAAACACTCTATTAAAAAAGTTATTCAAGCCAAAAAGTGTGACATAGTCACAAATTTTCTTGTATAAAGGGATTTCTAAATTAATTGTGGTATAAACGGTGGTAAATCAGATGATTTAAAACCTCTGACTGTTTAAAAATGGGGTTTTAGGAGTTGAAAGTGATGATGAACAGTGTACTATGATTTTATTAATTAAATTAATAATTAAATAAAACCAATAATGTTAATTTTTTAATATAATTATTAAATAACTTCAAAAATTAAAATCAACATGACCAAGTGTTCTTTGAATATATAATTTTTACCATGGATTGGGTAAATTTCCCATTCAAGACCCAACAGTTGTCTCATATATCCCAAAAAATGAACCGTTTGAGAGATATTAATGATTTATTAATTAAAAATTATAATAAATAATTATTTAAAATAAAAATTGTTATTTTTGAGAGGGAGGAGTCCAAATGCCAAATACATACAATTATTGTACCCCGTCAAGGGTAAAACTATCATTTTGGAGCCATTGGTCCTCTCATATTTCTCATACGACACATTATTTGAGAGATATTAATATATTTTAATAAATAACTTATTAAATAATATCAAATAACTTTATCTCAAGAGTAAGAAATCCAAATATCGGTTAATTACAAATGTTGTACCCCTAATAGGGTAAACACAATATTTCAGAAATAACAGAGGTGATATATTTATCACACGAAACAACATTTTGGATTTATTCAATTATTTTTAATAAATTGTGCATAATTAATATAATATAATTAATATTTTTATTCTATCTTCATCAATTCTTTATGGGCCTCAGAATCTCACAACAACTCAGTTTCAATCTCCTAAAATATTTAATTTAATATTCCAACATGTTAACAGAAATTTAAGTCCGTTAATACATTTACAAAAATTACACTAATATATCATTTTTTTCATTCCCACTTAATTTATGATACTAACAATTTAAAACGCGATGGTTAAAGAATAACTGAAATTGTAATTATATGTTATAGTAAATATTAAAAAAAATTGGGCATATTTATTCTAAATATAGAATTAAATTTTCAATATTAAATTTCCAGAAGTTACATAATTTAATTTAAAATTAAACCTGCAAAACGATATTAAAAATAGTTCTTTAAAAAATGATTTTAAGTATACAAATATTATTATTCCAAATTAATGTATAAAAGTAATTAAAAAGACCATTATTATATTTTATTAACAAAAGGAACACATTTTATTTTAAAACTAATAAAAAATTGAATTTAACTATGTAAATACATGAAATGGAAATATCATTTCCAATAAAAATGAGTATTTTTAATTATTTATTGGAAAATGAACCTTTTCAAAAATTTCATAAAAATTTATCCTAAGATAATTTAGAAATAAAAAAATTTAAAAAGAAATATCATTTTAAAAATTTTGAATTCTATAATTTTTAAATTTATCTTTTAAATAAAACCATATAATGCATGAAAACACAATTTAGTTAGAAATATGTATTTTTCTTTTTAACTGATAAATGAACTAATATCATTATAATTAATATAACTATATAAAATATAATTAATGAATATTAATAATACATTTAAATAATTTATTATTATATTATCTAGGTTTTTACCTTCTTCCCCCTCTTGGAAATCATTTTCTCACAATTTTTTCGTTACTTAATCAAGTGAGGATATCGTTCCCTTATCTAATTTTCTGATTCATGTGTTGCTTCATCAACCATATGGGTTTTCCAAAAAATCTCAACTTGATGAATTATCTTATTCTATAATGACTTATCTTTGTTGTAAATAATTGGTAATGTCTATTCCTCATAGGAATAGTCTTCTTCCAACTGATATACTATTGTCTCAAAACGTAAGATGCATCAAGAAAATTATTTATTAATGAAAAAACAAGAAATATGTTAAATAATTGAGATAAAATCAAAGTAAAGGGAACCTAATAGGAAACTAATCCAAATTTATCCATGATTTCTTATAGTCTAGTAAAACATGGACATAACATTACCTTTTTACCAAAACACATACCACTTATCCCTGGAGAGACTTAAAGAAAAACATGATCACCTAACTCCTATGAAGGTTCCATCCTCTGTTTATCTACATAAATTTTATGCATTCTTTGATCCATCATCATGGGATACTAAATAGTCTTCCAATTTTTAGCCATTAATTATAACAATGTTAGTCCCAATAACAATATTTCGCATACGTCATCCAAATAATCTAAAATCTAACACAACATTCCATATAACGATTCAATACGTTCAAACTGTATATTAGAATGAAAACTATTATTATAATAAAATTAAACTAATAAAAGATTATGTTTCTAAATTTTCTATTAAATTACTGAAAAAACTAGAATAATTTTCACCAATGTCTATATCATTCTATAAAACTATCCAACATATTGGGGGTGAATACTTGTAGTAAAATTTAATTTATTACCCAATGACTTTTGAAGACTTTTCGAAAAATTAAAAGTATACCTAGGATCATAGTTAGATATAGTAGAGTGAGGAACTTTATGTAACAAAATTATCTCCTTGATATATAGTCAATAAATCTTATCTAATGACAAAATATCTTGAATACGAAGGAAATGATAAATTTTTTTAATCATTCAACAATCACACAAACCCCATTATTACCTGGAGATGTCTTTAGTAATCCCACCATGACATCCATCGATATGTTCTCCCATTTCCATTATGAAACTAGAAAAGGCTTAATAATCCCCTTTAGTAAATTTCATTTGACATTAACTTATCGAGAAGTCCAACATTTCATAACAAAATCAACAATATATTTATTTATTCCTTCCCATTAGACATTTTCCCAAAGATATATATATATATTTTTATGCTGTTGGGATGAATTAAAATGGAGATCTATGAGACTCACTCAATTTTAATTTATTTAAATAGGGATAAAATGAATTAAATAACCCTTTTTACCAATATCAATACATGTTATTGGATAATATTAAATTATTTAAACTTACATTTCTTAATTAATTATTCTTTTCCTATTAAATACTATCCTCATTCATAGATATCTTTATCTTGTCTAAGAAAGGTGATATATGAAATAAGATATATAGAGTTCCTGTATGAATAATTTCTAATATAACATTCATAAAATCATTAAGAAAATGATCACGTTCTAGATGTATGACAGTTAATGATGCATTGCAATTTTGAATCAAAGTATTAGCGGCTCTATTTTTTTTACCAGGAGAGAAATGAATTGTTATGTCACAAGACTTTATCAAATTCATCCATCTCCTCTATATTGTGTTTAATTTCTTTTGAATGAATATATACTTCAAAATTTTATGATCCATATATATCTCAAACATTACTCCATATAAATGATGTATTGAATTTTTTAAAGCCTATATTATAGCCTCCGGTTCAAGTTAATGTGTAGGATAATTTTTCTCCAAAGGTTTTAATTATTATTAATTATATGAAATTTCCAAATCATTTTGCATCTTCATGAAACCAATTCCCTTAAATGAAGTATCACAGTAGATAAAAATAATCCTAATTTCTAGAGGATATAGAAAAACTAGAGAAATCACCAATATTCATTTTAGTTATAGTAACTAATCATCACAAACTTTTTTCTAGATGAATTTAACTCTATTTTGGGTTAACATAGTCTATGGAATAGATGACTGAGAAAATATTTCAAAAATACCTTAGTAATAAACCTATAATATAAGTAAACTATTAATATATATGAAATTGTTTGGTCATGTAAATTATTCAAAAAATTTAGTTTTTATCATGTTCAACACTTATGTCATGTTTAGAAACAGTATTCATAGGAAAAGAAATTTTTTGAAACCAAAATTCACACTTACTAAAAGTTCCATATATCTTATTTTATTTCAAGGTTTTCAAAAAAATCCTTAGGTTATTTCATGATCCACCTGAAATTTATAATATACCAATATATCATCAATAAACATAATTAAAAATTTGTCTAAATAGTGATGGAAAACTCCATTCATAAAATACAAGAATAAAACTAGAGTATTAGTTAAAAAATATAATTACTATAAACTCGTTATGATCATATCTAGTATGAAATGCTATATTCGTAATATCTTCCACCTTTACCTTCAACTGATGGTATCCTAACCTAATACTAATCATTGTAAAATATTGTACCCATAGATATGGTCAAACAAATCATTGATATGATGAAAAATGTGCTTATTATTAATAAGGATGTTATTCAATAATTTATAATCAATGAAAATTCATAGTGAATGGTCTTTATTTTTAAGTAATAAAATATGAGAACCCCATAGTGAAGTGATTGGATAAATAAATCCTTTACCTATAAACTCCAATATTTTTTTTAATTCCAAAATTTCTACATGAGAGATTTGATATGGTGGTTTTAAAATTGGATTAAATTCAGCCAGGAAGTCAAATGTATGCTCAACCTTCTAACTAGGAATAAATCAAGGAAAATCATTAGGAAATACATCCTTATATTTCTTCAGTACTAGTATATAACTAATTTTAAAAGTTTATTTCTTTTTAAAAACATGATCTAGGTAAAATTCACTACCAAATCAAATAAATTTCTCATCTTATTAACATATTATAAATGGTATAAAATAATTTAATATAACTTTATTAGCTCTATAATCTATATTTTCATGATAAACTAAAATCCAATCCATACCCAAATAATATAAACTCTTTTATAGGTAGTTAAAAAATATTTAAAATAAATACTATCACACTTATAATAATTTAAAGATTTGAACATATCACTATTTATTTAATCAATCAACCTCAATATTTCACCTAATGTAAAGATCCAAATTAAAATAGGGCATACATATAATTTGAATAAACATTTAACATTAGTATCACAACTTCATTATATAAACCAAAATAAACTATATTAGTAGTAAATTATTTTACTACAACCTTTTTCTCTTGATCATGATGATTTTCACCAACTGTAACTATATTTGGACACATGTTAGTATAGTTCCCCAACTCAGTATAGTTAAAAGATCCCAATATTTGCTGGCTATCTATTACCCAATTATTTTATTTATTACGATGATTTTATTTACAGTAATGAGTCCTATTCCCAAGCATTACACACCAAAAACAAGACCTATATTTAATGAATCCTTATCTAGGATAATTTTTATCTCACCTATCACATACTAGAAACATAATTTTATTACCTTAATATTTCTTGGATAGATCCTACCCCATTCCCAATTATCTAAAACTTTTTTTTTTGAGTTTTTTTCATGTAATACATGATCAACAGTAAACTCTATTTCTAACTTATGGGCAAATCAAACAAGTTTCTCATAATATTTGAATTTATGGGATTCTAGGTTTTTTTATTGGGAATGATATTGTCCTCTTGGTGCATAACCACATTAACTTCTCTATTTCCTCTACGGAAATCCATTCTGAATAGACATAATTTTGATAAACCAACATTGAAATTTCAAAATGGTATATCATGATAAACATAAAACATAATCCCTTAATAATAATTAATTAAATTACCCTATCCTCTAAAGTTTTCTAAACCTTTTATCTAAAACCCACTATAATGATTGAATCCATATTCAATCCATAATTTTATTTCAAAATAATAATTCATTTTCATATATTCCCAAACATCTGTTGAGTTTTAGAGTTTTATTAAATTAGTTCATAAATATTTCATAACAAAACGTGAATTAAATGTTAGAAACTTCCTCTTAGTATAAAAGTTCTCTCATAATACATGAAATTTAAAATGGAACACATTTTCTTTTCATGAAAAAAATCATTGATTTTCAAATTGACTTCTTCTATATTCCTAATCATTCATAATTTCAATAAAAAAACCTAAAAGTTTGTTATAAGAACAATAATCATTATAAAGTAAATAAAACTAAAAATAGGAACTTGTTAGTCCATTTTAAAACCAGGAGATCATAAAATGAGTTTTTTATTAACATAATAAATTTTAACCTCAAAATAACCATTTATATACAAATGAAATCGACATTACCACCAAAATATATTCATAAAACACATTATAAAAGATCATAAAGGGAAAATCATGATCATGGGGGCCTTATATGAAACATAAGAATCCATGAATTATATCCTTAAAAAACATAATTTTTCCCCAAAAGGGGAATAATCATTCCTTTTAAACCATAGATCATTATATTTCCTTTTGAAATCAAATGATTTCCATAAAATAATAATTGAAATAATAGAAAACAATGATGGTGCTTTGGGAGATAATATTCATATAAACATTCAAAGAACCCTAATAATTAGAATAACCATTATGTTTGACTTTTAGTATAATAATCTCGAGGACATAATCATTACCTAATACACTGAAGAGTCATATCAGGCTAACCCGTCATCATGATTTATATCATTCTGACCCATATAATTGATCTATATCAGGATCACCCATAATAATGAGAAATATCTATCTCACCAATCATTATAATTTTTTAAGGATCATATCTTGAATAAGAAAATTAAACTTTCACATTTTCATTATATAAAACATGAAAAACCCTTTTTAACCCATATGAAAAACACTTTTGAATATCAAAATACTTTCTTCATTAAAAATAAATTGCAAAAATAAAATAACTATTAAAAGGAATTAGTTTTTTTGAATAAAAATGGAATCTTATAATGGAATTAAAATAAAAAATTATTTTTATGGTTGCACCAAAATCCATTGATGTCATATTTGTTAAAATATAACATTTCTTTTGTCTTTTGTAAAGACGATAAAAAAATTATTTAAAAACATTACTTTTCATAAACATTGTAAGAAATTAAAAGGTGAAACAAATTTCATTTATAATTCATTTATTTCCACATAAATAAATATAAAAATTATTTCTAATAATTTGGAGTTGGATGAAAAATATTTGTAAAATAAGTATTTATAAAATTTATAATGAGTTTTTTAATGTAAAGAGTCCCTTAACTCAAGCCGGATTCATCATGTACATTATTTATCTTCCTAAATAATAATATTTTGTTGATTAATTACTTTTTTAATAACCATTTTCAATTTTCTTGTTCCTTTTATTTTATTTATTACTATGTAATATACAATTACATAATTAACTAAGATCACGATATATGTTTTGGTTATATTTGGATTTTAAATCCAATATGACTTTGGTTGGTTGAATGTTGTAAAAATTCATTAATACATCATCTAAAAAATAATAATAAAGAAATAATTATAATTTTCATAAATTAATTATACTTTTAAAATTAACCATGAAATATGGTTATGAAAAATGAATTATGTTTCAACCACAGTGATATTTGGTTGTACGCACACACGAGTAACAGTTCCATTTTTCCAATATCACGAAGAAAAGAAGGAATGTGTAATTTTATTATTGTAGAATGGTGATTATATATTAAATATTATATTATTACATTAAATATCGTTATATATAGTATCTATGAGATGTGTTCATGAAAAACGAATGACACCACTTTGTGGGGGTGGTAATACACACGTACGCATGAATAATGTTATCATTATTCAATGAATAAAATTATAAGAAATTATATGAAATATTATATTTAAAAATATATAATTTGACCAAAAATATCATATATATATATATATATATACATTAAAACAATCACTTTTACCATTCTTGAGAGGTGGTGATGGAAAAACATTACATTTGTTTGCGAGGTGGTAGTTCGCCAAATACGGACAACGATATTATTTCACATTTGATAGAAGATGATATAGATACAGGTTATTCCATTAAAATAATTAAAATTATTTATATTTATGATAAATGTGTTACTATTTCATAATGTTTGAATATAATTTTATGGAAGTATATGAATAAATAAAACTACAACATTCGATTAAAAACTATACCTCTTCTTCGGATAAACTAATTTTTTTACAGTAAGTCCTTTAAAGATTGTATTATTCCCAAAAGAAGACTTCTAGAATTAGGGGAGATATTTTAGGAAGGTAATTGGGTAGGTAGTTTTTAATAAATAGTTCCCAAATAGTGTGGGGAAGAGATAAGACAATGTTCCCTTTTATAGGTGAGGGGAGGGACATTCTTATAATTGCAGAAAGTAATAAAGTAATTTAGATTATTTTTTGAGTTCAAGTGGATAAAATTGATATAATAATAATATTGGATTATTATGGGTTGAAATAATCTAATAAAATAAATTTTTTACATGTTTATATTATGTTTTTTACGATTATCTACTTGTTTTAACCCCATATTAAGACTTTTGATAATATCATTGATAACAATGTTTTCTTACTCTTTTTGGGTGAATAAATTTTAAATAAAAGAAAAAATTATGCATAAATTTACCATGGGTGATATTTTAATCAATATTCCATTCACTTGTCTAAAGATATTTTTTTAATTTTTTGTCATTTAATAAAATATTTCCTATTATAAAATATTATTAATGTCATTTTTGGATCTATTCAATTAATTTTAATTTAAAAACATCATTAAAGAAAATTAATTCAAATATAAGCTTATAAAATATAAAAAATAAGTTATATTTATTTAAAAAATTCATGGGACAATATATATCTCCGAAAAAAAATTTGGTTTAGAGTTCTAAAATCATTTACATGATTTTCATACTACATGAAAAAGCACATGGTCAGTGTTACATAATAATTTAAGGTAATGTTTCATTTATAAAAATTTTCAAAAATTTAACAGAATAATTTTTTATTCATTAATCTCAAAATATATTTTTTTTATTCTCTGAACACTTATTTTTATCCTAATGTTAATATATAGGATAAATTAAAATGAAAGAGTGTGAAATTTTGTATTTTTCATTACATAAAGTATTATAATGATCAAAATTAAATATAAATAAAAAGTTCATATTTTTTAATTTGAATAATTATGTATGAAATATTATCATCCAATTAAATAAGGATAAGTGTTTGAATGAATTTTAATCCTTATCACATTATATTTAACCATAATTAACTCATTTTACCTTTACTGTGGATATGAAAAATTATTATAATATTTATTCAGAATAAACTATTTATTAAATTTGGACATAAATATTTATAATATAGAATAAATTTTTCAAAATTAAATTTATATAAGTAGAAAATTTCAATTTAAAATTAAACTCACAAAATGTAATAGAAAATGGGTTCTCCAAAAAATTCATTATAAAGTATAAAAATATTTTTATACCAAATTAAATTATAAAATTCATTACAAGGTTCATAATTTAAGTTTTTTTAATCAAAATAAATTCTTTAAATTTCAAAAAAAAAATAAAAAATAGAATTTTAATTTGTAAATACTTGTAAATAAAATATTGTTTCTAATAAAAATCAGTAATTTTTACCACTTATTGAAAAATCAATCATTTTAGAAAATTCTAAAAGATTCATCCTAAGAAATTTTTACATGATGAATTAAAAAATGAATTTTAATTAATTAAATTAAAATTTTATAATTTTGAAATTTAGTTTTTAAATAAAACCATATAATGAATGAAAAGTCAATTTGTCATGAAATATGATTTTTTTCCTTTTGATTTGTAAAATAAATAATATAATTATAATGTTTATAACTCTATAAAATATGATTAATAAATATTAATAAGGAATGAAAATTGTTTATTCAAATATTTCCAATTTTTTTAGACATCTTCACACACTCATCATTCATTGTTCTACCTTAGTTGATGAGAGTTTTTCATAACATCGCTTACAATTGAAGGATTTGGGTTATTCATCCTTCATCTAGAATACCTTCTTCATTTATAATGCCATAAAAATTTGTTCTCTTTTTTATCTGGGTTATACCCTATTTATAGTTCATTTTTAGGCAATTTTAAAATAAATCATTTCATCCAACAACAGTATAGGTGATAATCCTCCTCCCAGGCATCTAAGGGAATATTCTCCCTCAATTTTTGGCAGTTTGGAGTACATTTGGGTGTTAATCGAAGATCTAGGTGAGTCTAACTACCATATCACCTCAATTTTCTAGAAAAAGAGAAGGTGGTGTTGTTTTTATACTTCTAAATCCCTAAAACAATTCATCACAATTGAAGTATGGGGGTTGAAGGGTTCTTGAGTTTGAATAAATTGATTAGATTAAGAGGGCATTTTTCTATGAATTTGAGGTAGGTTGTATACAAGTTAAATCCCATAGTATTTTTGTTGGTTAATTATATGTGGTTGTGAACTTATTACTATTATGATGTGTTTGGTTTCCTTGGAAAGAAATGGTTTTTTGGATAATTGAAATATGAATTGAACCCCTCATGATCCCCGTGGGTCCCATAAGGATGAGTAGATCCAGCCTACAGATACCCATGGGGTGGAACACTCCCTTTAATATGAAATAAGGGGATATTGAATGATAAATTGGGTATTATAATCTTAAATTAATTGTAAATGTGATTAAACTAGTAACATAGAAATATGAGATGTTTGGATTGACTTTAATAGTTAGATAAAATGAAGGTATGCAAATGGACGAATGCGATAAATGGTTAATGGGGATTAGCTTTATATTAAAATGGCCCATAATGGGTGATAAATGGTTATAATGTCTTAAATGGGTAAAATGGGATAATGTTGGAAATTTTTAAAATGATGATTGTAAAGGTTCATGGTAATGTGACTAAATGGAAATGGTGAACCCTGGTGGTTTTTATGCTATAAAATGGTTAATAATTATGAGCCTATATGAATGCGATAAATTGTAGTAGGATGTTGGACTGATTCTCCATAACCATGGGAATGCCAGACTGATGATTCAAGCACCCTTATGCACAGTAGTTATTCGGTGGAATGTATTGATTCTTCATAACCCAAGGGTATGTACAAGGAGTTCATATTGTGGTTGGGATGGTTATACATGCATTATGAATCCTAGTTGGATTCATTTACTAAGGATCCATGTTTATTGACCAGTTACCCTTTGACACATGGATTAGATGACTGGAATGAGCCAAAATAGTTTTAATGAAAATGTATAAAACATATAACTAAGAATGAAAATAATAGACTTAATAAATTTTTAATGATGTAAACCGTAATATTTTTCTGTTTTCATTACTATATATACTTTTAAAAACACTATATTAGACAAGATATTATGTAGATATCATTGGTGGTGGCCTAATAGGTTGTAATAACATCCTACTTAGGCTGTCGTTATGTACTAAAGAAGAATTCATGTTTTCTTGCCAAGATAAGGGAAAATTCGCTATGATATGGGGTTGACTTAGGGCTCGAGGACATGCATGGATGAGAAAAAATCACTCGGTGTCAGGAACTATTTTGGGTAATCTTCATAAAAAAATTATTTTGGGGACTATTTTTCACTTGTAACTATATGAAGTGACATGGGATTATTACTTTTTTGTCATGGTCATGTACCCACTTTTGGGAAATTATTTTGGTATTGTATGATTATCTTTTTTGTTGTTTCTCATAGTTCATCTATTATATTATATGGATTACTCTCATAAAGATCATATAGTGTCTACATTAATGTTATCAGACCATTACTACTAGTCAGTAGCCTCTGGTGTTTGAGGAGGTGTGCCTGAGGTCCCATAATGAACTTTCTTGGGGAATCAGTTAGTGGCATCTAGCTCAGGGTATTAAAAAGTGGTATCAGAGTTTTTTCTTTTCTATTATTTATTTAATTTGTGGAAGGTATATATAATACTATGAGGTGTTATACCTTATAAATAAGAATGTGTATGGGAGTATCTAACCCATGTATATAGGAAAACTCAAGTACATAGGGTGGTATTGATATTATTTATGTTTTCTATTATAGTTGGATTCTATTTCTCCTTGAGTGATAGACTTGTAGTGTGATGTTATTAATTTTTGATATTTTATTTGTGGCTAGACCGATAATGAGGTTTTATATTCACACATCATTATAAGAACGTAGGTATTCATGTGACATGCATCATTCTAGGAATACATAGGAAAATGGGCTCTGTTAAGGAATTGTAAATGAAAATGCATCCCATTTCTATTATGATTTTAAGGAAAACATGCGCAATTAAATTGTTAGAATTGTGAAACTAAATTAAAGATGGTTATTGGATAGTTAAAAAAGTTTATAATATGAAGTGACCATTTGGGAGTTAGTTTACCCCACTTTAAAATAGCCTAGGTTAGGGGTTGTTGAGAATAGTGATAAGATAGTGGTTATTTGTGTTGGGATATTGTATGCGGGGTCAAATGTTTTATGGGATGAAAGTTATATTTTTCACATTTGCAGAAATCCTATGATATAATTTTTGAGATGTGAATTTGGAATTATGGAGGGATTCAACCATGATGATGTCAACCGGTTGGGTGATAGGAGGACATCCCCAATAATGTTTCTCTTGTATAGGGGAATATGTTGGGGTTAGTTCCCTAGAACCAAATGCTGTGTACTTTAGAGAACCTGTATTCATAGTTTTGATTTTTTTTAAACAAATTATCACATCACGATTCTTCTTGTTCATACCATAGCATGTGATAATTTTCATAGAGCAGCTGTCGTACTAAAAGTTCATAGTAGTTCCCCGCTATGATGATAACATAGATATGTTACTGTGATATTCTTAAATATACGTTCTATATACATACGATATCATTTCAAGGAAAAAACCGATAAATTCTATCATGGGTGTATAAGCATTGGAATTTGAGGAAACTTCTCTTGGTGAATCCCCTTCATAATATCGAGTATAAGATATTATGAGAATGAGACCAGCTGGTAGAAAATACACACATATATGTGACATTGGATGCTCTTATCTACAACCATGTTTATTTATACATAGACTTTAAGATTGTTATTAATGAGTATTACAAGCCTCTTAATTTGATGTATTGGAAAAAATTAGTGATGATAAATGTTTTCATTGAGGTATGATATGTTGGGTGCCTCACAAGTAATATTACATTAATGAATAATGTGAGAAATGAATTTCCCCTACTTTTTATTAATGGAAGTTGTCATTCCAGGTGCTTTTATGGAAATGATATATCCTAAATAAATCTATGTCCATGGTGTTCTATATGAAAGTTTAATTTTCAAGAAGTCAAAGAAAGAGACTTTGAGCTTATAAGTTGATGGAACCAGCATAGAAATTTCATTATTAGAGATATCTTGATAAAGGGCTTATATTACACAGTAAACATCTATATGATTTATTATGTCATTGCAGAATTATCTTCCTTATCTATGGGTGTCTTGGCGTGTTTCTAGATTCTAACATTGGACTTTTGGCTACTTCTCCAAATTCCACTAATAAAGAGGCCTAGAGGATCATATACTAGGTGTATCCAAAATCTCAGTTAAATAAAAATATTATTATTCATTATTTAAGAAGATGAATAAATATTACTCCTATATATGGTTTAATAATTATTTATGTTTTATTGTTCACATATATTCTGTCATAAGTTATTCAAGGAAATATAATGTGAGAAGAATATTTAATTAATATTTATTTTCTATTAAGTGAATATAATATTTATTATTTATTAGTGAATAATGTAGTGATATTTATTCAATAAATAAACACTATTTACTCAAGGCATGTTAAATATTGTGGAAGAATTGTCAACCGAGTTTAATAGTCTGGTGAGAAATAATAAATATTGAATATTATTTTATTAAATAATATTTAATTTAATTCAAATGATAATAACATATCGATAAATATTATTATTATTATTATTTGACATGGGGTTTCACATGGATTAAATAAATCATAAAGGCCACTTGTTTAATTATTTATATCAAAACCCAGAAAAATATAATCTTAATTATATTATCTTATCACATAGAGACAATTCATTTTGTTTTGGTTATGCACAATTGATTTTGAGAATCCTCTCATGACCTAGAGAGCTCCCTCCACCAAGAACACTTCTATGAATAGAGAGCGATCTTCCTCCACCTTCCACTCTCATGTCAAGAGAGATTCCAAAGAACACATTGGAATTGGTTTTAAAGGTGATCAAAGTGGGACAAGACAAGAGATAGGATTTTATAAGCTAGAAACCAGAGATACCTATGATGAAGTTTGGTGATTCGTGGAACATGTGTGGAACACCACAAGAGGGAATCTTTTTTGATTTCTACAGACATAACAACCATACTATGCAGATATATTTTCAGGTATATCAATGATGAACGAATTGTAGAAAGGTAAATCTTTAATTAATTAAATTGATTATAAATAATATGTGAAGATCCTCTCTCTGGTACTAAATTTCTATCCCTTTTCTGTTTTCTTTGATTCAATTCCATAGATCATAATGTTTATCATTGTGTAAATCTCAGATTGATCATTGATCATGATAAAAAGAAAATTTGGGCACAACCCATAACATGCTTCTATAACTCCTAGAATATATATGTTGTATCATATCGATCACAAAAATATTTATTATTTTTTAATTATCATTGATTTATTTACACATTTAGGATTTAGTTTCCAATTTAGGTTTAATCATTATTTTTATCCAAATTGTGAGATATGATTCTTCCTCTATCGTTTCTCATAGATCTAATCAATAAAACTAATTTTATGAATGAAAAAAATCAAATAACTCATCCATAGGTGACAAGGATGATAAAAATGGAGTAAGTGCTGTGTAACTGGAATTATAATTAATGTAATTATGTTCAATGCATCATGAATTAACTCTAAAATTAATTCAAACTGTGTGCATTGATGAAACAAGGTGTATTTATTCCTTAATCTATAGGTGGACTGGGCCAGGGTGGCACATAGTAAACTGGTGAACAAAACATGTATCCCATGTACATGGCATGTAGTCCATTTTAGTTCTATATGGTCCATGTATTAACATACGTGACCTTTTTAGCCGGTTACCGTACAAATCTGAGACTACATGTTGTGTAGTCGCTTACACACATTGTGTAATCCATTTTAATGAGGCATAGTTTACATGATGATTCCCTAGGCATGTCCATCAGATACACATTGAGAGATGTACACACCGTATATCATGATTGTATACTCCGTTTACTTGTATGAAAATATGCAGATTTGAAATTTATTTAATATAATGTGTATACATTAAAGAAATATTATTTCATGTGGTCATTATGTTGATAGTAAACCTCATGGGATATGTTTTAATATATATATATATATATATATCAATATTTAATTAGTATCTGCATAATGCTTAGATCCACGTATTATGTATGAGTCGTTCTTAAATTATTACTCTATGTTTATTAAAGCATGACATGTTACAAAAAAATCATGTAATTTGTGTAATAATTAAGTTGATAGCACACATCATGAAATTATAAAATAAATTATGTATGATATATTTCACAAAGAATAAATTGTATATGAGTATAATACATATTGGTTAGATTTGGATGGGTATTCATCATGTTTCCACCAAGGTTCATTTATGTAAACATTTAATTTTAAATAAATTTATTTAATTTGTATGAAATTATGATGGATGATAATACGAAGGAATTTTGAATGATAATTAAGATTAATGAATTGATTAATTAAAGAAGATAATTAAATGATTCAAGTCTAATTTATCTTAAATAACAATGATTTATAATTTAATGATATTTTTTAATGAATAATTTTTTCCACGCATGTGGATGACCACAAAAATAAACCAAACATTTTTATGCGATTGGTTACATTTAATTTATTAATAAATTAAATTGTTGGCCCGCATGTTTTCTATCCTTTTATTATATAAAATATTACATTACCAAGGTTTTTTAATGTAAACCCTTTTCTCCTCACCCATGTGTGAGTAAAATCACATGTAATGGATGGGGATCCCTATCAAGTGGAGGTGGTTCAATTTGAGAGGGGAGGTGAAACCAATCCAAGCGAGATACATGGGTGGATAGCTGGAAAGCAGAAGCACAAGCCTTAATTGGTACAAGGTGTTTTACCATTTTCAATGGTTAGTTTATAAACCACTATAAAAACTAACCATTAGTAAAATTTCATGATCATACCACTTTATTATTTTATTTCTCTTAAGTTTCAAGGTTATTTAATTATGGTTGTTTTTTCACAACCACTTATACTAATAAAATTAATTATGATGCAATATAGAACTAAAATAAATTATTTTTTGCAGAAATTTTATCTAATAAATGGTTAATAACTTAATTAAATCCACTTAATACTAATAATAAGGTTATAAAGATAATAATTTGAAATTTACATATAAATGATAAATTCCCTAAATTTTATATATCAAGCTGGAATAGCCTTCCACTACTTCAGTTAAAATCAAACCCTTGTTCAAAGTGTATGACCAACCAAATTGGGGTGATTTCAATTATTAGGTAATTTTTACATGATGTTGTGGGATGACTTAACATAGATCACATCAAGCGTTGAATTCCATAAAAGGACTTAGTGTATTAGAGAGGCAATGGTTGTGGAAATCTAATTTATTGATTTTAGGATTGGGGAGTCCACTGAATAGATAAAAAATGTTAGTTAATGCAGGTGGAATTTCAAATTCCTAGATAAAACCATTCATGTTTATTGACCAACCATATTTGGGGTAATGATAAGGGGAATATGGATCATTTCCTCAAAATTACCATGAAATAAGTTATTCTGAAACCAATGTGATGGATATTGGGTTTCGATAAGATAGTGGGAGATTAATAAATATAATATTTATTTATGAATATAAATTTTATCAGTTAAAGAACTAAAAATTTGGTCATATGATATTGTAGAAACATCATTAAAATTAATTCAAACATATCATTGTGATCCACACATGATAAGGCTAACCTTCTCACCGTCACAAATTTCCATGAGTGGAAAAGGTGCTTACGCATTATACTTTTCCATTAAATAAAATTTTATGTTATGGAAGAACCAATAACTGACCCAATTGGTAATGAGGCAAGTGATGAAGAGTTATCAATCTGCGAGAAACATTTAAATGATTCCATAGATGTTCAATGTTTCATGTTTTCATCCACGTATAATGAGTTTTTGAAGAAAAATTAGGGCATGGATGTGTATAGAATAATGTCTCAACTTCAGGAACTATATTAAGAGAAGGTGAGACATGAGAGGTAAAATATCTCAATTTCTATGTTTACAACTAATCTTGGATAGTATGAACTGAATGGGCCACATATAGTTAAGATTATTGGATACATTGAATCCTTATACATCTTAGGGATCAAATTCGACGGTCAGTTTCATATAGATCTCATACTTTCATCATAGCCCAATACCTTATATAGTTTTATTATTAATTACAAAATGATAAATAATGAGAAGATTCTTTCAAAACTTCTTACTTTGATTCACCATGTGGTTAATGAAATGGGACGTGATAAACCCACAATACTTCTAGGGAACTATAAAAGAATGAACAAGGTAAAGGGGCCCAATCATAACAAGTAGAAATATTCCAAGCAAAATCCTTCAAAGAAGAGTAATATCTAATGGAAGGGAAAGGAAAATGAGGCAATATGTTTTTTATATGCAAATCTAGGCCAATAGAAGTGTAACTTAACTTAGAAGCAAGGGGAAGCTAAAGGTGCATTCGTTATTGAGTGTAATCATTCAATATCTACACATTGGGTATCAGATTAAAATTTTGGTTCTCACATTTGTATCCAAATATATGAAGTAAATAGAATGTGAAATATTAGTCAAGGATAGTTGGATCTGAGAGATGATAACGGGGTGAGGTTGGCTACCCTGTCCATTGGTGACTACCATATTTCATTTCTAACAAGAATGATGATGGTTTGATAAGATTTTTTTTATATACTGATAGTTACCAAGAACATAATTTATGTATCATTCCAAGATGCATTTGTGTTTATTTTCATTTTTATAAATAAAAGTAATTTCTTTTATAAGGACAACATATATTATGGTATGAAACATTTAAATAATGGTCTTTATGTTTTTAATTACAAAAATCAATTATTTTAAATTGTTAACGGATCATGTTCACATGACTCGTATATCACCCAGCTATGGAATCACCATATTGGTCATATAAACAAGATGAATTTAACAAATATCTATCATGATTGTTATTTAGAAATGTATAAGGTAAAACCACTTGAAATATTTCATTATTCTTTACAAAGAAAAATGACCAGACGTCCTTTTAGTGGATAGGGTTAAATGGACACAAAGATTCTTGGATTGGTACACACTAATGTATGTGAACCATTTTCAGTATAAAATATATTTGGATATTATTATATCATAAATTTAACTGATGACATGATTATATATGAATATACTTAATTGATTAGGTATAAGGACATTTTATATGAGAAATTTAAAGAATACAATAATGAATTAGAGAATAAATTTGGAAAGAAGATAATGAAAAATTGATCAAATTGAGGTAGTGAATATCATAACCATGTGTTTATCAACATTCTATGGGTGTTTGGTATTCTATATCAACTCACCCAACCATACAAACCACAGTGGAATAGTGTTAGAAAAAGGAAGAATCATAACTTATAAAACATGGTAATTTCAATGATGAGTCATGTAGATCATCCATTATCATTTTGGGGATAGTCATTACAAATTAATGAATATGAATTAAAATGAGAACCATATAATAGAGAAAATAAAATTTCCTTTGATTTAGGGAGTGAATACAAACTTACTTTTTATATACACATGTATAATGTGGTGAGGAATTTGTTATGTCCTTCTTAGCCATCAAACTAGCACTCCAGTTCACCAAGTGTATCTTTATAGGGTATCCTAAGGACATAAGGGGATACTACATATACAACCCCACATAAAAGAAAATGACTATCACCAGAAAGGAAGTATTTCTTGAGAGGGATAACATCGTTAAAAAGGATAGTGGGAGAAATAATTACTTTGATGAATTTAATGCTCAAGATACACTAGAGTAAGTAAAAGAAAATATTCCACAAGTCTCTGTGGAAATGTAATTTTTGAAACAAAAATATTGTGGAAGAGTGCCTGAGTGGTAAGAGATCTTGAGAGACATGGTTTTCTATTCACTGAATATGGTGACTCATTGTTGGTTGAAAATGGTGAACCTCTCTCCTAAAAATAGTAAGTAGAGAGACCAGAAGCTGCAAGACAGAAAAAATCCATGAATTCTAAAATGGATTCCATATATTAGAACCCGGTTTTGGTTACAGTCTCTGTGCCAGTTAATTTAAATCATATTGGTTAAAAATGGGTAATCATGATAAAACTAGACATGAAAGGTAATTTAAATACCTATTAATAAAGTATAATGGCTAAATGTTTTAAATAGGATCAATTAATTAAATATGATGAAACCTTTTAACCAAGTTCTTTGTTTAAATCAATTTGAATTATTCTTGATATAACAACTTATAATGACTATATGATTTTAAAGATGGATTTAAAAATGAATTACCTAATGGGATCCTTCATAAATATGACTATATGACACAACCAGAAGGGTTTTTGAATCCAAGTGATGGAAAAATAATTTTTAAGTTGCTAAGATCTTTTTATGGATTGAATAATACAACCAAGTCATGGAACATTTGATTTTATAAATCTATAAAATAATTATCTATCAATAAGAATTAATGTGATCCATGTGTTTATAAGAGGATTAGTGGTAATTTTTTATTTATCCATGTAGTATATGTGGATGACATATTACTTTTTTGGAAATGACATAACATTCTTATAGTCTATTAAGGATTGGTTAAAAAAATTGCTTCATAATGGTCATTGGTGAAGTATCCTATATTATATGGATCAGGATCATTCTAGATAGCTCCAAGAAGATTCTTAGGCTAATTAAAATTACATATGTTGATCAAATACTAAAGAGATTTATTATAGAACAATACAAGAGGGTATTTATTCTAGTGTCACATGGTTTTTATCATACTATGAAAATGTGTCCTTAGGCACAACATGAGAAAGAGTAAATGAGTAGGATCCTATATGATTTGGTGATTGGATCAATCAGGTATGACATGTTATGTATTATAATTGATATTTCTGATGCAATGATCATGGTAGGAAGATATAAATATAATCCAGTATAACAACATTGGTTTGTTGTTAAGGGTATCCTTAAGTATTTGAGAAGAACTAAGGATATATTTTTATTAGATAGAGGACATAAGGATCTGGACATCATGGGTTATACTAATTATAGTTTTCTGATCAATCATAATGATCTAAAGTTTCAATCACAATATGTCTTCCTTATCAATGGAGGGGTTGTGAGCTAGAAGTGTTTAATGTTGCTAGTGGTCGCTTATTCTATAGTGGAGTCCAAGTATATATAGGATTCTGATGTAGCTAAAAAATCCATTTGGATAGATAAATATGTCTAGGATCTTGATGTTGCATCTAGTAGTGAACTCCCTATCACATTTTATTGTGATAATACTGCAACAATAGCTCTTATAAAAGAGACAAGGTCACACCAATGAACAAAGAATATACTTCGTAAGTATCTCCTCTTGAGGTATTTTTATCAAAGGGGTAAATTTGTAGTAATATGGGTAACCATGGAAGTGAATATGGTGGACCACATGACTAAAAGAATATCTTAGTAGAAGCCTGATTATCATGTGAGATCTAGAAAACTGATGGTTATTAGCAATAAGCTCTAGTGAAAGTGGGAGATAGCTGGAGTTAGTGAAATATAACCAACATCTGTGTACATTATTATAACCAATATTCATACTTTTGAATATTAATAAACTTATTATCACATCATTATTGTTGTTATTCATAACATAGTACGTGATAATGTCTCAAGAGTAGCTATTGTACAAATATGTCGTAGCAGTTCCCCTCTATGATGAGAAACTGGAAGTTCTAAGATATTATTCTTAAATATATTTTCTATGTCTATCTGATATCATTTGAGGGACACAAATGATACAAGATATCAGGGTTGGAGACTCATAAGACTTTGAGGCACCTTCTCTTGGTGTACACCCTTAGTAATATCCCGCATTGGATATTATGATAATGAGACTCGATTGTAGGAAATCCGTATTTAAATGTGTCATTGGAAGCTATTATATGAGGACATGAAAATTTATACTTAGACTTTAATATTATTTATAATGAGTATTATGAGTCACATACTTTGATGTATTGATGAAAACCATGATAAAATATGTTCATGATGAGTTAGGATACGTTGGTTGAGTCATAAGTAATATTGCATTAATGAATAATAAATGAAAGGATTTTTTACTTTCTAATCATTAATGGATGTTAATATATTAATAACTCTGATGGAAATTACATATCCCAAAAAAATCCATATCCAAGGTGTTCTAGATCCAAGTTTAATTTTCACGATGTCAATGAAAGACACTTTGCTAGATGCTATCATTGGACTTTAGGCTCCATCTCCTAATGCCACTAAGAAAGTGGCCTAGAGGGTCACATATGATGTGTATCCAGAATCTGAGTTAAAATATTAATAATTTTATTTTTTATTTAAAAAAGTTGAATAAATATTATTCCATAATATGGTTTTATAATTATTCATGTTTGATTGATCCCATATATTTTGTCACTAGTTATTCAATATAATGTAATGTGAGGAAAATATTAAATAAATATATATTTTCTATTTAGTGAATTTTAATATTTATTTATTTTTAGTGAATAATTTACTGATATTTATTTAAAAAATAAATATTCATTATTCAAGGGATGATAAATATTGTGGAGGAATGGAATGTTGAGTTTAGTGGTTCGGTGAGAAATAATAAATATTGAATATTATTCGACTAAATAATATTTAATTTAATAAGAAATATAAGAGAATATAGATAAATAATAACAATATTAATATTATTTTACATGGGGTTTCATTGGGATTAAATAAATAATAAAAGGAACTTTTAAAATTATTTATTTCTGACCATAGAGATATATAATCCCGATTATATTAATTTCTCAGAGAGAGATAATTCATTTTTTTTTTGTTATGAAAAATAGATTTTTAGAATATGCTCATGACCTATAGATATAACTTATCTAAGAAAACTCCCAATAATGGGAATCAATCTTCTTCCACCTCACTCTCTCAAGCAAAAAGAGATCCATGAGAATGCTTTAGAAGAAGTTCTTGAGGCAATCAAAGGTGGATGATGAAAGCTAATGGATCTGTCATGCTAGCACTTCAGGATAGCTATGAAGATGTTTAAATATTTTTGGAACATGTGTGGATCACCGTTATAGGGGATATTATTTGGTTTCAATAAGTGAAATGATCAAACAATTTGTTGTTCCCAAGAGATTTCATTTGTTGTCAATAACCTATCAATGTGTTCTAATTGATGAAGTAGAGCTTGAAGAGTGATAAAGCTTGTGGAATGATGGTTAAAGATGCTTCTTAAAATAAGACGATTGAAGAGCTGATCTTAAAATTCCAAGACTTGTATCAAGGAGATACAAGGTCACAACATTGTTAGAAGTCCATGCATTGTCTTCACAATGCATGAGGAGATGAAGAAGTGCCATCCACTATCACTAAGTGGATGAGGAATGAGAGGATGAACCATCCACAAATTTTAAGTGGATGAAGTGGTTTTAAGAAGACCATGCACTATCTCTTAGTGCATGAGGATTTGAAGATGATCCAACCTCATCTATAATTGGATCATTGAAGAACATTGAAGATCAGGTGATTCTTAATTTATGGTTGATGAAGATAGTTGAGAGATCCTTGGGAATTCCATTATTTAATAGAAAAATAAGAATAAATGTTGAATAGGAGAAGAGGAATTCTAAAGATGAAGAGGAGGTGAAGAAGAATAGAATGGCATGAAGAAGTCTTATTCCTACATGGTAATTTAACCAAGTATACAAGGAGGGAGAGGACCTTATGAAAAAAGGGGGGCCAGCCCACGAGCTGGCTACCCAAGCTTCAACCCAAGGCACATGTGGGACTAGGTCACCATGCCCATGAGGAGAATGGGAGAGGAGATTTCTGAGCTGTGGATGGGAGGCGATGGTTATTAAACCGCAGAAAAACCGTGGTGCGTTTCGATGTGGGACGAGTTTTTTGAGACGCGGAGATGATCTGGACCATCCATCTGATCCGCGTGTAATCGCAGCTGCACGATCCATCCGCGACGCCATGTTCTAATCTCGACCATCCGAGATCATTTAACGCTGATCCAATGGCCGAGGTGACAAACCGAAGTTGTCTTCAACATCCAGACACCCGAGCTCCACCCGATGTGAACCAGCTCGCCGTCGCCACTACTGATCCACCATTTTTGAATCCAGACCACCATTGAAGCTCAAAAAAACTGCATGGTGATCGTCTGGTCGAACCAAGACCATGCATGCAATCTACATCTTGAATGCATGAGAAATATCGAGGAATAAGGAACGGCTGAGGCAAATGGAGTTGCCGAGTCCACGAGGATTCGTGCGAGATTTATGCACAAGAATCAGGTATATGATCTTGAATCCATACAAGAAGATTGGATCACATGTTTGGAAAAAGGAAACACCTGAGGTATCCGGAAAATCATTAACACTGGTTGAATGTTTTCTTTAAAAACCGAATATCTCGTTTATTCGGAGGAATGAATCTCGGACGATTCATGGATGGATTTTGAACACATTCTTTGTCTATAAAAGGAAGAGTCCAAGCCGAGAAGAGGCTACTGCCTCCCGGACATTCAAGTGCTTCTGTTTAAAAAATAGAGCATCTTTGAAGAGGAGAACCGTGCAAACACTGGCACGAAGGAGAACCACACATCCCTTGTGCGAAGGAAGAGGCCGAGTCGGGTCACCCTGCACGCTCCCCTGCGCGACAGGGAAGAATCCGGGCCGCGAATTCACGCACCCGCTGCCCGCATACTTTCATGGTAGCAAGTGGCCGCACTCTTGCGTCCTATGTGCCTGCAAACTCTTGTGGTAGGAGGAAATCACCGCACCAACTGTGCGGTAGGAGGAAGCTGCAGCACTTGTGTGGTTGTTGGGCTCAAGCACCTGTGCGGCAGAGGGAGTTTCTGCGCCACCCGCATGGTTGAAGGCAGGAGGTGGCTGCATAACCTGCATGCCCTTCGTTGGTGAGGTGTTGGGTGCTCAAGTGGAAGGCCAAACGTTGGTGTGTGTGTGAAAACAAGGAAGGCCACACCATCTTGGTTGTGAGGGTGTGTGCAAAGAAGTAGGCCAAGGATTACACATATATGAGTGAAATTTGAACGGTTTTGGGTGTGTGCACAAGTGAAGAAGAAGGGAGTGAATGTATATACATGCATGCATATTGAATAAAAGTATAAGTGAGAAAGACCGACAAGTTCTTCTAGAGTTTGTTGAAGCTACTTGAAGAATTTAACAACACATTTGAAGAAGAGAAGTGGAGCTATGAAGAAGAAGATGCTGTGGAGTTGGGGGTATAACCAATTACCGTGTAAACATCTTCTCGCATAGTGAAGAATCCGTGTTGGGGAGTGTAACCAACACGGCAAGGAGTAGGTCTTTGTACCGAACCTTGTAAATCTTTGTGTTCTGTGCTTTCATTATCACTGCATCATCAAAAGAGTATATCTAGGCCTTAACTAGCCACAGAGGTTGAATTGATCATTCAAAGGGAACAATTCTTAAAAAGAAAAAGTTGTCACTGATTCACCCCTCCCCTCTCAGTGATCACAACTGATCTGGGCATTTCAAGTTGTATCAGAGGGAGGTCATCTCTGTTAGGATCTACTTCTGAGAAAATGGACAATCTGAATTATGTTAATTGTTGGGGTGTTCCTACATTCGATGGAAAGAATTACCACAGCTGGAAGAATCAAATGTTACCCTACCTTCTATCTCTCGACCTTGAAGTTAGAAATGCAGCCTTATTTGGATTCCCTCCTCTTTCTTAAGAAGCTTCTATGACACTGAATGAGAAAAGAAATATGGAAGTTGATGGTAAAGCTCAAAATTTCATTCTTATGTCACTCTCAGAAAAGGTATACACAAAAGTCATGGAACTCAAGAATGCTAAAGAAATTTGGGACAAATTGGAATGAAGTTATGAAGGCAGCATGAAATTCAAGGAAGCCAAATTACAAATTTGGAGGAGGAAGTTTGAAGATATCAAGATGGGAGAAGAATAAAATATTGATGATTATTTCACAAGAGTCAACGAAATTTTCAGTAACATTCGGGGCTTTGGAGAAAAGTTGGAGGACTCAACTATCGTTAAAAAATTAATGAGAAACTTTCCTGACAGGTTTGACCCCAAAGTCTCAGCATTAGAAGACAGAGATGATCTCACTCTTGATGAACTACACAACATTCTCATTGCATATAAAATGAGGAAGATCCCAGTATTCAAAAATAAGATCGAGGATGAGATGGCTTTTGAGGCCATGAGACAACTCAAGATATGAGATGATGAAGTCCTAGAATCAAGTGAATCTGACAATGAAGAAAAGGATGAATACTTCAACAAAATTATTTCTCTTTTATCAAAAAGGTTTGGAAAAGATAAATTCAAGGGAAAAGGGAAATTACCACCGAGGTGTTTCAATTGCAATAACATCAGACACTTTGCTGTTAACTGTCCCAAGAAAAGATTTATTGCTCCAGAAGTTGAAGAAGAAAAATCACAAAAGAAGAAATGGAGAAGAAACCCAAGAGAAGAAAATTTGTTTCAAGAATGAAAAGGTACATTTCAGGTGAAAGAAGAAGCTATGTGAGAAAAGAAGAAGAATCAGACTCCACTTCATCTAGTCAATCAGAAGAAGAAAATTTTTTTATGGCTCATGTGGAAAAAGGGTTTGATACCTACAGTAGTGAAGATGATGAAAGTGAAAGAACAGAGCTTGAACCCATGTTGAAAGATGAATTAGAGTCTTGCCTTAAATAAAACACAAGCTCAACAAAGAGAATAAATAGTTACAAAAGGAAACCAAACAGATGAATGAGGAGTTGGAAGAGTGTATGAAGAAAGAGACACTATAGATTGATGAAATCAAGAGACACAAACTAAAGACAGCTGAGCTAGATAAGATAGCAAAAGATCATGAAGATAAACTTCACCTCAAAGAAGAAGAGCAATCAGTGACGCAGTCCAAGTGGATTGAAGCACAGAATAGCTTGACAAAGATGAGAGATGACTTTAACAAGGATGTTGAGGTCAAGGCCGAATCATCTCATGCTGGTGCTCAGAGGCAAGTCAATTTACCACTAAGTAAATCTCAAAATACATCTGTTATCTCTAACAATGTAGGTCCAAAGATGAAATTGAGAAAATCAGGGAATACAAAATCTTGTGAAAAATCATCTTCAATGGAAGAAAGGAAATCCCCAAGAAGGACTACTCAAATCTTGGACATGAAATTACAACATGACTCCTATCAGCGGAGAAGGTCAAGGTTTAGAGGCTACTATTGGTGTTGTGGGATGTTTGGACACAAGGCCTATTCATGCTGGTATAACATGTCTCTTCCAAGTATGAGGCATGATTCAAGGGGGAGATATCCTAAAACCCAGAGTATATTACAGAAAGCATCAAAACTTCCGATTTATAACAAATCTGACTCCCTGTGTGAAGCTTGTGGAAGATGTGACCAACAAGGTCATAGATATGATAAAGTAGAACTATTCTTCATAAACAAAGAGTCAAAAACATGAAAGGAAAGGCATTCAGGAACCCTATGAAGAAATCACATGATTCTCGGAAGTTGCTCTAAAAGCCAGCAGTAAAACCAAGTCATGGATTCTTGATAGTGGATTCTCATCACATATTAATGGTGGTACAAAAATTCTAAGAAACATAGAAATTCACAAGGGAGGAACCTTGGTGTTTGGAAATGATTGTTCTCTGAAAATCAAGGGAGTTGGAAAAGCTATGATTGAAACAACAAATATAAAATCCAATGATGTGTTGTTTGTTGAAGGATTAAAGCACAACCTGCTGAGTGTAAGCCAATTATGTGATGATGGACATGAGTTGTTGTTCCAGAAGGATTCATGCATCATCAAGAGCTCAAAGGATGGAAATATCATCACTCAAGGAAGAATAACCATTGGAAACCTATTTCAAATTGGTGAGTCCATCAATTCTTGTTATCTTAGTTCTAAAGATGAAAACAATCTCTGGAACAGAAGACATGGCCATCTGGGTCAAAGAAGTATGAGTAAAATTCTTAAGTACAACATTGTACGAGATCTACCAAAATTAAAGAGAGAAAGAGATGAAATTTGTGACACATGTCAAAAGGGAAAACTGACCCATAGTTCACACAAAGGAGTAGATATCATGTCTAATGGGACACTTGAACTCATTCATACAGACATATGTGGACCAATGAGACAGAATTCTACCAGAGGATATCTTTATTTTATAACCTTCATTGATAATTACACTCAGATGACCAACACCATGTTCATGAAACACAAGTCATGAGCAATCACAATGTTCAAAAATTTCAGGAGGCAGACTGAGAAAGAACTAGGACTCTGTATCAAGAAATTGAGATCAGACAATGGAAAAGAATACACTTGTGATGCTTTTGAAAGCTATCTGGTAAAGCATTGAATCAAGTATCAATATAGTACACCATATACTCCACAACAAAATGGAGTGGCTGAAAGGAAGAATCAAAGCATAGTCGAAATGGGGAGGACTATGTTAGCTGAGCACAATATCTCTATGTTTTTGTGGACAGAAGCAGTATGCAAAACTATACACATACAAAATAGATGTCTCCTGAGACCAGAAACACAAACGACAGCCTATGAAATTTGGTTTAACAAAAAACCAACTGTTAAGTACTTTAGAGTCCTTGGAAGTCCTTGCATCATCAAGATTAAAAACATTAATCTGGGAAAGTTTGAAGAAAAAGCTGAAGAAGGAATCTTCATGGGTTACCTACCTGATGGAAAAGGCTATAGATGATGGAATAAGAGGTTGAAAAAAATGATTGACTACAGTGATGTTAGAATAAATGAAAACAAAACCAAACCATATCATGTGGATAATGATGACTCAAAGAATGACACAACCTTGGAATAGAAGAATGAAGAATTAACTAAGCCAACACCAACTGCTGGTGAGATCAACTCTGAACACACCAGTGATGAAGAGTAAGGTAATGAAGATGGAAGAAGGAGATACAATAAATTGAAGAAACATGTCGACACAGAAAATTTCCTTGGTGACCCACAATCCTCAGTAAAAACTAGAAGAAGATTGAGATTGGAAGATCAGACTGCACTGGTTTCTCAAGTTGAACCTCACACAGTGGCTGAAGCAGTTTAACATGAGGAATGGATACAAGCTATGCATAAGGAGCTCAATCCAATAGAAAAGAACTCCACTTGGGATCTTGTTCCAAGGCCCAAAAATAAAAATGTAATTAGGGCAAAGTGGGTTTTCATAAACAAACTCAATGAAAAGGGGGAAGTTTCCAGAAATAAGGCCAGACTTGTATGAAAAGGGTATTCACAAATGGAAGGAATTGACTTTGAAGAAAACTTTGCACCAGTTGCAAGATTGAAAACTATCAGAATGTTCTTAGCAGTTGCAGCACACAAGCAGTACAAGGTATATCAGATGGATGTGAAATCTGCATTCCTTAATTGAGACCTTGAAGAAGAAGTGTATATAGAACAACCAGAGGTATTCGTGCTGGAAAAAGATGGTAGTATGGTATATAGATTTAAAAAAGCCTTGTATGGAGTGAAGCAGTCCCCTAGATACTGGTACTCCAAATTGGATGGTTGTCTCAAAACCATGAAGTTTGTCAAAGGAATAGTTGATAGTAATCTGTATGTCAGAGAAATGGCCACTGGTACTCTCATAGTCATTATTTATGTGGATGATATTATTTTTGTTGGTGACAAGGAAGGATTATGTGAAGAGTTTATTGAGCAGATGAAGAGATCCTTTGAAATGTCCATGCTTGGTCAAATGACATATTTTCTAGGATTTCAGGTGGAACAAAGGAAAAACTCCATATTTATTTCACAAGAAAAATATGCAAGGGACTTAGTGAAAAGGTTCGGAATAAAGAGTGAAAAGGAAGTCTCAACACCCATGTCTATTGGAACCAAGCTATGCAAGGATGAAGAAGGCAACAATGTTGATCAGAAAGAGTTCAGGAGAATTATTGGCAGTCTCCTTTATCTCACGGCTTCAAGGACAGATATAACATATTCAATGACTTTGTGTGCCAGATTTCAAAGTGACCCAAAAGAATCTCACTTATCAGCATCTAAAAGAATCTTGAGATATGTGAAAGGAACCCTCAACTATGGACTCTTATACAAGAACAGTACAAACATAATGTTTTTGGTATTCATAGATGCTGATTGGGATGGTGATTGTACTGATATAAGATCCACATCTGGTGGAACCTTCTTTCTGGGAGAAGGATGTGTTAGTTGGTACAGTAAGAAACAAAATTCTGTAACATTGAGCACAGCTGAAGCAGAGTATGTGGCAGCTACACATGCATGCACAAAAATGATTTGGATGTAGGTGCAGCTAGAAGATTTGAGAATTAAAGCTGAAAAACCATTGAGGATCTTATGTGATAATCAAAGTGTAATTGGCTTGTCTAAGAATCCTATACAACACTCCAGATCCAAGCACATTGATATAAAATATCATTTCATCAAAGAAAGGGTCGCCAGTGGAGACATCAAGTTAGACTACGTTTCTACTCAAGATCATGTGGCAGATATTTTCACGAAATCTATGCCTACAGAAAGATTTGTTGAGTTAAGGATGAAACTTCATGTTCATCCTTCTCCTCTCACTTGAGGAAGAGAAAGGTCCCTCCTTATTCCCTAAATTTATATGATTTTGTACTAACATGTAGGTAATTGAAGGAGATGAGTTCATCCCTTGAGGGGGATCATTGGTTGCTAAGTCAAGCAGTTATGCATTCTGGGAATGACTTCCCATTTATCCCTTTGCATTTGTTGGCCAATAAGGGGGAGAAATCATCAGCACACACATTGACATTTTTCAATGTGTGCTTAGGAGTATTGACAACCAAATACAAAGGGGGAGATTGTTGTGCCCAAGTGATTGCATTTGTTGTCAATAACCTGTCAATGAGTTCTAATTGATGAAGTAGAGCTTAAAGAGTGATAAAGTTTGTGGAATGATGGTTGAAGAAGCTTCTTAAAATCAGACGATTGCAGAGCTGATCTTAAAGTTCCAAGACTTGTATCAACGAGATATAATGTCACAACATTGTTATAAGTCCATGCATTGTCTTCACAATGCATGAGGAGATGAAGAAGTTCCATACACTATCACTAAGTGGATGAGTAATGAGAAGATGAACCATCCACAACTCCTAAGTGGATGAAGTGGTTTGAAGAAGACCATGCACTATCTCTTAGTGAATGAGGATTTGAAGATGATCCAACCTCATCTATAATTGGATCATTGAAGAACATTGAAGATCAGGTGATTCTTAATTTATGGTTGATGAAGATAGTTGAGAGATCCTTGGGAATTCCATTCTTTAATAGAAGAAGAAGAATAAATGTTGAAGAGGAGAAGATGAATTCTAAAGATGAGGAGGAGGTGAAGAAGAAGAGAATGGCATGAAGAAGTCTTGTTCCTACTTGGTAATTTAACCAAGTATACAAGGAGGGAGAGGACCTTATGAAAAAAGGGGGGCCAGCCCATGAGCTGGCTACCCAAGCTTCAACCCAAGGCACATGTGGGACTAGGTCACCACGCCCATGAGGAGGATGGGAGAGGAGATTTATGAGCTGAGGATGGGAGGCGATGGTTGTTAAACCGCCGAAAAACCACGGTGCGTTTCGATGTGGGACGAGTTTTTTGAGACATGGATCTGATCGGGGCCGTCTATCAGATCCGTGTGTAATCATAGCCGCATGATCCATCCGCAGCGCCATGTTCTAATCTCGACCGTCCGATATCATTTAACACTGATCCAATGGCCGAGGTGACAAACCGAGGTTGTCTTCAACCTCCGGACACCCGAGCTCCACCCGACGTGAACTAGCCCACCGTCGCCACTGCTGATCCACCATGTTTGAATCCAGACCACCGTTGAAGCTCAAAACAAATGCATGGTGATCATCTGGTCGAACTGAGACCATGCATGCAATATACATCTTGCATGCATGAGAAATATCAAGGAAGAAGGAACGGCCGAGGAAAACGGAGTTGCCAAGGCCACAAGGATTCATGCGAGATTTATGCACAAGAATCGGGTATATGATCTTGAATCCATACACGAAGATTGGATCACACATTTGGAAAAAGGAAACACCCGAGGTATCCGGAAAATCATTAACGTTGGTTGAATGTTTTTTTAAAGAACCGAATATCTCGGTTATTCAGAGGAATGAATCTCAGAGGAATCATGGATAGATTTTGAATGCATTCTCTGTCTATAAAAGGAAGAGTCCCAGCCGAGAAGAGGCTGCTGCCTCCCGGACATTCAAGTTCTTCTGTTTAAAAAACAGAGCATCTTTGAAGAGGAGAACCGTGAAACCACTAGTGCGAAGGAGAACCGTACATCCCTTGTGCGAAGGAAGAGGCCAAGTCGGGTCACCCTACGTGCTCCCCTGTGCGATAGGGAAGAATCCAGGCCGCGAATTCGCGCGCCCGCTGCCTGCATACTTGTGCAGTAGCAAGTGGCTGCACTCATGCATCATTTATGCTCACGAACACTTGTGGCAGGAGGAAACCACCACGCCACCTGTGCGGTAGGAGGCAGCTTCCGCACTTGTGCGGTTGTTGGGCTCAAGAACCTGTGCGGTAGAGGGAGTTTCCATGCCACCCGTGTGGTTGAAGGTAGGAGGTGGCCGCATAACCTGCGCTCCCTTCATTGGTGAGGTGTTCGGTGCTCAAGTGGAAGGCCAAACATTGGTGTGTGTGTCCAAACAAGGAAGGCCACACCATCTTTGTTGTGAGGGTGTGTGCAAAGAAGTAGGCCGAGGATTACACATATATGAGTGAAATTTGAACGGTTTTGGGTGTGTGCACAAGTGAAGAAGAAGGGAGTGAATGTATATACATGCATGCATATTGAATAAAAGTATAAGTGAGAAAGACCGACAAGTTCTTCTGGAGTTTGTTGAAGCTACTTGAAGAATTGAAAAACACATTTGAAGAAGAGAAGTGGAGCTGTGAAGAAGAATATGTTGTGGTGTTGGGGGGTTTAACCAACTTGTAATTGGGGGGTATAACTAATTACCATGTAAACATCTTCTGGAATAGTGAAAAATCTATGTTGGGGAGTGTAACCAACACGGCAAGGAGTATGTCTTTGTACCGAACCTTGTAAATCTCTGTGTTTGTGCTTTCATTATCACTGCACCATCAAAAGAGTAGATCTAGGCCTTAACCAGCCATAGATCTTGAATTGATCATTCAAAGGGAACAATTCTTAAAAAGAAAAATTTATCACTGATTCACCCATCCCCTCTCAGTGATCACAACTGATCCAGGAATTTCAAAATTCATATTTATAGTTCGATCCATAAATGAAGAAAAAATTCAACAAGGTAATTCATTAATTAACTAAAGTGATGTTAAAATATATGTAATGACACTCTATTTAGTTATATAATTCTGTCCCATTTTATCTTATCTATGATTTAATTCTATAGATCTTGACCTTTATCATTGTGTAAATCTCAAATTGATCATCGATCATGGAAAAAATAAAATTTGTTCACGATCCATCGCACTCTTCTGATATGACTAGAACCTACAATAAGAACCCCCAGTGATTCTATGTATTAGGGGGAAGAGAAATACCATGATAAATGCACGCATTTTATTTTGTTTATGTAATGTCACCTAGGGTGGGATACAATGATTATATTTGATTGGATAATATTGTTCCAACTATAGCACCCTCCAATGTTTATTAGAGATGGTGGACACGAGGTAGTGGAGTTTTGGATTGAGTCTATCCAGATGATTCTAGATTGCTTGGAGACCCCTCCAAAATGTAGAGTTAATATATTGACATATATGATATGGAGATCAAAAACAATTGGTGCGATATAAGGGCTTTAGATGCGTAGATTGAGGGAGTGGAATGAAAGGGCTTCTAGGATAAGTTATTAGAACAAATTTACCCTGAGACTGAGGAGGAAGGATAAAGAGCTTATTTGTTTGACATAATAAATAATGGTAGTGATATATTATACTGATCATTTCATATATTTTTATCATTTTCTCTAATTTGGTATAATATTAGGTGATTATGGATAGGTTCTTTCAATATGTGATTATATGTGAGATCAATCCCTAGTAAAATTTCTTCAACTTGAATATGTTTGGTGAGGTGATGAATCAAGCTCTCATTTCTAAAGATAACCTAAATGAATTTCTTAGTGGGGGACCAATCAAAATTGTTGGGTGATCAATTGGTACATCATATAAAAATAGGAAATTCTATTGTGAGATTTTACAATAAAGTAGTGGCAGACAAAGTAGTTAGGGAAGAGGGACTGTTTCATAGGGGAGTAGCTTTGTCATCTTCTATTAGTGTGGCAGGTCGGGCCACATGAACGGTCAGTGTCAATGACAACCAGCGGAATACCAAGCATGTGGAAGTATTGGTTATATAAAAAGGTTCTCTAGGAGCCCCCAATAGGAAGACCGTGGTGGATGATTTAGTCTAGTAAAAATCATTGTTAGTGGTAAGTTACTCTATATAAGTCAGGAAGTTGGATATCCATAGGTTATATCATTTGAGGTGGGGGACATGTTACTTAGGGATACGAGTTTTCATATCATAAAGGTAGTGCATCACCAAGAACTCTGGTTAGATCCCAAGGTAGAGTGGAAGTTCACCTTTATGTAGTTCACCCTTCGCCTGGTAGTGTTGTGGTTGTGACATCGACTATTCAATGTATAATTCATGTATCCTCTATGCCTTCTAGTTCATTATTTGATACATGGGCCTCAAATTCTTTTTCATATTCTTAGTTTTCACATGATTTTAGTTTAATAGTGGAACATGTGTGTGGGGTAATGTCAATTGACTCACTGTTTAGAGTAAAAGTAGAAAATGTTTGGAAATGTAAGGAGTGTGATCATGAGGTTGGTCGGAACCACCTCCATTAAGTCATTATTATGATGAATATTTCTAATTTGGATTTGATATTTTGGTTGGATTGGTTGTTGTAATATAGAGATATAGATGTTGTTACTACTGAAGTTAATTCCTTTAAATGTAACAATTATACTCATTGTGGGGAATAACATATCCTGGTAGGTTATGAAGGCTCAGTTCATTAGAAGATAGGAGAACTCACAACCAATGTGGCATGTATTGTTCTTGAATATGGGAGATTATATAAAAATGTCTTTGCTCAGGTTGGATGTCCATTATAGGATTTATTTCTCAAGGACTTCTCATGGAAAACACCTAAGAGAGAGATTGAGTTCATGATTTTTTTGATTCAAGATATGAGCTGATTTCTATTCCTCCCTATAGAATGAAACTAGTAAAACATTAGGAACTGAAGACATTGTTGTAGCAATTGGAGAATAAATGTTTTATTCATCCCAGTATGTGACCTTGGGGATCTTTAATTGTTTTTATAGAATGTTTAAAAGGATGATGTATTTTTTATCGACTAATAAATGTCAAATCAAATGATAAATAAGGATTGATACCCTCTTTCATGAATCTATGACCTTTCTGACTAGTTGAGAGGTGATTTTGTGTTTTCCAAAATTGATATGTGTCTAGGATATCATCAGCTGATGGTGAGAACTTCTGATATACCAAGAATTGATTTTTGGAGTAGTTTTAGTTTTTATGAGTTTATTGTTATTCCATTTGGGTTAATAAATTGTCTATTATTATTTATGTAATTAGTGAACCGAATTTTCCACCGATTCTTAGATCAGTTTTTGGTATTTTTTGTATATGACATCTTTGTTTACTCCCAATCTCATGACGATCAAGCCAAATATCTTGACATTATCATGAGTACACAAAGAGATAATTGGATATTTGAAAAGATATCCAAGTTTATTTTCTATATATAAAATGAAAATTTCATGTGTCACATCGTGTATAAGGAAGGTGGTTCAGTGGACCTAGGAAAAGCACGAGAAGTTGTATGTTTGAAGTATCACAAGAATGTTTTTCAAATCAGATTCTTTCTGGGTTTGTAAAGTTATTATGAAAGTATCATCATGTAATTATATCTATTGGAATAACCACATTAAATCTGGACTATGAAGGGTGTCAATTTTTAATGTTATATAGAATGTGAGAATTCTATCCAATAGTTGAAGAAGTGTTTGACTAATATTCTTAGTTTGATCCTATCTGAGCAAGTTAAGGGGTACACCCTATTTTTTGATGTGTCCAAGGTCATACATGGAGCTGTGTTGATGTAGGGGGAATGACTCATGGAATATGTGTCTCAAAATTAAATTCCTCATGAATGAAATTACCATACTCATGACCCCAGGTTTTCCAAATTAATTTATTTTTTAAAGTGTTAGTGGAAATATACATTGGTTGAAATGTTAATGGTGTATACTGATCATATAAGATGGAAGTACATATTTTCTCAATGGGATTTCAACATTAGACATTGAATATGGGTTTAGTATATAAAATATTTTGATTATGAGTTGACCTATATAATTAGAAAAATAAATATTGAATTTGAGGCTTTAATATGAAGTGAAAAGAATAATGTGGTTCAAGATTCTTGTTCTGAGTAGTTGATGTTATATATTTCTGTTATGATGCATATGGAGGTTAAATATGGATAAGGAAATATGAAGATAACATCTATGATGGTTTATTCCACACTTCTGAGTTGGATAAAGGAGAGGTAGTTTGATGATATAGATTGTTCTAATTTTTGAGAAAGCCTTGAAGGTGGGGAGTCACTTTATGCCCGAACTATCGGTGATGATAAGATTTTCTATGTTTGTGGCCATGTTTATATGGCTCTATATATGCAGGAGTAGATGATTCATGAGTTCTATATATCAATGTGGGAGGTGAATCTAGGTTTGAAAAAAAATTTCATGTTATTCATAGATATTATTAGTGTCTATGGATGAAGAAAAAGGTTACAAGCTTCATGGCATAGTGCAACACATTCTAGCAGGTGATGTTTGAGTACCAATAGCCTTGTGGTATGCTATAGTAGTGGATCTTTCTAAAATTTAAGTGGGCTAATGTAATAATTAATTTAAGGGTAGTTCTTCTAAGGAAACCATGGAATAATGACATCATATGATAAAATTTTGATCGGTTGAAAAATGTGGCATAGTTTTTACTAATTCAAGAGAATTTTACCATGGACCATTTGAGTGATATGTATGTTCAGAGGATATTACATTTTCATTGGGTACATTGAAGTATTATATTAATTTGTGATCTTCATTTTACATAATGATTCTAGAATTTATTATAGATGGCACTTGCTTCCGAGGTGTGTTTGAGTAAATTTTTCCACCTATATATAGATGAGAAGTTAGAGCATACTATCCAGTTTCTAGAGGAAATGAGGGGATCTCACGTCCTAGTTTTGGTTGTAATTAGGAAAAGCACATGGAACCTCATAAGTTTTCATAAAAAAATAGTTACTGGGAGACTATTCATATGGATCCATACATGGATATCTATGTTAGGATGTGTATATCTTTGTTTTGATGGATGGATGTAGTAGAATCAATGTTTTTTGGGCCGATTCTCATTTAAGAGACATCATAGTAAGTTCAGTTGATTCAGAAGCACATTGTTATGACTCAGAGTAGAAAGAAGTTGTATACTAATAAATTTCAATAAACAATTGAGTATAAATTGTGTGATCGTGTGTTAATTTTTGTGTATTAAATGATGTGTCACTGTTAGATTTTGAAATAGAGAAAAGTTAGCACCCAGGTAAGTGGGGTCGTTTGAGACTATGGAGAGGATCATATTGATGGCATACAAATTGGTATATCCATAGTGGTATAGTGGAATCAATAGTGTTTTCTATGTGTCAAAACTTTAATAGTATCACCCAGACCCTTCTCATGGGATTAATGTTGATGATATAGAGCTTGAGGTTGTTGTGTCTTTTGAGGAGCATCATATTCGTATTGTGGATTGAAATGTGAAAATCATGCTTGGTAAAGTGGTTCCATTGGTCTGAGTGTTGTGGACTAATGAAAATGTTAAAGAGGAAACATGGGGGAGGGATATATATATATTTTGGCCCAGTGCGCTGATCTTTTTTTTGGATGACTCAATAATTCTGAGGAGTGAGCATAGAGGATGAACCATTACTAGGTGGGGGGTTTGTAAGATCCCAAACATCTAACGAGGTACACTCTATTTAATTTTTGGTCGAAACCTATCTCTTCTTTTTAATTATATGTTTCTTATGAATATGGGGAGGATCATGGGTGTTGGGGGGGGTTCAAGACAAGGAAAGGGATGAAGAGAGGATATTCTGGACAGGGCACACTATTGGCACATGGTTTAAAGAAACTGTGCACCTTAACCGTGTAGCCTATAAGGGGAGGGAGAACAGTTGAAAAGTCATGCCAGAGGCATCCTAAAAACTATGTGAACTTATATAGAGCCATTATTCGGGGCCACTACATGATTTTTCAAACTATATGGGATCCCATTCGACTGTGTAGCACAATCCCCTCTTGGATAGATGGTGGATAATGGTTGGTTCAGTTTTTGGCCAACCATGTAGAAAAACCATGCATCTTAATAAAGAGGGTGAATTTTCAATTTTCCCCCTTTGTTTTATGATCTCTCAACCTATTTTCCTACTTTTTCACCCAATAAAAACATTAGCGACAAACCTCCTCCTCCCAAGAATCCAATGATCTATTCTCTCTCAATTCTTTGATTTTTGGAGTGTGTTTGGGGGGAAATTGAATATTTCTGTGAGTCTAACACCCCTATTCAAATATTTTCTTAAAAATGGAATTTATAGTTGTATTTATGTTTTAAAATCCCTAAAATATTATTTTTTTCGTAAGGTTCTATGTTTGGGGTTTGATGTGTGTTTGTGTTCAAATCAAGGGATAAGGGTGACTGAGTGTTCTTCTATAAAATTGAGGATTTGGTTTAAAAGTAATATCCCATAGTATTTTTGTTGGTTTTGTGTACTTGGTTTTGATCGTGACATTGTTATGATGTGTTTTTGTTTTCATTGGTAAGGAATGGTTTTGAGGTTAATTAAAATATGAATTGAAACCCTTATAATCTGTTTAGGATCTAATGAGTATGAGTAGACCGAGCCTATGGATACTCATAGGGTGGACCACTAACTTAAACATGACATACTGGGATGTTTATTGATAAATTGGTGGTTTACTGTATTAAAACAATTTTAAATGTGATTAACCTGATAAGTTCGAAAGATGATATGTTTGTCTTTACTTGGTGAGTCAGATAAATAATGGTATGTAAATGAATGAATTTTATAATTGGTTAATGGGGCATGGAATCATGGTTAAATGTCATGGAAGGGGTGATACATGGTTATAATGTGTTAAAATTATATGATGGTCTGGTGTTGGAAATTTAGAACATGGTGATTTTAGTGGATCGTAGGAATGTGATTAGATAGGAATGGTGTAGCCTTATTATTTTTTCCTAATAAAATGGTTAATGGTGATGAGCCTCTCTGAATGTGATAAATGGTACTAGGATGTTGGAATTATGCTCTACTCCTGTCAGAAAGCTATAATGATTCTATAGGGGCTGTTGTTCAAATGACTTATTTGGGTAATGGATACATTCTCTTGAACCTATGTGTATGGAAATGGAATTCCATATCTTAGTTGGGATGGTCACTCATGGTGTTTTGAATCCCTATCAGATTCATGGTCAAAGGATCCATGTTTTTTAACCTGTGAACCTTTGAAACAATGATTAGATTCCATCCAGAGATGAACCAGGTTAATGAAAATGGATAAAAAATAGAACACATAAAGAAACTAATTGATTTAATAAATATTCAATAATGTACCCTATTTTTTTAAACTTATCAGCATTTTAAATACATCTTCATACATTTGATTAGACTATATATATTTTTAGACACCGTTGGTGGTGGCCTACTATGTTTATCTCACACCTTTATTAGGCCTTTATTAGGGACCCGAGAAGACTTCATGGTTTCATGTCATGATAAGGGAAACGTCCCTATGTTAAAGGGTTGATTTATGGCTCCGGGTCGTGTGTGGATGAGGGAACCAAACATGGTGTTGGGACCTATTTTGTATATTTTTATATTTTTTAATTTTGGGGTTTCTTTTACAATTAGAATTGAATGAAATGACATGGGATGATTATTGTTCGGTTCAGGTCATGTATCCAATTTTTGGAAATTGTTTTGGTATTTAATGATTATCTCTTATGATGTTTCTATTAATTATTATTTTATCTATTGTGGATTACTTTGATAAATAGGGTATAGTATCCCCATGTATTTTTTTGGACTCTCACTATTAGTTAAAATCCTTAAGTATATAGGGAGGTATTCCTAAGGCCATGTAATGAATTAGCTTAGGTCACTGGTTATTGTCCCCCTGAGTTGGGATGTTACAAGAATACTTGGAGAAGGAAATAACCCTGAAATATATCAATGTTTTAATTGAAAAAATTATATTTTAATGAATTAATGGGAAACTGGGTCTTAATTGATGGTTCAGAAATGAATTTTCATAACCATCAATACTTTTGAATGGTTTTAGCCACTTTTGGGCCTAATATAACATCATAACATAGTATGTGAGAAATGTGGGAACACAAAATGTATTGGATTGAAAAGTTTTTATGATAATTTATGTTTTCTATTGGTTAATTCCTTTATTATTTAAATGGATTAATTATAAAATAGAATGAAAATTTAGATAATGTTAAGGTTAATAGGAATTCGAGCCTTATTGTGTAAATCCTAAAGGAAATTAAAGTTTAATATAATTTTTTATAAAATGGCATGGTTTTATAAAAATGAAAAATCCTGATTTGGAAATTTGAAATGGGACTTAATATTTGACCCTATGGTAATGGAAAGTGGTGTCCACGGGCACAGTGATACTTAAATGAAATGAAATGATAATTTATAAAAAATTAAAGTGATTCCTAATTCTTGGGAATTCCATGATGATATCCTTGTATTTCATATTACATTTGATACTTGGTAATGTTAGAATGAGTCTCCAAATTCCGTATGAAATCACAATGATTGGAAATATTAGGATAAGAACTTAGATTCCATGTGATTGATATTGACTCAGGGAGGCCAAGAGGAGTTCCTATACCCATGTGATGTTTTATTATATGGGAATGGTGTGAGGATCACTTGGATTCGACTAGAATTATAGGATGAGTGTCTAGATTTTCTGTGATTACTAATACTGGGGATTTTTGAGATGAGATCTCAGATTCCATGGAATGTTGGGATGATTGTCTGGATTCCATGCATTAATTTATAATGGGGAATTCTTATATGACATAATGGATTATATATTGATATTTATGGATGGAGTGGTCATCAGGACATGTTCATAGATACTTTGACATTGGATGAAGTAGACAAAAATTTTTATGGTCATGGTCCAAGAGATCGATAACGGAACATCCAGCATTGGGTATCATCATAAACGAGAAGCATCCATGGTTCTTTTTTGTTTTTATACAAACTATTCAATAAATTGTTAAACTGTTTATTTATAAAACATATGTATGCATTTCTTATTACAATGTTAATTTTAAGGACATCATTATAATTATGTAAATAAGTTACTCACACCCATCTCGGGGCACTATAACACTTGGGTACCCATTTAGACACTATTATTTATCATAGGAATAGGGTTTTAGGTAGTTATCGATGAATGTTTTTAGGAATGTCTTAGTTTTAGTTTGAAGATGAGGTTAGAAAAGACTCAAGACTAATTGGGGATGGGCCATTATCCTCAAAAATATTTTGTTTTTTTTTCGTATCAAATATGTATCATCCACCCATTAGAGATCCGATATGCGTGGAATGTTCTTCATTATTTCTTATGTTAATTGTATTTATATATCATATTTTTCCTTGATTGTGATTTTTAACTAGATTCCATCTTTCTTATTTAATTTATGTTTTTATTATAATATAATATAGGGGCATAGTCTCTCTATGGTATTTTCATAGGCACTTACTGCTTGTCAACAACATCTAACATACAGGTAGGTGTTCCTAAAGCCTAGTGTCCCTCATGTTCAGTGTACCTATCGAGTAAAGTTTGTGTTGGTGAATTACAAAGTGGTACCATAGGATTTTATTTTTATTTTATTTTTTATTACTGCTTTGGAACGGTAGGTAGGAGACTAAGAATATTGTAGCTTGGGGTAATGTTCTCATGTTGGGGCTCCTACATCCCCATGTGCAAGAAAAAAACACTTTTATGGATGTAAATTACTTTTCATTATTTACCCTTTTATTGTAGATATATTTCCACATTGATTGGATCACATTAATGTAATGTTATTAATATATGGTATTTTTACCTCTTTTGGTACTATGGAAAAATATTTTGTGTGTGTTCATGCATTGTTATAAGCACAACTGATTGATATGTCATTTTTATACTACATGTAATTTATAGTTACTCAGGATTCATGTGTGATGGTGTTTTATTTTATGTATATATATTTTTTATTCCAGACGTTTTAATAAGAGAATAGATTTAATTTTTGAGATGGTTTGGTACATATTGTGTCGGTAGCCATTTATATGGTTAAATATAAGTGTATAGTGACACTATACTTTCCAAACTCCATAGTATACTTATGGTAGATTGGGAGGTATAAATAAAATATAATGGGGTGGATTTGATTAAATAAAGTGTTTTGTAAGATATTTTTAATTTGATTTACATTATAAGTATTTAATGTTATTCAATCTTTCCAGAACTACGGACTGTGAAATCTAATTAATTTTCATAATTTTAAGGTGATTGTGAATAAAATGTTTTTAAATTTGAATCATTGGTTTTTGAAAATGGTGAATTATTAATAATGTAAAATGTGAAATAATGAGAATTTTGGTAACAAACATATTTTTTAAATGAATAACAGTTATTTTTCAATAGTTCTTATTGAACTATACACCAAGATTTTCTGAACATATAAGACTTTATGAAATATTTATTTTTAAATAAATTTAATTTATATGATAGCTTGTAAAAGACGCAACCTCGAGTCGAAATAATCCATAATATAGTATACTGTTATAACATACGTGTTAAGTTGGTGGGTATTAATATTAATAACTAAATTATGAAAATTATGGTTATCTAATTTTTATAAATAATATAATAATCAATTAAAATAAAAATATATTCTTTCTAAAAAATTATTTTTCAAAAAGAGTGTTCACTTGTGGTTTTCAGAAATAATTTAAAATTTAATGTTACCAAATATATAAAGTTTATTTGAAAAATAAAATTTCATTGTTGAAATAATAATAAAACAAAAAATTTAGGGTTAATTTTTGGGATTTTTCTTAAATAATTCATTGTTCAATGAATAGTTAAAAATACTGAATTTTCCTTATGAATTGCCATTTAATTTTAATTATTTACAAATATAGATTATTTTTGGAATTTATTTCAATGTAAAAAAAGTTTATTTATATAACTAATAATATAATTTTTTTCATTTAAATCATTTTCAAATTTACTTTTTATATAAAAACCTTGTAAACTTTTCAACATTTTCTCTTTAAAAACCCAATTCTCACCACAATTAAGAGATTAATTTTAAATTAAATTTTTTTCAATTATATTAATAGAATTTGAAAAAATTTATTCCATATTATTAATCATATATATTTATATTTTATAATAAGGCCAAATTAATTTTTTACCAAAATGAATTAGTGAAAATATTAAAAATTAATTACTACGGTTAAGGTAAAAATAGATTTACTCAAGGTTAATCAAAAAAGATAATGGTTAATATTGACCTAAAAAATCTTATAAAATATATTTTATATAAATATTTATACAATAAAAACTATAATTATTGATAGTACATTATTCTTGAACCTTGTTTCATGTGAAAGACATTGGTACACCTTTTTCTTTCCTAAAATTACAAATATGTCACTCACCTCACTTATAAAGGGCCACTCCCTCTACACACTTCTTCACACCTTCAAAAAATTTTTGTTCACCCAATAATTACCTAAAAACCCTACCAAAATCTATCACATAATCTTACAATCATTATTTTTGGTATAAATCCAACCCTCTAAGTTTTTGGTTCAAATCTAAGGAGGTTACCTGAAGAATATATAACGTTCATCAATTAGATTTTTTATTTTATTTATTCCTCTACCTATTTTAATTATTATTAAATCATGTTTATATAATAATTTAAATATATTACATATACTTATATGTTTATATACAAATTTAATGACCTACCACCATCCTTAATTCCATTTAATGTTCTCTGAAATCATCATTCGTGTGTACGCTGAATTACAACCTCGTGAACTAATGACATTTGTTATTCTAATACCACCTATCATGGTTGGGTATGATGTTTTATAATATATATATTATTTATAATATAATCATACATATGGAGTCATTATATCATATATAACATTTTAATTTCCATTCCTTATGGGTTACAATAACGTCGCATGTGTGTAAGACGGACTACCGCCTCACGAAGTGATGTGATTCGTTTTTCATGAATGATTTTCATAGAGTGTAAAAAAGAAAATTTTAATTTATAAAATATATATAAATGAAATAATATTTATATTCATGAAATATTTATAATTCTAAAAATATAATATATCATATTATTTTTTACACTGAAATAGGATAACATCGTTCGTGTACTTGTGGACTACTGCCTTGACCAAGCGATGTGACTCTCTTTCATCACTAAAACACATGGATGATATATGTAAGTATATTTAAATAAATAATATGATATATATGATATTATAATAATTATGGAATGAGAAAATATTACTTAAGTTTATTCCATAATGATCACTGAAAAATGGAAATGTTACCCATGAGTAAGTATGACGTATTTTCTCCATGATTGTAATATAGTTAATTTTTCAAAACCATATTTATTGATTGGTTTTTAAATTATAATTTATATATAAATATTATAATTATTTCATGATTATTATTATATATATCATGTAATTATATAATATATGAGTTCTTGTTTGTTAAACCAAAATTAAGTGTTGGGTAAGGGTTTCTCATCTCACGTTTACTTCTATGAGGCATACACCATATTTCCAACTTATTTTTTTACGTCATGTATATACTATGTTTTTATGTTATATAATAAATTAATTTATCATCATGTAATTTAATATTTCAATTAAAAATATTTCTTTCATGAGTATTTTGATTCAAAATTTACCAAAGTGGTAAATGTTTAATCCCCTATCTCATTGTTATTCAAGATTATTTTTGTTTAAGTCTCCCTTGGGATAATTACATGATATTTCTATTTTTAAATCAATATATTTTATTATCCTATGGGTATCCATGATTTTTTTTTCATGTAATAGTACAATTTTATTTCTCTTTTACACTTAATGTTATTAAGAAATTGTTTTTATAATAATCCATCTTTTTTTATCTCTTCGGTCGACAATCATTTTATTCCAAAATGATGTTTTCTAAAAGTTATAAAATCTTCTACCATTCTCCAAAATATTTTTAAAATAAAATTTCTACCAATTTCTTAATTTAAAAAAATCCTTAAAAAATATTATAATCATTTTCTAGAAGAAGTCACTTTTCTATGCTTTTTACAATGAAAAAAGAATGTTCTTTTTAACTTATATGACATGTACAAAATTACTTATCTATATGAACATCATTTATTTAATTCTTCATTTGAATGTTTACATGGTTATTTTTAATGAAGTGTTTTCCCTAATATTTTTGAAAATCTTTTCTTTTGAAACTGGTTTACAAATAAATGGATTTTGTTAATATTTGTTGAATTTTATAATTTTTAAATAAAAATGGTGATTTCAAAATAAATATTATTTAGATCAATAAATGTTCCAAGTGATCTTTCAAAATATATTTCCATATAATATAATATTATTTGATGTTACATATGCTTTACTTGTGATATAATTTTATGATACCATCCTTAATATTTCTCAATATGGTTTATGATTTGTTGGACTGGGGATACACTATGTTGATACCATTAATTTTACTTTGGAAGGTTTATGATTATGATTATTGATTGGGGAAAGTATTTAAATTTCATATTATAGATTATATATTTATTTTTATGTTTATTATGTCTCTCCCATTTCATATGTGGAGTGTATTAGACTTTATAACTAATTAGAGGGGCCTACAATAGCTCTTTAATGCATCAATTGACCCGTGATACAAACTAGATATGCTTTTCGCTATGGCCTTACCCATTAATATCGATTTCATGGAACAAGACTCAAGGGTATTAGATATCTTGGCATAATCCTTGTTAATATTTGATGTCCTGGAACAAGCCTTAATGGTATGTTTTCAATGTCCAACAATATGTATTACATCATTATAAATTCATTTATTGATATTCCCTATGATTATTAGATTAGTTAGAATATCAATGGTCACTTTTCAAGATCACATGATTATTTATATGTCATTATTTTATCATCTTTTATTCATGTCGTATTGTGCTCAAGTAACGGATTAAATGAAATTTTTTGTAACTATTTTCCTTTACATATTAATTATTATTTATCCATTTATATATTAAAGCTATTTAAATGGAATGTGTGTTTAGTTATTTACCATTACATATTTATTATTCGCTATTTATTAATAGGTTTCATTGTATACTTACCCTTATTGAGAATTTGAGGTCACCAATTAAGAATGTTTTATTTTCCCTTGGATACCAAGAATTATTTTTTGATTGGTATTAAGGGATAAAATATGGTGAATTATAGAATTTTAAATGAAAACTATTTCTGTATTATATGATTTAAAAATTAATGTGATTTTTATGTATGTATTTATTTTTTCAAGAATTCTAAAAAATTCGGTCTTTTATGATACATTTCCTTTTATCTTATGCCAATTTAATAAAGTAGACACTAGCACTGGGCTTTTGAGGTGGAGGTCACTATAGTTGGTATTAGAGGATGTTTAGTAGAATCCTTGGGAACTAGATTTAGGAAGACATAAATTAAGAAACATAACTCTATGATAGAATTTGAGGATAAGTATAGAAGAACATCATAATGTTTTGGTAAGAATGATATTCTGTGGTTTTTCTAAGAAAATAAATCCATGTCAATATAATACATAAGGAAATGGTTGTAGCAAAAATGTACCTAGGGGTAATAACTCTTAAAAGGGTGCATTGGTCTTGAATATATCTTCACATAGTGAAAGAAAATGGGCCTAACTACACATGCATAGTTTGACACTCCTTAGGGATGTTCTTAGTATAAAGCATATTTTATTTATAGACCATTATAAAGGAGTTGAAAATAAATATATTCCTAAAGAAACCATTGTTATGATTATGATATTAGATATTTATAAAATTTTAAATTTATGTTAAGTGTTTCATTAGTTTGGGTTAATAAATTGTGTTTCATAATATTATGATCTAATTGAGTGAATTATATTGTTTAGAAATGGTTCTTAATATAAAGAATGATAATAATATCGATGAAAATTCTTCATATAGGTATTTACCTTATGGGGAAGATAATAAGGAAACAGTTCGAAATATTACTAGAACTGATCAAAATTTTAACATATTGTGGAACCTAAATGAGGATTTGAGTAATAAAAATTCCCATAAAGATCAGGATACTAATTCCACATGGGGTGTAACATTGATAGAACACTTCAAGTTTCATCAATATCCTACATTAAATGAGACTACTTGTACATTTTTAACTGGTAAATAGATAAGTTCCTTAGAAAATTATACATCACTCTGGGTGGTAGTGAAAGGGAGAAATTTTTCATGGAAGTTTGTCATCTCTCCTTAGATACAAATTTCAAAACACTATGGATGAGCAGGAAATATAAATTATGGAGTGGAATGATTTCAATTTAATCTTTTTGGAAAAATATTTTTATTGTGACAAATGAGCATATATGTAAGTGAAGTTCTTAAGTCCAAGACATAAAAAAGAGTAAAATGACGCTAAGTATGAATATATCTTCTCAAGGTTATACAGTCATGCTAAAGACCACATACATAATCTATATAAATAATATTGATCATTTATTTTTTGGGCTTAAGGAAACCTTTATAAGGGAACTAGTATCCCAAATATTATCATCTTATAAGGGCATAATATAATGTGCTATCAAGGAAGAGAAATAATTCTCCATGTTTGATGGCTTCTATGAAATTAAATAGAAAAAGATAAAGAGAGAAAAAAGGATAAATGTTAGAATGGAAAGAAGGATTTTCCAATATGTGATATTTGTTAATGGAAATTTTTTTCTATATACAAAAAAGGAAAAGGAGTTTGAATCATGTGTGCTGAAAAAGTACACCATGATAATGATTGTAAGGGTATGAATTAATCTCCTAATGTGAAATGATTCCACTATTAAGAGATGGGTATATATGGAAATTAAAACCCCAAACATGTAGTATAAATAGATGAAAATGAGATAAGGGGTTAATTTCATGATTATGATATTACTATAAAAAAGTTGAATGATTATTATTCTTGTGTATTTGGGTCTAATAAATATATTCTAAATGTATTTTATTAATGAAATTCTAAAAATGAATAAGGATTATACAATAATAAATTTTCAACAAGTATTTGAATGTGTTTGTTGAATGGGACCGATGAATAAGAAAAACTATTTAGTAGAAACTATAACGTCATGGAAATCAAATTATTTGAAGATATATAACACTTAATATATTCCTAATGTTGAGATAATAATTTCTAGATAAGTAGATTATTTATAGGTATAAAGTAAATTAGATTGTACTAACTACCTTGGAACTCATTAATGATATGTTTACATAGAAAATTAAATGAACTTATTTATAATTTTTTAGAACATAGTGTTTTGGAAGGGTTAAAAGGTTAACCCCTTATGAAATGGTTTACATTTAAATTTGGATAAGTTTTTAGAGATTAATTTATTCATTCACCATATGAAGATTCCTTCATATTGGATAACCTATACTAAATTATTTTTCCATAATAATTACTAGAGATCAAAGGAATGTTTAGAGACCAATGATTGACATACATAAACATTATATTACTATTTATAAATACTTAATACATGAAAAAAAATATTCCCAAAGACAATAATATTATAGTGTCTTTGGAAACTCAAAACCCAAACATATAACTTTGCGAAAGACCTTCAACATCTCCCATAAAGATCTTACCATTTTGTTTTCCTAACTAAAAACTTTCTTTATATCATTAGAAAAAGAAAACCTAAAATGGTGAGATCAAATACACATTAATTATAAACATGCATAACAAAAAACAAACCAAAAACATTTTAACATAAATAAATAAACATGATTACTAAACTACAAAATCGTGAGTCATGAAATAAATCATGGTAGTATGAAAGGAAGGGATCATAAATGAAAATTAACCATGATAAAAATAGCATTGGTATAAAACATGGAATTGTGGAAAATGATTAAGCACATAATATGATTTCCATAGTATCCAAGGAATTGCTTCCAAGACCATCATAGTGGACAATATCTTTTACTGAATCAGTTATACTTTCCATTCCATACATGTAATACTGAATAGAATTTACTGGTTCTTCTAGCCATGCATTACGGAACTAGATTTACTTGATGTTCCCTTAATGTCTATCTCCTGAGATATTAATCTTTACCCAATTAATTGTAGGTAGATATAGGTCCCAACCATCTCATAATTAAATCATTATTACATGTGCATAAAAAACATAAATTATTAAGCATAGCATAACACATTAAATAAAATGGGATTTTTAATCATCATGCCAACATAATAAAATCCATATAAGATAAATAGAAAACATAAAAAATAATTATATAACAAAAATAATAAAATAAAACTAATAATAGGTATTTAAATATAACCCCATGTCATCTTATGTGGAAAATAATTTTGATAAAACACGTAAACATAATTCATGAGGAAAATATACTTTCTTCTTTAAATTTGTTTTCTTTTCTCAAAATACTATGTAATTTTAAAAGAAAAAAATTAGTTTAAAATAAAAATAAAATATTTTTGTATTATATTTTTGAAAATATGGCGTCATGATGATATAAAAACCCATTCGTGAAGTATAAGTTAAAAAAACATTCTCATTGTACTTTTTTCGGGAAAGTCAGAAAAAATACCTCGTATGAATAAAACAAAAGATTCCTTCTATACCTTGTATTAAAATAAAAAAATGGGTAAAAAAAATTTAAAAATACATGGATAAATAGTAAACATTTTATGTAAATTTTTTTAGAAAACATGGACATGTCTTATAAATATAACCCTAGTAATTACTTATGAATAAACAATATCGGAGAAAAGAGATATTAGAAAAGTTATCCCTTACCGTTGGTCCAAATTCTTCTGTATATGTGTGAATATATTGTATAGTGGGTTTAAACATATTATTAACTTTTAATAGAACCATAACAACATTTAAAATATCATATATGATTCACTTACAACATTATATTATCCGTTCATTTGTAAATACCATGTTTAAAAACGTTTTGGGTAATAATCATTTTATTTATCGTAGTTGTTTGGACTTGGATTTCCTGATATTATTACATAGATCATTATTAACTTACTTAAATAATGTAAAACATGATTTATATATCTTATATATTCAGTATATATATAATATATTGACAAATGGAACGAAACATATTGTTCATGGAGACGGTCGGTCGTAAGTATGCATCCACGTTTTTTTGTTTCCATATTAAATTGAATGGAAGTAAAAGACATATATATATATATACATAATTATTGTTGAATAATTATGTTATATATTTCGTTATTTTTTATTATATATGATTTATATTAATTATTGATTTGTTAACATAGAGAAGGAGTCTCATCACTTGGTGGAGACGGTAAGTCGTATGTACTCATGAGTGATGATATCATTCCAATAGTTGTTTGATTGTATATAAGTTGATGGTTTATAATATCTTATAATTAGTATCATGATAAAATCATCATATATAGTTATTATTTACACCACTATACCGATCCATTTAAGGTTTTTGTGATAAACACATTACACCACGGTGTGGAGATAGTATGTCGTACGTATGCACGCACAATGATTTAATTTCATCTAGGTTGAATAGAAGGTGAAATAGGATTGTTTCATATTTATAATAAAATATCAGTATATAAGTGATACTTATATAATTTATTTATAATTAAACATCTAAATAAGTGGATGTTTAATAAGAAATAAATTTTAAAGAATCGGTAGAAGAGATTTCCTTTTCCTCGACATGCCTCTTTTAAATTTCTTCATTGGGCACTATAGATGGTCTTTTTAGAATATCAGAACCACTAGAATGTAATAATGGATGTTAAAAAAGATAAATTTTCAGTGTTTTTCAGAGCTTTAATGCTCAAAATGGAGTTAAAAGGATAGGGAGGGGGTTCCCTTTTATAAGAGTGGAGTGTGTCACTTTAGGAAAGATCCCAAATATTAATTTATTATAAATTCAATTTAGATTTAAAATGGTCCAAAACTTATTTAATTATGAGATAAGTTGATTTTTTTTTGAATAAACATAATACAATAATTGTTTTACAACTTTGGAATATTTTTTTATCCTTGTCTTTTTGGTTTTACCCTTAATTTATCCTTTTTAATTATACCGTGATTTCATGTTATTTACACATTGTGGGACAATGTAATTACCATATCATGTCAAATGACCCAAAAAAAGTTATTTATGTCATATTTTGACTTATATTAAAAATTATACTTAATAATATATTTTTAAGAATTTAATGTCATTTAATAATCTACTTTATGTTTTAAGTTATGAATTGTGTCAAATTTGGACACTAGTCATGCTTGAGTTCTTAAAAAATTCATAAAAACCATATTACCTAGAACTAAAGGAATTAAATCATATATAATTTGTTAATATCATCCATAAAATTCATGTATGATATCAAAATATTCAAATTAAAATTTATTTAATATTAATAAATTCGTATATTTTAATATTTAACTAATGACGTAATAAATACAACATAATTGTGTCAAAAATAAATATATTTATCTAATTTCTAAAAATAATAAATTAAATAAAATGACATAGTAAATATTTGTATATTCCTAATAAATATTTATAGACATAGATATCTATTATATTACCCCATATTAAAATTGATTTAGTAATATATATATATGTTTAAGTTTTAATTATATTTTCTTTTAATTTATTCTTTTAGTGTCATGTTCACATCTAAGGGAATCCATGGGGTCCTGGAATAAACCTAAGGAAGAAAATGGTCCAAAATATCTCATCTAATAGGATTAAGGAATGTGTTAATGTAGTTTGGTATTTTTATTATATTATTTTTTACCCTTATTTACAGGATTTCCCCTTTAACAATGGTAAATAAAATAATTACTGAAGTTACTATTCATAATGTTCAAAAATAAAAACTAAATATTTACTCAATTTTATCCTTTTGATTCCAAATATTAAATAAATTTTTACAAATTCAAAATATAGTAGTTTCAATAATTAATTTAAAATTAATCCCATTGTCAAAATGGGTTTTTTTTAAAACATTGAAAAAGATTGAAATGTTTTCACAAACAAATTCAATGTAAAGTTATTGGAAAATACATAGATTATCCTAAAATATGAAAATTTATTCTATTTATAATTTAAAATCTTTTCAACAGTATTTTTTACCCATTTAAATTGGTCAATGAAAAATGTTGTTTTCAATTAAAATTTAACGTATTTTTACCATTCATTAAAGTATGAATGTTATCAAAAAAATATCAAAAATTGATCCAAAGTAAATATTTAGGTCCCAAATTCTAAAAGAATAATTTTATCATGCCAAATATAACTTATAAATGTGTCAAAAAATTGAATTATAATGAGTGCGCTATCAAAGGGTGTAAAACTGCATTTTGTAGAAAAAAACTTTTTTATCCAAAAAAATTATTTTTTTCTTATAGGACGTGTAAGATGAATGATATTGTAATATGAAATTAAAAATTTGGTTAAAAATATTCATAATGTCTTGTTTATATAATATTTTAATAATATATCGTTGATTAGCGAAACTCGGTATTGTGTACCACACAAGCAATCGTAGAAGGTCTCTTTTGCATGTAACACAATAAATGTTAGTGTTGCATATAGTGCAAGATTCTTTTATTGTTTCATATAACATAATCAAAACATAGTTCTCTAATACGTTGAGAAAAATCTATACTCAGTGTTCCATGAAATGAATTATATCAAAAGAACATGAAATTGTATGCAACACAGGCCAAGAATAGTGTTGCATATACTGCAAGATAATTCGTTGTTGCGTATAAGACAAGGTAATCTTGATGTAGTGTGAAACATGAGAAATCGAAGAAATTAATATAAAATTCATCTCATAAATTAATGGGGTGTTACATTGTACTTCCCTTAAAATGAATTTCTCCCAAGAAATTTGTAAGGGTTATAAATGGTTTTCTACTAGAAATTTTCTTTCATGGAAACCCACATCATAAAAAGGGATACTAATACATCATTTTAAAAAAATAATGTTAAAAAAATAATGGTTTCCAAAAGTAACTCATCACTGAGTTTCCACATAGGATAACATAGGTGTGAAGTGATAAAATAGATATGGAAGAGAAATCTAACCATCTAGTTCTAACTGATAGTGATAGATAATATAGTTTGGAAGAAGTTAACTTTCAGAAAGCCATAAATCTGAAATGATTTAAGGGACCATCAAATTCATTTGATTAGAGGGTAGTATAGTAACATTTTTGGTTTTCAAGATCATTGCCCTAAAGATGAAGAATTTTTTCATAATGATAAATAATTAATTGATTTCAGTGTAATATCACTATTTGTAATCCCTTGAACAATTTCAACTTCATCTATTATGTAATGAAATGAATTTGAATTTTCCATCCTTGATGTGTTAGTATATATTGTGATTGAATGATGGGTCATACCATATGTCTCAATAAAAAGGTTAGAACATGTTATAAAATAAGCATAAGTCCACCTAGAATGAGATAATACTTTAATCTAACAAAATTAAAATGGAAAATAACATATACTATCCATAAATAGATAACATTACATCCTTTCAAAAATATAAAACATAGAAAAAGGTTAACTAAATCGACATAAGATTTATCTCCCATATCATATAAGGTCATTCTTATTTGTTATATTCTAAACATATGAATACCATAATTATGTATTCTCTTGAAACATGAATTACCATAGAACCTTAGGGAAACCATTAATTCAATCAAAAGATAACTCTTTCCACATACCAAAATCCCAAATAGTATATATAATCAAACCATGGTATCAAATTTTTCTTATATGAGGCATGATATCATTAATACTATCAACCAACTCATTATCTACCTATCCCTTCATTATGTTTTTATAATTTGATTTCCAAAAATATATTAATAACCTTTCTTGGTTTTCGGTACCATTCAACAAATAAATGAAAATAATTAAGGAAAAACAATAGTTTAAAATCCTTAATTTTTTCTTTATTACATAGCACCATTAAATTACTTATACAACATTACTCTTGTTAAACATGAAATCATTCCACTACCTTCTTAAAAAATTGACCAAGGTTCATCGACTTATTCCTCAAAACTTCTTTTATCTCTTATATCATTGGTAGTCTCTTCATCATCCTCAATATAAATAATACCCATACGACTATGATGATTCTCTTCATAATATTATCCATTAGGGAATCAATTGTCAAAATTCCCATACATTCCACATTTAAAACATTTAACTGATTTTGATGTCTTAGTAATACCATTATCCTTGTCTATTGTGTTAAAATTACCTTTGACATTGCAATTACAGCTTCTGTGTCCTTATTTTACACAACCAAAGCATCATCCAATTCCTTTTCAACATTCTCTATGATGTCTCTTCCAACATGATTTACATCGATAGAATTGAAATTTTTCCCTCTATGATCACCATGAAACTCTATATTTCTTTAATTATATGCTTCTAGAAACTCACTAATGTTTAGATTTTTTATCATATTATGATATTTTTGATTAGGCATAATAATGATGTTTCTTCTTACAACTCCAGTTTAATTTGGTTTCTCATGAAGAATATCATTCTATTGTCTATAATATTATCCATTATCATTTATCCTATGGTTTCCAGACATTTTCTAAAACCCTAAAATAATAGTGTGAGAGGAAAAAATCATAAAAGGAAAACAACATAATTAAGGGGTAGTTATTTGAATATCAAACATAATAGGTTTAATAAAAGTTTATTCATGATCATTATCATAATTATAGGTCTATAACCAATACTTATACTTAACATTGGGGACACTCCTAGACATACCTTTGAAATAACACTAGGGATCTCACAAAAGTTTTTGCATCCTAGCTTCCAAAGGAAAAATAATCATTACCTCTGATACCAACTATAGAGTCCCATTCATGACGTACATGGGCATTGCATTACATTTAAGGTATACTTAATACATGAAAAAATACATATGCCCAAAGATCATTTTAGTTTAGTTTCTTCGGAAACTTAGAACACAAAATTTTAACATTGTGAAAGATCTTCCATATCTCCCATAAAGATATTTCCCTTTTTTTTCCTACATTAAACATTTATTTATATCTTGGGGAAAAGAAAAAATAAAAAGGGTGATCTAAAAGTACCTAGTAAGGATAAAAAATGAGAAGATAAAACAAACCATAAACATTAAATCCTAATAACATGAACATAAATATTAAAAATCAAAATTGTGAGTAATGAAATAATTTTTGGCAGTACGTAAGGTATGGATCATAAGGAAACATTAACCTTGATTAAAATAGCATTTGCATAAAACATAGAATTGTGTAAAATGATTTAGCACATAATATTATTTCCATAGTATCCAAGGAATTTCTACCAATACCATCATAGGGGAAAAAGTCCATTATTGAACAAGGATTACATGTCTTTCTAGCCATGTATTAAGGAACCAAATTTACTAGTCATTCCAGACCTGCATAACTAACATAATTTACTTGTTGTTTGAGTCAAGTCTATATAATGAGATATAAATATTTACCAAATGAATTCGTGTGAGATATAGGTCCCACCAATTCCATAATGAAATCATTCTTACATGTTCCAAAAAAATATTAATCATTCAACATAGCATAACCCATGAAAAAAGTGGGATTTTAAACAGCATGCCATCATAACATAATCCATATAAGATAAATGGAAAACATAAAACTAATTCCATCATATAAATAATCAAATAAATGTAATAATAGGTATTGATACATAAACTAATATCAACTTAGATGGAAAATAATTGTGATAAAACATTTAAACATAATTTTTTAGAAAAATATCCTTTCTTCATTAAAAACATTTTCTTTTTTCAAAATTTCAAGAAATTTTAACATAAAATAATTTAGTTGTAAATAAACATGAAATTTTTTAGAATATGATTCATGTAAATAAGGTGTCATGAAAATGTAAAAATCCATTCGTTCCATATAAGTAAAAAATAACATTCTCTTCGTACTTTTTTCAGAAAAGTCAAAAAAATTCCTCATATGGAAAACAAAAGAATGATTCCTTACATACCATATAGTAAAAATAAAAAATGGGTAAAAATGAATTCAAAATAATGGAATAATAGTAATAATTATTTAAAAAATGTTTTAGAAAACATGGACATGGATGATAAATATAACCCCAGTAAATACTTACGAATAAACAATTGTGATTAAAACGACATTGGAAAAGTTATCCATTACCTTAGGTATAATTGCTTCCATATTTGTCCAAAATTCATATACAGTGGGTGTAAACATATTATTTACTTTTAATAGAACCATAATAATATTTATTATATCACATGTGATTCACTTACATCATTATATTACCAGTTCATTTGTCAATCCCATGTCAAAGCAATGTTTTGGTTAATAATAGTTTTATTTATCGTACTTGTTTAGACTTTTTATTATTGATATTATTACATTGATCAGGTTTCACTTACATCCATACTTTAAAAAAAGATTTATATATCATATATAGTCAGAATATATATATATATATAATAGATCAATAAATGTTATAGAACACACCGTTTAGGGAGATGGTAGGTCATACGTACGCATGAACGTTGCTTTCGTTTCCTTAATAATTTTAATGATTATAAAGTAAATAATATATATATATAGACACACAAACAAACACACACAATTAAAGTATCATTTTTACGTCATATATACCGTGATTAGTTTTTATATATACTTTATAATCAATCTTGAATGGTAACATGCAGAATGAATCTCATCGCATCGTAGAGACGGTAAACCATACATATGCACGGGCAACCGTATCATTCCCATAGTTGTTGAATAGTATTGGAGTGGATGGTTTATAATATATTATAAATAGTATCATGTTATAATAATCATAAAAGTTATTATTTTCACCATTATACCCATCCAAGTTAGGTGGTGGTGAAAAACATATTACACCACGATGTGGAGATGGTAAGTTGTACGTACGCACACATCGTGATTTTATTTTTTATAGGATGGATATAAGGTGAAATATAGATTTTTAATGTTTATAATAAAATAAAAATATATTATTAAAACTGATATCATTACTTTATTATGAAAAAATGAAAAAATATGTTGTAGAAGAAGAAATAAATTTGAACGAATCGGTAGAAGAGATTACCTCTTCCTTGATGTTCCTCCTTTAAATTTCATCTTAGGGAACTAGAGTTGGTCTTTTGAGAACTTATGCACCTATAAAATATAAATAGGGATTCTTAAAAGAGAAATTACTAGTGGTTGGCCATTCTTGATAAATCAAAATTGATTGGGGATGAGAGGGAGGATGTAGCCTTTTATAAGAGAGGAGAAAGGAACTTTAGGAAAGTTCCAAAATATTTATTTATTATAAATTCTATTTTTATTTAAAATCTTCCAGAAATTATTTAATTCTAAGATATGATGATTCTGGTTCAAATAATCATAATACAACATTTATTTGAAAATTTTTTAGAATATTTTTATCCCTATATTTTGGGTTTTACCCTTATTTTACCATTTTTAATCTTACCGTGATATCATGTTATTTACACATTATGGGTTAATATAATTACGATATCCTATGAAATGACCCAAAAAAAGTTATTTATGACATATTTTTACTTATATTAATTGTTTCGCTCAATTGCAGATTTTTATTAATTTAATATCATTTAATAAACTATGTTATGTTTTAAGTATTGTATTATGTTAATTTTGGACAATATTCATAAAATAATTTTTAATAATTCATAATAATATTATTTCATCAAACCAAAAGCTTAAACTCGTATATAATAAGTCAATTACATCCAGAAAATTCATGGATGTCATAAAAATATTTAAATTAAATTTATTTAATATTTATAAATTTATTTATTTGAATCTTTAATTAATGAGGTAGTCCCTACATCATAATTGTGTCATAAATATATATATTTATATAATGTATAAAAATTATAAATAAAATTCTGTGATATAGTAAATATTTTTAGATATTAATTACTATTATAGAGATATAATGTTGTTCTATAATCCCTTATTAAAGTAAAGTTAGTAAAAGATATATGTTTATTTTTTAATTATCATTACTTTAATTTAATTCTTATAAAGTGTCATATTCACATCCAAGTGAATCCATATCTATCAAAATCGACCCAAGGATTCCCATGGTCATAAATATATCATCCAATATGATTAGTTCTTTTGTTAATGTAGTTTAATATTATTATAATATTATTTTGTTTACCCTAAATTACCAGATTTACCAATTAACCACAGTAAATAAAATAAGTACTGAATTCACTATTCACAATTTCTAGAAAGAAAACGTATCTATTTACAAAATTTGACACTTTTTAATCCAAATATGGAATCCATTTTTCTAAATTCAAAACATATAAGTTGTAGTAATTAATTTTAAATTAATATCGTAGTCGAAAAAATGGGTTTTTGTTTAATACATTGTAATAGATTAAAATGTTATTACATATTAATTTAATGTAAAATTAATGATAATTACATTAATTGTCTTAACATATAAAAATAAATTATATTTATAATTTAAAACCATTTAATAATATATTTTAAACAAATAAATTATTTCGATGGAAAAATATGTTTTCAATTAAAATTTAGCGTATTTTTTCTAATCCTAAAAATATGAAACCTATCCTAAAAATATAAAAAATTCATCCAATGTCACGACCCGTCCCCTGGTACCCGTATCGTGACTACCCCATGCCTTCCTTCCATAGGCCATGGGCTAGCTAATAGAACCAAATGATTATTTTCCTAAATAGGGAAGCCATTGCCTTTATATCAGTAAATAAAAAACAACAGAGTATGAAACTGGAAGTAAAACACTAAATTAAACTATATAAAAAAGGGTGCTGAAAGTAAAGGGGCCAGAAATACAATCCCAACAGTAAAGTAAAATAAAACTGAAAAGCTAGTACAACTGCAGTAAAATTTAACCGCAACTACTGATTCGTCATCCGGGATTCCCACCTGAAGGGTGGCTACAGATGGAAACCTCAGTAGCACAAGTCTGTCCGTCCACTCCGTGTATGTCTCACCAAGTGGTCCACCTCTAGGTATCGTCCAGCTCTACAACTCTCTACCTCGATCAACATTGTCCGTCGTCTGCAACCAATACAATGAGGTGTGGGCGAAGCCTATGTAGGGGTGAGTATAAAAATACTCATTAGGGGACCTCGAGAACCCTAAAGGTCTCCCAAAATACACTAAGTATAAACCAAAGAAGAAAGATACACTCACCAAGTATCAACCAACCCTACTTAGGTATATGCCCATACATATACCTATGTTACACAGTCTGGCTCCAACTATTGAGCCCAAACACAACCCATTACACAAAGGAAGTAAAGTCAGGCATCTCGATAACATTGACTGAATGTATAGGCTCATCTCACACAGGTAATACATATTTTGTAGTGTGATAGAGATGATCATATGTAGTCACTGATTCATCTAAGCTATCAGACCCACACAGGATACAAGACTAGCTATTCTATCGGACCCACACAGGATACAGGAACTGAAGTCAGAACTATCGGACCCATGGAGTATCCCGATACAGTAGTCATCACTGTCGAACCCATGGAGGATTCCGGTACAGTAGTCATCGTTGTAGAACCCACGGAGGATTCTAGTACAGTTTCGTCACAGCCAACCCTAGGGTTCCTGTACACAACACTGTTGATTCTTGGGAGGGTGTTCTCCTCAAGCCAAGTGTCAATACATCAACTATCAAAAAGTAATGAGTTGATTTATCTCATAGTTCTGGCTCATCATAAGGAACCCAACACGATAGACGGTGCATCAATCGGACGCCTGGTCTATGAGTTATTGGCATTCCCGTTCAAGGGGCCCGGTTGGTTTTTAGGCTCAAACCAACCCAACTGTACCCCAAATACATCCAATGCTCAAGTGGAGTATTCCAAAAGAATCTTCTCACTCATATAATTACATCACCACTAGTGGTTCGTCAATCGGACACCTGAAGCCCAAGATAGGGGTGAAAATGAAAAAATGGCCATAGCGGGTCCGGGTATGGTCTTACCCAGTCGGACCGACCCGGCCTGACCCGGTCCGAACCAGGGTCTGACCTAGTCCACAGGTGTGGCCCGACCCGAGTGAGGGGCCCTAACCAAGGGATTTACCCAACCCAATGGGGCGGCCTGGCCCGAAGGCGCGACCCGACATGAAGGCACGACCCGACATATGGAGGAGCAGCCTAGGGGAAACCTGGACGTGGTGGACTAGACGAGGGGCGGCCCGGCTAAGGGGTGGCCTGGCTGAGGGGTAGCCCAGTCGAGTGGTGGACCGGCCAAGGGGCGGACTGACCAAGGGGTGGCCCGGTTGAGGCGGCCTGGCCCATTGCGGCCTAGCGGGCCACTCGAGCGAGGGGGTTCCGTGACCCTCCCAGGTTCGTCGAACAGAATAGGCGTCTTGCACCTATTCAGGGGTTGTAGGACCAGGGTAGTCCCACGTGTCCTTCTCCATGGCGGCCGGCCGCCACCACACCTCCACCACGGCACGACGGTGCCACGCTTCTCCATCCGTCGTGGCCCTCCCGGCTGCAGTTCCTCTCCGGTGCGACGCTGCGGCGCTGCACCCCTTTGTCGTGGCCCGCCCTAGCTGCGGTTCCGCTCCTCCAGTGTGGTGAGACACGGTGGTGTCATGCCTCTTTCGTCCTCCGTGGTTCTTCTCCAGTACGGTGCGATGGCACCGTGCCCTTCGGCTTCGCCTCCGACGTCAAACAAACAATAATCAATGGAGGGATATCGGGCCATGTTTGTTCGGCCCGTGCCCTCTGCATTAGGTGATAATAATTAGCCACCGTCGAACGAAAATAAACATTGAAGAATGAGGGTAAAATTCATAGATTAAAATAATCAAATCCCCCTACCTTGATTCAACGATTGTTCATTGATGACAACGTCATTTCATTGATTTCATGGAGCGTCTGAGGAAGAAGCATCGTCGATGTTCTTCGCGGGTGGCTCCTTCTCTTTTAGCTTGGTCGAAGATCGATGACAGTCTTCATATTTATTTGTAGATGAGGATTGTTCTTCATTGGGAGGATATTATTCTTCCAAGAGTTGTCCCAAAGCTCCACCAAAGAAGAATCACCAAGCCAAAATTTAATAGTAGCTTGTCTATTATTTTAATATTTCCATGCACTTCAAAAGAATTCAAAAGAATTCATATCATGACAAATTAATTAATTAGGGAATTTATTAATCCTTAGGTGCGTTGGAACCATTATGAGGGAAGGTGGAAAGGCTCCCTAATAAATTGGGAGTTCCAATGGTAAAAGGGGGGTTAAGGGGGGTTTGATATCGTGTGGGCCCCACCACATAATATCCTCCCAAGGGAGGTTATGTGTGGGTGGGCCCCACCTCCAACCTCCCTTTGGAGGTTTTAACTACCATTCAAAAAAAAATATGGCAGATATATTTATATTTAATATATTTAGAAACCCCAAAAATTAACTTCCAACCTCGATAAAACAGAACTGTGTTAAAGGTCTCATTAAACGAATATCGGAACTGCGAGTTTAACGATGCCCTCAGATTTTAATTCCAAGCACCGGTTCAAAATATACAAAAACCCTCATGTACGTTTACTCAACGTACCTGAAAAAAACATCAGAAATTGACTCCGGGCACACTGGGCCTCGGAATCATGTGCCTTAAGAAACTGCGGACACTTAAAATTTCCATGTATTTAAGAAAAATTCCACAAGAATTCCTGGTCTGTAAATTCTCCCCACCTCAGGGCTTTATGTCCCCAAAGCTACAACTCACACTAAGTAAACAAATGGGGGTACTTATCATGCATCTGAGCCTCCCTCTCCCATGTTCTCTCCTAGAGGATCCCGTGCTTCCAGCGAACACACACCATAGGAATAGACCGTCTATGGAGGACCCAATTCTGTCTATCCTCAGTCTCCACTGGATACTCTATGAATTTCTCCCCATCATCGATGTCTAGCTCCCCGTGGTCAGTGATGTGGGATGGTTCGTGCACGTACCTCCTCAGCTGAGATATGTGGAAGACGTCGTTGATGTTGTGCAACTGAGGTGGAAGAGCTAAGTGGTAAGCCACCACACCTACCCAGCTGAGGACCTGGAAAGGTTCGATTAATTGCGGAGATAGATTCCCACCTCTGCCAAATCTCCATAGACCTTGTCATGGTGAGACCGATTAAAATACATGGTCACCATCCTCGAACTCCAGTGGTCTCTGTCTCCTATCAGCATAGGACTTCTGCCTGCTCTGTGCAGGCTTCATCTCCTCCTATATGATCTACACCTTCTCCATCGTAGCTTGCACCATCTTCGGTCACATACGTGCGGACTCCCCTAGGTCAGCCCAGCACATAGACGATCTTCAAGGTCGTCCGTAAAGTGACTCGAAAGGTTCAATCCCGAGGGTGGAGTCGTAGTAATTGTTATATGAAAACTCCACCATGGGTAATTGATCCTCTCAACTGCGACCGAAGTTGAGAACTCATGCCCAGATCACATCCTTGAGAGTCTGAAAGGTCCTTTCAGTCTATCCATCTGTCTGAGGATGGATTGTGGTGCTCACGAGAAGTTGTGTCCTAAAAGCCTCCTGCAACCCCTTCCATAACTAGGAAGTGAATCGAGCATCTCAATCTGAGACGATTGTCGATGACAAAAAATGAAGCCGTACGATCTCCTGAATGTAGAGGCATCCCAATCTCTCTATTAAACCCTACTATCTTATTGGTAATAAGTGGTCCGACGTGGTGAGTTGGTCAATAATCACCCTGATAGAGTCATGTCCTCTGGATGTATGTGGAAGTCCCATCATGAAATCCATGGATACCCCATCCCACATCCACTCTTGGGCCTCTAAGGGATGAACCAAGACTACTAGAACCTGGTGCTCCACCTTCACTTGCTGACAAGTGAGGCATTGTGAGAAAAACTCTACTACATCCTTCTTTATACCTGGCCACCAGTGCTGTCGTCGAAGGTCCTGATACATCATTTCCACTCTTAGATTTACCGCTAAAGGAGATGTGTGTAACTCCCTCAAAACATCCTCTTGAAGTGAAACTGGTACCATGGTACGTCCTATGAAGAGAATGACATGCTCTCCATCATCATAAAATTCATCAAGTGCCTGCCCTAAGGATATCTGAGCATGTCGCGTCTCACAATCAATGTCCCCATGATGTTCCTTCCTGACTCACTGAAGATGTGGAGTTGTGACTATGAGAGACTATAGAATGGTTGTTCCATCAATACCCACAAAGGATATCTGCAATGCGGCCAACTTCTCTATCACCTCTCCTAGCAGCCAAATTCCTGATCTCCTGTTGAGAGCATCTGCTACAACATTCCACTTCTGAGGAGTATAGACTATCTTGAAGTCATAGTCCTGGAGGAACTTGAGCCATCGTTGTTGTCTCAGGTTCAGGTCCTTCTGCGAGAAGATTTACCTGGGATTATGGTGGTCAGAGTAGACTGTATAATGCTCTCCAATCAGATAGTGCGGCCACATATTCAAGGAGAAGACCATTGTTGCTAACTCTAGGTCATGGTTAGTGTAGTTCTTCTTGTGATGTCTCAACTGCCGAGATCCATACGCGATCACTACCTTCTCCTGCATCAGGACACACCCATGTCTGGTCCCTAATGCGTCACAGTAAACTACGTACCCAACGCCCTCCTCTGGTAGCCTCAATATTGGCGCACTAGTCAACCTCTGCCTCAGCTCTTGAAAGCTCTGATGGCATCTCTCTGACCACATAAAGGGTTTCCCCTTATTCTTCAATGCTTAAAGCGGTACTGTAACTATAGAGAAGTCTTGCACAAATCTACGATAGTACCCAGCCTGACCCAAAAAACATCGTACCTCCGTCACACTCCTGGGTGGGTCCCAAGAAATTACTACCTCAATCTTCACTGGATCTACTGCAACTCCAGCCTCCGAGATGACATGTCCCAAGAAGTGAACCTCTCAAATCCAAAATTGGCACTTTGAGAGCTTACCATAAATATAGTGCTCTCAGAGTGTGTCCAGAAATACCCGCAAATGGTAGGCATGCTCCTCCTCAGTAGTTGAGTAGATCAGTATGTCGTCGATGAAGACTACAACTAAGAAATCAAGGTAATGATGGGAGATCATGTTCATGAGACTCATGAACACTGTTGGAGAATTGGTTACACCGAAGGGCATAACCAAGAACTCGTAGTGGCCATACTAACACCTGAAGGTTGTCTTCTGCACATCCTCATCTCAAAATCTGAGCTGGTGATAGCCTAACCTAATGTCTATCTTTGAGAACCATCGTGCTCCCTTGAGCTGATCAAAGAGGTTGTCAATCCTTGGGAGTGGGTACATATTAGTCATGGTCACCTAATTCAGGTGACGGTAGTCAACACACAGTTGAAAACTCCCATCCGTCGTCTTGGAGAACAAAATCAGAGATTCCCAGGGTGAAACACTGGGTCAGATAAATCCCTTCCCCTGCAAGTCATCCAACTGTACCCGCAGCTCACGGAGCTCAGGAGGAGCTAGCCAATATGTTGTAGTAGATATCGGTGCCATCCCGGGGTATAGGTCAATGTATAAGTCTACCTCACTTTGAGAAGGTAGTCCTAGAACATCGTCAAGGAAAACATCTGCGTACTGATCCACCACTATAGGAAAACTCAGACTCCGCACATCAATCGCTCCGAGGATGAGACTAGAAAACTGATGTGTGACTGGCTACCCCCTCCTCTGTGTAAGTCCATCCTGTGCTGCAAAGGCTCCCTTCTCGCTGGTGAAGGTGAACCTGGTCCCATCTGTGTGGACACACCGCACTTTGTGCCTAATACAATCAATCTGAGCATGAACTGTGGATAACCAGTCCATACCCAAGGTGAAATCATAAGACCTCGATGCCGCTATGAGGAGATCCCAGATGAAGCTCTCACCTCCAAGAGTAATCTCACACTGTCGGCACGAGTGCGTAATCGTCGAGTCTACTCCCATAGGAGTCTCTAGCTGTAAAGATCGAGCCAATGGCTTTGTTGGAATCTCCATGATCTGAATGAGGGTAGTGAAAATAAAATAATGACTCACACTTGTGTCTATAAGTACTGCAGTAAGGGTGGAGTAGACACAGATAGTACCTCGAATCATCTCAGGTGTGCCGTGGTCATAGGCCTCGACTGCCTAGAGCTAATCCCATCTCTGTCTGCCAGCTCCCTCTGGTCGGGGTGGACCTCTTGGTGGTGGTGGTGGTAGGACCTTGAAACGTCGTCCACCACATGCTGCTTAACAAGCTCCTCTTCCATGTCCGCCTACTCCCAGAGGACCACCACGGTCAAACCTCTGCCTCTTCTTGGGAGGTCCCTCTACTATCTGTTGCTCATCTGTATGGTGGGTCAGGCAGTCTCGAGCCATGTGACCCTGCCCTCTTCATGCATACCACTGTCTGCTCCTCATATAACTAGCTCTTTATCGTGTGCCCCACACAACCGAACCTATATCCCGGGGTCACCCACCTGATGGCCTAGTACGCTTGGACTTCTGTGAAATATGTCTACTTTCTGATGTAGAAGACTCCGCTACGTGTCTCCCTATGGTGGTTCTCGCTACTCTTGACTGCTCAGTGAGAAAACTCTCCACTAGAAGGGCCTTCTCCAGTACCCCTGCCTACGTCGGGATGCTGAGGGGGATCATAGAAGCCATGATCTCTTGACTGAGTCCCTTCTCAAGGGTCCGGGCCCAAAAGAAAGGGTCACATACCATATTCGTGGAGAAGCGTGAGTGGTCGGTCAGCCTCGATGAGTACTGAGCTACTGTCATGTTGCCCTACTGCAGATTTAGTAACTCCTGAATCTGCATGGCACGAAGGGTGGATGGAACAAACTCTGAGCGGAAGAGACTCCCAAAGTCTCTCTAGAGTAATGATGATTCATCATGCACCTGGAGCATTAGGCTCCACCATCTTCCTGATGCTGTATGTGGGAGACTCATGACAATGATCACCATGAGGTCAGATGGAATCTCTACTAATCTAAAAACTCTCCCGACAGCCTCCAGCCGATCCTCACCTGCCTGTGGGTCCATGTCTCCCTGAAACCTGGGTGGCCTCTGGCGCTGGAACTCATGAAACGCACTCAGATGGCATGCACTCTTTACTTCTATAGTTGGTGGTATCGGTGGCCCAGTAGGTAGTGGTACCACTAATACCTCTGCTGTGATGGGGCCCTACAACGAGGCCTCATCACTCGTTAGGATACTATCTCATACGTAACTCAGAAACCTAGCTGGCGGCATTCGTGGGGCCATCCTGAAATGAAACATGTGCACCATGGTTAAAACAGTATACCTGGTGAGCTGACACAAAGTAATCACGAAGAAAACGTTTTCAAAAGAAACACACATGCAATCAGTGTTTTCGTGCACTAAGACGGAGATCAGAATTCAGAGTCATAGTGTATGGATTCATCAGCTGTCGTACCAACACCGGTTTCCCTAAATTGATAACCACACCCAAAACACCTAAAAATATTGTCGTTAAATGAATCAGAGTCCATGTTCTACTGTAGAACCGACTCCTTTGATACCAATTTGTCACGACCCGTCCCCCAGGGCTCATATCGTGACTACCCCAAGCCCGACTTCCATAGGTCAGGGGCTAGAATCTAGCACCGAAGGCATAAATCCTTAAACTTGGAAAGAATTTCCTTTATATTAGTATACAAAATAACAACATAGTACAAAAATGGAAGTAAAACACTATGTGAAACTATATACAAAAGAGGGTGCTAAAAGTAAAGGGTCCAGAAATACAAGCCCAATAGTAATGTACAATAACACTCAAAAGCTAGTACAAGTGTAGTAACATAAAAAATCAAACATTGAGTCATCTTATGAGATTCCCACCTGAAGGGTGGGTACATATGGCTTCCTCAGCACCCCATGTTTGTCTGTCTACTACGTGTACGTCTCTCCAAGTGGTCCACCTCCGAGTACCGTCCAGATCTACAACTCTCTACCTCGATCAACGATATCCTTTGTCTGCAACCGAAACAACGAGGTGCGGGTGAAGCTCGTGCATAGGTGAGTATAACAATACTTAGTTGGGGATCTTGATACCCCTAAAGGTCTCCCATAATCTAATAAGGATAAACCATATAATAAAGATACAATCATAAAGTATCAACCAACCCTACTTAGGTATATGCCCATACATATACCTAGGTTACACAGTCTGACTCCAACTCTCAAGCCCAAGCACAACCCATTCCACAAAATATGTAAATTCAATCATCTCGATAATATCGACAACAGGTCAAGAATCAGCTCACATAGATAAACAATCTTCTGTAGAGTGATAGAGATGATCATATGTAGTCACTGATTCATCTAAGATGTCAGGCCCACACAAGATACAGGACCATCTAAGTTGTCATACCCACACAGGATACCGGACCAGCTATTCTTTCAGACCCACATTGGATACAAGAATAGAAGTCAGAACTGTCAGACCCACGGAGGATCCCAATACAGTAGTCATCGCTGTCGAACCCATGGACGATTCTGGTACCATAGTTATCACTCTTGAAACCACAGAGGATTCCAGTACAGTATCGTCATAGCCAACCCTAGGGTTCCCGCACACATCATGCTCGATTCAGGGAGGGTTCACTCCTCAATCCAAGTGTTGATACATCAAATTTCACAAATTCCTATGTTTATGTATCCCATAGTTCCATCTCATCATAAGTAACCTAACGTGATAGACAGTGCGTCAATAAGATGCATGGACTTTGAGTTATTGGCATTTCCTTTCCAGGGGCCTTGTTGGTTTTTAAGCTCAAATCAACCCAACCGTACCCCAACTACATCTAAACTTCAATTCTAGTATGCCAAAAGAATCTTCTCGCTCCATGAATTCCATCGTCATAGGTGGTTTGTCAATCAGACACCCGAATTCCAAGATAGGTGTGAAAAGGTGAAAATGGCCATAGTGGGTCCAGGTCCAGTCCGACCTATTCGGACCGACCCTGCTTGACCAGGTTCGAACCGGGGTCTGACCCAATCCCTGGGTGTGGACTGACCCGAGTGTTTGGCTTGACCCGAGTGGGCAGCCCGAACCAAGGGAGCGGCCCGACCTGTGGCGGCCCGGCCGAGGGTGGCCCAACCGAGGGGCGGCCTGGCCGAGGCGGCCCAGCCCGTGGCAGCCCAGCTGGCCACGCGAGGGTGGGGGTGTCGCGCCTCTCCTCGGTCTGTCGAACAGAACCGACACCTTGCACCAGTTTAGGGGAAGCAGGACCCGAGTGGTCCTGCGTGTCCAGCTCCGTGGTGGCCGGCCAGACCGGCCGCCCCAGCTCCTCTACCACGACGTGACGGCGCCGCGGTCCTCCTGCTCTCTATTCAGTGCAATGATGCCTCTCCCTCAACACGGTGGCCTGAGATGTCCGTGGCCTTCAGCTCCACCGCACGGCGTGACGACGCCCACTTCTCCTTCCACAACGGCCCTCCCATCTGCGGTTCCTTTCCGGTGCGGTGCACCAGCACCGCACCCCTTTTTTGCAGCCCGCCCTGGCTGCTGTTCCGCACCTCCGGTGCGATGACTCAGCAGCTCTTTCATCTGCTGTGGTTCTTCTCCAGCGCGGTGAGATGGCACCGTGCCCTTCAGGCTCTGTCTCTGACATCAACCACACAAGAATCAACAGAGGGGCATCGGGATGTGTTTTTTCGGCCCGCGCCCTCCACATTAAGTGATAACAGTTGGCCACCGTCGATCCAAAATAAACATCAAAGAACGAGGGTAAAATTCAAACATTAAAATAATAAAATCCCCCAACCTTGATTCGATGATTGTTTATTGAGGATGGTGTTGTTTCGTTGATGTTGGGGAGCATCCGAGGAAGAAGCGTCTTCTACATTATTCATGGGAGGATCCATCTCATTTAGCTTGGTCAAAGATTGAGGACGATCTTCATCATTCTTCAGAGATTAGGAGTGTTCTTCATTTGGATAATGTCGTTCTTCTAAGAGTTCTCCCTAAGCTCTTCCAAAGAAGAATCACCAAGCCAAAATAAAATAATATCTTCTCTATTATTTTAATGTTTCCATGCATTTCAAAAGAATTCAAAATAATTCATATCACTTAAAATTAATTATTTAAGTCATTAATTAATAATTAGGTGTGTTGGCACCATTATGAGGGGAGGTGTAAAGTCTCCACAATAAATTGGGAGTTCCAAGTGTTAAAGGGGTGTTAAGGGGGTTTGATCTCGTGTAGGCCCCACCACATAATATCCTCCCAAAGGGATGTAATGTGTGGGTGGGCCCAACCTCCAACCTCCCTTTTGAGGTTTTAACTACCATTCAAATAAAACTATTCTAGACATATTTTTGATTAATTTATTTAAAACCCAAAAAATTAACTTCCATCCTTGATAAAATGCAACTACGGTAAATGTCTCCTTATGTGAATATTGGCTCTGCGAGTTCAACGGTGCCCTCAGATTTCAATTCCGAGCACCAGTTCAAATGATATAAAACCCGCATGTACTTTTACTGAACATATCTGAACAAATCTTCAGAAATTGACTCTAGGAACACCGGGGCTCAGAATCAGGCGCTGTCAGAAACTACAGACTCATAAAATTACCATGTATTTAAAAAAAAATCCATAGTAATTTCAGGTTTTTACATTCAATGTAAATTTTTATGCCCCGGTTCATAAGATGAAGTTTATCTTGTCAAATATAACATATAAAATTATGAAAAACTATATTTAAAATGGGTGCGGCATCAAAAGGCAGTAAAAATATATTTTTTTTGAAAAATATTTCTTTTATTCGATAAATTGATTTTGTTCTCATATCACGTGTAATATGAATTATAGTGCTATATAAAATTTAAAATGTGGTTAATACCATTCATAACATCTATTTTATATAATATTTTAATAATATATCACTGTTTATTGAAACTCAGTATTGCGTACCATGCTAGCTATCGAGGAAGGTTGCTCTTGCGTGAAACACAAGCCATGTCAGTGTTGTGTGTAGTAAATGTTTTTTTAGTGTTGCATATAACATTATCCAGACATAGTTGATTTATATATTGAAAAAATATCTATACTTAGTCCTGTGTGAAATGATAACTGTCAAGAGAACTCGAAATTGTGTGAAACAAAGGCCATGACTAATGTTGTATATACTGGAAGCTAATACGATGTTGCATACAATGCCAGATAATAATGGTGTAGCGTACAACACAAGATATAGAAGAAATTAAAAATAATTCATATCTTAAATGAATGGGGTGTTAAAGAATGAAATATCATTCTATTATAGATATTATGATCCATTAAAAGTAAAATTTAATTCTTGAGGCATAAAAAAATTAATTTTGGATATTCATTTTTTGGATTAAGTGATGAATTGGAAATTGATTAAAGCAAAACCAAAGGATGAAATTGTGAATATAAAATAGAAAAATATATCAAGTAATTGTATTTCTTTACAATATTAGTGAGTAAAATAATTGCTCTAGTTTTTTTTAAAAGGTTATTTAAAAAAAGGTTATCTTATTATCTTCATATTCGATGAATTGTAAAGTCTTTTGAATCATTACAGATTTATGGTTTTCTGGAATTTAAATTTATATTTATCATTCAATTTCTTGTGATTAATTACCTTGATCACTATCTATAATTATTTACTCTTCTCTTCTATATCAATTTTATAATTTCCCACCTATGTTTTCATTATTGGAATCCTAGACATGTTTAAGTCAAAATGAACTTCATAATTCCCTTTCTATCTTATTAAGAAGATGTTTTATTAACCATTTTATGTTTTTTTTTCAAAAATGGTATTTCCAAATGTAAAACCCTTGATTGAAGAGATCAAGTATAAATAGAAAGGGTGAAAATTATTTAAGTTTGAGAAAATATAAAACCCCAATATTTTAAAATAAGAACATTATTTTCAATAGTGAGTATGACATGAAATAACAATATTATAATAAAATAAAACACTGAATACTTTACCAAATATTTCATTTTAAATATTTTTAATATATTCAATAGGTTGTGGAACATACAACCCCATGTTGAAATGAACCATGATATTGTATACCATTATAACGTAGTCATTATGTTGGAGGGTATGAATAATACTAAAAAATATATGAAAATTATGGTTATCTATTTATTATATATATAAAAAAATATTTATTTAAAATAATTTTTTTTTCTTAAAAGACTATATTTTTTCTAAAAGATAGTTTAGTAATGCTTTGTAAAAATAGAAAAATTATTTCCCCCCAAGTTTATATAATTTATTTTGAAAAAACCATTATTATTTAAATAATAATTTCGAAATTATCTTAGGATTATTGTTTTTTTGTTTTTTTATTTTTCATTTTCCCATGAATAGTAAAAATATTGAAATTTTATTGAAAACTACATTTTTTTTCAAAATATTAAAATTGTTAACTTATATTTTGAATTTAATTTAATTATAATCAGATAAAATATATAAATATCAATCCAATTTATTTGATATAAATCATTTTGATATTGAGTTATAATGTAAAAACATTATAATCTTTTTAACATTTTCAATTTGAACATTATCTTCTCGTCAATACTACAAGATTAATTTCGAATTAAAATTTTTCAATTATATGAATTTAATTTAAAAAATGGATTAAATATTATGAATTGTGATTATTTATATTTTATAATATGGGTAGATTAATTTTTGACAAAAATGAATAATGAAATCGATTAAAATTAATTACTATGATTAAGTTAAAAACGAATACACTGGGGGGTTATGTTGAATAAATAGATGTCAAATTGACCTAAAAAAATTACGAAATCTATTTTATGGTTATATGTCCACCCTATAATGTATAATACTCGATAATAATCTATTTTGGAACCTTTTGGCATATGAAAAATGTGGGTACACATTTTATTTCCAAAAATTACAATTGTGCCACTCATGTCTCTTATAAAAGGTAACCCATATCCACTATTATTCACATCCTCAAAAACATTTGGTTCGAACAATACATAATGAAATAACATAAATAATACCATCCACTAATCCTTGAATCCTTAGTTTGGTCATAAACTCAACATTGTATGTCTTTGGTTCATACCTAATAAGGTTACACAAAGAAGAGGTAATGTTCTTCAAAAAGTGTTTTTATTTTATTTTTTCCTAAACCTCCTTAAATTATTATTAAAACATGATGATATAATAAAATCATTATATGACACATGACTGTCATGGGGTATGGAAAAATCAAATATTAAATAAGTTAAAATGTATTATAATGGGTTACCTAGGTTGTCTCCAAAGAGGAGTGCTCAACAATAGTGTTTTCCAATTAAAATAAGAGAAAAAAGTTATATTGTTTTTGAAATTGTTTGATTTGGAAAATATAAGAAAGAAACAAAATGAAGTACAAAAATTTAGAGAATGTTTGAAAACAAATTGACAAATGATTCAATTTAAATTAGTCATATGAAATGGTGATCAGGTTAGGGTCAGTTTTCCAATTGTAATTCAATCGCAGTTTAGTTTACCCAATTCTCTTCTGCTAAATCGTTAAGAGTGAGAATCCAAAATAGTTCTACTCACTCTCTTGATCAAATAAAAATGTGAGAATAAACCTTACTAAAACATTATACAGGTCTACTCTCCTTCCAATGTGTAATATATTTTTATCGAATACCCCCAATTATCTTAGGCAATTCTCAATCGGGTCTTGTTTATCACAAACAATCAAGAACATTCACTACTCCTCACACACGTACCAGTGATCACCGAGTACTTCACTATTAAGTCCTGGTATATTCCATTGTTTATAAACCAGAACCTAGTTGAGGGAGATATTGATAATTTACCAAATATAAATAAACAACAGAATCTAAAATCAGATACAATTGTACATGATAATAAAAACTATTATAAGAAATTTAAATGGATTCGCAGAAGAGAAAAGTGGATTTTTAAACATTAATAGAAAGAACTCATGAAATAAAAAATAGAAAACCTCTCCTCCCTCAATCACATAGATGTTTACCCCACCATGGTAAGGGTAATTGTGAATAATGGTCAAGAAGAAGAAATTAAAAGACTAAGAAGTGTAAAACATTGAAAAGAAAGAACATAAATTTGATACTCTAGAATATTTCCTCCAAAAGTTTGCCTCTGTTATGCCCACCAGACGACTGAAACGCACTGAGTTCCCTTCTTATATAATGTTGGAAATGAAGTTGGATATAAACCCTAAACAATGGAGAGTCATTGGGCAAGTTTAATGAATGATATGGACAAATCAATGGAAATTACTTTTCTGGATTCCAAAAACTGTTTCACCCACTCCACTTGGACGCGCCCAAAGACTGCCTTTATAAGCTCCATATTTTATCAAATTTATTATGAACCATCCTTGGAATTTATTTTGTCCACAAAATCTTTAACAACCTCATTATTGGGTCGGTTGAAGAAGATATTCTAAATTTAATGCAGTGGGGTCCATTCTGCTTGCCAAACTGATTTCTCTATTTGATAGATTTTTCTGTACCGTTGGGTTTCAAATTGGGTCTTGGTCCAGAAGAAAGCTTTGAACCCCTCTAGTATATGAAGCCTAAAAAAAGATTAATTTAAACTAGAACAATATTTTGAATGTTATGCCTGAAAAATAGAAGCTATATAAAAGTGTAAATTTTACAGAATTTCCCCATTTTCACATTTAAGCCCAAAATACACCAAAAACACATAAATGATGATAATACACTCAAATTGAATAATTAATAGGGGTTAAATAATTGAAAACATATTAATAATATTAAAAATATTAACTCTATAAATTCCCCACAATTATAACTTGAAATCCTAGAAAAGTCAAAATCAAAATAAATTCAATGTAAATTCAAAACACATATCCATGAGATCCACAAATTTGAAAACAATAAACAAAATATATCATGCCTTCTCAAAATCTATTATTTCATGTTCTTAATTTAAGATCATTTAATATATTAACTATTCATTTATCTTCCCATGCACACAAAACACTTACCTAACTTTCATTATCTCTCATCACACAAATTTAAATTTTTTTAAGCAATGTATTTCTCATCCAAACTCATACAAGCGTCACCATAGGCTTGATAAATTCTGACATCTCCACTCGATGTGATTCAAAGACATCTTTTTATCATGAGGACTTGTCAAGGTTATTCGGTGGCCTTATGTTGGTAGGATTAAGATGTGAAAATTCTGAGGCTGAATGTAGAGGGATTGGCTCCTTTTGACGCAAAATTTCATTACACTAAATTTCATACAAGTATGGTCTCCTATTCACTCCCGTTAGTAGAAAATAAGATCCTTCTTCATGGAATATCAAGGAATTTCCACACAGTTAATCATATCAGTAGAAAAATTTCAATCTTCTTAAATATAATATTTCTTGAAAGCTCTAGAGAAGGAACAACTTTCTTTCTTCATTAGACGCTCGAGAAAGGCCCAACTTCTCTCATCGTGAAAGCTCCAGAAAAGGTACAGCTTTCAGCAGAACAATTTTTGTTCCATAAAAATAACATCTCATCAACATTTTATTTTCCACCCAAAGTTTTATAAAATGAGCTATCACAACACATGACATCCTCCCCGTCACTTAAGTTTAACTAGATCATGAAATTTCACTTCAAGAGCAGGTTAGATTGGGAAAATTGGCTTGTAATGTGGAAAACCTAACAGGATGTTCATGGATTCTTTGGGATACAAGGATTAAATTTACAAGGTAGGCTAGAATGAAATGGATTGAATTTAAAAGAGAGATTTCTGACTAATTAAATTCCTCAATCATTTTAAAACACATGTACCCAAAACCTAAATGTTTTGAACGGAATAAATAAAATTCTGGTTAAAACAAACATGGTTTGGTTCTCTCAAGAAGTGAGGTGAATGTAACAAATATGAAAGATAATAGGTTCAGAATCCTCATAAGAATGTGATTTCAAATATGAAGATAGTGATATATGGCATGGGATTCAAAGAAACAGAGTATTTTTTATTAAATTCCCAAAGAAATAAACTTGAAACAATTTCATTTTCAGCATTCATTTAAGGCCAGTTTCAAGGAATAAATTATTTCTCCCGTGGACATGGGTTTCAAAAATGTCAAAGATAATCATTTCAGCACCAAAGTTTCAAAAACACAAAAAATTTAAAAATAACCCCACAAAATTTGAAACACACACATGTTTTTAAAACAAATAGGAAAACAAACAACACATTAAAATCCTAAACTACAAAGGTTCTATCACCCACACTTAAATGATGCAATGTCCGCAATGCATTAAAATGGATTTATCACATAAGAATATTTGAGATTGAATCACAGTAATCAAGAAAATATAAAGGAGAGGTCAAACCTGATAGAGTTTATTGATCAAAAGGTTGAAAGAGTGTGATCTCCTCTATTGGATCAGATGGCATGGGACCATTTAATTTCTTCAACCTGTGCCCATTAATAGTGAATGGATCCTTCTCTCCATCCTTCAAAATCTTCACAACACCAAAAGGATATACATGAGTAATTATAAATGGAGATTCCCACCTGGAACAAATTTTACCTGGCATCAGCTTGAGTCTTGAATTGAATAACAACACTTTGTCTCCAGGATGAATGCCTTTTGGTTGGATCAGTTTGTCATGAGCCACTCTTGTTATATATTTGTAAATCCTGGAATTTTAAAATGTTCTCCTTATAATTTCTTCAAACTCCTGGAACTAAAATATTCTCTCTTTCTAAGTACTTTTAAGATCCAGATTCATCTTCCTCATAGCCCAGTATTCCTTGTGTTCCAATTCCATAGGTAGGTGACAACTTTTCCCATAAATCAACCCATAGGGACTCATCCCAATTGGGGGTTTTTAGGCTATCCTGTAAGCCCATAATGTGTTTTCCAACCTTTGGCTCCGAACCTTCATATTTGGATTAATATTCTTTTCCAAAATTCCTTTGATTTCCTTATTAGACACTTCAACTTGTTCATTAGTCTGTTGATGGTATGGAGTTGATGTTTTATGATTCACCCCATACTTTTTCAACAAATCATCCATTATACTATTGCAAAAGTGAGTCCCTTGATCACTAAATATGGATATGGGAACTCCAAACCTACAAAATATATTATCCCTGATAAAATCCCAACAACATTAGCATCATCAGTCCAGGTGGCTTTTGCTTCCACCCATTTGGAAACATAATCAATAACAAAGAATAATATAATAATTTTCAAATGACATTGGGAAAGGTCCCATAAAATCTCTCCCTCATACTTCAAAAATTTCATGAAAATGAAGTGGATTATGGGGAATTTCTTATCTCTTTGAAATATTTCCTATAAACTGACATTTTTCACACCATTTCAAAATTCATGAGAATATTTGAAAAGTTCTGGCTAATAAATTTCAAATTCTAAAACCTTTATTGATCTCCTTTGAGGTCAAAAGTGGCCTCCACAAGTTAATTTGAGACAAAACATAAAGACTAATTCAATTTCATATGTAGGAAAACATATTCTTATCATTTGGTCATTGGAAATCATCAAAATAAATGGATTATCCCAAATGTAAAATTTAGATTCCGATTTCAATTTGTGAATTTGGTGAGAATTTAAATGATACGGGACCCGAGATGATACAGGATAATTTACCATGTCATCATACCAAGGTACTTCTCTTTCAATAAAGTACAACTGATCTCCTAAAAGGTGATCATTTAGTGGTTCAGTGTCTAGAATTTCAACTTCAATGGTTTTGGGTAGTCCACTTAAGTGATATGACACTTGGTTCTCAGATCCCTTCTAATATTTTATTTCTATAGTGAACACCTTTAGTAGTAGCATCCATCTCCCTAGCCTCAGTTTTACTTCAGCCTTCTTCACCAAGTACCTAAGAGCTGCATGATCAGAAAACACAATAACATTAGTTCCAAGAAGATATGATCTAAATCTTTCTAAATCAAAAACAACTACTAAAAACTCTTTTTCTGTTGTTGTGTAATTGAAATTGTCCACATCTATTGTTTTTTAGGAATATGAAATGACTTGTGTCATGCCCCAAATTCTCTGAGAATGTACTGCTCCAACTGCTTGGTTTGAAGCATCACAATGTAGCAGTAATGGTTCTTCCTAATTTGGTTGCTGCATTACTGGTGGTGTAATCAATCTCCTTTAAAATCATAAAAGGATTACCTACATGAACTATTGAAATATAAATCATAATATTTCCAAAGTAATCTAGAGAGTGAGAGAGAAATCTTACAAAAATCTTTGATAAACCTCCTGTAGAATCATGCATGTCCTAAAAATGATCTAACGTGTTTCACATAAGTTGGGTAAGGAAAAGAATTTATCGATTCAATTTTTTATTTATCAACTTCAATGCATTTCTGAGAAATGACATGTACATGTATAATTCCTCTCTCAACCATAAAATGAAAATTTTCAAAATTCAAAACTGGGTTTTTTTCAATGCATGTTTTCAAAAAAAAATCAGATTTTCCAAACAATGGTCAATAGAATTTCGAAAAACTGTGAAATCATCCAAGAAAACCTCCAAGCAATCTTTAATGTGATTAGAAAATATACGTACCATACACCCCTGAAATGTACATGGGGCATTACACAATCCAAATGGCATTCTTTTGTATGAAAAAGTACCTAAAGGACTTGTAAAGGTAGTATTCTATTGATCCATGGGAACAACGGGTACTTGAAAATAACCTAAAAATATATCCAAAAAGCAATAATGTGTTCTACCTACCAACCTATCTAGCATTTGGTCAATGAAATGGATAGGGAAATTATCTTTTTGAGTGACCTGATTCAACTTCCAAAAATTTATGCATACTCTCCAGCTGTTCTGAATTCTCACAGGGATTAATTCATTCTTTTCATTCCTCATAATGGTTAGGACAGTATTCTTTGGGACTATATGGATGGGGCTTACCCATTGTGAATCTGATATGGGATAGATGATCCCAACTTCTAACAGCTTCTCAATCAATTTTTTCACAACCTTTATCAGGGTGGGGTTCAACCTCCTTTGGGGTTGTCTAACAGGTTTGGAATCTCTTTCAAGAAAACTTCTATGTGAGAAAATTTTTGGGTTTATTCTTAGGATATCAGCAAGGATCCACCAAATTTCTTGGAAATTATCTCTCAAAATATCAATCAATTATTTTTCTTGATTTTCAGATATATTATTAGAAATTAGTACTGGTAATTTCTCTCCCTCCATAAGGTAAACATATTTTAAATTAGTGGGGGTGTTTTTAATTCTAGATCAGGATGATTCTCATGGGATAAAACTAAATTGATGTTCTCAACTTCCAATGGTTTGACATCCTTTAAATAAGAAATCATATCATCTTTATCATCATTTAACAAATTATAAAATAAATCAGATTTTACCTCTTCTTCCAATAGGAAATTAGAATCTCCATGAATTTGGGCCTCCGTATGTTCAGTGAAATTTTTATTGGAAATATTCTCTCCTAATGATAAAAATCCATGAAACATTCCTGATTACTCAATTGGTCCTATACCATCTTCATGAATAAGTGAGAAGAGTGAATGATCATCTGATGGGTGCCTCATGGATTCAAAAATATTGAAGTGGATAGTGTTGTCTCCAAACTCCATGGTAAGTGTCCCTTCATGGATATTGATGATAGTTTTGGTCATATTCAAGAAAGGTCTCCCCTAAATTATGTGTGAGTGTGATGGGATCCTATCATCTTCCATATTCAACACATAAAAGTCAGTAGGGAATAAAAGATCTTTGACTTTTACTAAGACATCCTCCAGAACTCATGCTGGGAAAACTGTGGATCTATTTGCAAGCTAGACCACCACTCTTGTGGGCTTCAAGTCTCCCATCTGCAAAGAATTATATACTATGTGAGGTAATACATTAATTTATGCACCTAAATCGAATTTTTTTGAGTGCTTCAAGTAGAGGTATGTTGATTTCCACTTTCTGGAAGGTGTCCAGAATTTCTTTTTTCATTGTTTCTTCTTGAAACCTCTTTGATTCAATCATCCTTGATGGAAATGGTGGTGGTATATCTTTATTCTCCCTTTATTTTCTTTGAAATGGTGTTTATTTTTTCTTCTTACTTGGCCCATCCTTATCCTCCTCCTCTTTATTATATTCTTCCTGATGCATTTTCATATAATTTTCATTGTTTCCAACTTCATTCTCTCCTAGATCTGGTATTCTTATTTCAGGTTCAATGGCGGATGATGGTGGGAGTTATTTTACACTTATTTTAGTTATAATACTAAAATTATCTTTTGGGTTTGGGATTATTTTGGAAGGGAGTTTACCGGTATTTTTTGTTAGAAATTCCATGAGACTTTCAAACTTGTTGGAAAAATCTTTAACAGTGTCTTTCAGTCCTTCAAACTCAGATTTTTGTGGGTTTAGAATTGGAGGTTGTGCACTAGTGGATGGTTTCTCATAGGGTATTTAGAGATTGGTTGGTTTTTGGTAAAAAGTATGGTTATAATATTGTTTCTATGGAAATGGTTGTGGATTATGGAATTGATTCTGGAATGGTGGTTGGTTTTGAAACTGGTCTTGGTATGGGGGTCCACCTTGATTCTGATGATTTCAAAACCCATATTGGACTTGGTTAGGATCTCTCCATCCTTGATTTTGATTGATCTCTCTTGGATGAAAGGTTTCTTTACTTGTTTCCATTACATGTATTTCAAAAAACTTGTCAGTGAAATGAACAGGTGATGAGCATAAACCACGTACCTTAACTGGCTCTTGTTGGTCACTAACTTGCTTCAAGGCCATCTGTCTCACTAAACTAGTAAGCACTTAAATCCTAGTTTCTAATAAGGGTGATGGATGAGAAGCGCATACCTCATGAATACCTATTGTTTCAATACCTCTTATTCCAAACTCCTGTGAGTTCTGGGAAATATTCTCAATCAAGACCTTGACTTTTTCGGGTGACTTGTCAATCATTGCACCTCCAGATGATGCATCAAGAATGTTTCTATCATTGTCTAGTAGTAATTGATATAATAAGACCATAAAGTTATGTTCCTTAATGGAATGATGCGGAAAACTGGCACATAGCTTTTTAAATCTCTCCCAGTACTCAAAAAGGGTTTCTCCAGATGATTGTTGTATGACGTAGATTTCCTTCCGAATGGATGTGCTTTAAAATGTGGGGAAGAATCTTTGCATAAAACATCTTACCAAGTCATTACAGTCATTTACATATCCTGTTTTTAGGCCACATAGCCATTCTTTATCAGCTCCATCCAATGAAAATGGAAATTCCCTCCACTTAATTTGCTCCTTATTAATTTCACAGGGTCTTATAGTTGAGCAAACATGAGTGAACTCTTTAATGTGTTTGTGGGGAACTTCACCATCCAAACCACAAAACATTGGAAGAAAAGGAATAAAATTAGGTTTCATTTCAGAATCATTTTTTAACACTGGCATGACAAGTTTATTGTTTTGATTAAAGAACTATGGTGCACAGAGCTCTCTAAGAGTTAGGTTTTTATTTTCAGCAACAATGACAGTCTCAGAGTGAACTCTAGAAGTTTCACTTGAGTATGCTAGGGAAATTTCTTCAAATTCAGATTTCAAATATATCTTTATAATTCTATTCAGAAAGGTTCTTTGAATTTCAGGATCTTTGGGTAAAGGTTCAGTTTGTGAGGTTCTTGTCATGCAATTAAGAAGATAACAAACGAGAAGAGAGAAAATAAAAGAAAAGAAATGTTGGCGCTACCTCCTCGGCAATGACACCAAGTTATGACATGTTCCTATCATGGGGTGTGAAAGAAACAAATATAAACTAAGTTAAACTATATTATAGTTGGTTACATAGGTTTTCTCCATAGATTAGTGCTCAAAAATAGGATTTTCCACGTAAAATAAGAGAAAGAAGTGATATTGTTTTTGAAATTGTTTGATATAGAAAACACCAGAAGGAAACTAAATGAAGTAAAGAAATTTAGTGAAAGTTGGAAAAAAAAAATTGAGAAATGATGCCATTTAAATTAGTGATATGAAATGGTGGTCATGTTGGGGCCGGTTTTCCAATTTTAATTCTATCATAGTTCACTTTACCCAATTCTCTTCTGCTAAATCGTTAAGAGTGAGAATCCACAATCATTTCTTATCACTCTCTTGATCAAATAAGAATGTGAGAATAAACCTTAATAAAACCATATATTGGTCTAATCTACTTAAAATGTGTATTATATTTTTTGCGAATACCCCCAATTATCTTAGGCAATTCCCAATCGGGTTTTGTTTATCCCAAGCAATCAATAACAATCACTACTCCACACACACATACTGGTGGTCACCGAGTACTTCACCATTAAGTCCTAGTATATTCAATCGTTCATAAACCAGAACCTAGTGGAGGGAGATATTGATCATTGAAAAATTATAAATAGACAATAGAATCTAAAATCAGATACAATCATACATGATAACAAAAACTGTTACAATAAACTGACAATGATTCGCAAAAGAGAAAAGAGGATTTTTAAACATTAATAGCAAGAACTCATGAAATAAAAATGGAAAACCTCTCCTCACCCAATAACATAAAAGTTTACCCCAACATGTTAAGGTTAATTTTGAATAATGGTCAAGAATAACGCATTACAGGACTAAGAAGTGTAAAACAAATAAAATAAAGAACAAAAATTTGATCCTCCAGAATCTGTTCTCCAGATGTTTTCCTCTGTTATTCCCACCAGCCGGCCAAACCACACTGAGGTAACTTCTTATAGAATGTTGGAAATGATGTTTCATATCGACCCTAAAAATTTGAGTGTCATTGGATAGATGTAAAGAAAGATATGACCAAATCAATATACATTACTTTTTTGGACTCCAAAAATTGTTTCACCCACTCCACTTGGATGCGCCCAAAGGATGCCTTAATGAGCTCCATATTTTATCAAGTTTATTGTGAACCGTAATTTGAATGTATTCTATCAACGCCAGCAATAATAACCTCATTATAAGGTCGGATGAAGGTGATATTCTATATTTAATGTAGTGGGGTTCATTCTGCCTGCCAAACTGATTTCTCTATTTGATTGATTTTTCTGTACCATTGGGTTTCGAATTGGGTCTTGGTCCAGAAGACAAATTTGAATCCCTCGAGTATTTGAAGCCTAAAAAAAGGATTTATTTAAATTGGAACAATATTTTAAAAGATATTCCCTAAAAAAATCTATATAAAATTGTAAATTTTACAGAATTACCCCATTTTGCAAATACACTAAAATCAAATAATTTAGAGGGATTAAATCATTTAAAACATATTATTAATATTGAAAATATTAACTCTGTAAGTATATTAAATATAATCATATTTTTTATGATAATTTATTTTTCTTCAACAATCCCCACTTCTATCAAATGGGTTATGAAATCATCATTTGTGAGTACGACGGACTACCGCCTCACGAAATAGTGTTATTCATTTATTCATTACCACCTCTCACGGTTGGGTTTGATGATATATATAATGTATATGTAATATATTTAAAATATAATTATACCTTTTGAATCATTACATTATATGTACCATTTTAATTTCCTTTCCTTATAAGGAATTATAACGCCGATAATGTGTACGACAAACTACAACCTCGCAAAGTAATATGATTCGTTTTTCACTAACAATTTACTTGGATGGTAATAAGGATAATTCTAATGAATTTATGTGATATATATAGAATATTAATTATATTTATTAAATATTTATCATTATTAAATGATAATATATCATTTTAGTTTTTTTACATTGAAAAAGGATGACATCATTCATGTACGCGTGAACTACTGCCTTCACGAAGTGATGTGTCTCTATTTCATGATCCCACTAAATGATTTATATATGTTAGTATATTTAATGGATTAAAATTTTATATATTATATTATTATCAATATGAAAATATAAAATATTACATAACTTATTTTAATAAGGATCACTAAAAAATGAAAATGTTACACATGTGTACGTACACCATACTATCTCCATGATTGTAACATTGTCCATTTTTCATATCATATTTCATTATTGGTTTTAAAATTAATATATATATATATGTTATAATTTATTTATTTTTATTATTATTTATATCATGTAACTATACAATATGTGAAAGAACCAAATCTTTCATGGCAAAACACACATGATAAAATGTGAAAATTAAAACCTGAAACAATGATAATAATGAAATATTATTAATGAATGAGTGATAAGATATTATAAAAGGATAATATATTATATTAGAAATATTAATATTTTTCTTAAATAAGTAAATTAAATATTTAAAAACACTATACAAGAGGTTAAATTATGTTCAACCAAAAGGAAGTATAGGGCAATGGTTTCTTATCTCACTTTTTCTTTCGTTACACATACATTATATTAACTACTTATTTATTTTTTGTTGTTTATATAATGACCTTTTGTTATCATATATTGAATTCATTTATATTTATGGTATTTAATGTTTTTTATTTACTATTATTTCTTTCATGGGGCTTGTCATTCAAAAGGTACCAAAGTGGTAAGGTTTTATTTCACAATCTCAACATTATTCAGGATTATTTTAGTTTATGGATCCCTTAGGGGAATAACGTGATATTTATATTTTAAATACAATATATCTTCTTATGATATAGTTATTCATTATCTTTATTCAAATAATATTTCCATTTTTCATCAATTTGGTTATTATAATGATTAATAAAATGTTTTTAATACAATACAACTATATTTCTCTTTTCGTTCTGGAATCCTTTTTATAACAAAGACATGTTTAAAAAAAATTAAAAATGATTTAAAATTATCGAAATGATTTATTAAATTAATTTTCACCCCTATTTTAATTTTAAAAATCCATTTTAAATAAATATTCTTGTCATTTTTTGAATGAGACACTTTTCAAACCTTTTTATACTACAAAAGGAATATTGTTTTTAAATAATATGACATGTATAAAATTACCCACCATCACAACAATACTTTATTTGAATATTAATTTGTATGTTTATAAGGTTATTTTTCAAGAACTTTTTTTCCCAATATTCTGTAAATTCTTAGATTTTAAAAGTTATTTTCCAATAAAAGCATTTTGATAATATTGTATGAATTTTTTAATTTTAAAATTAAAATGGTGACTTTGAAATAAAGGATATTTTCATGATGAAATGTTACAACTAATCAATCAAAATAATTTTAAATCTATGAAGACATTCATTGATCTTACTTATTATTCAATGGGTATATAATCTAACGATATCATCCTGATTATTTATTCAAATGGTTTTTGATCAATTCTACTAGGGATGTACAGGGTTGATAATATTCATTTTACTCTGGATGGTTATTGATTATTTATATTGACCATGGAATTCATTTATATTATATATTATAGTTTAAATATTAATGTTTAGGTTGATTATGTTTCACCGCTTTTATACATGGAATGAATTTGACTTTGTAAGCATTGGGAATCACCCACTATATTCCCTTGATGTATTGGTAGTTCTAATGAGACAAAGTAAACATGGTTTTGGATGATGCTTTACCCATTTATATATATGTATTGGAAGAAGTCTCGATGAGATTATATTCCATATAACATTCCTCAATAGTATTATATGTCATTGAACAAAACTCAATGGTATGTTTTAGCAGTACAATATTATGAATTCTAGATTTATGAATTCAGTTATTGATATTCCTTGTGATTATTCCATTAGTTAGAATATCCATAGTCATGTTCCAAGATCATGTGATTATTTATGTGGAATTATTTGATCACATTTTATTCTTACCATATTATAATATCATTTTTGATTAAATGTATTGTGTTTCATCAATTTACCTTTCCATGTGGATTATACCTTATCTATTCATATTGTCGTTATATATAAATGGAATGTGTGTTCAGTTATTAATCAATCCATGTTGATTATTCTTTATTTATTCATAGATTCCATTGTACTCTTACCCTTACTGACCATCTAATCTCACCTCTTTCATATTTTTAATTTTTCCGAGGTTACCAGGTAATATTTTAATATTTATATGAAGGGATACACTCAGGTGAAAAACTAAATTATTAAATATAATCTTTGTAAATTTAGTGTTTTAAAATGTAATTTGAATTTATAGTATGTATCTAGTTTACTAATAATAATAAACTATTAAAAAATTTGGGATAATATTCCTTATATTTTATAACAATGCAATAAAGTAGAAATTGACTATAAGCTATTGGGGTCGGGGTTGCTACACTTTTAGGGATCCTAGTGATGAGTATCAGTTGTGTTGTTAGATGACCCTATGTATTGCTGGTTTGGAATATAATAATGACATAGATTTGAGACCCTTAGTTGTGTTTTGTGAGACTATGATGTTTTTGTTTTGTGGCATTAAGGTGGTGAGGCTTCTCCCTCAACCATACTTCATATAACCCTTGTAATTTCTTGTGACCTTAGTGGGTGCGGGTTAGAACGTAGAATGGGTATCTTGAAATTTAGTGCTGATGCTTTCATGTCTGTGTCTGTGAGAGCAGGACATAGATTAGTAGTTGAACATGGCACATTAGATATCAGGCGTTTAAACATGTGAGTCTTGGGTAGATTCTATGATGTGTAGAATAAAGTCATTCTTGGTCCTATTGAGTTTATGGTAAGGATTTCATTGCCTTAGTTTCATAACAATGGAAGAACCCTTAGTGTGTGTTTCTTGTTTTCAAAGATGATTGAAGGGAAATATCATTCATACATTTGGCCTTACTGTTATGCAGTGGTTTCAATGAAGTTGTTGGTACAGAAAATGGGTAGATGGGTCTAGAGTTGGTGAATCATGGGTGAGTGATTCTGGTCTTGGAATGACCCTTGAGTTAAATGGGGGTTGTGCTATTGGACATGACTCATGAGGAATGTTATGATTGTTGGATGGAATCATCAGGTATGCCTATAGATAAATTGGACTGATAAGTTAGGAGTTGTGGTCAGATATTTGAGTGGGCTCTTGAGCCTGGTTTTACTCATTCTTGGTTCATTGAATCATGAGACAATTTTAGTGAATAGTTCTATCTCAAACCTATGTTGATAAAAATTATTATTTCCACTTTATAAACTAATTTATAAAATGAGTTGGCATGATTTATTTTTGTGTGTTTAAAATGGGTTTTAATGAAAAATTGGTTTTCTTAGATTTTTTATATATGGAAATAAAAATTTTATATTTAATACATTGAAAATAGTATTAAAATGATTTTTGACACACTAATATGATTTTGAAAATGATTTCATGTGTTACCTTGGAAACAAGGTGGAAGTAATAGCTTTCGTCCATCATCCATTGTTAGAGATCAAGTGTTCCTCTGGTCCTCGTGTGTATGATGGACTACCGCCTCATGAAGCGATGTGATTCGTTTTTCACTAATGATTTTCATAGAAGGTTTTAATGAAAATTTTTGTTAATACAAGTTATATAAATGAAATAATTATTATATTCATGAAATATTTATAATTTTAAAATGATAATATATAATATTAATTTTTTACACTTAAATAGGATAAAATTGTTCATGTACTTGTGGATTACCACCTTAACAAAGCGATGTGAATCTCTTTCATCATAAAAAAAAATGGATTATATATATAAGTATATTTAAAGATATAATATGTTATATATGATATTATAATAATTATGGAAAGATAAAATATTACTTAACTTTATTCCATAACGATTACTCAAATATGGAAATGTTACTTATGAGAAGGTATGACCTATTGTCTCCACGATTATAAGATAGTTAATTTTTCATTACTGTAATACATGATTGGTTTTAAAATTATAACTGATATATAAATATTTTAATTATTTCATTATTATTATTCTATGGATAATGGAACTATATAATATTTACAATAAACAGATCATTCATGAAAAAAACAACTGAAAATCAAGATAATTAACACATAAAACAATGAAAATAATGAATGATTATTAAAACAATGGGTGATAAGATGTTATAAAATGATTATATATGATTTTATAAATATTTATAGAGTTCTATAATAATTTAATAACTTGTTTGAAGCCAATATATATGAGTTTAGGTATGTTTTACCAAAAGTAAGTGTGGGGTAAGGGTTTCTCATATAACGTTTACTTCAGTGAGACGTAAACCATATTCCCTACTTATTTCTTTAATGTCATGTATATACTAAATTATTATTTTATATAATGAATTAGTTTATCTTTATTTTATTTAATGTTTCATTTAAAATTATTTCTTTCACGAGTATTTTGATTAAAATTTTACAAAAGTGGTAAGGGTTTATTTCCCTATGTCATAGTTATTTAAGATTATTTTTGTTTAACTCTCCCTTGGGATAATTACATGATATTTACATTTTTAAATCAATATATTTTTTATTCTTTGTGTTTCCATGAATTTTTTCATGTAATAGTACCATTTCCATCACTTTGGCACATAATGTTATTAAAAAATGTTTTTATGATAATATGACTTTATTTATCTCTTCCGTCGACAATCTTTTTATTCCAAAATGATGTTTTCTAAAAGTTTTTAATTTTTATACCATTCTCCAAATGATTTATTGATTATTTTTTTATGGATTTCTTATTTTTTTTTTAAAAATCCTGAAAAACAAATTCAAAACATTTTTTGAAAAAATCACTTTTCAATCCTTTTTACAATGAAAAAAGAATGATCTTTTTAACTTATACAACATGCACAAAATTACCTATCAGCATGACCATCATTTATTTAAAGATTCATTTGAATGTTTACATGGTTAATTGTAAAGGATTTTTTCCAATTATTTTTTAAATAATTATCTTTTGAAAGTTGTTTTCAAATAAATGGATTTTGTTAATATTGGATGAATTTTATAGTTTTTTTAAAAAAAGGGTGATTTTAAATGAAATATTATTTATATCAAGAAATGTTCCAAGTGAGTCTTCCATCTAATAAAATATTATTTGGTTTTACATATGGTTTTATGGTGATATAATCTTATGATACCATCCATAATATTGATAAATATGGTTTATGATTAGTTGGACTAAGGATACACAATGTTGATACCATTCATTTTACATTAGTTGGTTTATGATTATGTTTATTGATTGGGTAATGTATTTTAATTTCATATTCTAGTTAAATATGAATTTTAATGTTAATTATGACTCTCCCCTTTCATATGAGGACTATATTGGACATTATAAGTAATGAGAGGGGCATGCTATATCCCCTAAATGTATCAATTTTCCCATGAGACAAACTATATATGGTTTTGGATAAGGCCTTAACCATTTATATAGATGTCTTAGAAAAAGACTCATGGGTATTGGATGTCTTGGCATAAACCTTGATAGTATTAGATGTATTGGAACATGCCTTAATGGTATGTTTTTGATGTCCAATATTGTGTATTCCATCATTATAAATCATTTATAGATATTCGTTATGATTATTAGATTATTTTGAATATTATTGGTCACATTTAAAGATCACATGATTATTTATATGTCATTATTTGATCATCTTTTATTAATTCAATATTATGTTCAAGGTACTGATTAAATGAAATGTGTTTTAGCTATTTTCCTTTCCATATTAATTAGTCCTTATCCATTCATACAATAAAGTTATTTGAATGGAATGTGTGTTTATTTATTTACCGATCGATATTTATTATTCTTTATTTATTCATAGGTTCCATTGAATGATTACCCTTATTGAGAATCTGAGGTCACCCATTATGTATGTTTTATTTTAACTAGGATACCAATAATTATTTTTGGATTAGTATTTAGGGATAAAAAAAGAGAAATTATGGACTTCTCAATGAAAATTGTTTGTGTATTATATGTTTTAAAATATAATGTAAATTTCACATATTTATTGTGTTTATCAAGAATACTAAACAATACAGTTCATCATGATAGAATTCCTTGTGTTTTATGCCAATGTAATAAAGTAGAAACAGGATTCGGGCTATTGGGGTCGGGGTCACTATAGTTGGTATCAGAGGAAGTTTAGTAGAAACCTAGAGAACTAGATTTAGGAAAACATAGATTAAGAAAAATAACTCTATGATTGAATTTGAGGTTACATATAGAATAACATCATAATGTTTTGGTAAGGAAAATATTATGTGGTTTTTCCTTGAAAATAAATCCATTTCTATTTAATAAAAGTAGAAATGGTTTTTGCACAAATGTACCTAGGGTTAATATCTCTAAAAAGTGTGCATTAATCTTGACCTGATCTACACTTAGTGCATGAAAAATGGCCTAACTACACATTCATAGTTTGACACCCCAAAAGGATGTGCTTAGTATAAATCATATTTTAACCATGTAATAGATTTGTTCTGTAGAAAAATATTCATAACTCTGGGAAAAAGTTAAAGGGAGAAATTTTTCATGGAGGTTTATCATCTCTCATGAGATACAAATTTCAAAACTCTATGGATGAGTTGTAAGTATAAATTAAGGGGTGGTAGGATTTTAGTTTAATATTCACGGAAAATATTTTTATTGTGAGAAATGGGGAGATATGTAAATTTATTTCTTGATTCCAAGACATAAAAAAGAGTAAAATGATTCTATGTATGAATATAACATTACAAGGTCAAAAATTCATTCTAAATACCACATATATAATCTAAATAAAAAATATTGATCATTTATTCTATGGGCCTAAGGATACCTTTCAAGGGGAACTAGTATCCCAAACACTAACATCATATAAGGACATAATATCATGGGTTATCAAGAAAGAGAAATAATTCTCCAGGACTTATAGCTTCTATGGGAGAAATAGACGAAGAAAATGATATAAAAAAGGATAAAGGTAAGAAGGGAATGATGTATTTTCCAATATGTCATACTTTTTAATGGAAACAATGTGGTAAAAACATAAATGTAAAAAGGAGTTTGAATCATGAGTATAGAAAAAAGGACACTCTGATAATGATTTTATGGGTAAAAATTAATCTCCTAATGTGCAATGATTTCACTATACATATATGGGTATCTACCAAAATTAATACCCTAAACATCTAGGGTAAATACTTCTAAATGATCTAAGGGGTTAATGTCAACATTATGATATTAATAAAGAAAAAGTGGAATGATTATTATTCTAGTGTATTTGGATATAATAAATACATTCTAAATGTATTTCATTAATGAAATTATCAAAATGAATAAGGATTATACCACAATAATTTTTCAATAAGGATTTAAATGTGTTAGTTTAATGGTACTGATGAACAAGAAAAATGATTTAGTAGAAATTTTAACATCATGGAAATAAAATTATTTAAGTAAATATAACCCTTAATATATTTCTAATGTTGAGGTAATAATTTCTAGATAAATAGATGATTTATATGTATAAAGTAAATTAGATAGAACTAAATACCTTGAAACCCATTAATGATAAGTTTACATTTAAAATTAAATGAACTTATTTATAATGTTTTGGATCTTAGTGTTATGGAAGGGTTATAAGGTTAACCAATTATGAAATTGTTTACATTTAAATTTGGATGAGTTTTTATAGATTAAATTATTTCTTCACCATATGAATATTAATTCATATTGGATAACCTACTTCTAATGTTTTTCATAATAATTTCTAGTGATCAAAGGAATGTATAGGGACCTAAGATTGACATACATAAACATTACATAACTTTTTCAAAATACTTAATACATTACAAAATAAGACACCCAAATACCGTATTAGTTTAGTGTCTTTGGAAACTCGGAACACAAACATCTAACTTGGTGAAAGACCTTCAACATATCCTATAAAGATCTTCCCCTTTTTTCCTACCTAAAAATATTCTTTATATGCTTGGGGAAGAAAACATAACAATGGTGAGAAAAAATTCACATTAAGGATAAAAAAAGGATAACATAAAACAAACCACAAACATTTTAATGTAAAAACATGAACATAATGATTAAACTACCAAATTGCGAGTCATGAAATAATCTTTGGTAGTAAGTAAGGCCTCAAGAATAGAGGGAAATTAACCATGATAGAAATATTATTGGTATAAAACATAGAATTGTGTAAAAAGATTTAGCTCATAACATGATTTTCATAGTAGCCAAGTAATTTCTTCCAAGACATTCATAGTGGAAAATGTATATTTCTGAATCAGGTTTACTTGTTGTTCCATCCATGTAATACTGAACAAAATTTACCTGTTGTTCTAGATCGGGATTACTGAACCAGATTTACTTGCCATTACATTCATGTCTCCCTCATGATATATAAATATTTACCTAATTCATTAGAGTCAGATATGGGTCCCAACCATCTCATAATTAAATCCTTCTTACATATTCCAAAAAAACACAATTCATTAATCGTAGAATAACCCTGGAAATAAAATGGTATTTTTAAACATCATTCCACCATAACATAATCTATATAAGATTAATGGACATCACAAAAATAATTCTATCAAAAACATAAATAATAGGTATTTAAACATAATCGCATGTCATATATGGTGGAAAATTACTTTTATAAAACACCTAAACTTATTTCATGAGGAAAATATCATTTATTCTTTAAAAATGTTTTCTTTACTCAAAATACTATGTAATTTAAAAAGAAAAAAATTAAGTTGAAAATAAAATTGAAATATTGTAACATAATATTTCTGAAAATAAGGCTTCATGAATATGTAAAAACTTATTCATGATGTATAAGTTAAAAAAACATTATCCTCATACTTTTTCAAAAAAAATCAAAAAAAATACCTCTTATGGAAAACAAACGAAAGATTATTTCCATACCATTTAGTAAAATTAAAAAAGGAATAAAAATTAAATTAAAAATACATGGAAGAATCGTAAACATTTTATGTAAATAAATTAATATAACATTGACATGAATGATAAATTAAACCCTAGTAATTACTTATGAATAAACAATCTCGGATAAAAACGATATTGGAAAAATTATCCCTTACATTAGGTCTGATTTCTTTCGTATGTGTCTGAAACTATTTTATAGTGGGTTTAAACATATTATTAACTTGTAACAGAAGCATAATAACATTTATGATATCATGTATGATTCACTAATGAATTTATATTATCCGTTCATTTTTAAATTACATGTTAAAAAACATTTTGTGTAATAATATTTTTATTTAGCGTACGTGTTTGGACTTGAATTTCTTATTATTATTACATAGATAATGATTCACATACTTATAAAATGTAAAAAATTATATATATATCATATATATTTAGTATATATATATATATAATCGATAAATGGAACAGAACACACCATTCATGGAGATGGTAGGTCGTACATGCGCATGAACGTTGTTTGTGATTCCATATTGAATTGAATGAATGTAAATAAAAAATATATATATATATAATGTATCATTATTGTGTCATATATTTAATTATTATTTATTATATATTCTTTATAATCATTCTTTAATGGTTAACATGGGGAATGAATCTCATCATGGTGTGGAGACGGTAAGACGTATGTACGCACAAATGACGATATCGTTCCCATAGTTGTTGAATGGTTTTGGAGTGTATAGTGTATAATATCATATAATTATTATCTTGATATAATAATCATATATAGATATTATTTCCACCAATATACCCATCCATGTAAGGTGGTTGTGAAAAATAGATTACACCATGGTGTGGATACAGTAAGTCGTACGGACGCCCACACAATGATTTTATTGTTCGTAGGAAGGATAGAAGGTGAAATAAAATTGTTTAATATTTAAAACAAATTATCTGTATATTAGTGATAATTATGTCATTAATTTATAATGAAACAAATAAATAAGAGAAAGTTGAATCAGAAATAAATTTGAAAGAATCGGTAGAAGAGATTACCTCTTCCTCAACATGCCTCCTTTAAATGTCTTCTTGGGGCACAATAGATGATCTTTTTGAGAATATATAAACCTTTAAAATGTAAACAAGGATGTTTATAATAGAAATTTTCATTGTTTTTCAGAGCATGAATGCTAAAAATGGAGTTAAGAGGAGAAGAAATAGGTTCCCTTTTATATGAGAGGAGATGAGCACTTTAGGAAAGATAAAAAATATTACTTTATTATAACATCAATTCAGATTTAAAATGGTACAAAACATATTTAATTATGAGATAATATGATGTTGGTTCGAATAGACATAATAAAATGAGTTTATTTGACAATTTTGGAATATTTTTTTATCCTTTTATTTTTTGTTTTACCCTTATTTTATCCTTTTTAATCTTATCGTGATATCATGTTATTTACAAATTGTGGGATAATGTAATTACCATATCATGTAAAATGAACCAAAAAAAGTTATTTATATCATAATTTGACTTATATTAATATTTTTCTCAAATATTATATTTTTAAGAATTTAATATCATTTAATAAATTATTTTATGTTTCCAGTTATGAATTGTGTCAATTTTGGACACGATTCATACTTGACTTTTCTAAAAATTCATAAAAACCTTATTACATCGATCCAAAAGAATTAAATCAGTATAATATGTCAATATAATCCAAAAAATATGTGGATGACATCAAAATATTTAAATTAAATTTATTTTAATATTTATAAATTCAAATATTTGAATCTTTAATTAATGAGGTAATAACTACATCATAATTGTATCATAAATAAATATTTTTATCTAGTTTATAAAAATTATAAATAAAATACCATGACATAGGAAATATTTTTATATTAATAATTACTGTTTATTTATATAGATATCAATTATATTACCCCATATGAAAATGGATTTCGGAAAAGATATATGTTTAGGTTTTAATTATCATTACTTTAACTTTTTTCTTATTGTGTCATGTTAGCATCCAAGTGAATCCATGGGGTCCCAAAATCGACCCAAGGATTCCCATGGTTGGAAATATCTCATCCAATAAGATTAAGGCATGTGTTAATGTAGTTTTTTATTATTATAATATTATTTTCTTTCCCTTATTTACAAGATTTCCCCTTTAACCATGGTAAATAAAATTATACTAAAGTCACTATTCATTATGTCCAAAAATAAAATGTAACTATTTACATAATTTGAACCTTATGAATCAAAATATGGAATCAATTTTTACAATTTCAATATATATTAGTTTTAGTAATTAATTTAAAATTAATTCTGTGGTCAAAAATGGGTTTTTGTTTAAAACATTACAAAACATTGGAATGGTTTTACATATGAATTAAATGAAAAATTATTGAAAATTACTTATATTGTCCAAAACTATAAAAATATATTCTATTTATATTTTAAAATCTTAAAATAATATTTTTTAACAATATAAATTTTTCAATGATAAAAGTTGTTTTCAATTAAAATTTAGCATATTTTCACTATTCATCAAAATATAAAGGTTAAAGGAAAAATATAAAAAATTTATCCAAAGTGAATTTTTGTGTCCAAATTTCCAATAAAAATTTTAACATGTTAAATATAAATTATAAAGGTGTCAAAAAATTTATTTGAAATGTCTATGCCATCAAAAGTCAGTAAAACTGCATTTTTTTTAAAAACATATTTCATCCGAAAAATTGATTCTGTTCCCATATCATGTGTAAGATAAATGATAATTATATATAAAATTAAAAATATGGTTAATAATATTCATAATAGCTAGTTTATATAATATTTTAATAATATATCGTTGTTTAGTGAAACTCGGTATTGTGTACCACACAAGCTATCAAGGAAGGTCTCTTTTGCCTATAACACAAGCCATGTTAGTGTTGTGTACTATACGAACATCCTTTAGTGTTTCATATAACATAATATAAACATAGTTCATTTATACATTGAAAAAAATCTTTAATCAGTGTTGTGTAAAATGAATTCTATCAAAAGAACTTGAATTTGTGTGCAACACAAGCCTAGAATAGTGTTTCATACACTACATGGTAAATTAGTGTTGTTTATAGCACAAGGTAATATTGGTGGATTTTAAAACACAAAAAATTGAATAAATTAAAAGTAATACATCTCATAAATTCATGGGGTGTTACATTCTACCCCCCTTAAAATGAATTTCACCATCGAAATTCGTCTGGGATATAAATGGTTTTCTACTGGAAAGTATCATTCTTGGAAACCCATATCATAAAACTGGATACTAAAACATCATTTTAAAAATGGAATCTTAGAAACATAACAGTTACCTAAAGTAACTCATCATTGTGTTTCCACATAGGAGAAAATTGGTGGAAGTGAAAAATTGATATGGAAAAGAAATCTGACCATCTAGTTCTTATTGATAGTGATAGAGAATAAGGTTCGGGGAAAGATAACATTATGAAAGCCATAAATATTCAATGATTTAATGGACCGTATGATTCATTATATAACAGTATACTAGGATAAATTTTTTGGTTTTGAAGATAATTTCGCTAATGTTGATAATTGTTTTCAAAAGGAGAAATAATTACTTGATTTCTGTGTAATATCACAGTTGGTCATTCCCTTAATAATTTCCACATCGTCTCTTATGTAAAGAAATGAAGTAGAATTTTTCATCCTTGAAGTGTTAGTAGATCCTGATATTGAATGATAGGTCATTCCATCCGTATCAATAAAAATGTTAGAACATGTTATCAAATAAGCATAATTCCAGCTATAGTATGGTAATAAATTAATCTAACAAACATAAAATGGAAAATAACATATATTATTCATAAATGTATAACCTTAAAATCCTTTGAAAAATAAAAAATAGAGAAAGAGGTTAACTAAATCGACATAACATTTATCTCCTATATCATATAAGGTAATTCTTAGTTTTCACATTCTAAACATGTGAATACCTTAATCATGTATTCTCTTGAAACATGAATTACAATATAACATTATTGAAAACATGAATGCTGTCAAATGTTAAATCTTTCCATACACCAATATCCCAAAAAATCTATATACTAAACCCTGATATCACCTTTTCCTTATATCAATCATGAGCTCATTAATAATATCAACCATCTCATTATCTCCTCATACCTTCATTATGGGTATATCATGTTCTTTCCAAAAAATATCTGAATAACATTTCATGGTTTTCAGTACCATTCAAAAAATACATTTGAATAATTAAGGAAAAAACAATAGTGTAAAAATCCTTAGATGTTTCTTAATTCCATAACACTATTAAATTACTAATACAACATTACTGTTGTTAAACAATAAATAATTCCACTACTTTCTTAAAACATCGGTCGAGCTTCATCATTTTATTCCTCAAAACTTCTTTCATCTCATATTTCATTTGTATCCTCTTCTTCATCCTCAATATAAATACTACCCATACGACCATGAGGATTCACTTCATAATATTTTCCCTTAGGGAATATATTTTCCTAATGTTAGTACATTCCCCATTTAATACATTTAACCAATGTTGATGTCTTAGTAATACCATTATCCTTGTCTATTGTGTTAATATAACCTATTCCATTGCAATTACAGGATTTGTGTCTTTATTTTCCACACCCAAAGAATCTTCCAACTACTTTGAAACATTCTTTTTGATGTCTTTTCCCACATGATTTACATCAAGAAAATTGAACTTTCATTCCTCTATGATCATCATGAAACTCCATCTTTATTTTAAAGATTCTTCTGGAAACACACCAAACAGGGGATTATTGATCGTATAATGAGATTTATGATTAGGAATAATAATGATGTTTTTCCTTCCAACTCCCATTTAATTTGTTTTCTAATGAAGAATATCATTATGTTTTCAATTATATTCTCCATTAACAGGAATCCTCTTCTTTCCAGCCATTTTCTAAACCCCAAAAGGAATAGTGTGAGAGGAAAAAATCATACTAAGAAAACAAAATAATCAAGGTGGTACTTTAAATCTCTAACATATTAGGTTAAATACTAGGTTATTTATGATTGTTATCATAAGTCTTGTACTATAAATAATACTTATACTTATCCTTGGGGACATCCCCAAAAAACCTTATAAATAACTATAGGGATATAACTAAAGTTTTCGCTTCCTAGTTTCCAAAGGATAACTAAAACTTAGCTCTGATACCAACTGTAGAGACCCATGCTTGATATACATAGACATTACATTACTTTTTTGTAACACATGATACATGAAAAAAATTGTCACACAAAGACCAAATTATTTTAGTGTCTTTGGAAACTCATAACACAAAACTTTAACTTGGTGAATGATCTTCCACATCTCCCATAAAGATTTTCCCCTTTTTTTCCTAATGAAACCCTTTCATTATATCTTGGGGAAAATAAAACATAAAAAGGGTGAGATAAAATGCTCAGTAAGGTTAAACATAAAGAACATAAAACAAACCATAAAAATTTGAAACTATAAACATTAACATAATGTTTAAACATCAAAATCATGAGTCATGAAATATATCTTGGCATTACACAAGGCATGGATCGTAAAGGAAAATTAACCTTGATAATAATAGAATTGTAATAAAAAATGGAATTATGGAAAATGATTAATCACAAAATATTATTCCCATAGTATCCAATTCATTTCTACCAAAACCATCATAGTGGAAAAAGTGCATTACTGAATAGGGTTTACATGTCGTTCAAGCCATGTATTACTAAACCAAATTTACTTGTCGTTACTGGCCTACATTACTAACCAGATTTACTTGTTGTTCCAGTCATGTCTATCTAATGATTTATAAATATTTACCCAATCCATTGGTGGTAGATATAGGTCCCACAAATCTCTTAATTTAATCATTCTTACATGTGCCACAAAAACATAAATCATTCATCATCGCATAACCCATGAAATAAAATGGTATTTTTAAACATCATGCCATCATAAAATAATCCATATAAGATAAATGTACATCATAAAAATAATTCCATCATAAAAATAATCAAATAAAATTAATAATATGGATTGATAGTTAATCTTATATCAACTTAGATGGAAAATAATTTCGATAACACACTTGAACTTAATTCCCGAGGAAAATATCCTTTCTTTTTTAAAAACATTTTCTTTTCTCAAAATTTCATGAAATTTTATAATAAAATAATTTAGTTGAAAATATACATTAAATATGGTAGAGGATTATTTATGGAAATAAGTAATCATGAATATGTAAAAACTCATTCATGCTATTTAAGTAAAAAATATTCTCCTCATACTTTTTTCGGAAAAGTCAAAAAAATACCTCGTATTGAAAACAAAAGAATGATTCCTTCCATACCAAATAGTAAAAGAAAAAAATGGGTAAAAATGACATTTAAAATACATGGAATAATACTAAACATTTTATTCATACATTTCTAGAAAACATGGGCATGGACGATAAATATAACCAGAGTAAATACTTACGAATAGACAATCTCTGATAAAAACATGATTTGAAAAGTTATCCATTACCTTAGGTCCAATTACTTCTGTATGAGTCCAAAACTCATATATAGTTGGTTTAAAAATATTATGTACTTATAATAGAACCATAATAATATTTATGATATAATATATGATTCACTTATTACTTTATATTACCCATTCATTTGTCAATTTGATGTTAAAGCAACATTTTGGGTAATAATAGTTTTATTTATTGTACGTGTTTGGACATTTTATTTTTGATATTATTTCATAGATCATGATTCAATTACTTACATAATTTAAAATATGATTTATATATCATATATATTCAGCATATATATATAATAGATCAATAAATGGAATGGAACACACCGTTCAGGGAGACGGTAGGACGTACGTACGCATGAACGTTGTTTTCATTTCCTTATTATATTTAATGGAAGTAAGTAAATGATATATATATATATATATATCTAGTAGAATTATTAAATAAAATGTTTCATTATTATTTATTAGATATACTTAATAATCATTCTTGAATGGTTAACATGGAAATGAATCTCATCACATCGTGGAGACGGTAAGTCGTACCTACGCACGAGCAACAATATCGTTAACATAGTTTTTAAATGGTATTGAATTTGATGGTGTATAATATCTTATAATTAGTATCATGTTATCATAATCATATATAGTTTTTATTTCCACCATTATACACATCCATGTAAGGTGGTGGTGAAAAACATATTACACCACAGTGTGGAGATGATAAGCCATACATACGCACGCGCGGTGATTTCATTTTTTTGTAGGATGGATATAAGGTGAAATAGGGTTGTTTAATATTTATAATAACATATCATTATATTATTAATACTTTTTTCATTCCATTATAAGGAAAAAACTAATTAATATAAAGTAGAAGAAGAAATAAATTTGAATGAATCAGTGGAAGAGATTACCTCTTCCTCGATGTTCCTCCTTTAAATCTCATTTAAGGGCACTAGAGTTAGACTTTTGAGAATCTATGAACCTCTAAAATATAACTAGGCAATTTTAACAGAGAAATGGTCATGGTATGGTCTAGCGTGATGGCACAAAATAGAGTGGATATGAGAGGGAGGATATTCCCTTTTATTAGAGAGGAGAGAGGCACTTTAGGAAAGTTCCAAAATATTAATTTATTATAAATTAAATTTATATTTAATATTATACAAATATTATTTAATTATATTATAATATGATTCAGGTTATAATACCCATCATCCAATAATTATTTGACATGTTTTTAATATATTTTTATCCTTATCTTTCTTATTTTAACCTTATTTCACCATTTTTAATCTTATCGTGATATCATGTTTTTACACATTGTGGGTTAATATAATTACAATATCATATAAAATGACCCAAAAAGTTACTTATGACCTTTTTTACTTATGTTAACCATTTTTCTGAATCTTATATTTTTAGTTATTTGATATCATTTAATAAACTATTTTATGTTTAAAGTTATAAATTATGTCAATTTTGGGCACAATTCATACATTACTTTTTAAAAATTCTTAAAAACCTTATTACATCTAATAAAATACATAAATTCATATATAATAAGTATATTTCATCCATAAAATTTGTGGAAATCATCAAAATATTTGAATTAAATTTATCTCAATATTTATAAATTTATTTATTAGAATCATTAATTAATGAGGTAATCACTACATCATAATTGTGTCCTAAATAAATATATTTATATAATGTATAAAAATTATAAAAAAATACCATGATGTAGGAAATATTTTTATATTTCTAATGACTATTTATAGATATTGAGATCTATTATATAACTACTTATTAAAATCATTTAGGTAAAAGATATATGTTTAGGTTTTAATTATATTTACATTAATTTAATTCTTATAAAGTTTCATTTTCATATCCAAGTGAATACCTAGGTATCAAAATTGAAACAAGGATTCCCATGGATGGAAATATCACTCCCAACAGGAATATATCTTGTGTTATGGTAGTTTAATATTTTTATAATATTATTTTTTTAACCTTACTTACGAGATTTACACTTTAACCACGGTAAATAAAATAATTACTGAATTTATAATTCATAATTTCAAAAAATAAAAATTACCTAATTAAACAATTTGAACATTTTAAACCCAAATATTTAATCTATTTTTCCAAATTCAAAATATAGACGTTGTAGTAATTAATTTAAAATTAATCCCGTTGTAAAAAAATGGGTTTTTGTTTATAACATTACAAAACATTGAAATATTTTTACATATGAATTCAATGTATAATTAATGAAAATTACTTACATTGTATTAAAATATAAAAATATATTATATTTATATTTTAAAACTATTAAATAATATATTTTAAACAAATAAATTATTTCAATATAAAACGTTGTTTTAAATTATGTGAGTATATTTAAAGAATAAATATTTTATATATTATATTATGATCAACATGAAAATCTAAAAAATTATATAACATATTTCCATAAGGATCACTAAAAATGAAAATGTTACTCATGTGTATGTACACCCTACTATCTCTATGATTGTAACAAAGTCCATTCTTCATAATCCTATTTCATGACTTCTTTTAAAATTAATATATTTATATATATATTATAAATTTTTAATTTTTATAATTATTTAGATTATGTAACTGTATAATATGTTCAAGAACCAAATCTTTCATGACAAAAAAACGCATGATAAAACTTGAAAATTAACACCTGAAACAATAATAATGATGAAATATTGATAATGATAGAGTGATAAGATATTATAAAAGGATCATATATGATATTATAAATATTAATATTTTTAATAAATAAGTAAATTAATTGTTTAAAACCACTATACAAGAGGTTAAATTATGTTCAACCAAAAGGAAGCGTGATGTAATGGTTTCTCATCTCACATTTTCTTTCGTGACACATACATCATATTAACCACTTATTTATTTTGTGTTATTTATATATTGACATTTTTTTGTATAATATCTTGAATTAATTTATATTCAAGGTATTTAATGTTTCATTTAATATTTTTTCTTTCATGGGGCTTATGATTCAAAAGGTACCAAAGTGGTAAGGATTTATTTCACAATCTCTTCATTATTCATGATTATTTTTCTTTATGGATTCCTTAGTGGAATTACATGATATTTATATTTTAAAAACAAAATATTTTCTTATAATATAGTTATTTATAAACTTTTTGCAAATAATATTACTATTTTTCATCAATTTGGTAATTAAAATGATTAAAAAAAATAATTTATTACAACTTTATTTCTCTCTTTGGTCAAGAATCCTTTTAATTACAAAGCTATATTTTCAAAAAATATTTTCAAAAATGTTTTAGAATTATCCAAAAGATTTATTAAAGACCTTTTTACCAATTTTTTAATTTTAAAAAATATTTTTAAAGAAATATTTTGGTCATTTTTGGAATGAGCCACTTTTTAACCCTTTTATACTACAAAAGGAATGTTGTTTTTAAATAATATGACATGCATAAAATTACCCACCATCACAACCCTAATTTATTTTATTCTAACATTTTATATTTATAAAGTTATTTTTAAGGAAATTATTTTTCCTATTATTCTATAAATTATTATCTTTTAAAAGTGATTTTCAAAGACAAGGATTTTTTAAAAAATTTACGAATTTTTTAGTTTTAAAATTGAAATAGTGACTTTGAAATAAAGGATATTTTTATAAAAAAATGTTACAACTGATCATTAAATATAATTTTCCATCTAATAAGACAGTCATTGATGTTACTTACTATTTAATGGGTATGTACTCTAATGATAACATCCTTATTATTTCTTCAAATTGTTTTTGATCAATTTTACTAGGGATATACAATATTGATACTTTTATTTTTTACTTTGGATGGTTATTGATTGCTTTTATTTACTAGGGAATGTATTTGTATTATATATTATAGTTTAAATATTAATGTTTATATTGATTATGTTTCACCCCCTTTATATGAGGAATGAATTCGACTTTGTATGCATTGGGAATGGCCCTCTATATCCCTTTTATGTATTGGTAGTTCTAATGAGACAAAATATGTCTAGTTTTGGATGATGCCTTACCCATTTATATAGATGTATTGTAACAATCCTCAATGATATTAAATTCCTTAGAACATACCTCGATAGTATTAGATGTCCTGGAACAAAACTCAGTGGTATGTTTTTGCTGTACAATATTATGAATTCCCGATTTATGAATTCAATTATTAATATTCCATGTTATTATTCCATTAGTTAGAATATCCATGGTCATGTACCAGGATAATGTGATTATATATGTGGAATATTGGATCATATTCTATTCTTACCATATTATAATCATGTTAATGATTATATGTCATGTTTTTCATCTATTTACCTTTCAATATTGATTATATCTTATCTATTCATGTAGTCATCACATATAAATGGCATGTGTGTTCAGTTATTAATCAGGCTGTATTTATTATTCTTTATTTATTCATAGATTCTGTTATACACATACCCTTACTGAGCATCTAATATAACCTCTTCTATATATTTTTTTCCCAGGATACGAGTAAGTATTTTGAGATTTGTATAAAGGGATACACTAAGGGGAATAATGAAATTATAAAATAATATTCTATGTATATTTAGTGTTTTAAAATATAATATGGATTTATATTATGTATCTAGTTTACCAAGAATAATAAACTATTAGTATATTTGGGATAATATTCGATATATTTTATACCAATGCAATAAAGTAGACACTAAATCTAACCTATTGGGGTTGGGGTTGCTACACTTTTAGGGATCCTAGTGATGAGTATGACTTGTGTTGTTAGATGACCATATGAATGAGTGGTTTGTAATATAAGAGTGCCTTAGATTTGAGACCCTTAGTTGTGGGTTGTGAGACCATGATGTTGTTGTGTTGTGAGATTTATGTGGTGAGGATTCTACCTCAACCATACTTCTGGTAACCCTTGTAATTTATTGTGACACTAGTGGGTGTGGGTTAGACCATAGAATAGGTATCTTGTATTTTAGTGCTCGTGATTGCAGGTTTGTGTCTGTGGGAGTAGGACATAGATTAGTATTTGAACATGGAACATTAAATATCATGTGTTTAAACAAGTGATTCATGGGTAGATTCTATGATGTGTAGAATAAAGTAATTCTTGGGCCTACTGAGTTTATGGAAAGTAATTCTATTCCTTATTTTCATACAAATGGAACCACACTTAGTGCACGTTTCTTGGTATTAATGTTGATTGAAGGGAAATATCATTCATATTTTTGGTCCTTAATATTATTCATTTTTTTCAATAAAGTTGTTGTTAATGAAAATGGGTACATGTGTATAGTGTTGGTGAATCATGGGTGAGTGATTTTGGTCTTGGAATGAAACTTGGATTGAAGGGTGGTTGTGCTGTTGGACCTACATAATGAGGAATGTCAGGATTGTTGGATGAAAGCATCATGTGTGCCTATAGATAAATGGGAACGAAAAGATATGTGGCACGACCAGATATTTGAGTTGGATCTTGAGCCTAGTTTTATTAATTCTTGGATCATTGGATCTTGAGATGGTTTTAGTGAGTGGTCATAGGGGATCATGTGACCACAATGTTTTTTAAGGATGTGGTGGTTGGAATATGTAGGAGGTGTGCAGTTTCGTTTGGGTTATGTAATCTTATGGATTAAGGGAGAACACATGTTTTTTAGTGAGATCATGGTGGTGAATATTGGTTATTCATGAGGATATTCAGATATGGATTTGTAAAATGAGGTACCAATATTCTCATTTAGGATCGTTTAGGGACTAGATAATTTCAAGTAATTTGGTGGAAGTAATGTCCCAATGAACATTTGTTGACAAAAACATGATTGAGAGTTGTGAGGCTATAGTTTGTTTTGATTAGTGATTCCCACTTGAAACTAGGTGATTGGGAGTTATATATATGTGTGTGGTCATATATTCTTAGGGATGTGACAGGGTTTTGATATGCCTGTATAGTGAGAGGTGACATCATGGATGAATTCTAGTGCATTTCTATAGATTATTGGGTGGACCAGACAGATGAATCAGGGGTCATGGATGTGTCAAACATATATAAAAAATGTGACACACATCATATTTAGCTGGAACCTTGTAGTTGAAACTTAAGGATAAGTGTATGTGGATGGTATGGTGGGGAATGCACCATTAGCCTTTGAAGAGTGAGCTCCTCATAATGTATTGGATATCTGCGAAGTTCAATGGCACTGTTCTCACAAGTGAATATTGAGTAGTAATTAGTTTTTACTTTATTGCTATGGTGGGAGAAACATGTCAATGTATAATCCATGAGTTTGAAATTGAATAAAACATGTTTCATGGATTTTTAAAGTTACTCTAGTGAAGTGATGTAAGAAACATTCCAATGGTGGTGTGTGACTTATCGATCATAGGCATGTGGCCCGCATGTCGGAAGAGATGTTGGCTTGTTGAACTAATCATGGAATGGTAATAATGGATCTATGATTCTACTAAGGATCTAATGAGGTGTGTAATTGGAATCCACTGGTATTTACAAATAGGAAATTTGGTTTTATGGTTGATTGAGTTGAGCATCAAATTTTGGATTGTGAAGAGTAGAAGTGATCAAAGGGTACTTAGTTTAGTGGTGAATTGGTGTGTTGAAGGGCATGATGATTGTTTGGGTAGTTAAGTATTAAATAATAAAATCTCATTGAGAGTAAATTATAGGATATAGTGAGTGTGTTTGAGTGTTCATGTGACACCTAAGGGTATGTAGTCATTGTGACCGGGTAGGTTAGTGATGAATCAACAATTAGAGCTATGAATTTCATGAGATGAGTCGATCGACGGTGGTTCGAATGGTCTTCCTATGTGTACTATGATACGGTGAGTTGTAGGCCACATCTGATGTGTCATTGTTAATGTGACATATGTGAATTGGGAATTAACCCATGATTTCAAGGAAAATCTATTTTTTCAACTTGTGTATGGGTGATGGTTATGCATCCATCCTCAGTTGGTTTTTGGTAATGAAGATGGTTTCTTAGGTTAATTGGAGTTTTCAAGTATTTTAGGTGTGGTGAGTCAGTAACAATGTTGTGCTCATCATTGGAACACATGATTATAGTTTCAATCGGATTTACAAATGGTGGAGATACCCAGAGCATCGGGATTGGTATTTATATATTGAAGATTATAGTGAGGAGAACTATAGGTCTTTTGAGTGTTTTCATAGAAACACTATTAGTGTTTTAAGGTAGATGTGATTTATTAAGCATCATATTAGTGTTTTAGTATTAATGAAATTCATTGGTTCATGTTCTAGTGGATTTCAAACTTTGGGATTGAGGTTTTTTTTAAAATATATTTTGGGAATTTGAGAATAGAGTGACTTCATTCAAATTTGATTTTGTGACAGGTGTAGGTCAGAAGGTACATTAGGATGACCAGATAGACTTCTTGGGGATGATATTTGTTATGGTGGGGGGTTTATAAGGCTTTTATTATGCAAGGGTTTTCATAATTTATAGAAAGATTGAATTTTAAAAATTTTGGATGGTCCATATTTTGAACTAAGATTATTAATGTCATTTCAAGAGTGGGAACATCATAAAATTTTGTTTTTTGGATATGGTTTAATCCTGAGAGGTTCCTTGAGTGTTTAACTTTTTTCATAAATATGTTTGTATGGATTGGGGTTTTTATTTTTGGGAAAATTGAATTGGGTGCATGGTTAGTAAAAAGGTTGTGTTAACCGTTCCTCCCAACCGTGCATCCTAAATTTAAGAGGCACACAATGTGTAAAACCATATGATTGGTACTTATAAACCTTGGGAATATCTTCATATTTATAGAGGAATTACACATGGATGGAACATAGTCATTGAAACTGTGTGTTGTAAGCATGGGAGGTCATTGGTATTTGATAATGTGGGAATCATGGTTGGAACACAATCTGTTGAAATATTTGGCCAAACCTTGTTTATCTTTAAAAAGTGTAAAATTTTCTTTTTTCCATTAAAACCCTCAATCCTTTTTACTTGATTATATGACAATATATAAAACCTACACCATGCACCTCTCTTCTATTTCTCTCCCTTCCTCCTAGTTTCCCCTTGGATATTGGTTGTTTTTTTCCCATCACAAATGATTGAATGCTTGGGGTGAGTATATCCTTTATATATATTCCTTTATTGATTTCTATTTCCATAAATATATGATCCATTATTTATTTGGTATATGAAATATTTTCAAGTAATTTTAATGGTTTCTATTTATCCATTATTTTAGCTCAAACCAGTGGATGATTCTGAATTATTAAGCTCATATGTGGCTAAGGTGGGTGGTCCATTTAAATGAAACAATAGTATTTTTTTCAACATGTTTATAGTACGGTCAATTTGACTCTACCGTTCTAATTATATTTTTAAATACAAATATGTTAGATTGAATTTCCTTATATATATTCTTGTTTAATCTACCTATAAATTTAAAAGGAATTAATTTCATGTGGGATTCGTGGAAGGGGAATGTAACATTGAAGTGTTTCAATGATTTAAATACCAAAATTATCTTTTAATTGATTATGGGGATAAATTATACTAATTGGTGGTTGTAAAATTGAATTTCACAACCATCGATACTTATTAATGGTATTAACCCCATTTTGGGCCTCATAGATTTTTATAGAATACTTAGTGTTAAATGTGGGAACATGGGATGCCATGGATTGAAATAATTTTCTGTTAATTTATCCCTAGTATTGGACAAATTCCATGATATATTAAATATATTTTTTATGAATTAGAATATGAATTTAATGGATCATATGGTTAATGCGAATTTGACCCTTGTTGGGTAAAGCCTAAAGAAATTTATAGTTGAAAATAATTTTTTGAAAAATTTCATTATTTTATAAAATGGAAAATCATGATTTTTAAATTAGAAATGGGACTGAAGATTTTATGTAAGGGTTTTGTAAAGTTGTCTCGATGAACCTTTTTTAAATAAAATAAAATAATAGTTTAATTATTATTTTTAATGTGATGCATAATGATTTGGAATATCAGAATGTGCTCCATGGATTCCATATGAAATGTGATAATTGGGATTGTTAGGTTGAGAATCCAAATTCCATGTGATTCCTGAATGATTGGGAATTCCAGAATGAGTACACACATTCTATGTGATGGATGATGACTCATGGAGGGTAGGAGGAGTTCCTTGACCCATCTTATTATGATGGTTTAGTAATTTTGAGATGAAAGCTAAAATTGCACTAGAATTATAAGATTAATATATGGATTTAGTGTGATGAATGATGATGTAGAATTTTAAAATGTAATCTTAGATTCCAAGGGGATTATAGGATGAGCATTTGGATTCCACACACTGATTGATATTGGGGAATTCTAGGTGACCTCCTAGAACCCATATCAATATTTTTGGTTGGCACAGTCATCGAAATGTGCTCAATGATACCATATATCTAGACAACCTAGGTGTTGTAGATCATTATCACATACCAAGAGATTGATAATTGTATGAAGAACCTTAGGTTTCATCATGATCCTAGGGAATCAGTGGTTGATTTTTATTTTTCAATAAACTACCTTTTAAAACTATTAAACTATATATTTATAGAAATTCTATATAAACTTCTTATGAGACTGGTTAATTTATGGATTCCATTATTAGTGGTCTACCAAGTTATACTCACAACCTTATTGGGCCACCATGACCCTTGGGTTCTTGATAAAATGGTGTTATTTGTCATAGCGACAGGTTTTAAGGAAGTACCACATGATTGTTTCTTGGGTTTTCTTGTTTTGATTTGGATAATGGGACTAGGATTGACTCGAGAATAGATGGGGATGACCTATTAGCCCTGGTTCTATCTTGTAATGTTTTTTTAGAATCCACCCATGGGGGATCTAGTATGTATGGTACATTCAACATGTGTTCATTTCTTGGTTGTATTTATTTATCAGCACATTCTATATCTGTGATGCTTAACTAGTTGTTATTCATTTTATTTTATCTATACTATTATTATACTCTAATATGAGGGCATGGTCTGACCGTAATATTTTCGTAAGACCTTAGTGTTATTCATTAACATTGGGTGTATGGGGAGGAACACTAGAGGTTCTATAGATCATCGGATAGATGAACCTATTATGACCTAACCCACTGAGGCATACCTTGTTGGCGGTATGATAAGAATAAAATCCCCAAGCCTACTTCAAATAGGATAAGGTCTAAAGACCAATGTCATGTAGTCATATTACACATATGTGAGTCATTACCCTATATTACATGTACACATGAACACATCTCTAGGACCATACAATATTGAAAGTAACATAAAACTGATTGTAAATGAATGCATATATATAAATCCCGAACTCTAAGTATTAATAAGTACTAGAAAGCACAAGGGATAAATAAAAACCCACCAAAACTAGAAATAATTTCTAACCTTCTCAGGAATGGATTTATATCAATGAAACACAGGTACAAATCTTGGTTTATCTAGCCCAAAACTATACTCTGCCTACTCCCATTCCTCATAGGGTAATAATGAAAGTACTTTCATCTACATAATATATGACATGTGTGGGTCGAGCCCATGTAGGGGTTATTTTTACAATACCCAGTATGACACCCTGAAATCAACAAGCATAACTAATCAAGTGTACTCAACTCATCGATACACAAATATGTTAGCCAAGATATGTAACATAATGATAATCAGTAACCCATATATTCTCATAAAAGACTCAAAATCTTAGCAGGTCTCAACTATACTTCTAGCCAAATGATTTTCACCTATGACATCGAGGTAATGCTCATTCAGAATATCTCACTCCATGAGCAATGCAATCACTGATGATGCACATCCAAAGTGTAATGATCATTATGCCATGGCAAGGAAGATACATTCTAGAACTCCAAATAAATCCACACCCAAAAAGGGGATCACACCCTGGACTACATGAATACCATGAATCCAACTATAATAACCTTATATGTAGGGGATAATATGTATTATAATACTAAAAAACCTACTAGATTACACTTCTTGATAGGTGATCAATTCCTAATGCATGGTGGTCACGTTGATTCCACGAACCCTATCCGGGGTAAAAAAGCAGTGATAGAGGATCACACACTGGTTCATCTGGAGGGACACCACTAACCCTATATGAGACTCATCTAGTAGAGGGGATCATGATCCAGTGATGAGGATGTAATGTCAAATTGTACCCTTATTGGGATATACTAATATAAAATGATCAATTTATATAGGTATACACTAAAACAGTTTTAGGGTAATCACCCATACTCAAACTAGTGCTAAAATAAGAAGATTGAGGGACCCAACCAACCCCTCATAGAGTAGAAAACATGTCCCAAATGTGTACAAGATGTGTCTCTCTAATACTGGAACTACCCTTGTTTTTCTCTCACACGATATTAATTTTTAGAAAATATAAGACATGACTCATAGGTGTACATGGAATATATAGATCATTCAAGAACTCAGCAGGCCTTCTAGCCTTGCCTATGTATTCTAGCCCATGTCAATGTTTGTACGGAATCCCCGTGTACACTATCCTTATCTGAATACTTTTTAGAAGTATACAACATATAATACACATCACACATCATGTAGGGGGTTGGGATGAAACTCATTGTGATTCATCCTCCCATTACTAAGTACGTTCCAAGGTATACAACATTTACCCATCTATACAAATCATGTGGCACCACATAGTCTCCAGGGTGTGTACTCTCTATCCATGTTAGTATTTATTCCAATGGTAATACGAAATGTTACATGACACACATGGTGTGTAGAACCACATTGTTTCCTAGTCATGTACTCCATGTACACATCGATCTAGCTAGATAAGGGTTACGTAACATGTCACATGGGTCACATAGTTTATGATTCTTTTCATCGTCTATAAAATGAATTACCACACTGAGGAAACTATATGACATGTGTTCTTGGGACTGTACACTATATAGTTTGTAATTTTCAATAAAATTCACCATGTTCAGGCATTTCCATCCATGTTTCTTATATTACCATATATATAACTAAATTCACCAATAAAAAAAGATCTAAATCCATCCAAATGTATCCATTATCATCATCTATATTTCATCCATCAATCTGATTGAAAAATAGTAACCATCAAACCATCATACTGGGACACCAAATTCCATGATTGGGGATCTCAGCATATGAACTTGGTTTGATTTCATTGTTATGCACCACACCCACATCTTTGATATCCATGATGAACCTGTGGTAACAATCTATTTCAGCAATGATTGATTTTGTAATGATCATTTATCAGGTAATTGTCAAACTACTGGCCAAATTGAATAATATTGATGATTTCATGAAGAAAAAAGAGAGAAATTTATAAGACACATACCTAAGGAATGAACCATGTCCAATGTTTGTTTTTCCCTTGATAAGTTATTGTAAAAATTATGAATGAAGTGGAGTAATTATAGAAATATAAAATTTTTATATCTATGAAGTTAAACCCATATCTACACAATAATATTGACCCGGGAATCCAAATGTTAGAATAATTGATTCATTTTAGTTATGGGATAAATCTAATTTAAATAACTTCCTACCACGAGTTAGGATGGATCATTGAGGAATAATGAATTTCTGTTTTCTTCTTTGGTGAGATCCATGAACCTCATTATAATTAGCGATCCTTGTGATATGTAGTTCATTGATCCACCATCCCAACATCCAGTAATTTTCATCCTTGCACTCCTCTTGAATATCTACGTATACAAGGTTAAAAATGTGATTTGGATATAAACATGAATTTATAGGGGGTGTTAGGTCATGGAAAAATAAATTAATTTATATATTCTACCCACCTTAGTGTTTTTTTATCTCAAAAATTAAAAGAATACTTAAAAATATGGGGGGTACTAGGCTCACATATAGGCCTCCGAGTCCCAAGTACTGTCCTATAGATTATCATGCTACCACTATACATGCACCAATAGAATTTCTCACCAATGAAGGATCATCCCTTGTCAGTCATCGATATCTATTGGGAATTCTATAAGTGTATCTCCACCCTCGATGTCCAGATCTCCCCAATCAATAACATTAAACTATTTTTGCACATACCTCCTTAGTTATGATAAATGGAAGACATCATGTACCCATTTTATCTTTTGTGGTAGTATCATGAAGTATTCCACCTCACGTGCCATATATAATATCTAGAATGGGCTAATGAATCCTCGAGACAATTTTTTATCCCATCAAAATCTTTGAAACTCTACAAAAAATATCTTTAAAATGACAGTATTTTAATTTCATTGATAGTCATTTTCAACCTTCCCTAATTTAGAGTGTTGTGGTCATTAAATTTCTCATGATTTTTCTCTCTATAACCCTTGATCACCGTTTGGACATTATGTTTATCATTCTAATCAATATTTTTACTTCACACTAATGTTTTATTTCTCTAGGAAGCTTATTATGATTTATTTTAAGTGAAATTAATATTTTTCTTCCCCTATATTCAAAAGGATGTATTATTATCATTTTTTATGATGTCATTTTTAACAAAGGTATTTTTATAAATTAATAAGGTTTTTTTGCATCATGGTCATATAATTTATTCCCCACCTTGAAATTCCCAATGAAAATTTTTTAAACCATTTTTTCATCAAGCACAAGACAAATTTATGAGGAAAAAAGTCATTTAAATGGATGAATTTTAATTACCCATATTTTTTATTTTATTTTTATTAAATAATATATTTAATAGTATGTGGTATACACAGTATCACGTTTAAAAAAATAGTAATAAACTATTATTTATATATGAAAAATATAATATAGATTTTGGGTAGGAGGGTATGAATAGGAATAACTATATTATGAAATATATGTATAATATTTTTCCTTAACTAACTCAATAGGGTGGGAAATAAGAAAAAATATTTTGAAGGAAAAATATATAGTTTTTTCATTAAATTATTTTTATATGTGCATTGTATTTTGATCTTAATAGAATGAATTAGTAATAATTATTAATTGATTATAAGGAAATAATTATAATATATATCCAGATTAATGAAGTAATATTCATTTAATATGGGTTATTAGATAAGTACTGAGAATGAAATCATTTTATGCTTCAAAAAATACATTTCCTCCCAACATGGTTATTATTAATTTTATGTTTTTACAAAATTAATAAATTTTATTTGAAAAAATGTATATAATTTTTCAAATCATAATTTCATAATTGTATTTTTATGTTTTTTTTGGCATTTTTTAAAAAATAATGTTTTTTGAGTGAATATTGATAAATGAATATTTTGAAAAAAATTCCATTTCTTTTCTTTAAATCATGTAATTTTAAAAGTTTCACTCTATTTTGAAATTTATTTTAATGTAACACTTGATATAGTTTATAAATAATAATTTAAATAATTCCAGAATAGTTAAAATTATTTTTGATTTTGGTATATATCCATTTTGCTCTTAAAAAAAGATTTTTTTTAAATCTATTTTCATTACATTTTTTACGCCTGTTTTAAAATTAATTAATATTAATTATTTTAATTACATATGAAAAAAATTATTAGATATTTCCAATAAATTGGATCAAATTTATTAATAATTTCAGTTTCATTTTCGGTCATTATAAATAGTAACCATGGTAAATATTTTTCACCACAGTGAAGGGTAAATTGGGTTAATTAAGATTAAAAATAAAGTTACAAGGCTTGAAAAATATATGTAACACTGGAATTAATTATATTGGATGAATGTTTTTGACCATATTCATCCAATATTCAGATATGTGGTAACTAGGTTCCATTTTTTTCATAATGGCCTATACATTATTTTAATTAAAGAATAAATAAAAAATGTAACTATCCTTATTTTAATTTATCTATCATTTTTTCATATTATAAAAAAGAAGTTAGGATTTATTATAAATGGTTATTTTTAAGATTAATATGTTTTTATGATTCAAATTTTTTCTTTATTTTATTGATGATATAATTACCTTAAGCACTTACGCAACACTGATATAGTGGAGGAAGTAGAAATATAAATGTAAATGATTTAAATAATAATAATAATAATATATTTCTAATTAATTGTAGAAAGATATGAATTTAATATGTAATTATAAAGTATAATTAATTAAAAATGTGTTTATAATACAATTCCATATCTTTCTTGATTCCTTTGAATTCAAATTAAATGCATTGGCTTAAAATTGACTGTAATGATTTTTTATGATAAATAATATTTCATTAAATTGATTAAAAATGAAATAAAATAACTAAAGTGGAAAATTGGGATGGAAAATTGTATAATATTTCATCATTGGACCATTTGTGAGCTACTTTACACGTTATAAGTAAATTTATAACCTGTAAAAGAGTAAAAAAGTTTCCTCATAGTTAAAGTTAAGAAGGGTGAATGAGGTTGTTAAAACAAAAGAATGGTTTAAAATAAAACTAAAACATGTGAAGAATTTATTAGCTGAATATATTTTATTAATTTATCCTTTTATAACATTAAAATTATGTCCATTTTGTGGCACTTGAAATGATTATGATATTTATTATATTTTACAGTTCAAAATATTTATAATTACGCAACTCCCATCACTTATAATGGGGTACAACCTATCTTCTATTCCAGGAACATTTTGATAAATTTAGATCAAACAATATCATCCAAAATACCTTAAATAATATCATATCAATGAATTAGAGTCTCTGTTATAAAAAAAATTTCATACTAGAAGGATTATGGTGTAAGTTAATGGGGGTATTCATAAGAATAGGTATAACTCTAAACCAAGTCTTTTATTTTATTTCTTCTTCCACCTCTATAAATTCATTCATAACCATGCTAATATGAAAACATAAGTATATTCCATATAATAAAATGTTATTATTATGATAAAAATCACCTTTTTATATCCTTTTCTTTCTTATGGGAAATGAAAATATTGCTCATGCAAGTGTGTAGACAACGACTTACAGAAAGTGATTTGTCTCATTTTTCATAACCTCAGAAAAATGATAGTTATTATGGTTGAATTAATAAATATATAATATATTATTGAAATAATTAGGATTCTAGGAATATAAGATATTACTTACCTTCTTACCCTTCCACCCGTTAAAAATTATAATGTCGCTCATGTGTACGTGTGGAATACCACCTCCCTCAAGCGATGTGAATCATTTTTCATGTCCACCATTCATGGATGATTATAAAGCCACATATGATGAATTTATATGAAAAATATTTTTATTATTTTTAATCTATATATTATGTAACCAAGCCCTTTTTGACCATAATAAACCTACCAAATTCATTTTGGGTTTAAGAACCAACTGTACTCAAAACAACATTTGCTGATTTAATCATTTATGTAATAAAATATTTCATGTTAATGAATGATATAAATAATTATTAATAAATAAACCTTAAAATGTTAGTAATTAATTAAAAAATTATGATAAATTTATTATCTGTAGAGATAAATAAGTTATGTGACAGGATGAGACATTAGGTAAGGTGATTCTAAACACAATTTCATTTCATTAGATTATAAAACTTTCTTATTGACTATGTTATGAAATGATTATTCATATAGTTTACTATGATTTTTTATAATATATTTATATTTTTATTTGGATTTACTTTTTTTAACATAATAACCTTAGGGATTTATTTTCACCTCAAATGTTATGATCATTGTAAAGGTTTTCACATATAAAAACCCTTCTTTGTGACATGTTATATAAAAAAAATTATTTATTATTTTTGGTTTATATGCAGCCTCATAAAATATTATACTATTAATAGATATTTGATCTTAATATTTAATTTTCCTTCTAATTTTCTATCATTCATGTGGTTTTGTCTCAAATTTTATAAAATTTGTAAGGGTTTTATTTTTTCCAATTTAAATTTCCTCATACATGATTCATGTTTTAAACTGTGATTCATTTTTTATGGTCTGTATACTGCCACATGGATGTATTTTGATATATTATTGAACGAAATTCATGATAGTTATATATCCATTTCATTTTTTTACATTCATTGGATTTTTATTCCAATGGTACTAATGTTGTAAGGGTTTTTCTCTCTCAATTTTTACATCATTGAGATATGATTGATATTTACTACTTAAATTCTATTTAAATTTGTATATAATTCAATTTATTTTAATTTATGATAAATTTTATTAAAATAAATTGTGTTTTAAAATCCATACATTGTTTTCCTTTTTCAGGGAGTTTTATGTTTTAAAAGCTATGAAAATGGGTATTATTTATACTTATTCATACAAATGTTTTAATTTCATTTACCCAAACTATTTCACTTTATTTTATTTATATTGTTTCAAGAATATTAAAAAATAAACATAATTTATTTCATATACTTATTTTCAATGGTATTTTACCTTCATTCCAATTGTTTTAGAAATAATTTCTTTACATTTAATGCACAATTCACTTTTGAATCACTTTTCAAATATATGTAATAAATGTTTTCTTATAATTTACATCCTAATTAATTATTCCCATCAATTTAACCTTTTTCATTATTAAAATCCCATTTCATTTTATAATTTTTATCAAAGAAAATACTTTAACCATTCTTCATTGATTTTTTAGTTTTTTAAGTTTAACATAATGAAGGGTGTATTTTTCTTAGATTCAAAAATATATTTCTAAATGATTTTATAAAATCATTTTTAATTTATGTCAACATATTATTAATGTTTCCAATGATTCACTAGGGATGTTATCTAATGGAACCATCCACATCATCTCTCTGGATTACTTAAGATGTTGTTTTAAAGAGTCTTATCATGAAACACGTTTTGTTTCCATTGGTTAATCAAGTTATGAAGGTCATAATATTTGTTACAATGATTGTTATGATGAAATGAAAAATCTATATACATTATTCATGTTATAGTTCTTGGATATTTTTATAATTATGGGTGATCTAGTTATAGATCATTATAATGGGTTAGCCTGATATAACTCATGATGATGGGTGAGCCTGCAAAAACTCTCAAATTTATTAGGTAAAGATATAGACTTAAACAGGTTATAGGATACACCTTATAGATTATGAGAATTATCCAGGTAGGTTATCCCATCTGTAATTATTATTATAAGTGTGATAAAATGATGATGTTCCAATATACCAACATTGTTTCATTATGTATTCAATGATTAATAATGGTTCCATTAATCAATATTTTTTACACATGGATTACGATTATTGACTCAAATGTCTCTTGTATTTTTCTAAAGATATATTCCATGGATCATATTTTATGATCCAGGTTTTGATGGGTATTAATCCTCTTATGATGTTCTCATGGCCATTGTTTCATGAACTAACCTAGATTACCATGTTTACTGGAATTTGAGTTGGTTCATAATATAGTCTGAAGGGTATTCAAGTTACCCACAGGTAGCCGACAAGCATCTGGATATCAATAACTACCTTTGGGATTGATTTTTCTAGTGTATAACATGAATAAGATGACCTCAATAAAGGAAAAATTGGCATGTAAGTACAAGTCCATAAAAGAAAGGAGATAAGATCAATATAAAACTTGCATCCAAAAACCACACCAAAAAACCATTGTATTAGAAACAACAAATAACCCAACTCTATATGAATAGTAGTTACCTACAAATTTCCACACCATGTTAACAAGAAAACCCAATTCTTCCCTATGAAACCATTAGTTTACCTACATCAGACCAAATAAGATCTATATAAAGCCAAATTTATATGCATGGTGTGAGAAAAACAAGCTCAATAGGATCCCACTATGTTTTTCATAATAATACATTATAAGATAAACAAATTACACTCTAGTAAACAAATATAAGGATTGAGATATAGTTTTTCACAATTTGCTATAAATCATGGATATTAACCTTTTTTAATAGATTACAAAAAATATCATTATCCCATTCTCCAAATAATTTCCATAAATATTAAAACATTTATTCCAAGGCTAACAATAAATAAAACTCACCATTAGGTTAACATCATTTCTAGATTAATGAGGATACTTATTTAATTATTGTGATTATTAGTTCACTTTTTTTGAAAATTACCAAAGAAGAATAGGTCTAGGGGTAATTGTCATTCTTGAGAGTGGTTCTATGAAACATGTTATGAAACCTGGTGCAAACATTACCCAAGAAGAAAATGTCTAAGGGGAAGTGTTCTTCTTGGAGGATATATCCATACATTATTGTTTATCACAATTGGGTTTATCATATTAAAATCATTCAATGGTATTTCATCTTGGAAATCGTATAAACCATGATTTAAAATCATTTTTCATGAACAACACAAAAGTGGAAATCCATTTTCAAATACATAACCAAAGCACCCAAATTTCACAAATCATCCATTAAAAATTTTAAAATCCATTTCAAGATAAACAAATGAACCTTATTTCTAACCAATATCAACGATCAAGAATTAAAGGTTCTCTATACCATCCCAATTTAATGATCTTTTGGGTGGTTTTGTAATGAGTTTTATATTTATTATTGATATATTTTTTCTTATTTTTTAATGTTATGGGTACGAATGTGTTTCTTGAGTAATTTATGAAACATCCCTTATGAGATTCTAAAGATTATTAAGAATGATTTCTTATGAAGTCAGGTGATGCTATAGTGATATTCAAAGTACCCAAAAGCATGATGATACCCATGATTCTATCTATGTTTGTACCACTGGGTAGAAGTTATAGAAACCAATGTTTATTTGAGATTATGTTTCAAGATATATGGTTTATACAAATTTCATGTTAAAATGTGGAAATTTCAATCTCTATATAATTCAAGGTAGTCTGTAGTTGATGTTGTATGAAGGATATTTGACTGAATCCATTAAAAAAATGTTATCAGACCTAGACTTTATAATTAAAGTAGAAGAATAATTCTATAAATATTAACAAGTTGAATTCTACTGATTTACATCAATAAAAATGTATGATGTATACTAGATAGATTAAATATTTAAAGACATTGAATGACTGAGTCTAAAAAATCAAGCTGATTATGAGAAGGTAAGAAGATAAGAAAACCCAAAGAGTTAGACTTGATAGGAAGTTCCATTTATATTAGATTAACATTTGAAGGAGTTTTACTAAACAAGCTTATGATGAATCCAAGAATGAATGGGAATCATACAAAGAAAATTCTATCACATGACAAACTTTTGTATTAAGATGTAGTAGAATATGTTTTTGTAAACCAATATCTATATAGAGTTTGATCATATGTAGGATAGACATATAAGGAAATGAAAACTCATCAGATATATCAGGTTTAATGAAGTAATGTAAAATAAATTAGTTTTAGTATTAATGTGAAGAGAATTGGATAGAAAAATCCTAAGTTTAATGGACCAAGTGAAATAGACAATCTAGACTGTATAGAGTAAATTCAGACATAATATTACAAAATAGAAGAGTTCTTGTGAATTCATTATATTAACATTCACCATAAGAATCCTTGAAAAAAATTACATTAACATGGAAAAGTCCCTTACCATGATGATTTTTAGTTTTTTTAAATTTTCCTAAATATAGATGCAATTTGAGGAAATTTGAAGAAATTCATTAAAGCTATATTTAAATTAAACATCAAAAAACTTATATAAGTTTTTAAGGCGTTCTATCAAATTTGAGTTGGGTGTAAAATTTTAAATTGGAATTTTTAGAAGCCCACACTTTTTATTTTATTTTAGGAGGATGCATGCCTATATAAAGGGGTGTTAATATTGCATCAGTACGTGGGTTCTGGATGACAATGTGTGGAATTTAATAATTAATGGTACAAGATAAGGATAATAAATAGTGAGAATAAGAAGTGATGTTTTTGTAGCATGAGTCCCAAATAAAGAATATATTTCATTAATAAAAATAAGTAGACTAAAAAGAGTTGTAGAAAAAATGGTTTTATTTTACATAGATACTTGACATAGTGAATCAGACTGTGGTGCATTAAATAGAGTTACACCATATAGTGGATTATCGAAAGTGTTTATTAGTGTAGTATACATATGATTTCGGAAAATGTTTTTTAATATACTATCAACGTTATTATATTTTTGGTCTTGGAAGAATAAAAATAAATTATAAATGTTGGGATTCAGCATAATTACTTTCTGTGAGATTGAAGGATATTTATTGGAGTTAGATTGATAATATTCACCTCATTATATAGTATATTTGTCTATATATATAAGAGTTTCAATGATAAGAACATCATAACCCACATGAGGGGTGAATCTTATAAATATTTCATTCTAGGTATATCTTTCTAATCATAGCATATAAGTGATATTGAGATATAAGGTTGAGAGGATTGATACTATAAAACATTTCCAAGTTTAACATTAAAAGAAATAAATTTGTAAATGAAAACCATGGATTCACCCCCACCAATATTCCTTCAATTCCTAGTAACTTCAATTAGTATAAGAGAAAAAAAGTTACATCTATAAGATACTTACATTACATAATATGGACAATCCAATCTTAGTTAATAAGAGTGGAATACCTACCTTTAATGACCAAATTATCATAGATTAACAACACAATGATACTCTATCTTTTATATATTGGTCATTAAATTATTGATCCAAATACTATATGGTTTCCAACCTTGGATAATGATTCTCCAATGACATTTATTAAGAAAAGAACTTTGATGTTGGTGGGAAATCTCAGAATACTATTTTATTTCCTTATTATAAAATTTTTATATGAAGGTTATGGGTTCCAAACTGAAAAATTATGATTAAAATCAATATCATTTTATAGGGAAATATAAAAGTTAAAAAAATAAAGGATCCAAATTAGTAGAATATGTATTAATGATATCATCTTCGAGGAAGATGATTATAATTATGATTACATAAAAATGATTAATGAAATCATCAGTAGCATCATAGTAATTAAAGAATTATTGGAAGATTCAACTATTTTAATAAAGTTAATGAGTAACTTTCTTGATCTATTTGATCCTAAAATATATTATTCAAGAAGATAACGATGATTTCTCCCTTGATGAATGACATGAATTTCTTAATGAATATGATATGCGAAAAGATCCTTATTTCAAAAATAATATTAAGGAATAGACATCTTTTGAAGTTATTTGGAAACAAAAATTTTGGGAACCTAAACATGAGGAAATGTGTCATAGTAAAATATAATACAAAGAACATGATATGGAAGTGAATAATAAAAATTATGTCCCTTATATTTAAAAATTATTAAAAAGGAAAAGGAAATTATAAAGGAAAACTGTAACATAATTCTTTTGAGTTTGGAGGAATAAGATATTTTTTAGTAAAAAATTTGAATAATAAAGTTGGATAATTTGATGATGATGATAATATTAAAAAAAATAATTAACCGATTATGTAGAGAAAAATATCGAAGAAAGATAATAAAATGTTCAAAAAAATAAACTAAACAAGAATGTTGTGTTATAAGGAAAAATAAAAATATTTTGAGAATAATCAATTAGAATATGAAAATCGAAATAATTTCAAAACCATAATAGGTAATTTTAAAATAAAATAAGAAAGTTCTCATAGTTATTATGAATAAGTTAATGAAACCTTTAGAGAATATCTACGTGGATAATATCTTTTAGAATTACTTGAGAAAAATAAAAAACATAAGAAAGAATCATGGAATTATAAGAAATAAAGGGATACTATTATTGAAGGGATATAACATTTTCATAAAATGGAATATGTGTACATAGAATAAATTATAATTCTCAAGGTGAATGTTATAGAACAAGGAAATATAGATAAATATATTATTGAAACAATACTTCTAAGGAAGATGAGATATGTAAGAAAAAAAATATATGTATTGAGGATGAAAATAATTTGAATAAAATGAAAGAGGGTTTCAATAATGATTTAGTAGTAAATGATTAAACATCTAAAGAAGTTGAATGAACTCATACTAATAATCCATTAAAGTATACCCACAAAACTAAAAAGTTCAACTCATTGTATAAACTATATAGGTTTAAGAATAAACAATGGGATAAATTAGGTTGAGAAATGATGTGGGAAACATATCACATCAATGATAGAAAAAAAACCTCTTTAAAAATTATTCTCCATTATATTATAAATCATATTCTAAAATATATAATGAACACCAGCAAACATATAACATGGAAAGACCATATTTCTATTGAAGATCAATGGTCAACAGATATTATTGGTGTTCTAGTGTATATGGGAATAAGGTGCATAATTCATGCAACAAAATGCATATACATGAGAGTAGTCATGAATTAACTGGATGAAATAGCAGAGAAATGGAGCTAACATTATAATGTTTTATCAATAAACAAAAGAAAAGGCAATATAAGTTAAGAAGATATCAAAAAAAATTAATTTGACTACTTAAGGGATTGTTTTGAAAGGATTGACCAACTGGTTCACTATACTGAAGAATACATGAAAACACCTATAGGATAAATTTCTTATGGAAGAAAATAAAAGGATATTGGGAAGAATAAAATTAAAAATAGAACTTTTTTTAGAGTACTCTAATAGCCATCAAAAGAAATAAACCTTGGATTCTTGATAGTGACTATTCCTCATAAACGATAGAAGATATTTTAATCCTAAAAATATTTATTAATATAAAGGTGGATTAGTTACATTCAAAAATGATATTTCATTAAATACTAGATAAACTAGAATGGTTGATATTAGAGCTTATAAACTAATGTAAAAGGAATTTTAATTTGTTTATGGGATTAATAACTACATATTGAGTGTTATCCATATTGGTTATTATGGTATAAAATTCGTATTTAAAAATTATTTCTTCATTATCTAAAGTTTAAAAAATTTAAAATTAGTTTCAAAGGGAGAATGAACCAGTGATAGTCTATTCCAAATTATAGATCCTTTTAATTCTTGTTTTTTAAGACCCGAGGATGAAAACATATTGTGGCACTGACGACTTAAAAATCATGTCATGGAATGAATGGGATCTATTTATAAGGATGATATTTTAAGATTTTTAACCTATCTAAAAAAGGAAATATGATGTTTTTTGTATAAAATTCTTGAATGGAATGATGGTTAGTGTAATACCTAATAAATCTGACATCTAGTCCACCATACCTCTAAAGAAAATACACTATAATATTTGTGGGTCAATAAGACATCAATCTATAGAGGGTGTTTTTTAATTTATTACTTTAATTGATGAATTAACTCATGTGACCAACAAAATTCTCCTGAAACCTAAATCAAAGGTATTAGAATTGTTTATAAGTTTTAAAATGGATGTCTATAAAGAGTTAGGTGTATAGATTTTAAGGTAAGGATGTATAATATAAAGAAATAGAGAAGTAAGTCTTCCAAATACACTCAAAATAAATATTGAATTAATATATAATATATTTCTCCAAACACTCCTTAACAAAATAGAGTAGATAAAACTAAAAACAAAAGTTAATTGGAGATGGGAAGAATCATGATTACTGAATAATTTTTTTAGAATTCTCATGGAGAGAGGCTATGAGCACACTTGTTTGTGTTCTATATAGATTTTTATTATAAATAGAATACAAAATTATAATCTATGATATGTGATATAATCAATGAAATATAGATAAAAATTTTATGTTTTTTGGGACTCATTTAATTCAAAATATCAGAAAATTCAGATCTTGGAATGTTTGATGAAATAGAGGAAGGTACTTTTATAGGATCTTCATCCAACATAAAAAGATAAAAATTATTGAATAAATGAATACATAATTTGGTTGATCACTTTTATTTAAAATTTATGAAAAATCCTAATTCTATAATTTTTTTTGACTATGATAAGGATTATATTATAAAAGATAATATAATGATTTCAAAAGAAGATATTTAGAAGGAAGATCACTACAAACCTAATCTTGTAACATTTGATTCAGACCAAACTAATGATGAGGAAAGTAAGATCGAGTGAAAATATTTAATGTTGAAGACATTATAAAATATGTTAAATCTGATAACATCATTAGAAATCAAGAATATATAGTTCATACAAGAAAAAAATTGGGATTTCAGAATCCTATGTCACCAATCTCATAGGTGGAACCACACTATGTTTCAGTGGGAGTTGAATAAAAAGAATAGTAAAAATCGATATCTGAATAATTATATTTTAATATCCCAACCTTTTTTATAGATTTCTCAAGTTAATTTATTGATACATATTTTTCCTAATTTTGAGTACATTACATTTGGGTTTTAAATAACGGTGTGTTTTGGTCAAATATTGAGAAAAATGGAAGAAATAGGGAAGTTCACGGTTGGTGCACAATTTTCCCTAACCATGATCTCTTGAACAAATAACAATGAAACCAAAAAAAGGTGTTTTTCATGGATGAAAAACATTTTTTTTTGAACCATGCACCCTTAAATTAGAAACTATTCCCCCTAGAAGAGGCACATAGTTAGGCTAAACAGTGCACCTCGAGTAGTAAACCGTAAAAACAAGAATTTAATCCCACGAAAATTATTAAATAAATTGTTTAACCCTTATATAATACCACTAAACACCATATATTGAACTATAATCATTTTCTATCAATTATACGACCTCCTAGAGGGATTCCAAGACATTCTGACCCTCGTTCTTCATGATTCAATGCCCAGATTGAAGATATGCTCCCCTCCTAGTAAGTGAATCCTATCTAGTTTAGTTTCCCATCCATCTTTCTTTATTCTCCAATTATAGAAAGGGTTTTTTGATACTACTTTGATTAGATCTAGATTTGGTTTTTGTATCCAGATCTAGATTTATAGGATCTAAATTTATTTGATATCGGATTTAGGTTTTAGTTGTGGATCTCATTCAACATAGTTACTCCACAGAAATTAGGTATTTATATTGAGAAATAATTCATCAATAAATTTAGTTTAGTGGTCTATTATTCAAATTCCATATTGTTGATATCTAGTATGTGTATGTGATTATATAATTTATATGGTTTATTTAGCAATTGGTATTCCTAAATTGAAATAATTAGTTGATGAATTAAGGATTTCATTAGATAATGGAATTGTGGAATTGGGATAATAAGTAATGGAATTAATTAACAGATATTTGAAATGGGAATTGGGATAATTAATTGATGAATTAATTATCAGAGTATTTAATTGTAAAATCAGATATAATGCATTGTGAGTTAATTATCAGAATGTTGAATTTTGAATTAATAATAATTAATTTTTTAATTAATAATTTGAATTTTTAGATATTTGAGTATGAATAATTATTTGATGAATTATTTATGGTAATATTTATGATTGTGGATTTTAGTAATTAATTCTTTAATTAATTAGTATAATAGTTGGATTAATTAATTTGTGGATTAATTAATCATACTGTGGATAATTAATTAATTGGTGAATTAATTAATGCGATTGTTTTTATTAAATAATTATTGAATTTGCAATTTTTTTATGTATTTAATTAATTTTATAATTAATTAATCGAATTTATGTGACCAATTAATTTATGAATTAATTAAAGGGACTATCATGATTAATTAATCGTTGAATTATCTAAGGGAGTTTCTATGATTAATTAATTGTTGAATTAATTATTGTGATATGTGATACATGTGATATATGTGATACAAGTTATATCTGTGATATATGTGATATATGTGATATATATGTTACATGTGATATATGTTACACATGTGATTTATGTCATTGATTGAGAAGACGATGTCCTAGACATAAAAATCTTGGGACCAAGGCATGAATCAAATTTTTATGGGATAATGATTGATGCTATGAATACCCATGATGCGTGGGATGGGTACTGATTCTATAAATACCCATGATTTGTGAGACAAGGACTGATGCTACAAATATTCACCGGGTATTACACATGGAAATCTATACCCAAAATAGTGGATGTGGACTATGGTTCGAATTATCCATATCATGAATTGAAATGAATAGGATAATGAACTCCAATTTTTAAAATGAATGGTAAATTGATAATGTGAAATGGATCGCACTTCGGCATGGTTCAAAGAAGTTATTTGGTCTCTGGTGTCCATGAGAACTTGGGGGGTTTATGTGGTTAAATAAAGGATAATTTAATAAATGTAAACTATTTACTTTAATGATTTTTTATTCCTTATACAATTACAAACAATATTTGACTAGATATTGTTTTAGATGATGTCGGTGGTGGGATACTGAGTTATAATCACACCCTACTCAGGATGCCTGATCTGTACCCAAATAGATTTCATGTTTGCAATTCTGGATAAGGTAAAATTCTAAATGTTTGATGACTAATTTTGAGATGGAGCACTATTGTGTAAATAAGACGTGGTTCATGACCAACTTGTGTGTTTTAAGTATCTTTACATTTGTGTTTTTTATAATTGTAATGCACTTTATAATATAATGTTTACTATTTATCTTTAATATTGTATTTCTAGTTTTTTATCATATCGGGACAACTTCTACAATTTTGATTCTGGTTATATGTTATTAGATTACAGTTTATTATTTTACATTGGTGAATTAATATATAAAAATATCTTATAGTCTCTAAATTATTAATATTAGACCCTCCCTGCAAATAAAAATACCCTGGAATATGGGGAGGTGCGTTTGAGTTCTTGTAACAAACGAGCATAGGGAACTGATGTGTAGAACCTAAATTGGGATGTTACAAATTGATATTAGAGGAGTTTTCCTTTACATTAGATTGTAATACTGTTTGGTAAATGTGGATAAGAGATTTGGAAGATTAGGACCTCATACATGAGATCTTGAAAGGGAGTTGGAAACCCATTTATGTGTAAAACCCCAAGTACATAGGGTAGGATTTTTGTTATTGCTATTTTCTATTATAGTTGAATATTATTTCACCTTGGGTGGTGTAATTTTTTTGTGATATGATATATGTTTTAGATATTGTTGTGATTTGATTTGTGGATTGATGTGGAATTATATAAGAGTTATAATGCATGATTCTAGGTAGTTAGGATTATTTTTTGACATGCATAATTTTAGGCATGTATAAGAAACTGGGTTTTGGGTAAGTTGTGGAAATTGAACTATTTTCCTTATTTGTGAAATTCAATTGAATATAGTTCCAAATATAAAATTTTAAGTAGTAAAATGATGAAATAAGTGAATAAATGGGTTCCTAATGGAATGATAATAATGAAAATGTTTTTACCCTTGTTAATCATGATTGAGATGTAGGATTGTTAAGGGTAGGGATAATGCATCTGTTTTGACTATGTGGTGGGGATATGGGAAAATAATTGTTGTGATTTTCCCTTTAAAAATTATGATAAATTTAGGTTTTGAGTCTTAAGATGTGTGTTTGTAATTATAGATATATTCCTCCATGACGAATCTTATTGAGGGGACCACAGGAGGACATGGATAGTGATGATCCTCCAATGATAAAACCAATGGAATCAACTATTGGGGGTGAGAATGTTGGAGAGAAGTTTTGAGAGAACAATTCTCACTTCATGAAAATTATAGAATGTGACATAGGGTAGGTAATGAAAAGCATTCCTAAATCGAAAAGGGAGTTCCCATTGAATCAACCTCAGATTTTTACTAGAGAGGGTGGACCCAATGGAGCTGATTTTTCGATTGATTCTATCCAGATTATGCTTTACCGCTTGGAGACTATTGTTTATATGAGAAACTAATTGGATACCTATATGATATGTGGTCAGTAGAAACATTGGTGGGACATCCATACTCAAGATGGATAGCTGGAGACTTTGGAGTGGAAGGACTATCCGGAGAAGTACTTGGAGAACATTTATATAGAGGTGATCTGGAAGCATATAATAGTTGAGATAATGAGATCGAATCAAGGGACCATGTCCATGATGGACTATACTGGACCCTTCAAATATTTCAATTTCATAGTTAAATTATTAGTATGAGATGTGTCTAAAACAACAAAGAGGATTCAATATGGACTTCAATGTGAAATTAAGTACCAGGTTAATATATTTTGGCAGAAAACGTTTAATGAAGGGGTGAATCGAGCTCTCATATTTGAGGGGATCCCGAAGGAGTCTTCCAGTGGTGGATAGTTTGTTTTTTTCTGGATGATCATGATGTTATTCTTCCACGATCAGTAATCTTGGTAAAGAGGTCTTTTGTAAGGGATATGGGGAGAAAAGTGGCCACTCAGAGGGATCAGTCACATAGAATCTTACCCAAGTGCATTACACTAGTGTGGTGGAATGGGACACTTTCGTAAACATTTTCCTTGATAAACAATGTATTTAGGATACAACTAAAATATGGATTATCTATAGTGGTTTTGTAGTAACTTGTGTCAGAAAGTTAGTAACAGAGGAGATCGATATAACTTGGGTGTGAGAAGGGAATCTTCTTCAATATATCAGTCTAGAAACTGGAGTTCTAATGGTCGATATTGTAGAGGTAATTGATGTGGTGATTCTGATAAAGGGAACTCATGTCATCATATTGGTGTTACATATGGGAGTTTTACTGCATCACATGGGATAGGGGAAGGATAGTTTCCTGCGATTCCACCTAAACTTGTAGATAGCGAGGCTGGACCATTGATAGTGAGATGTTTTATTCTTGTAGCTTCTCCAATATCTAGTGCCTTATTTGACACTGGTTCCTCTAATTCCTTTATATCTATAAATCTTGTTAATTTTTTGATCCTCATGGTTGAGTTTGTAAGTAGGGATATGAAGAAAAATACACCATTGGGTGTATGGTGGATATATATCTTCTTGTGAAAAGGATGTTCTATCGAGGTTGGGGAGTATCGTTTTCTTTTGTATATATACATCCTGGTCATGTCAGGATTTGGAATGATTTTGGGTATGGACTATGTAGTCACATAATGAGCCCACATTTATTTTTACTAAAGGATAGTGACTTTTATGTATCCTAAGGGTGAACATTATATTAACTGTGGAAAGTGGTATGTCTAGGTGGTCTGAGAGGGGCTAATTACTCAAAAAATGGGAGATCTTACATCCCATGTTTCTAGTATGTTGTTGGATGATAGAGATGTAAAGCATGATTACTTTCCACAAGTAGTGAATCAGTTTCTTGATTTGTTTCCTAAAGACTTCTCAGGGATTACAATTGAGAGAGATCTTAAATCCATTATTGAGCTCATGTCAGGGGATGAGATAGATTCTATTCCACCATATAGAATGGGAATGACAAAGCTTTAATAACTCAAGACTCGGCTAGAGGAGCTAGAGAAAAACAGATTTATCCAACTGAGTACATCACATTGGGGGTTACATGTGTTTTTTTCAAAGAAGGATAACAAGACACTATGCTTGATTTTTGTTTACTATAAGTTTAACCAAATGACTATTAAGAACATGTATCCTCTTCCACGTATCAATTATATAGTTGACTAGTTGAGGGAAGACTGTGTTTTCTCTAAGATCCACATGGGATTAGGGTTTCATTAACAGAGATTTCAGACTTTTTATATACCTTGAGCTACTTTCAGAATCATGTATGGCCTATATGAGTTCATCGTAATGTCCTTTGGGTTTACTAATGCACCATAAGTGTTTATGGACTTGATGAAATGAATCTTCCATCCATACGTGGATCAATTTTTTGTAGTGTTTCTGGATGACATCTTGGTGTACTCCAAGACTAATGATGATCATTTCCAACACCTTGGTATCGCCCTGAGTACAATGATAGAGCTTTGGATATACACCAATCTGTCTAACTTTATATTTTGGGTTGATCAGATACACTACTTAGGTCACATCATCATGAAGGAAGGTGTGTTAGTGGACCTAGAGAAAGTATAAGCTTTTGTATATTGGAGGATTCCAATAATTATTTATATATTCATAGATTTCTGGGGTTTAATGGATATTATAAGTGATTCATCCTTGACCTTTCCTGATTCGAAATGCATCTTTCATGGTGGATCAAGAGAGGGATAAAGATTGAATGGTCAGAATCATGTGATAATTCTTTCTAGAATCTAAATAATGGATTGACATCTGCACCAATCTTGATCCTACATAATTCATGTGAGGAGTATATAGTGTATTTTTACACTTCTAGGATCAGAAAAATATCTTTTTTGATGTAGGGTGATAGAGTTTTGGGGTATGGGTGTCATAATTTTAGGTCACATGAATAGAATTACCCTACACATGACCTCAAGTGGGCTATAATGGTTTTTGATTTGATGTAGTCAATACATTATCTATATGGTTGCAATTTTTCCATATAACATATCACAAGAGCATGAAGTATACATATACATATTGATAATTGAATATCCAGTGGAAGAGGTGGGTTGAATATATGTTGCGATTTTATTTTTATCTAACATATACACCTCGTAATGTAAATAGTGTTTCTGACACCATAAGAAGGAATTAAAATACTCAGAAGGCTTAGGATTCTAGTTCTGAGTAAATGATTAGGACCTCAATAGATGATATGCTTGTTGTGGTTCCTGATAGTCAGGAGCAGATGAATCTCATATCAGTTTCAGTGGGGTTATTACATTTAAGACGGATCAGGGAAAGACAATATGAGGATCCATAATTCTTTAACTTGAGTGAATTCCTTGATGGTGGGGAGAAACCTTCAGATTGGATCATAGGTGAGTATGGGATCATATATATCAGGAATCATGGTGTGGTGCCTATGAACATGTGGGTGATGTTGATTTTAGAATCTCATTCATTGAATTGGGCATTACATCATGGTGTAACTAAAATGTATTATGACCTACAATGATAGTTTTGGTATCCAAACATGAATAATGGGATTTAAGGGTTTATGAAATGATTATACTCTTGTCATCAGTTGAAAGCGGAGGATCAATGACCATGAGGTTTACTATAGCAATTTCTCATTACAGATTAGAAGTGGGATGACAAGACTATGGGCTTTGTGGTGGGTCCTCTGAGGATGCCTCAGAAAAATGACACTATTTGGTTGATTGGGGACCATCTGACAAAGGAATTTAATTTTTTGTATATACGATAGACTTTCATAGAGGTAGAGTTGGGAGAAATTTATGTTCAGGAGAGATTCCTTCTACAGAGAGTTCCACAAACATTAGTTTTAGATCGTGATTCATGCTTTGATCGGTGCTTCTATTATGGATTAAGGAAGGTGTTGGGTCTTTATGTCTTGTTGAGTATGGAATTCAGCCCACAGATAGATGGTCATTTGTAGCATACTATATAGGTGATTGAGGATATGCTGCCCGCGTGTGTCCTAAAATTTAGTGGGTCTTGGGAGAAGCACCTGTCAAAAGTGGAGTTTTCCTATAACAACGATTTTCAGGTGACAATTCAGATTGAACCATACATGGCTATTTATGGTAATCCTTGTAGATAACCTTTAAGCTGGATAGAGGTTGGTGAGTCAGATTTTGTTGGGACTGAGTCTCATGCATGATACTTTGGATAATGTTTAGTTTATTTAGAAACAAATGGTTATGACATAGAGTAGAGATAATTTGTTTGCTGACAGATGTCGATGACCCCTAGAGTTTACATAGGGTGATTGTATATTCCTTAATTTGTCACATAGGTTGGTTCACCATAGGATAAAGAGGCAAGGAAAGCTGGTTCCTAGATTTTTTGGACCATTTTCGATATTGAATAGAATTGGGCTGGTGGCATACCAATTGGATATTCCACATTGATACAATGATTTGCACAATGCTTTTCATCTATAAAAACTAAAAAAGTATCAAGTCAGCACTTCTCATGATATGAAGGTGGATAATGTTGAGCTTGATACTGATGCATCCTTTGAGTAGCATCTGATACATGAGTTTAATCATAGTGAGATAGTGTTGTGCGGAATGGTATTGCTGATAATTCATGCGTTGTGAAATCATGGCCTTGTTCCGGAGGATACATGGTAAAGGGAAATAGATATGAGGGTTCAATGGACAAATATTTATGACTCGAAACCTTATAGATGATTGGGATTACAGGTTTGGATGAGCTATTATAAGGTAAAGAGATTGTAAGATCTGGCCCTTTTTTAGAGTTTTACCTAGATCATTTATAAGATTTCTATTTCTTAGTATTGATTAATTTTTAGTTAGGTTTTAACTTGGATTGTGTTTGTGTGTAATATTGTTAAAAACGGAAGAAAGAGGATAGTTCATGGTTGGGGCTTGTTTTTCCCCAACTGTGAACCATGGCCCATCAAACCATATCACCCAAGATAGAGGTGTTTGCATAAATGGTGCACTATTTTTCAAACATTACTCCTTAAAGGATAAACTACCTCCATGCAGTGCATGGTCAAGACAAATGATTAGGTGAAACTGTGTGCCCCCGGCAGCAAATCGTGTGTACAAGATTTTAATCCATTATAAATTATTAAAAAAAATTCTAAATCCTCTCTTTAATACCCACGAACACCTTAGATTGAATAATAATTATTCTCTCTCAATTTTAGAGCCTCCAAAAGGGATTCTAAGACATTCTGACATATTTTCATTACAATTCAGAACCCGGATTTAAGATATGCACCCCACCTAGTAAGTGAATCCTATCTCGTTTGGTTTACTATTCCTCTTCCATTATTATACCATTCTATAATGTGTTTATTCTTCCTTTCATCATATCTAGATCTGGTTTTGCGAATCTAGATCTATATTTTAAGGATCTCGATTTATTCAATATTTTATTTTTCTTTTTTAGATCCAAATCTCATTCTGTGTCATTAATCTGCTGAAAATGGGGATTTCTATTAAGCAAACATTATTTAATGAATTGAGGTAGTTGGTCTAATTGTAATTCCCCGACCCCAGTTACCCAGATTCGGTGCATTATTATATAACATTTTCATGATCAATAAATATCAAGTCTCAAAAAAACGATTAGTTATTTAGCCTTGGAAACACTAGATACATTCATAAAGTTTACATTACATCATAAAATGAAAACTACAACAACATAGTATCCATATTCCACACTCATATACCCTCATACTATCCCCGCAGGTTATTCATAAAATACTTCGTCACATCCTAGGAAAAATAAAACATATAAAGGTGTGAGGTTAGATGCCCAGTAAGGATAACAATATAACGGAAACTTTCATAAATAAGCATATACATTTAAGGAAATATATAACTAAAACAAATTCCTTTTAAACTTTAATTTCAACATAATATGGTAGAAATAAAATGAAATAATTCCATTTACATATTCACATAGATATTCTAATAATCGAATAATAACATTCAATATCAATAACCACTTTCATGATGATGGAATGCATAATGCCAGACTATCATAACCACGTAGCCAAGGACTTGTGCCTAGACTACAAATAAGATTTTGTCAAGGCCTCGTGCCATGACACAAGTTTGTGTCATGAGACCTACTGATTCATTAAGGAGCTATATCGGTCTCCACTCGTCACTTATTAAGTCCAATTTATTTCTCATATGAAAAGGTTTAAACATAACATAAACATTCGTATTAAAACTAGCATACAAAATGTCAATAATTTCTCCATAAACCATGAATGGTATAGAAATAACACATCCACAATCAAACATATCACAAAACCTTCAATACAATATGGATGTTTTGTATCATAACAAATCAATATCAAATAAGCTTAAAATTCATCAAAGGATGTTGACATAGATTAAATCAAAACAATTGGGGAGAAATATCTCTTTTTTGAAATCATTTAAAAGTCACACATTTATAAAGGAAGTAATTTAAAAGAGATTTTTGAATTAAAGTGTCCCATACCACTTTAAAACTTTTGAAAAGAAATATAATTTCAATACATTCATGTCCATGTAAATAAATCATTAAAATCATTTTGAAAACATGGACATTAATTAAAAATATTTATAAAGAAAAATCTTTAAAACATTTAAAATTATGATCTTGATAAAGAGTACCTTTCACAAATTCATAAAATATTCATTTTTAAATAATTTGAAGGCCACATAATTATAAAATAAAACATTTAAATTCAAAATATTCTTATAATCTTGTAAGGTAAGCTTTGACAATTTTATAATGATGGGAAATATACGCACCTGCCGTATAAGTTAAAAAAACATTCTTACCTTAATTCTGTCGAAAAGATTAAAAAGGATGTTGTTTGGAAAACGATAGAAAGATTCCTTTATAAACTTCTTATAAAAATTCAAACAAGGGTATAAATTACTTTAACACATATTCTGTAAAATAGTAATAATGTTTTGAAAAACATTTTTAAGAAACATGGATGTGGATGATAAAGAGGTCCCAGTAGATAATTATGTTTAAACAACCTCGGATAATGAAGAGATTGTGAAATAAACCCTTAACTTGTACTTTTACTTTGTTGAGGGTAGGTTAAACTCCTGTATAATGGTGAAATAATTGTTTTTAAATTATACAGGAATCATATACATTAATATGATATCATATATGATCTTTTAACATTTATTTGTTAATAATATCTTAGTATTATCATTGTTGTGGGTGTTAACTTACTCGTTTTATTTTATATATTTTTGTTACATAATTCATGTTTTTTTGGATAGGTTTTATATTATTCATATCCAGAATGATTTCAAGTACATAAACATTATTTTTAATCATCAAGTGAGAATTATTATTAAATGGATACGATGGGGAATGAATCTCATCGCGTTCGTGGAGATGGTAGTCTGTACGTACGCACGAGCGACAATATCATTGTTTTGATATTAAAATAACACATAATTGGATGGTATATCATATATAAAGAATAATTATCATGTTATATTTATTATTTAAATCAATTATATATCATTATCATACACATAAAAATAATAATGTTTTTGAATAACAATTACACCACGATGTGGAGATGGTAAGCCGTACGTACTCACGTATGGTGACATGTCATTCAAAGGATGGATAGAATACTGAATATGGTTGTACCATATTTATAATAACATAAAAGTATATATAAGATACTAGATTTATTATTTTAGAATGTAAATAACAAAGAAAGAATAAGTTGAATAAGAAAGGAACTTGAAAAGGGTGGTGAAAACATTAGCTCTTTTTCGGGTTATTCCTTTTGATTTGATCAAAAGGACTCCTTAGGTTGGATTTATGATCAAAATAATTCCTCTAGGTTGAAGTGAGGTAAGTTGAGAGAGAATTTGGGAAGGGGTTGTCCGAACCAAAGGGCTTTTAAGGTCTGAATAATTGGTTAGAAGTTGTGTCCTTTTATAAGGGGGGGAGGGGCTCTTTATTAAAAACTTAAAGTATTAATTTATGATTAATTAATATTCAGTTTATAATGGATACAAAGTTTATTACTCAAATTATAAGGTGGTTATGGGTCTAAATACATTCAAACAATAGATTTTAGATAGGTTTGGGTCATTATATTAACCTTATCATTTTGTTTTAACTCTTAGTTAATTAGATTGACATTTACTATGAAACTTTGTATTTTTATATTATATAGTTAATAAACTTACTATATAAATCCAATAGACCCCCCAAGTGGTCCATTAATGATACACCTATCATGATATAAATCCTTTGGCTGAACCTTTGATTTTTAAGAATAGAATATCAATTAATAATATAATACTAGTTTCAAAAAATCATTTATGTCAATTTTGACAATATTTAATAATTGATTTTTTTAAAGTCATAAAAACTTTATTAATTCTAAACAAATTCATTTATGAAATAATAACATGTCATATTAACCAATAAAATTCTTTTATGGCATCAAAACATTCAAATTATATTTATTTTAACTTTTATAATACCAATTATTTGATTCTTTCATTAATAATGAAAATAGTGCATCATTATTGTGTAATAAATAAATTTAATTATTAAATGTCTAAAAATTATAAATAAAATACCATTATGTAGGAAATATTTTTATATTTCTAATTAATATTTATAGTTGAAAATATAACATATATAAATCTATGTACAAATTGTTTTTCTAAAAGATATATGCTTATGTCATTTTTGTATTTACTTTAACTTTATTAATATAAAGTGTACTTATCACCTACAAGTGGCTCAATGGGGTCCCAAAATCTACCCAATGATGTCCATGGTCGGGAATGTATCAACTAATAGTGTTAGAACATGTTTTAGGGTAAATTAATAATATTATAATATTATTTTTTACCCTTATTTACCGGATTTACCCTTTAACCATGGTAAATAAAATATTTACCGAAGTAATTATTCAAAATTTCTAAAAATAAAAGTTACATATTTACCCAATTTATACCTCTTTATTCCAAATATGGAATCCATATTTCTAAATACAAAACATATAATTGGCAGAAATTAGTTTAAAATTAATTCCCATTGTTAAAACAAAAAAGCGTGTTTTTAAGAGATAATAACTATCAAAAGATTGACAATTGTTTATTTTCGGTTTAAATGTGAAATTATATACAATGACCAAAATTGTATTATATGGTAAAAATATATTTTAAATATACTTTAAAACCAATCAAATTCATAATGTATGACTATTAATTATTTTTATTTAAAAAGTTGATTTTAATTAAAATTTAGTAATGTTCACTGTTCATCAAAATATAAAAGTTATCTAAAAAGTACCAAAATTTTACCCTAGGATAATTTAGATATTCCGAATCCAATAATGAAGTCCATAATGAGAGATAAAATTTATAAAATTTCAAAAATTGGGTATTACTATTCATAACAGCTAATTTGTTTGGTCGCGGTGTGTTAGAATCTCGAAGTTGCGTACAATGCAAGTTATTGCATTATTCAAATGGAAATGTACCGTGGAAACATGGGGTGTTACATTCTCCCCTCCTTCAATAAATTGTGTCCTCGTAATTTGAAATTTTTCTTCGAAAATAAAAGGGTGAAAATAGAAAATATCATTGTGGGAAAACCCACATCAGAAATTTGGTTAATAAAATTTAGTCTTAATAAGAGGAAAAGAGAAATGAAAGGGTCACCACCAAATTATGATCTCAATTTGGAGAAAATTGGTGGCAATTAGTGAAAAATAATTGGAGGAAAAATGTAAATATTTATAGGGAGTGATTGAGGTCATCAGTCACAAACAATTATAGAATTGAGGGCCTCAAAGCCGTTAATATATGATTATTCAAAATATAATTGGTTCAACAATACATAAGGTATTAGGATAACACATTTTTGGTTTTAAGATCCCTTACCTAATGTTTATGAATTAGTTTCTTCATATAATATGAGAAATATGTATACATATATATATATATATATATATATCTATACTTGACAAGTAGAGTTTCATCCTTCAACTAATTTATACCACAAACTTATTTTTCACTCCAAAAGAAAATAAAACTAAAAAATATTATATTTATTCTAAATATATAAGGATCCAAACATTAACATATACCATTAAAATGACGAAAAATACTTTATAATGACCATGGAATTCCTGCAGGCTAGTGTTAGGTAATAAAGGCCTGTCGTACTATGGTTGTAGGTTCAATTCCTACAGCTTTTTAGGATGCGACGTGTCATCATCCGACCTGCAGGTTGTCCTTTTCCTAAAACTATAGTATCATAAAATTCCAAAAACTGATCATAAGAATTGTTTAAACCATAAAAAATACTATCCAATGTTCAACTTAATCCAATACAAATATTATAGTTATCTAAAGTACCTCTGTCCAGACTCTATATAAAATGTATCTAAATTACAAAATCAATTGTGACATCAGATTCCCCATAAAAGGTAATGTTTATCTTATTATCACATAATGAAAATATTATTACCTTAGTCATATTAAAACCTTAATGAAAACAACAAGTATTGTAGTACAATCCTTATATATATCACATTATTCTTATAACCAGAATATAATCCTTGAGTCAAAAAACATAAATACATTAATTATTCCACTTCAACTGTAGTAACAACATATGATTTTCCTTGATCCCTTGGCCTTTTCTGAGTTAATTTTCCTTGGTGCTTAGGGAATTAATTCACATAATTCCCCATTTATCTACAATTATTGCATTCAACATTGACAACATCTTTCTTTCCCTTGAAATCACGATCCTGGTGACCTTATTCTCCATATTTGTAACAAAATCCCATTCCTTCTAGGAAAGTATTGGGGTCTTTCATCCCACAATTATCACATAATGGAAATTCCTTCTTTCCCTTTTCCCTTTATCTGTCTCTTGTTCCATCATTCTCTTCTTCTCTTTCTTTACTTTATTGCCATAAGATTTAGAGAATTGTTTTTCTGTTTTTATAGCACATGAGACAATGTCTTCGTATAACGAGAAGTATTGTGAGACTAATTATCGATGGAGAAATGGTTTTAACCCATCAAATAAATGATGAATATTACTCCTCAGGTTACGTATATAATCTGATGCATGCCTCGCTAACCTTGTAATATTAGCTTCAGACGTTGCAGCATTATCATCCTCTTTTTTCCTCAGACAGAGAAATTGCCTTTCCATATCTGCTCGATGGTCATGAGGAAAGTATTTTTCTAAGAAAATATCTTTAAACTCCCTCCATTCCACACTTTATACTTCTTCATCGTCCTTTTCGTTTTGATTTAATGACCACCATAGATCAGCATCTCCAGTGAGGTGGTAAACTGCCATGATAACCTTTTCCCTTTCATTACTCCCCTAAGCCTGAAATATTTTCTCTAGGGAACTTATCCCTAGCTCAGATACTAGTGGATTTTTACCCCCATTGAATGTTGGTGTTTGTTTCCTCATGAAGCTATCTAACATTGATCCTCCTTTCTGCGGATCTGGGTGCTTCATACAGGTAAGGTTATTTTTCATAACTTGAGTGAGTTGTCTCAGTATGGTGATTATCTAATCAGCACAAGTTTCATCACCAGAACCACTATAATTATCTTGAGTATGAGGGAAATCCCTACATGGAGTGAGTGCATTGATATAATTTCCATTTCTTCCACTAGGCACCATTTCTAAACAATGGCATACACTAGATTAGTTTATGAATCACAATAAATAATTCCAAACTTGTAAAATACCTAATGTAAATTGAATGGTTTATGGATATAATCCATAATCATAATGATGTTTTCATTGAGAAATTATATACTCATAAACCCTTCATAATTATTTGTAAATAAAATTATAATTATTCTAAGAATATCCCCCGAGAGTTTCCTAACCAAGAGTGCATCAAGGCCCATTGTTGTGCATCAGTTCCCGTTCGAGTCTAGCTCAAAGTGGTGTTTTCGGGTTTTAACCCTAGGTACATCTGTGCCAGAGCCACCTCTACCTGCTCATATCGAGACAGGGATTTATTTCTTGGAAAACTCACAAAATCTCTACAATACCAAAATTATTGGAAGTTATTTTACAATAATCCTCAAAGTCCATATTTGGTCTATGTGTTGTAATCAGAGTTTATCTAAATCTAGATTCCAAGGTTTGTACTAAACTTCATCTAATAACAACTATAACACCCTGACCCCAGTTACCCAGAGTCAGTGCATTATTACATAACATTGGAATGATCAAAAAATATCAAGTCTCTAAAGACTGATTAGTTTAGTAGCCTTGGAAACACAAGATACATTCATAAAGTTTACATTACATTATAAAATAAAAACTACAACAACATAGTCACCATATTCCACACTCATATCCCATCATACTATCCCTTCTGGTCATTTATAAAATACTTCTTCACATCCTGGGAAAAATAAAACATAGAAAGGGGTGAGCTCAGATTCCTAATAAGGATAACAATATAGGAAAAACTTTCATAAATAAGCATAAACATTTATGACAATGTATAACTAAAAAAAAGGCTTTTAAACATGAACTTCCGCATAATATGGCAGAAATAAAATGAAATAATGCCATTTAATTATTCACATGGATATTCTACTAATAGAATAATCACATGCAATATCAATAACCACCTTCACGATGATGGAATTCATATTTCTAGACTATCAAAACCATGTAGCCAAGGCATCGTGCCAAGACTACAAATAAGATTTTTTCAAGGCCTCGTGCCAAGACACTAGTTTGTCTCATGAGACCTACCGATGCATCGAGGATCTATAGTGGGCTCCACCCATCACATATAAAGTCCAATGCATTCTTCATATGAACAGTTTTAAACATAACATACACATTCGTATGAAAACTAGCATACAAAATGTCAATACTTTCTCCATAAACCATGAATGGTATAGAAATAACACATCCAAAGTCAAACATATCACAAAACATTCAATAAAATATGGAAGTTTTGTATCATAAAAAAATCAACTTCAAATAATCTTAAAATCCATCAAAGGATGTTAACATAGATGAAATCCAAACTATTTGAGAGAAATATCTCTTTTTTGAAATCATTTAAAAGTCACACATTTATAAAGGAAGTAATTTAAAAGTTACTTTTGAATCAAAGTGTCCCATACCACTTTGAAACTTTTGAAAACAAATATCATTAAAACATTCATGTCCATATAAATAAATCCTTAAAATAATTTTGAAAACATGGACATTAATTAAAAAGATTTAGAAAGATAAATCTTTAAAATATTTATAATTTTGATCTTGATAATGAGTACCTTTCACAAATTCTTAAAATATTAAATTTTAAATAATTTAAAGGTCACATAATTATAAAATAAAACATTTATTTTAAAAATATTATTATAATATTGTAAGGTAAGCTTCGACTATTTTATAACGGCATAAAATAGTTGCACCCACTGTATAAGATAAAAAAACATTCTTACCTAAATTCTGTCGAAAAGGTTAAAAAGGACGTTGTTTGGAAAATGACAGAAAGATTCCTTGATAAATTTCTTATAAAAATTAAAACAAGGGTATAAATGACTTAAACAGATATTATGTAAAATAATAAGAATTTTTTGAAAAACATTTTCAAGAAACATAGATGTGGATGATAAAGAGGTCCCAGTAGATAATTACGTATAAACAACCTCGAATAATGAAGAGATTGTGAAATAATCCCTTACCTTGTACTTTTCCTTGGTGGATGGTAGGTTAACCTAATTTATAATGGTTAAATAATTGTTGTTAAATTATACAAGAGTCATATACATTAATATGATATCATATATGATCTTTTAATATTGATTGGTTAATAATATCTTAGTATTATCATCGTTGCGGGTGTTAACTGACTCGTTTTATTTTATATATTTTGTTACATAAGCCGTGTTTGTTATGGATAGGTTGTATATTATTCATATCCATAATTATATCATGTTCTTAAACATTATTTTTAATCATCAAATGGGAATTATAATTACGTGGATACGATGGGAAATGAATCTCATCGCGTTCATGGAGACGGTAGTCCGTACGTACGCATGAGCGACAATATCATTATTTTTATATTAAAATAATATATAATTGGATGGTATATCATATATAAATAACCATTATCATGTTATATTTTTTATTTACATCAATTAAATATCATTATCATACCCATCAAAATGATAATGTTTTTGAATAACAATTACACCACGACGTGGAGATGGTAAGCCGTACGTACGCACGTATGGTGACATGTAATTTAAAGGATTGATAGAATAATGAATATGGTTGTATCATATTTATAATAACATCACAGTATATAGAATATATTGGAGTAATTATTGTAGAAATGAAATAACAAATAAAGAAGAAGTTGAAGAAGAAAGGAACTTGAAAAAGGGTGGTGAAAACATTACCTCTTCTTCGTGTTCTTCCTTTTGATTTGATCAAAAGGGCTCCTCAGGTTGGCTTTATGATCAAAATAATTCCTATAGGTTTAAGTGAGGGATGTTTAGAGAGTATTTGGGAAGTTGTTGGCCAAACAAAATGGCTTTTAAGGTGTGAAGAATTGGTTAGAAGTTGTGTCCTTTTATAAGGGGGGGGGGGAGGGGCTCTTTAGGAAAAACATAAAGTATTAATTTATGATAAATTAATATTCTGTTTATAATGGATAAAATTTGTATTATTCAAAGTATAAGGTGGTTATGGGTAGAAATACATTCAACCAATAGATTTTAGATAGGTTTGGGTAATTATATTAACCTTATCTTTTAGTTTTAACTCTTAGTTAATTAGATTGACATTTACCATGTCACTTTGTATTTTTATATTATATAGTTAATAAACTTACTATATAAATCCAAGAGACCCCCAAGTGGTCCATTAATGATACAACTATCATGATATAAATCCTTTGTCCAAACCTTAGATTTTTAATAATAGAATATCAATTAATAATGTAATACTAGGTTTAAAAAATCATTTATGTCAATTTTATAATATTTAATAATCTATTTTTTTTAAGTCATAAAAAATTTATTAATTCTAACCAAATTCATTTAAGAAATACTGGCATGTCATATTAACTAATAAAATTCTTAGATGGCATCAAAACTTTCAAATTATATTTATTTTAACTTTTATAATACCAATTATTTAATTCTTTCATTAATAAGGAAAATACTGCATCATTATTGTATAATAAATAAATTAAATTATTAAATGTATAAAAATTATAAATAAAATACCATTATGTAGGAAATATTTTTATCTTTCTAATGAATATTTATAGTTGAAAAAATACCATATATAACCCTATGTTAAAAAAATTCTAAAAGATATATGCTTATGTCATTTTTGTATTTACTTTAACTTAATTAATATAAAGTGTCCTTATCTCCTACAAGTGGCTCAATGGGGTCCCATATTCGACCCAAATATGTTAATGGTAGGAAATGTACCAAAAAATATTGTTAGGACACGTTTTAGGGTAAATTAATATTATTATAATATTATTTTTTACCCTTATTTACCGGATTTACCCTTTAACCATGGTAAATAAAATATTTACCGAAGTAATTATTCAAAATGCCTAAAAATAAAAGTTAAATATTTATAAAATATGGACCTCATGATTCCATATATGGAATCCATATTTCTAAATTCAAAACACAGAAGTGGCATAAATTAGTTTAAAATTAATTCCTGTTTTTAAAACAAAAACCATGATTTTAAGAGATAATAACTATCAAAAGATTGACAGTTGTTTATGTCCGGTTTAAATGTGAAATTTTGTCCAACTAACAACATTGTATAATAGTTAAAAATATATTCTAAATATAATTTAGAACCTATCAAATTCATAATTTATGACTATTAATTATTTTGATTTAAAAAGTTGTTTTTAATTAAAATTTTGTAATTTTAACTGTTCATCAAAAAGGAAACTGGATACTATATCCTAGGCTGATTGTTGAAAACCTTATGATGCTGGAGGATTGGGTATTAAAGATCTGGTTCTCTTTAATGATTCTTTTCAAGCCTCTTTCATTTGGAAATTGTTTAATAGAAATTCTGAGTGATTGACCTTTCTTCAGAGTAAATTCTTGAATAGACTAAAGAGGGGGTCTTTCAATTATATGGAATAATCTATTTGGCCTTCCTTCAAGTATATCTTTACTTCAATTGATTATCATTCTAGATGGCTTGTTTCAAAGGAATCATCCTTGAGTTTTTGGAAAAGCAACTGGATTGAAAACCCCCTTCTTGATCTTGTAATGGATGAATGAGATATTGATCTTGAATTCACTATGAAGGATCAATTGGAGAACATGGATGGTCTTCCAAATCACATTGTGAACATTTTTAGAAATCACTATTTCTTTGACAAGAAATACTTTTGGGCTTGGGAACCTGCAGTTAATGGTATTCTCTCCTCCAAGCTCTATTATTATTTTTCTCTAAAATCTAATTTACCCAATCACTGGATGGGGAAATTGCATAAAAACTTCATTAGAAAATCTCGTTCCAATTTAGTTTGGAGAATTTCTCATGGAAAAATACCTACTTATTGTTACCTTTAGCATTGTGGTATCTTTTTATGCTCCTCTTGTGTGCTTTTTCATCAGCACAGGGAGGATGCAGATCATCTTTTTCTTTGTTGTGTTACTGTTGCTTCAATGAGGAAGGCTCTTGAAAGCATCTTTGAAGTCTCACTTCTTCTGATGGAATCTATCACTGGTTTCATTCAGAGATGGAAATACATTCCTCTTTCTTCACAGTTATTGGACTTATTTCAGGTTGCTACCTCTGAGTTACATGATTATATATAGTCTTCTCGAAATAATAAAATTCATGGAAAGCATCATTTTTCAATTACTTCTGCTATTTCGAACATCCTTGCTGCAACACGCATGGAAATCCTCCCTAAAAAACATTTATGTGCCAATTATTTGCATGATTTCTCTGTGCTTGCTCGTATTGGTGTTAAAGGTAATTTCATGCCCTCTTGTAATACTTTTGAAGTTATTTGGAAACCACCAATGTTTGGTTGGTTGAAAATTAACTTCGATGGAGCATCGAAAGGAAATACATGGCCTTCTGGATATGGATCAATTTCTAGGGATCATATGGGTCAGGTAATTGGTTGATTTCATGGCTCCTGTGGGTTTGCTTCCTCATTGGAAGCTAAGATGATGGGTATTATTGTTGCGGTGGAGTAGGCTAAAAATCATTGTTGGAATAATCATTGGTTTGAAAGTGACTCGATTGGTATTGTGTCTGAAATTAGGGAATGCTCTTATCACTTATCATTGAAATTCCATAATTGTTGGATAAATCTCTTGGACTCCCTTCGGAATTTGAATCACATTATTACTCATGTCAATTAAGAGGCGAATTCTATTGAAGATGGTTTGGCTAACAAAGGAATTGAAGATGTTGATTTCACATGGTATAACAATCTCCCTACTGCTTTTTTAACCCTTTTGAAAATGGATTTGAACAAAACTCATGTGTTTAGAATTATGTAAGTTGGACTTTATTATCTTAATTTAGGGGCCTTGCTTTTCTGGGTAAGGCCTCAGATTCTTCTAAAAAAACTGTTCATCAAAATATAAAAGTTATCTGAAAAGTACCAAAATTTTACCCTAGGCTAATTTAGATATTCTGAATCCAAAAATGAAGTCCATTTTGAGTGATAAAATTTATAAAATTTCAAAAAGTGTGTATTACTATTCATAACAACTACTTTGATTGGTCACGGTGTGTTTGAATCTCGAAGTTGCATACAATAAAAGCTATTGCATTATTCAAAGGTAAATGTACCGTGGAAGCTTCGGGTGTTACATTCTCCCCTCCTTCAATAAATTTCGTCCTCGCAATTTGAAATTGTTCTTCGAAAATAAAAGGGTGAAAATAGAAAATATCTTTGTGGGAAAACCCACATCGGAAATTTGGTTAATAAAATATAGTCTTAATAAGAGGAAAAGAGAAATGAAAGGGTCACCACAAAATTATGATCTCGATTTGGAGAAAATTAGAGGCAATTAGAGAAACATAATTGGAGGAAAAATGTAAATATTTATAGGGAGTGATTGAGGTCATCAGTCACAAACAATTGTAGAATTGAGGGCCTCAAAGACATCAATCTATGATGATTTAAATTATCATTGGTTCAACAATACATAAGGTTTTAGGATAAAACATTTTTTGTTTTAAGATCCCTTACCTAATATTTATAAATTAGTTTCTTCATAGAATAAGATAAATATATATACATATATATATATATACTTGAAAAGTAGAGTTTCATCCTTCAACTAATTTCTACCACAAACTTATATTTCACTCTAAAAGATAATAAAACTCAAAAATATTATATTTATTCTAATCGTATAAGGATACAAACATTAAAATATACCATTAAAATGAATAAAAATACTTTATAATGACCAGGGACTTCCTGCAGGCTAGTGGTAGGTAATAAAGGCATGTCGCACTATGGTTGTAGGTTCGATTCCTGCAGCTTTGTCCAACGCGACGGGTTATCACCCGACCTGCAGGTTGTCCTTTTCGTAAAACTATAGTATCATAATATTCCAAAAATTGATCATATGAATTGTTTTAACCTTAAAAAATACTGTCCAATTTTCAACTTAATCCAATCCAAACATTATATTTATCCAAAGTACCTCTATCCAGACTCTGTAAAAGGAATCTAAATTCCAAAATCAATTGTGACATCAGATTCCCCAGACAAAGTAAAGATTATCTTATTGTCACATACTGAAAATATGATTACCTTATTCATATTAAAACCTTAATGAAAACAACAAGTACTGTAATACAATCCTTATATATATATCAAATTATTCTTATAACCAGAATATAATCTGTGATACCAAAAACACAAATACATTAATTATTCCACTTCAACTGTAGTAACAACATAAGATTGTCCTTGAAACCTTGGCCTTTTCTGAGGTAAGTTACCTTGGCGCTTAGGGAATTCATTCACATAATGCCCCATTTCTCTACAATTATATCATTCAACATTGACAGCATCTTTCTTTCCCTTGCAATCACGAGCCTGGTGACCTTATTATCCACATTTGTAACAAACTCCCATTAATTTTAGGAAAGTACCAGGGTGTTTCTTCCCACAATTATTACATAATGGAAATTCCTTCTTTCCCTTTTTCCATTTATCTGTCTCTTTTTACATTGTTCTCTTCTTCTCTTGATTTACTTTATTGTCATAAGATTTAGAGAATTATTTTTCTGTTTTTATAGCACATGAGACAATATCCTCATATGATGAGAAGTATTATAAAACTAATTCTCAATGGACAAATGGTTTTAACCTAAAAAAGAAATGATCAATCTTACTCCTAGGGTTACGTATATAATCTGATGCATGACTCACTAACCTTGTAATATTAGCTTCATACGTTGCAACATTATTATCCTCCTTTTTCCACTGACTGAGAAATTGACTTTCTATATCTGCTCGATGGTCATTAGGAAAGTATTTTTCTTAGAAAATATCATTAAACTCCCTCTATTCCATACTTGATACTTATTCATCGTCCTTTGTGTTTTGAATTAATGACCACCATTGATCAGCATCTCCAGTGAGGTGGTAAACTTCCCTGATAACCTTTTCCCTTTCACTACTCCCCAAAGAAAGAAATATTTTCTCTAGGGAAATTATCCCTTTCTCAGCTACTAGTGGATTTGTACCCCCATTGAATGTTGGTGGTTGTTTCCTCAAGAATCTATCTAACATTTATCCTCCACGCTGCGGATCGGGGTGCTTCATACGGGTAAGGTTATTATTCATAACCAGAGTGAGTTGTCCCAGTATGGTGATTAGTTAATTAGCACCAGTTTCATCACCAACACCACTATAATTATCTCGAGAAGGAGGGAAATCCCCAAATGGAGTAAGTGTATTGATACAGCTTCCATTTCTTCCACTAGGTTCTATTTCTAAATAATGGCAGCCACTAGATTAGTTTATGAATCACAATAAATAATTCCAAAATTTGAAAATACATAATGTAAATTGAATGGTTTATGGATATAATCTGTAATCATAAAGATGTTTTCATTGAGAAATTATATACTCATAAACCCTTCTGAATGATTCATAAAGAAAATGATAATTTTCCTAAGCATATCCCCCGAGAGTGTCTTAACCAAGAGTGGTGCAAGGCCTATTTTCGTGCACCAGTTCCCGTTCTACTCTAACTTAAAGCATTGTTTTTGGGTTTTACCAATAGGTACATCTGTGGCAGAGTTGCCTCTACCTGCTCATATTGAGACAAGGATTTATTTTTCAAAAAACTCACATAATCTCTACAATACCAAAATTCTTCAAAGTTATTCTACAGTAATCCTCAAAGTAATTCTTAGGTCTATGTTCTATAATCAGAGTTTATATAAATCTAGATTCCAAGGTTTGTACTAAACTTAATCTGATAACAACTGTAATGCCCTGACCCCAGTTACCAATAGTCAGTGCATTATTACATAACATTGGCATGATCACAAAATATAAAGTCTCTAAAGACTGATTAGTTTAGTAGCCTTGGAAACACTAGATACATTCATAAAGTTTATATTACATTATAAAATGAAAACTACAACAACATAGTATCCATATTCCACACTCATATCCCATCATACTATCCCTGATGGTCATTCATAAAATAATTCTTCACATACTGGGAAGAAAAAAACATATAAAGGGGTGTGATCAGATTCCTAATAAGGATAACAATATAGGGAAAACATTCATAAAGAATCATAAACATTTAAGGCAATTTATAACTAAAACAAAAGCCTTTTAAACTTTAACTTCAGCATAATAAGGCAGAAATAAAATGAAATAATGTCATTTACTTATTCACATGGATATTCTACTAATAGAATAATCACATGCAATATCAATAACCACTTTCACGATGATGGAATGCATAATTCCAGACTATCATAACCACGTAGCCAAGGCCTTGTGCCAATACTACAAATAATATTTTTTCAAGGCCTCATGTCGAGACACTAGTTTGTCTCATGAGACCTACCAATGCATCGAGGAACTATAGCGGGCTCCACCCGTCACTTATAAAGTCAAATGCATTCCTCATATGAACATGTTTAAACATAACATAAACATTCATATTAAAACTATCATACAAACTGTCAATACTTTCTCTATAAACCATGAATGGTATAGAAATAACACATCCAAAATCAAACAGATCACAAAACATTCAATACAATATGGAAGTTTTGTATCATAGTAAATCAACTTCAAATAATCTTAAAATCCATCAAAGGATTTTGACATAGATAAAATCAAAACTATTTGAGAGAAATATCTCTTTTTTCAAATCATTTAAAAGGCATATATTTATAAAGGAAGGAATTTAAAAGTGACTTTTGAATCAAAGTTTCTCATACCACTTTGAAACTTTTGAAAATAAATATCATTTAAAAACATTCATGTCCATATAAATAAATCCTTAAAATCATTTTGAAAACATGTACATTAATTAAAAATAATTAGAAAGATAAATCTTTAAAACATTTAAAATTTTGATCTTGATAAAGGAAACCTTTCACAAATTCTTAAAATATTAATTTTTAAATCATTTAAAGGTTACAAAATTATAAAATAAAACATTTACTTTAAAAATATTCTTATAATATTTTAAGGTAAGCTTCGACGATTTTATAATGGCGGAAAATAGCCACACCCGCCGTATAAGTTAAAAAAAACATTCTTACCTTAATTCTGTCGAAAAAGTTAAAAGGGACCTTGTTTGGTAAACAAAGAAAAGATTCTGTTATGAGCTCCTTATAAAAATTAATAAAAGGGTATAAATGACATTAACCTATATTCTATAAAATAGTATGAATGTTTTGAAAAACATTTTAGGAAACATGGATGTGGATGATAAAGAGGTCACAGTAGATAATTACGTATAAACAACCTCGGATAATGAAAAGAATGTGAAATAATCCCTTACCTTGTACTTTTCATTGGTTGATGGTATGTTAACATAATGTATAATGGTGAAATAATTTTTATTAAATTATAAAATAATCATATACATTAATATGATATCATATATGATCTTTTAACATTGATCTGTTAATAATATCTTAGTACTATCATTGTTTCGGGTGTTAACTTACTCATTTTATTTTATATATTTTGTTACATATTCCATGTTTATTAAGGAAAGGTTGTATCGTATTAATATCCATAATGATATCAAGTCCTTAAAAATTATTTTTAATCATCAAATGAGAATTATAATTACATGGATACGATGGGGAATGAATCTCATCGCGTTCGTGGAGACGGTAATTCGTATGTACGCACAAGCGACAATATCATTCTTATGATATTAAAATAATATATAATTGGATGGTATATCATCTATAAAGAATAATTATCATGTTATATTTATTATTTAAATCAATTATATATCATTATCATACCCATCCAAATAATAATGTTTTTGAATAACAATTACACCACGACATGGAGACGGTAAGCCGTACGTGTCCACGTATGGTGACATGTCATTAAAAGGATGGATAGAATACTGAATATGGTTGTACAATATTTATAATAACATCACATTATATATAATATACTAGAGTTATTATTTTAGAAAGTTAATAACAAATAAAGAAGAAGTTGAAGAAGAAAGGAACTTGAAAAGGGTGGTGAAAACATTACCTCTTCTTCGGGTTCTTCCTTTTGATTTGATCAAAATGGCTCCATAGGTTGGCTTTATGATCAAAATAATGCCTCTAAGTTGAATTTACGGAAGTTGAGAGAGTATATGGGAAGGGTTTGGCCGAACCAAAAGGCTTTGAAGGTGTGAATAATTGGTTAGAAGTTGTGTCCTTTTATAAGGGGGAGGAGGGGCTCTTTAGGAAAAAATTAAAGTATTAATTTATAATAAATTAATATTTTGTTTATAATGGATTAAAAGTGGATTATGAAACGTATAAGGTGGTCATGGGTCGAAATAAGTTTAGAAAATATATTTTAGATAGTTTTGGGTCATTATATTAACCTTATCATTTAATTTTTTCTCTTATTTAATTTTATTGACATTTACCATGTCACTTTGTATTTTTATATTATATAGTTAATAAAATTAATATATAAATCCAAGAGACCCCCAAGTGGTACATTAATGATAAACCTGTAATTATATAAGTTCTCTGGATGAACCTTAGATTTTTAAAAATAAAATATCATCTAATAATATAATACTTGTTTTAAAAACTCATTTATGTCAATTTTGACAATATTTAATAATTGATTTTTTTTAAAGTCCTAAAAACTTTATTAATTATAAAAAATTCATTTAATAAATAATAACATGTCATATTAACCAATAAAAGTTTTTTATGGCATAAAAACTTTCAAATTATATTTATTTTAACTTTTATAATACCAATTATTTGATTCTTTCATTAATAAGGAAAATACTGCATCATTATTGTGTCATAATTAAATTTAATTATTAATGTCTAAAAATTATAAATAAAATACCATTAAGTAGGAAATATTTTTATATTTCTAATGAATATTTATAGTTGAAAATATAACATATATAACTCTATGTAAAAATTCGTTTTCTAAAAGATATATGCTTATGTCATTTTTGTATTTACTTTAAATTAATTAATATAAAGTGTCCTTATCACCTACAAGTGGATCCATGGGGTTCCAAAATCAAACAAAAGATGTATATGGTCGTAAATTTATCAACCAATAGGGTTAAGACACGTTTTATGGTAAATTAATATTAATATTATTTTATTTTTTACCCTTATTTACCGGATTTACCCTTTAGCCATGGTAAATAAAATATTTATCGAAATAATTATTCAAAATCTATACAAATAAAAGTCACATATTTACACAATTTAGACCTCCAGATTCAAAATATGGAATCCATATTTTTAAATTAAAAACACATAAGTGGAAGAAATTAATTTTAAATTAATTCTCGTTGTTAAAACAAAAAGCGTGTTTTTAAGAGATAATAACTATCAAAAGATTGACAGTTTTTTATGTCTGATTTAAATGGGATATTATGTCCAATGAAAAAAACTGTAATAAATGGTAAAAATATATTCTAAATATACTTTAAAACCAATCAAATTCATAATTTATCACTATTAATTATTTTGAATATAAAAGTTGTTTTTAATTAAAATTTAGTAATTTTTATTATTCATCAAAATATAAAAGTTATCCGAAAAGTACCCAAATTTTACTCTAGGATAATTTTGATATTTCAAATCCAAAAATGAAGTCAATTTTGAGAGATAAAATTTATAAAATTTCAAAAAGTGGGTATTACTATTCATAACAACTTCTTTGATTGGTCGAGGTGTTTTAGAATCTCAAAGTTGTGTACAATGCAAGCTATTACATTATTCAAAGGGAAATATACCATGGAGGACTGGGGTGTTACACTAATATTAAAATCTCATAGTCTTTATATCTACTATGTGTATGTGATTATATAATTTTAGAGGTTCATTTAGAAATTTTAATTCCTAAATTTAATTAATTAATGCGGTCAACTAATTAAGTAAGGAATTTGGGATTTAATTGAATAATGGAATATTGGAATTGTTATAGATAATTAAGGAATTAATTAATGGAGTATTGAATTATTAATTGGGATAATTAATTCATGACTAAATTACCCAGGTATTGAATTGTGGAATTTGGTATAATTAATTTGGAGTTAATTATAACAACATTCTTTTTAAATTGGGCTAATTAATTGTTGAATGAATTATCCAGGTGTTGAATTGTGGAATTGGGTATAATTAATTTTGAGCTAATTATATGAATGTTTTATTGAGAATTAATAATAATTATTTATAGTAATTTTGAGATTATTGAGCTGTAATAATAAATTGATGAAATAATTTTGGGAACTTTCATGATTATGGATTTGATTTTTTTTAATTTCTTTATTAATCAATGAAAGTAATGTGATTAATTAATTAGTTGATTAATTAATAGAATTATGGAAGATTAATTAATTAGTAAATTAATTAATGGTATTTCTATGATAAAATAATTGTTAAATTAGTAATTTTATTAATTTAGTTAATTAATTGTTAAATTTGTTAATGGAATTGATGTGACCAATTAATTGAGGAATTAATTAAAGTGATTAGAATTTTTAATTAATTGTTTAACTAATTAAAATAGTTTATATGATTTTTTTAAATTAATTAATGTGATATTTGATACATGTGATATATGTAATATATGTGATACTTGTGATACATGTGACACATGTGATATATGTGATTGATTTGGAAAATATGATCTGATACATGATATCCTAGGGCCCAAGGCATGTATAAAAATTGAATGGGAGTAAGATTGATACTCCAAATATCCATGATGAGTGAGATAAGGACGAATTCTCCAAATACTCATTGGGGGATAAACATGATGATCAACACCCAAAATAGTGGTGTTGGATTGTAATTCCAATTTTCATTATCATTAATTGAATAGAAATGGATAATAAAATAAAACTTGTTAAATGAATCCGTAATTGAAAATTTGAAATGGATGTGACTCTGTAATGGGATGAATAACTTATTGAGGTTCTAGTGTCCTTGGAATCTTTGGGTTAATGTGGTTAAATAAAAGATAACTAAATAAAAGTTACTTTTATTTTATTCCTTATTCAACTACATACACTATTTGACTAGATATTGTTTTAGATGTCATTGGTGGTCGCCTACTGAGTTATAATCACACCCTACTTGGGATGTTTGATTAGTACCCAAATATATTTCATGTTTGTAGGACATGATAAGGGAAAAGGCCCTATGTTTGATGGATGATGTGGGGATAGGGCACAAATGAGGTAAATGGACGTCATTTCGGACCCACTGGGTAGTTTTCTATGTATTTAATTTTTTGTTTTCATTTTGAAACATGGTACATTCTTTAGCATGGCATATTTACTCACCATTTATAAAACATTATTTCTAGTTTTGGTCCATCTTGTCATAATTAGTACTATTGTGGTTATGATTATATGTTATTCAGTTATTTTTTTATTATTTACCAATGGTGTATTACTCTAATAAAATAGTGTATATTCTCCCCATGATCGATAATAAACCCTCAGAACTAGTTAGAAACTACATGTTCACCCCCACTTACTTAATAATGTTCTTCAAGAAATCCCCCATATTTCTTGGTATTATATTTTCAATGGTGGAGAAGAAGTTATACATTATTAGAAGAAGTACAACTATTTCTTTTTTGAACATGAATCTAGAATTATCCTAAAAATTAGGCGTAAAATATTTACTCGGTTTTTATCAATACCATTTATAAAAAAAAATTACCAAGGGATAAAATTCCATTAAAAATAATGATTAAATTGGTAGTGTCGTGTTAGGACTTTCTCTGTGAGAAATAATTTGGTAAGATAAATGTTTTAAAAAATTTATGATTTTGTTATAAATGTCATAAAAAAATTCTAGGGGGATCTTGAAGATCCTTTGAGTTGTTTTCGTAATGTGGATTTTTATTTTTATCAATATCTAGTTTGTGAATGATTTTATATTTCATGTTAAAATGATTTTTTACAGTAGGTTATGGAGATTTATTTATTATTTATAGTTGTTTAACAATGTTTCCTTTTGAATTAATGTGATTCTATATTGATATTAAAAGTACAAACCATCATGATTCTATTCAAGGTTCCAACCATGTTTGTATGAAGGTGTTGAAGCTCTAAAAATAGGATTTCATTAGAGTTGATGTCTTTGGATAGATGGCATGTACACAGTTCATATTAAAATGTTATATTTACAAGATACACATAGTTTGAGGTTGTTTGGATTTTCTACATTATGAAGGTTACTGGAGTGAATCCATTGGAAAAAAGATGATCATATAGACTCATTGTAACTCCAAAAGAAGATTAATTCTATGAACCTTACCTGAAGGATAAGAAAATAGTTACATAGAATGGAGATGAATGAAGTCTACCAGTCAAAGTCAATATTTATGGAACTTTTTAGACCATGTATAAAAAACCAAGATGATTGTAAGAATGTGATCATATAATAAAATTTGAGGAGTTGGAAAAGATAGAGAGATCCATTTCTATCTGATGAACTGCAAAAGATAGAATAAACCAGATTTTGAGTGATTAATAGATAAATGACCATCATATAGAGAAATAATATGTCATTAGTAGAATGTGCCTATAAGGATGTACCCGACTGATTTTGGTGAACTAGGCCTTGTATGAAGTTTGAGAGGATGAAGGATGGATATAAAGACACAAACAAACTCCTCAAAAAAATCATAATGGTCAATCATTTACGTATTCCATCAAATAGAGGGTGCATATGAAGAGAATTTGATGGGGAAAGCCTATGTGTAAAAAATAGATCCACCAGATGATTTAGATTGTACATATAAGATTAAAATATAAAATTATCAAATAAAAGAGTGCCTATGACAGAATTAGATAAAAAATATCTAGATATATCCATGAAAAAAATTATATTAATTTTATAAAGTCACTTTATATGATGTTGTTGAGTTGTGATGGAACCAAGGCTATTCTTTGATGGAAAAAGAGTATAGTTTGTGATTTTTTTTCAATCCACATTAGGTTGATCAAGGATTTCTCAAGGACTGTGGTCTTCATATTGAGGCTGAAAGCAATATATAAGGTGGCACATTATTCTAGTGTATGGTAAATTTTTGGGACTCAAAACCGGGAGGTTGTTTTCTTTTCTAGTAAAAGGAAGTGTTTCAGCCAAGAAATAAATGACTCTGAATCATGTTTCTGGTATAGTTCAAAGAACATGAATTTTGGTATGTAGAATAGAAAATTTCAAACCACAATGAAATAATTGTATGTGGACTGTATTGGAGGAACAATTCGCCGAGTGAAGGAGGTTTTTAGTGAATAATTTCATTTCATCGGAAGGGAAATTGTATGTGGAAGGTGAGACAGTTCATAGGATGGAGTTTTGTTCACAAAAAAATGAGGTGGTAAATATCGCTACCATATAGAGAGAATGGTGGTATACAGACCACATAGGGAATATGGTTCGTGAGAGATACATGGTATGTGGTGAAGGTGGTGTTGTAAAGAAGATTTGGTAAATATCGGTTCAGTATATTTTTTGAATCTATTTTCCTTTATAAGGGGTAATAATACATTCATTATAATGAGTGACTGAGATTAATAAAATCTTGGAGGAATTAGGTGAATACTAGAATGGTTAATGGGAAAAAATTTCACATGGGATAAGACGTTCACAAGTAAGATTTCATGAGAGGAGAATTGGTCTGTGGAAGAGAATAGTTCACGGAATAAGTCCATTAAAGGAGGTGGTATGCAGAGAAATGTTTGTATACAGAGAAAGAACTCGGTCCATGTTTCTCTTATAGTATGGGGAGTAAGTGAGGTGGTACATGGAGCAAGGCGGTACACAAATGAAGTTATTACATGAGATTAAAATAAAAGTATGTTTGCAAAAGAGGTTTGTGAAGGTAGTACGTGACCACATATTGTAGAGTCGGTACATAGAGGTGGTATGCGGGACACTCTAGTATGCAAAGGATGAAGGCCAGATCACTGAGGAAATGTTCTGGAATGAATAGTACATAGAAAATTATATTTTATCTACATAGGAATACATAACTTCAATACAGTTTCTATCTACAATTTAGGATGCATTATTTAATTCCGACCCATTAAAGTAACTTAAAGTTGATAAAATATGTTTATATTTTTCCCAACATAGTGAGAAAGGGGGAGTCAATAAAAGTGATCTGAGGGACACAGTGTGCTTTCCTTGAAACCATGTAAGGTTAGTTCACCTAGTATAGAGTGATTATGCTAATCTTTTATACTCCAAAAATAGGGAGGATTTGTGGAATTGGTATGACCAAAAACCGGTCAGCATATTATCCTTGTATACAGTCCTTAGTGGTGAACCAAGTAAAATTATTTTTCTTCACTTTGTATGTGATTTTTTTTCTTTATTTTATCATCAGATAGGTTTAATAGGTTCCTACCAATGCGATAACATGATCAATCAGCTTAAAAACAAAATAAGATTCCTTGATTCACCCTCCCCCTCTCAGGGTGTTCAGGGGTCCTTCAAGTGGTATTAAAGGATAAAGGTTGATGGTGTTAAATATTGCATTCAATTTTACAATGGAGGGTATAGTAAATGTTAGGTAATTGCCCCTATTTTATGGAATTAACTTTTAGATCTGGAAGAATAGGATTAGATCTCATATAAGATTTATTGGAATGGATTTCATGTTTTGAAATACAGAAGGAAAACAGGTCACTAATCCAAATATGATATCTGTGACTGATCGAGATAAGAAAATGCTAGATGAAGAATCCAAATAATAGAATTCCCTCACAAAATCTCTTTCTAATAAGATATATATAAATGTGATGATTTGTACATCATAAATGATTATGTGGGGAAAACTGGACAACATTTATGAGGGATACAACAATGTGAAGGAGGTAAAACTCTATGTTTTTTACAATAGGTTCGATGATCTGAAAATTCATCTAGATGAAAATGCAGATTCATTTTTAATCAAATTACTGATGTTCTTAGATAAATACAAAGACTAGGTGAAGAAATAAAAGACATTGATCTTTTAAATAAAATCTTGAAAATACTTCCACTTCTTTACAATGAATATGTGTTAGCCCTTGAAGAATGGTATCTCTATAAAATTTATTTGGATGATATGATGATTAGTTTGGTGGATTATGAAATGAGAGTCAAAACTAAAGATGGAACGACTCATGTAAGAAAGGAAATGGAATTTAAAGCCATTAGAAAATGGAAATTTCATGATACAGCGTTGATGAAGATAAATAGGAAAAATAAATTCATTATATATTTTATAAGAAATTAAAAATAGAATAGGGAAATTAGAAGTTAAGCTATCAATGACATTTTCTTATTGTAGAAGAGTATGGAACATTGCCTCTCAGTACCCAAGAATGTTCGATGATGAAGAAAGGAAAAATGGAGACATTTAGAATACTTGGAAAATGATTTTAAAAACAAGATACTTAAAATAAGGTAAGGAATTAAAATGAAATATTTTTTCCTTTTAATAATAATTTGAAGATAATGAACACTTTGAGGAAGAAGAAGAAAAATATAATTCTGGATTACATTATTATATGATGGTTGTAATTTAGAAAATGAAACCCTCAAAAGAAAATGATGGAGATAATCATTTGACCACTAATGTTGATCCCAAATTGAAACATAAGGATGATTTAGGTAAGATTGAGAATCAATGTAAGAGATGAAATATGTGGATAAAAATTAAAGAAGAATTATCAAAATATTTTGATAATCTTGAAGATGAAATTGAATGATTGGAAAAAAATTTGAATGTACAACCATCAATCCTTGAGATCCCAAAAATGGTAGTGGAACTTAAACTCTGAATTTAAAACAAGGAAAGTTCATAAATTTCCTTACCTACATACTATAATATAATTACATGACAGTGGAATTTCTATTGGAATATTTTGTTACTCAGAGGAGTAAGCTTGAAAGTAAATCAATCTCAAAAGAAACAAAGATGAAAATACAATTTGGAAAATTCTCAGATGATAAGTTACTGGAGAGATATAGGTTTGGTTTTGATGGAGTGGAAAATGTTTTCAGTGACTAAATACCTATGTGCATGTGTAATAGTGTAATCAGTTGTGATGCTGAATCATCGAATGCTGAAAATAAAATTAATCAATATAAAGGCAAGCATAATGTTATAAAATTTGAAAATTTACCTAAAAAATGAATAAGAAACCCTAAATTCAAACTATAAGGAGAACTAGAAATTATTCTTCAGAACTATGAGATAATATGAAGTTAAAATACCATCCTAAAGAAATTGACATCAGAAGGAATATAATTAAAAAGACATTCCCACTTATGAAATATAAATCCTATGGTTATAGGGGCTATACCATGTCATACTCTAAAGAGGCATAGAGATACCTGAATAGGGAATATATAAGAATTCAACAAATGATATTTAATTCACAACCTAATTCTTAAAGAATAAACAATTTCTATTGATATTGTTTTCAATGTTCAATCTTTGGTCATAAAGCTGTTGATTGTAGGTAGATTAATGGAAGAAATAGTTCATATAGAACTCTAAGACAAGTCAATACTCACCAACATGAGGTGGTTTCTCTTACAAATTGGTTTTATACTATTGAATAAGGATATGGGTTTGAAAAATTTACTCACATGGAAGAGTGATTTGAAATTACATCTTTATCCTCACTCATTCTAATATTTTATTGAATGAAAAGAAGAAAATTAGTAAATACAACCTTGATGATGTATTTCTCAAAGCTACTAGAAACATTGACACTTGGATTCTTGATAGTGGATACGCATCCCATATGAAGAGAATTGAATAACTATTAAAGAATATCAATAAAAGGTGGATGGAATAGTGAGATTTAGTAATGATGATGCTTTTAAGATTAAAGGTAGTGGAATTACTGAACAAGCTGATGACGATATGAAGAAAAATGAAGTCCATTATGTGGAAGGGTTAAGTCACAAACTCATGATTATGATCTAACTCTGTGACTTAGGACTTATGGTGAAATTCAATCAAAAGGGGTTCACTACAAAAGGAAGAGAAGGGAAATATCTCATGAAGGGACATAGAACAAATGATAACTTATATTAGTTTGATAGTAAAGGGAACATTTGCTTCATAATGGTTGAAGAAGAAAACAAGTTGCGGAATTGATGGTTGGGTCACATCAATCAACAAGATATGGAAAACATATCTTAAAAAAAATTCCATGTTTATCCCAAATTTAAAGAATGAATGGGAGAAGAATTGTCATGATTGCATGTGAGGTACGTCGGTGTGTATTTCATATCTTCCAAAGAAGAAAATAGAATCAAATCATCTTGATCTCATTAATATAGATGTATGTGGTCCCATAAATGTTTTTAGAACATATGGAGAAATGAATTTTTTCCTTTTAATTTATTTTTATAGTAGAACGGATTATGTTATGGTTATACACATGAAATTATAAGTTCTTTATTGCATGAAATCTTATCACTGAATAGTTGAGAAAAATATTGGACAACAATCAAGGTTCTATTGTTTTACAATGTAGGGGAGTACACATCCCTTGAATTAGAAAATTACCCAAAGAAACTTGGAATACAACATCAAGTAGCTACTGTGACAACCCAACAACAATATGATGTTTTTGAATATCATAATCAACAGATGAATAGTATGGCTAGAACTACGATGATTGAGAGTCGTATCTCTCACCATTACTAGAAAGAGGTTGTTCAAGCTGCAATTATTTTCCAAATTTAATAGGGCATTAAATGGGGGAATCATAGACACCTTATGAGTTATGGCGTGGAAGTAATCGCTCATTGAAGTATTTTCATGTTTTTGGAAGTAAGCGTTATATTCAAAAAAATGAATGCAATCGAGTCAAGTATAGTGATGTTGTAGTAGAAGGAATATTCCTTGGATATTCCATGAATAGTAAAGCCTTGAAAAGTTTTAAAAAACATCTTGAAAATATTACAGAATGTAGTGATTTGAAGATAATTGAAGATGAAATAACCAATGCCTTATGAAAATAAATTACCGATGTGATAGAAGATGAGGAAGAAGGTGGTCATGGGACAGATATAAATAAAAAAGTAGGGGCAGGTGTTCAAAATAACAAATAATTACATCATTCTATTGACTCAGAAGAAGAATCAGAAGAGGAAATCATGGGTGACGAAAATTCTTCTGAACCTCCCAAGAGAAACCGATGATAATAAATTGATCAGTCCAACAATATTAGAGATTAGATATCTCTCACATATAAAAGGATAATAAGGAATAATACACAATATGCATTCATATCAGTTGTAGAACAGTCCTCATTTGAAGAAGATGCAAAGGATAAAGGTAGTCCAGGCCTCAAAAGAGAGGCTTCATGAGCCCCAATTGTAGTACTCAGAACATGGAGATAAGTGTTCAATGTCTTGTTAATATATGAGATGATTTCATCAACATACTATATGGACATCTCAAAGTCATATTTGTTTTATAGAAACTTTTCCAGTGTGGGTTTGAATTTCTAGATATTATACACTTGATCCATGAAGGTTTGAGTGACTAGAGGTCTCTTCAAATTCTCTACAAGATACATGAAGTGATTAGTCAACTCATGATTAGAATAAATTCTCTTAAAGTTGAAGTCCACTATCATAGATATTTCTACTTGAGAATCATTGAAAATATTTGAATGGGACCTCACCAAATAATGATCATGGACACTATTCTTGATGACAACAGAGAGAATTTCTTTATCAACACCACACAACACTAACTGAATCTCTCCCCTGAAAACTGATCTGATCTAGTCATTATCTATAGGCTAATATGGTTTTCTAGAGGCAGATGAAGCTAATACAGCTTAATTGAGAGTCTTAAGATGATTTAAAAAAGTTTTTAAACAACCTCTATATTCATTGGTCAGCTTCTTGAGTTTGGAAACAAGCCCATGAATCACATTGTTGTGTTTTCCCAACCAATTGTTCATACACAGTAAGAAATATTGGTTGAATCATAGATACAACCTTCTATGGAATATTTTCAGTAGTATTCTCAATAAGATAATAAATACGATCTTGTGTATTTTTCAAGGCATTATACATATCATAAACCATTTAATTTATATATTTCACCTCATTAATAAATTTTTTGTTCTAAATCTGAACTTCAAAAATTTCATAAAGCATATTCAGTTAGATATTCAATATAATCTTCTCTAACAGCAGTGCATCATCCCTTTCACTGATATTTGTCATAGGTGTAGGGTGAAACTGTAACAACATCCCAAATCCAGATAATAATTTTTCTCCAAAAACATTCATATAACTATGACATACAAAATAAGAATATTCTATAGGAGGTTCAAAAATAGGAACTGTGAAAAGTTTATATTAATTAATAGGAGAGACTTATTTGGAAGATATTGTTTTCAACTAAAAAGTATCTAAATAATCTATACATTTTACTAAGGACTCTTAGGTATCATCCACATAGAAATTACTAGTAAAACTATACAAGGATTCCAAAGAACATGGATCAATAGGATTTTAATGTTGAACACTTTCTAAGTGGGGGTGATGCTCAGACTAAATAGGTGCCTCTCTTGCAGGACTGAGAGACTCAATCTCTTGACCCATTCCCATACTTTTATCTCTTTCAGGATCAGTCAAATCTTCTCTAGGTACCTGAAAGGCATGTTCCATCCTTTCCTCAGTAGATAATATTACTTTAGTTTCAACATGTTCTTTAGACTATTCCTCGAAAATAGCAACTTCTTCCACAACATCAGACTCTTCCTTTATAGGAGGTTCTTCCCCAACAAAAATGCTTCATTAAGAAGAATATTTATACTTTTCACTTTCATAAACATCATCTTTCGATATAGGTGATAACTCATGAGTTATTCCCAAAAAAACTTCACTAAAAATATCATTTATTTCCTGGTCTAAATAGTGCACACTCTCATCAGCTTATAATCTAGAATCAGCAAAACAAATTTGTCTTGAGGGATTTCCAATTGGATTAAATTTCTCATACAACATATCATTATCCTTAACCCATAATTTCTTCCATTTATTCTAGATTATTTTCATTCTCCTACAATTATCCTTAGAGATACAAGAATCATAATACTCACAGACTTCTTTATTAATTCCAGCCACACCTTTGTTTAGAAGAATAGAGGAAATGGACATTGATTAGAAAAAGGAGGTCTACATTAAAGATTTTTTGAAAATATCAGACATGTAAAGTATAATATATTTACACTAGTTTATTTTTTTCATTCTTCTGAAGGTGAATAAAAAATACATCCTGTTACTTGGGAGTGAAAAATCACCTTTCCTTGGGCTAATGAGATATTTAATAAACTTTAAAAACAACCATGAATCACTATCAAGCTCAATAGATATAGTCCTTCTTACATCAATATGATTTGTTATATAAAGAGAAAAATGATTCAGTGATATGTTTATAGCACTGTTGTTATAGAAATTTATAGATACATGCCTAAATTGATATCCATAGTTTAATAAAGAGTGTTTTATCCACAAAATATGATCTCAAAAACCATCACCAGCTATGTATTCAGCTTTTTCAGTAGATAATGAAACATAATTTTGATTTTTATTGCACCATGAAACTAGTGACTTTCCCAATAACTGACATGTTCTAGAGGTTCTTTTTTCTATCTAACTTACAACCACAAAAATAAGCACTTGAATATCAAACGAAATCGAATGATTTTCCTCTTGAATATAACAATCCAATGTTGGTAGTATGTTTGAGGTATTTGAAAATCCTTTTAACAACAATAATATGTGACTCTTTAGGATTTTCATGAAAATGAGGACAGATACACACAGTAAACATAATATCAGGATATTTGCAGTTAATTAGAGTAAACTCCCAATCATTCTCCTATATGTGGTTTGATCAATATATTTACCATTCTAATAAAGATCCAACTTATAGGTGGTACCCATTTAAGTATCAATACTTTTAGAACTATCTCAACAAAAATGTTTTAGAAGATAGTTAATATATTTTCATTTATTTAAAAAATACCTTCTTATTTTGAAAGATTTGAAATCCAAGAAATAATTTTAGTTCACCCATCAAACTCATTTCAAATACATTATTCATCATCCTTGAAAAATAAATACATAAATAATTTTTTGAAGATAAAAAAAATAATATCATCGACATAGATTTCAACAACTAAACATCTTTAGATATTATTTTTAAAAAGACTATATGATCATCTATACCTTTTGTAAAAACTTCGGAAATAATAAAAATACTTATTCTATAAATCCAAGATCTTGAATCTTGCTTTAAACCAGAGAAATAGTTTTTTTATTTTAAAAACATTATTTGGAAAATGAGGATTTTTAAAACCAGGAGGTTTCTCAAAAAATCATCCTTAACTATATACCAATTTAGGAATCCACTCTTGACATCCATTTGATATAGTATGAAATTTAGATGTGTTGTATATGCAAGAAGGATTTTAATGGCTTCAAATATAGAAATTGGTAAAAAGGTTTCCTCATAGTCAATCCCTTCTTCATGAATATATCCTTGTGAAACTAATATTTCATTATTTATTACTATGGTACCAGATTCATATTTCGTATTTCTAAACATCCATTTAGGGAATATGGTAAATATTTATATAGGCCAATCATCTTGTTTCCAGACATTATTTATTTCAAAATTATTTAATTCTTCTTGCATAGACATCACCCAAAATTCATAATTTATTTCCCCATTAAATTTATTAGGATCATGTTGTCACAAGAATTCTTGATGATCAACCTTATTTCTTAGAGAATATCTAGTCTCTATTCCATTGTCTAAATCTCCAACAACAAAATCTAAAGGATTGTTCTAAAGGGTTCTAACAGATTTATAAAAAGAAGGACTAGTAATCTTAGGTTATTCAACAGGTTCAGGTTCATCATAGATGGATTCTAAATAATTCCCAAAATAGTATGTTTTAACAAATTCTTTCATAAGACGGTCGGAATATATTGTTGTGATGTTCATATTTGACATATTATCCTCCTGATTTTCTAGGTAGGAATTAGGATCATGTGGATCTATTTCATCAAATTTGACATATACATGTTCTTATACACATTTGGTTCCCCTATAAAAGACTATATAGGCTTTACTATAAATTTAATAACATGGTAAAATTCCTTCATCACTTTTGGATGAAAATGTTTCTAGATTATCCTTCATGTTAAGAATATAAACTTTGCAACCAAAAACTTTGAAGTAGTTAACATTGGGTTTTTTATTGTTCCACAACTCATAGGTAGTTATTTCAAGGATAGGTATATTTAAGTCTCTATTAATAATATAGCATGTTGTACTTATAACTTCTTATGAAATGTAGATAGGTAGTTCATACTCATAATTCATGGTTCTATCCATTTTTGCATGGTTTTATTTCTTCTTTATACCACACCATTTTGTTGAGCTGTCCTAGGGGAAGAGAAGTTATGACTGTATCCATTTTGTGAGGAAAACAATTCAAACTCTTGGTTATAAAACTCACACCCATTTTCACTTCTTATGTATTTATTTTTTGGACCACAAGATTTTATACAGTCCTGTATACTAGGTGAACTGAGAGAAAGGTTTACTTTTTAAATCCATCAAAGAATAGTGCTTTAGAAATTAAAACTGAGTTAGAGTTACCAATCTTGCCAAGGCCAATTATTTTTCCATTATAATTGTCACCAAAGGTTAAATGTCCACCATAAATCTTTTTCATGTTCTTGGAGCATGACTAATCTTTTATCTTGTGTCTTGAGCATCCACTATATAGTACCATAGACTTCCATATTAGCTCTTCAAACAGATTTCCTACATAAGAATCAAACAAAAGTTGATTTTGGTACCCATGTTTTTTTGGGTCCAGAAACATTAGTAATAAGACCTTGTGGAACCCAAACTTTCTTCATGGGTTTCCCATAAGCAGCATATTAATTATTTGAAAATTAGATTTTTCAATATGAAAAAACATCAAATAGTAGAATATACATCATATATGGAACATGTATAAAATGTTCCAGAATTGGGAATAAAATTGGATTTTCTAGATTATGATACAAAATGAGTTTTTATCATATTCACCTTTCTTGATTAGTATCCTATTCCGGTTGTATACTTAAGACATACATGTTTACCAATTATTTGAGCTAAGGTATCATTACCATTAGTGAATCATCCAAGATCCTTTTTCAATTGCTTATTTGACAATTTAAGTTCATTGTTTTCCTTAATTAGTTGAGAATTTTTCTCTTTTTCTAAATAATGTTTAGTTTTTTCAATGTTATTCAAAGAATATTGTTTCTTTAAAGAGTTGTATATATCTTTTAGTTCATTATAGCTATCATCAAGGATTCTAAAACACTTAAAAATCTCATTGTTGGTTATATTTTCATAAACACTTTTAATTCCAGAATAATACGAATTTTGTACAAGAGACTCAAGGGTTACCTCAGATGTGTTTTTCATAAATCACATATTGGATTTTTCATCCTTTCCATCATGTGAAGAATGTGAGTCACTTGATCTGTCCTCAGAAGCAAACTATGTTGATTTCACTTACTTTTTATACTTTCTATCTTTGTTCATATATCTCTTATTATATGTTATCTTAGGTTAATAATCATTTCACTACAACAAACATGACATATTCAAACAGTTTAAGAACATTGGTAAAGACATAGAAACCATTTGTTTAAACTATACTGATGGTTGTTCAAACCATTGGTTAGTTAGCCATCAGTATAGACATATAACAATGGTTATTATATAACCATTGGTGTATAGATTTGGAATTTACATTATACCAACAGTTTCAACTAAGAATTTTTATAAATTTATACCAGTAGTTGAAAATCATTGAAAATTAATGAATTTAAGATCAATTCAAATGTCTCTTAAACCATTGGAATAATACTTTACCGACAATTTACATAAATACTATCGTAAAGACTGCTTACAAGTTCTATACCGATGGTTTATTAACTATTGTTTTATAGTTTTAACATTGATTTTATGTAAACCATTGGTATAAAGTCACTTTTCCCATATTTTACAACAGTTTACAAACATTAGTATAGACTTTTTTGTAATTTTAGCAGCTGGACGACCTTCCTCCCCCTCTGCAACACCTTGTGCAGCTTCAATTATAACCAAGTATATGTAGAAAAAAAAGAAAATTTTAGAATTTAATTGAACTCATAATTAAATTTAGAACTCAATTACCATATGAATTACAAAATTCAGAATTGAATTCTCAATTCTCCAAGCGGTGGCGTGTCCAGGGGTGGGGGTTGTTCAAGGGGTAGGGGTTGTCCAAGGGGGTGGTATTTCCATGGGGGTGGGGTTGTCCAGGGGTTGGGGGTATCCAGGGGCTGGGGCTGTCCAGGGGGGGTGTGGGGAAATCCACAGGGGTGGGGGTGTTCAAGGGGTGTGGGTGTTCAGGGGTGTTTTTCAAGGGATGGGGGTGTCTTTGGGGGTGGGGGTGGGCTGTCCAGGGGGTGGGGGTGTCTTGGGGGTGGGGTGGGGTGTCTAAGGGTGGTGTTTGGGGGGTGTCTTTGGGGTACGGGCAATCCATGGGGATATGATGTCCAGGGGGTTGTCCATAGGGGTTGGGGTGTCTCGGGGGAGGTGGTGTCCTGGTGGTGGGGGTTTCCATGAGGGTGGGGTGTCTAGGGGGTGGGGGTTATCCAAGGGGGTGGGGGTATCCAGGGAGCTATACAGTGGGGTGTCTAGAGGGTGAGGGTGTAAAGGGGTGGGGGGTTACCCAGGGGGTGGGGGTTGTCCAAGGGGGTGGGGTGTCTAGGGGATGGGTGTGTGTCATGGGGGTGGGGGTGTCAATGGGGTGGGGGTGTGTAGGGGGTGGGGTGTGTCCAAGGGGGTGGAAGTTTTATGGTGGGGGGGGGTTGTCCACGGAGGTGGGGTGTCCAGGGAGGGGTGTTGTCCAAGGGTGGGGGTGGTGATGGGGGGGGGGCTATCCTGAGGGGTGGAGGTGTCCATGGGTGGGGTGTCCAAGGGGGTGTGGGTGTCCTGGGGTGGTGTGGTGTCTAAGGTGTGGGGGTGTCTGGGGGGTGGGGGTTCCTAGGAGTGGGGGGGGGGGGTTTCTATGGGGGTGAGTGGTGTACAGGGGGTGGGGGTCTAGGGGGTGAGAGGTGTTTGGGGGGGCATGCAGGTGGTGGGGTCTTTAAGGGTGGTGGGTGTGCAGGGGGGGTGTGAGTGTCCAGGTGGTGGCGGTGTCTCAGGGGTGAGGGGGAGTCTCCAGGGGGTGTTTCCATGGGGGTGGGGGTGTCCAGGGGTGGGGGAGTCCAAGGTGGTGCTGGTGTCCAATAGGGGTGGGGGTGTCTAAGGGGTGGGGATTGTCCCGGGGGTTGGGGGTGTCCAAGTGGGTTGGGGGTGTCCAACGGGGGTGGGGGTGTTCCAGGCAGTGTGCAGGGGGTGGGGGAGGATGCTCTAGGGTGTGTGTCCATGGGGGTGGGGGTTTCTAGAGGTGGGGGTGTCCAGGGGTGGGGGTGTTCTAGGTGGTGGGGGTGTCCAGGGGGTTTTTAGAGTGTGGGGGGCTATCCAAGGGGGTGGGGGTGTCCAGGGGAGGGGTGATTCAGTAACACGTATATTCAGTCACAACAAATCATCAAGTAAAGTTTTAATATTTATAGTAAAAGAAATATAGATAACTTGACCTACCTATTCACACATATATTTAGGCACAACAAATCATCAATCATCAAATGTCAGTAATATCGTTAAAAAATGTAACAGATAAATCTATCCCTCATCACCATCACTATTATCAATGTCATCATTTGCTTCATCCTTGTCATCATTTTTGTCACAATCATCATCCCCAACCTACTAAATTCCCTCATACTCTCTCTCATACTCCTCCTTGGCCTCCACCTCAGTCTCCTCCATGCCCTCCCCCTCTGCCTCAAACTACTCCATTCCCTCCTCCTTCGCCTCCACCTCATCCTCGTCCTCCTTATTTTCCTCACCCTCCTCCTCACCATCATTATCATTATGAATGATATCATCGCATTGACCACTAGATCCACCACATGGTTCACCAAATATATAATTTTTTAATGACATATATTAATCAAAATCTATACCGACCTTTGGTGGAAGTGTTATATGTAAAACTTTTATCAGATTCATAAATGCAGTGTTTTCCCTGGAAAAATGTTCTTCTATCTCTATGGAAATTTTTTCATCTTGTTCTGCCTTTTACTTAACCTACTGGAACATGGGGGCACTACAACTCATAACTGAAGAATGTCAATACCTCATCAGGACTATACTCTTCCTAGGATGGCAACATACGCTGCTAGGATGTCAATCTCCTAACACCTGATTTAAGGGGGCATTGGGACCAAAATTGTCAGGTTCCTAGGAATCATGGGCCTCTAAAGCATCCTATTAAAAATATAAATAGATTAAAATGTTACAAAATAGATATTAATATTTGAAATCAAAAATTATAACTTATAATCTCCTGTTGATTTAGTTTGTTAACCGCACTTCCATCTTTTTTCATTATACTTGAGGAAAATAGATTTGCTCGTGGAACATATCCTTCAATATTCAATGTTTTACTCTATAATGATATTTAATGTAAGAAAACATAATAAAAAATAGGTTAACTATAAATAATTCCAAATTTAAAATTATAAGAAAACATTATCAATAAAATAAATTATGGAGGAAATAATAAAAAGTTCAAGTCGTAAAGAAAAATTATAAAAAACAATCATACCTGTTTGCTTTCCTGATCTAACACCATAGTATGTCCCAATGTGTGGGGGTATTTTTAGAATGAATGTTTTTTTATTTCTATGAGATGATTTCTAAAATAAATTCAATAATACAAAATATAGTGTTAATAAAAAACATGAAAAATTTCATTTAAATACTCCAAATGTAATTAATACATTAAACTGGATAGCCCTATAATGAGTAATCATCTTCTGAAACTATTTTATCATAAAATCATTCATGATAGGTATTGCCTCAAACTCTTTTACAACTCTAGAACACCATCCAATATACAACTCGTTCTTATATGATCTCCAAGTCTCACCTAAATCCTTTAAACATGCTGGTCTTGTACCCTCACCATCAGGGAGATTAAACAGAAGTTAAAACTAAAATATTAATTCATATAAACACAAAAATAATATATTTAATTAATTAAAATATATTTTTTTACCCATATCTATGCCCAAGAATTATCCTTGACATCATTTACAAATTTTTTCCATGAGAGAAGGCTGACAAGAATTATGTTGGAGTATTTGGAAAGCGTCTCGAAAAAAACTCTAACATTACTGCCCTATATTTTCAATCATTTGATTTTATTCACTATATTCCACCATCTAATACGTGCGGTGGTTCCACATTTCATGCATGCATGTACGCCACCACCCCTGACTCCTATCAGTAGATGTATCTGTTATACAAAAAATATATTTTATCAATACATGTTTTAAGGAAAATAAATAATGGTAATTTTTTTTAAGGGTTATATAAACATACCTATGAAAGTCGGATCAATGGGTGTCATGGGATCCATAGAAACCAAAGGAATGCCCTGTATAGGTGGAGCAGTTCCCATTGTATTCTCCACAAGGATAGACTATATCGGAGGAGGATTCAATGGAGATGGAATATAGAAGCTCAAATAGAATGAAATAGAAGTTAAAGAGATGGCATGGTTGAATTGAATAATGCTAGATGGGGAGTGGGAATCATCATTGGATATGGTAAAGATGGGTGATGAGGCATAGATATAAAGGATGGTGAAAAAATGTGAGTCCTAAATATCTAATGTGTCTATAACGACACACTAGGATTAGAATGTAGGATAAATATTATGTCGGTGGAATGGGAAATGTCTTATCAGGTACACCGACCAGATCGCCTAACACTTGTACCACGCCCCTCGTACCACCATCCAGAGTACACGGACCACTACTAAACTTCTCATCATGTAATTTTTTCATTAGAGGTGGATCCTAGAAGAACATTAAAAAAATTATTCACATGAAATTATATATTATTTAAATATATATATATTTTAAATAAAATACGCACTATACGCACTAGTGGTGGAACAACTATCTCAGCCATGCGACGATTGTTGTCCGTCATATTGTTTTCATCACCTATCTTCAATTGGTTGTGTTTTCTGCATTTGAAAACAAATATGGAAGTAATTGAAATAGGATCACAAATTTGTAACATAAAAAACAAAATATATGAAGTTGAATATGGGATTCAGGGATAAATTAACTATCAATTGTTTTAGGTGATCTTGAATGGATATATAAGGAATTCAATAAATCATACAATATGTAATAATGAAATTTAATTTTGATTTGGATGGTTATTTTCTATGTGTCGGCAGTCTATTAAAATCATGTAACATTGATTCTAAGGATTTCTTTCACTCAACAACCAAGAGAGAGAGCATATGGAATTATTCCTCCAGAAAATTCAGCAAGGTAAATATTATTATTGAGTAAACCCTTAGGATAGTTATAAATTCTGATATAAACATATGAACAAGGACAATATGTCTACCAGATTCATAAGGGGTAAAGAATTTGTCGAAATTAAAGAAAAATTGAATTTCATTAGCCCAATTAGATTATATATGTTTCTATACATGTTTTTCAGATGAATACAAAACATCATGTTCATTATCCTGTGAAATTTTAAATGGAGTTCTTTGAGTTATACTAATTTTACACATGGTAAATAAATAATTGAAATAGTAACAAAGTTAGAAATGTTGGTTTCATCAGTTTGAATACAGTTCAATTCAAAATTAGAAAATGAAATTCAAATAAAATTGCAACCTATAAACATTGAAAATTCACATCAAGGTCAAGTCCGATACAACATATTTGTAATCAATATTAAATCAGTTTAAATAGTACCAACCATAACAACCCCAGTTTAGCTAAACCAAAAGAATTGTGACCATGGATAAATGATTCTATAAATTTTCCACCAAAACGTCAGGTTCACAATACACTTTGCCAACTGAGCTATTGGAGTCATCCAATGTAATAACTAGATCTGTTCTAATGGAAATAGGGATGGTGTCAATTCTATCATCACCATCATCAGAAATATGTCTTGGAATTACTTCAACAGTGACACCAAATCTAGGACGAAGATTGTCTTTGACATTAAAAACTTGGTACGCCATTGATGCCAATACATATGGTTCATCGATAGTAAAAGTGTGAGTCATATCAATTAATTGAAATCCAAAATCATCAATAAATGTTCCATTCCATTTCATTGAATCAAAACATAGACATTTCATCATCGTGACTTGTCCATTAGAGTAATAATCTAGTATTATTATTTTTTCAAATAGTCCATAATATCCTACATTTTAAAATCACGTTGTACTATCTGATGCACTAGAAAAATAATCTATTATGTAAGTAACTATAACACCATCATGTTGTGTTTTCATGTTCGTTACTTGTTCAATGATAATAAATTTGTACCAATTTATAATAGTTGATTTATAGTCAGGAACCATAGTATTATAACTAAAATCCAAAGCACTTATTTCTTAAGAGACATAGTCAGCAAGAAAACTCAATACCTGAAATATAAATGACTATTAAAGTTAATTAAATATCTATTTAATTATTTTAAAATGTAATATTTTTTCTTCAATTTTAACCAAGAATAAAACTCATTTGTATGAAAAGTATCACTTCTTCTCAATGATAAAGAATGTTTCATTATATTTATCATTTCTTTATTTTCATGTAGATAAAAATAAGAATAGTTTAATAGATATGTAAGATATACATATTCAATTTACATACCTGATGTAGTCATTCAAAAAATCATATTTGAACTATGAAATGTGATGTGCCATCTCTCTCTCTTCAAGGCTTAATGTCGTCAATACATATGATCCAAGAATACCTATTGTCATAGGATGTGATGGAAAAATGGGTTCAATATTCTCACACTATTCTTATTTATTTCTCAATGGTCTATTCATTCTTGTAGTTAGATTAGACCAATATATAGAGAAAAATTCATATATTATTGATCCATGTAACCTTTCATGATAGAACCTTTAGGATGATACCTATTTTGGACATATGAATTTAATGTGTACATATTTCTTTCAGTTGGATACATCCAATGAAATGAAATAGGTCCTCTGATAAGTATTTCAATTTTAATATAGAAATGCATATGTAGTATTCTTGTGAAAAATGATAGAGGAAATATTTTCTCTTACTCACACAAAATTTATGGGGCATATACAAAATTTATTTGAAATAAAGACTTGGAAAAATTATTATCACAAAGATATCAAAACAAAATGAACAAAAAAAAGCCACCCTTACATTATTTCACAAAATATTACATATTTATATTGGAATCATCTCATGTATAAGGATGTAATATTCATGAGTCGTCAATGATTTTATCTTCAACTCTCTTCTATTGACCCATTTAAATTTGTTTCTTGAATAGAAATCAAGATTGTTAATAGTCTCTAGTACTTAATGAAATTTATTTTTCTCTCTATATGTCATCACATAAGAAGCACCTATAACTTTCCATTTATTTTCCATGATATGCACATGATACAATTATGGTTCGGTTCCCCCATCCACAAAGTCAGGCCGAGATCGTAAATCATCTTTTTTAATTCCCTTAACATTTAGAAAAATAGAAAGAAACATTTCACATATATTCTTTTCAATGATCATTACATCTAATAAATGACATAAAAAATTGGTTGACCAATTATGAAAATCAATAATGATACTCATCTTCTTCCAACTATAATAGGACTCAGTAGAAACATTCTTTCTCTTTGTAGATTTCATTGGACACTTCCTAAATAAAAAATGAAAACTTTCAACTCATTAAGAACTCAGTTCCATACATAAACTAAGGTGGATCATCAGTCTCTATGGTATTGTCAAATAATCGATGATCATTTCTATATGGATGGTCCATTGGAAAGAATCGTCGATGTCCCATATAACTGACACTATAGTGATATTTCAGTCTTCTGGATCATGTATTATTCATAAAAATAGGTCATGACAGTTTTGCTTTTGTGCTCCATCTATACATCACTGTAAAAGAGGTAAAATCATTGATCATTCACATAATCACAACACACATATGAAATATGCCTTTCAAACATGCATTATATGTGCACACACCCACATCCCACATATGTTTCAACTCTTTTATTAAAGGTTGTATGTATATGTCTATATCATATCCTAGATCAGAAGGTCTAAATATGAGTATACTCTTGAAAGTGAAAGGTTATTCAATACACTACCATGAGAAAAGATTATAAATGTGTATAAAAACTAACATGTGTTGTGTTAAGTAATCATCTACTGAAACAAATTAAAACTATCACATAAATGAGCTAGCCTCACATTACACATGTTAGCTTTAAAATCAGGATATCGTGCATCAAATCTCATCTAGAAAAATACATCTGTAGGGTGAACCAACTCATCATTAGTCTTCTTTCTCTCATTATCATGCCATCACATTTTTATTGATTTTTCATCAGACATAAATTAATTATGGAGTCTGGGGATCTATAGACAGTGCCACATTACATTCTGTAGCACATGGGATGGTGTTCCATAAACTTTTGTCTTCCATTAGGATGTTCCAAATTTTATACAATCATTTCGTTAAGTAATTTCATCCCAGAATAAACTGCAATATTTTAGGGAAGCATGGTTTTTTTGAAAATCAATGTTCTTTAACTAACTACCTTTACATATAGTGGTTTGAGATAATATCTGCATCATCTGGATGTAAGTCCTTAGAGATGAAAAAAATTTAATCAATGGTAGTATTAGAAATCCCATACATAGTTTTCCCATGAAGCAATAAAATTTATAATTATAGCTTGTTCAATTTACCACATTATTGATATACTATAGTTTTGGCAACATCATTCAATTTTTTAACCCTCATAACATCATAATTTTAATTAGAAATATCATGTGTGATCATATTAAAGTCCTCTTGGGTCGGAATCCATTCTTTTTCATGATAAAGAATAAATGGAAATCGTTTATATAAAAAATTCTTCAATCTACTCATCTCATTTAGATCGACATCATTTTGATATTTCATTCTCCCCATTGTGATACCCACATAGTAGTTTCCTTGAAAACCATATTTGTTTATGTGGAAGATGACTTCTTCATGGCTCAACCATGGTCTTCAAACAAAATTTTAACATAGGCAGTGTATGTGATAACTAACTGAAGCATTGTGAAATGAAAAATCTAAAAATCTATCCAAATTTTTTGGAAAATCACTTGAGATATGATCGGTTTCATACATACAACTTCTATGAATTCTATAAAAATATATTATAATTCATTCCGTCAAACTAAATTCAATAATATTTAAGTATAATTGAAATTTTATTTATGTAAACAATAATTGTTCACTTTATATAAAACCAAAACTAACAAACTATTATAAGCGAGAATCGTAATAAAAAAGACAAAAAAATACAATATTTATAACAAAATACTATTAATTAATATATGTCCATGATATTGACTTCAATTATAAATATAATAACATGGTAGTTGTGCATTTTGAGAGAACAGATATAATCTATGGGAGAATTTTTAGTGTCCTATACATCTTCTGTCCAAGAGAAAGAGATATTTTGAATCCATGACGCTTTGAAGGAGAAGAATCCCATTATTCTCAAGTATTTAATGAACTATGTAATGACCTAATCACCTGTGATTTGGAGAGTGTTTTGAGACAAAAAAAGTTCAAGGATGGTTTGGAGTATCTTTGAAGAAATATACATGAGTGTATAAGATCATGTTCAGTTTTGGAGGAAAGTTATTTAGGAGTTGAGAAAAATTTATATAGAATAAAATATATATTTTAGAAAATTATTTGATTGATATTCATAATATCTATTCTTAATAAATGATAAATATAACATGAAAATTATGGAAAAAAGGTCCCCAGGGATTGAAACATCATGGTCAAACATGTGGATCATGATCTATGAAAGATTAAACTGAACTAAGATGAGTTTGATGTCATAAGATGATGGTTACATAGGGAAAAGAAGCATGATTCCATGTAAATGGAGATTTCTAAGGATTTTAAGTAAGTGTATTTTTGAGGATTAAAATAAATAAACACCTAATTTTTTTGGTGAATTTAATTCGAATAAAAAACCAGGAATCAAGGAAGAATAAATCAATAATATTTTTTTAAGATTTAAAATAGAAAATATTACCTGCTACCGAAGGTCATAGAAAACCCATATTTAGAATATGGAATACTTCACTAAAATGATTTTTTAATCAATTTATTATGCAAGTTGATAAAGATAAAAGTATCATATTTTTAAATAAATTGCATAAACCGTGTCAGAATTCAGAGAGATCAATATAAAATATATCATATAAAGAGTGATATTTTAAATTTGGGAGATATTGAAGGATAATAATCATGTTGTTATAGAGTATTAAAATATTTGAGGAATAACTATACCACTTGAGATATTTTATGTATAGTATATTCAATTCAAAATTTAATTCATACAGAATTTAATTATCTAAAACACATAAAAATTGAATTCAGAATTTAGAAGGTAATTAAATATGAATATTTACTAATATTATTCCTATGATTATGGGATCTATATCCTTTATCTATATCTTCTATATGATTTCTAAATATGGGAAGTGAACTAACTAGTCTTTTGAATAAAACTAAATTATTTGGCTTTAAACTACATCGAAGATAAACTATTAAACATGACTATGTTGGGTAATAATAATCTAGTTCTTTTAAAAGAATTTCATCTTATTCATGTTTCATTTTTTGGTAGTGAGTCATTGGTTTTTCTCAAAACCATGAATAAGGTTTGTTTATTGAAAATTCACCTATGTATTTCATTGATAATGTGTGATGAAACAGAATAGCACTCAGAATTCCATTGGAGATATAGAATCTTGTCCCACATAATGATTCCTATGGTGGGGAGCTCTGTGATTCTTTAGGAGGAATCAGTTTAGGATACTATTGTGGGTTCAGTTGGACAATTGCAGTGATTGTGGTATCGAATTTGGGTGACAGTGATATTTTGGCTCATTTTATGGTGTTCATACATGGAGTAATAATATATTGTGTAATGGGGGTATCTAGGGGGTGGGGGTTGTCTTGGGGGTGGGATGTGCTGTGGGGTGGGGGGCTATCCAATGGTTGGGATATGTGGGGGGTGTGGAGGTTGTCCAAGGGGGTGGGGGTCTGCAGTGGGTGTCCAGGGGGAGGTGGGGGTTGTCCAAAGGGTAGGGGTTGTCTAGATGGGTGGGGGTTGTCCAGGGTGTGGGGGTGTCTGGGGGGCTGTCCTAGGCGGTGGGGGTCTGCAAGGGGTGGAGGCCTATCTGGGGGGGCACCATTTCGGGGGGGGGGGGTCTACACATTGGGGGGGGGGGTAGTCCAGGTGGTGGGGGTCCACAGGGGGGGTTTCTAGGGGGTGGGGACTATCCAGGGTGTGTAGTTGGTGTGTAGGGGGTGGGTGGGATGTCCATAGAATGGTGGGTGGGTGGGTGTGTGGGGGGTGGCTAGGGGAGGCAAGGCGTGGTCGAAGTTGGGTGGGTCTACAGGGGGGTGCAGTGGTAGTCCAGGGGGTGGGGGTGGGAGGTCTGCAGGGGGGCTGCCTTGCGGGGATGTTGGGGGGGATATCCAGGGGGTGAGGATCTATAGGGGGTTTTCTTGGGGGTGGTGGGGGTGCTGTTTAGGGTGGGGGTGTCTAGGGTGGTGGGGGTGTCCAGGGGTGGAATCATATAATAACTGATGGTTCTCAGTTATTAACCTTACACAAAAATAATATCAACACCCATATTGAAGGTACAAGGAAACATGATTGATGCTCACTCATAATATCTATTTTCATGAATTTTTCATGTTTATTTATAGAGAATATATTTTTTCAAAAGTGAACATTTAATCTCTTCTTATGGTAGATTTACCTCACATAGTCCATCATACTGATTTTTTGGAGTTGAATAAAATTTATGTGGTATAAATTAAAATCATAACATATGTAGTATATGATATATGACCTTACATTCATTATTTATTTGAATATATAAATATAGTAAATGTATCATTGGGAGAAGAATGATGGGAAATACTTAAAAATTCCATTTCACAAAACTTATATAAAAAACATTATATAGTATAACAATGGCCAATTTTTCCTCATCACACATCAGAAAAGATATTCACTATAGACTTTTGAATCAATATTTGAATATATGTGGACTCTTAATTGAAATTATTTGTGTCTATGTTGGATTCCTTTAATACCCCACACAACAATCTCATGATACATGCCTCAGCACGCTGCCGCACTACATCCCTATGTATGAATATTCATGAAATCTATTATCTATGTGTTTGGGTGAAATATAATAAGAAACTCCATGGTCATTCTAGAACATTCATGAATGACTTATATTGAGGGTATCATCATCTTAAAGTTAGAGTGTGATATTTCAATGACATCATTTAGGGGTAGATTTATAATGATAGGGTAACTTTTTTAAGGATAAAAAAATTTCTATAGTAGTATTTATGTCTAACTAACCAAATCAGGTAAATAAACATTAAAATTAAAATAAACCAAGGATAAAATAATTCATGATCATATTTAACTCTTCAATATCAATCAAAATTATTCTATAAAGATAAATCAAAATAGAACCACATACTAAACTGATATAGTGCTTGTATTCATAAGGTGATCATAACACAAAGTGGGTAAAACAAATAAGATTGTAGTGAAATCGGCTAAAAAACTAAAATAGATAGCGGCAGTTACAACAGACTAATATTTAGGGTAAGAATAAAAATCATGTGAATCAAAGATAGATTGCGGGTTGAGAAGCAGGGTTGGATGGCTAAATTGATCAGTTCTGGAGGAAGGGAGCTCAAGAAGAAGGATTTCTACAAGGGAAGTACTCTTCGCATGTGGGAGAGCTCGTGAAAAAGGGTTTCGGGGAAGAAGGGTTGCCTCTTGTGATTTATGCTTCATAGTTGGGAGAGATCGGGAATAAGGGCTACAACTTGGAAATTAATATACCCAGGGGTGAGAGCTGTCTTTAGAGAAAGCATGATTAGATGGATGGAGGAACGGTGAAGGATCAGCTGAATTTGGGGGTTTTCAATCCAAAAATTTTAAAACATCATTGGTATATCTGTAGACCAAACATCCTTTCCCAACGATTCTCTCAAACTGTTGGTACAATCCACATAATTTTGGCATACACAAACAGTTATAGGAAACTGTTGGAATATGAATCTTTTCCCAACAGTTTTTTTCAAAATGATGGGAAAGAATTGTGGGTATATATCCAATTTATACTAGTATTAACATGTAATATTCTCTTACATTCACAATAGAATATTTCATTGGAAGTATCACCTTTATTCCAATTATTTTTCCAGTTTCCCTTGTTATCTTATTTAACTTTTTAGTTAGGCTTCCTGATGAATTCCTTCCTTCTATAAACATCTTAAATATTATGTCTAATTTATCCATTTAATCATCATTATCTTATGGTAAATGTTCATTAATTTTACTATTATATTAAGTTTGTATCCTTTTATTTTCCTTAGTTTAGGAAGTAGTGTTTTTTAGACATTGACTTTCTATTTGGGTCAATATCTTCTTCCTTGTTGAATTTTAATTCATACTCATTCATCATTAGCTTCCCAATAAATTCCTTTCAATGGAAACTTAATAATATAAAAGGATTAAATAATTGATACAGAAGACCCTCTCTATCTATCTGGTAAGCATCTGAGAATTCTCATGATTTTCTCATTGGCTATAATATCCTTTCCCAGAGTGATCATAGTTTTCAAAATTTCATTAAACCTGAGATACCTATCATAAATAGGATCATAATGGTTCATTTTAAAGTTATTATATTTTATATTATATGTTTTAAGTCTCATTTCCTTAACATTAGAGGTTCCTTCATGTGAAATTGATAAAGTCACCAAAATATAATGGGCTATTTTACATTCATAAATTAAATTAAAATCTTTCTCACCTAAATAATAGTATAGGGAATTGAGGGGTTTGAAATTTCTATTACAAGAATCCTTAGTTGGGTTATCCTATGTATTCTTACTTGTATAATGAATCTTATATTCATTTATAATTGAAGACAAAATCTCAAAACCCATTCTTTCTTTGTGCATTTTTATTTTAATTTTCCATTGTTAATAATGTGTTGCATTAAAAAATGGTGGTTTTTGGGTAGCAACATCTTCTATTATATTATCCATGAATAAGAAATAGGATTTTATAGAACTAAAAATTTATAACTAACATATATTTAAGTATCTTTAAAAAAAACTAAAATCACAGTTGAAATATATTTTAAAATAGATTTAAATTTTTTTCAAAGTAGTAACTTGTAATCATCCTATGATACCAAATGTTGTTCTATGTAGAAAAATCAAAAGTTGGGGGGTTGAATTGAGTTCCTTTAAAAATTTAAATTAAAAATTTTATTTAAATGATTCACCCAATTTAAAATAAAACATTCCAGTTAACCATGGAAGTAAAATTATTATAGATTAATGATTTAAATAGTTTCTCAAAAGATTGATTAATTCCTAGTTATAACAACATGAGATATTAATACAACTTCTGAAACAATTATAATAAGAAAAAATAGTTATAAATACCATCCAATACTAACTATCAAATTAGGATTTAGTTTTCAAAAATATTAGTTAATATATATTAATACTATATTTAATGACGCAATGGATAAAACATGTGGTTTAGTATTAAGATGAGACCAAATCCACTCTAATTTGTAGTTAACTACCACCATGAAATATATATAAAATATTCTTTGATCCACAACCTAAATTAGGGTATAAAATAGTAAACAATATTGTCCAAGTCGTAATACCTGTACCATTTTTATTCATGGGAAAACTAACATCCAGGTCACAGGGGACTTCTTCCGTTGTTATATTTGGGTGAAACAAGTTGTGAAAAGATATTTAAGTGAGGATAACTTGTATCCTATATTTCATTGTAGGAGAGAGTGTGTGTATTGAATATAAAAACACATACAGATCAAAGAGTAATAAAATTGTATAAAACAGATTGAAATGTAATTAGATAGAGTTTAGAATGCTATATTTTTTATTGAATACAGCTCTGGACTCTTTGGATGCCGCATATGCAATGTTCCAGTCATCTTCTGAAAATAGAGTGTCGTTAGTTTAGTGTTCTAGTTTTCAGTGTTGTGAGATGTTCCACTTCTTTTTTCAGTTTCTGTAAGGATATTGTTAAGATGGTTTAATTCATGTTCTTCTTGGTTTATAGTAAGAAATAATTAAGTGTTCTCCCTTTAGTGCATTCATTCAGGTATGGGTTTTCTTTTATTTTTACATGTAATACCCTATCATTATCTCCCTACTCGAGTTCGATGATTTCTTTAATTCTAGTGCATGTGTTGGAGCCATAAAGGTACTTTATATCCAAACATCATACCTCATATTTTCTACTTCTAAGAATGAAAAATTTCATTAATTATATCAGTTTCATTAAATAACTCAAATATGACCGTTAGAAACAAATTTTAAATTTTATATGAAAAGATAGAAAATGGTTAAGTACAGAACAATGTTATAGTTGTTGTGAGATAGTCATGGTAAGATAGTTATGGTAAGATAGTTAGGGTGAGATAGTCATAGTGAGATAGTCACAATGAGACAATCACGGTGAGAAATTCATAGTGAGACAGTCACAGTGAGACAGTCCTGGTGAGACAATCACGGTGAGACATTCATGGTGATCCAATCATAGTGAGATTTGGAATCGGTAGAAAAGTTTTTATGTCTAGTCCTTTTCAAATTATGGAACCAGTATCACGGTTACAGTGTCAAGGAAATAGTGTCTTCAATAATAGTGCCTTTTCCTTTGTCAAAATTCTGAACTAAGTCTTCTTATGGTGTCTTAGAAAAAGTATCCCAGAAACAGTGTCAGGTCATTTTCAAAAATCTAGTATCTGTAGCAAGATTATAGTGTCACAGACCTTGTGGAAATATAGAACCCTTAGAAAACATAAAGTGTCAGAGACTTTTTGAAAATATGGAAACTATCTAAAGTAGAAATATTTATTATATGGATTAGGATTAAACATAATCATACTAAAATATAATAGAATAAGATTAAACATAGTTTAAAAGATTAAAATATAAGTTTTGAGATTATGAACATGATCTTGTGATAGTTTAGAAATGTGAGTTATAAGAGTGTAAAACATGATTTGTAAGAATTAACAGGTGAAAAGTCCAACAATATCCAAACATGATTTGGGATCATTAAAACATGGGTATTCTGACAATATCCATACATAATTTATGAGCATTAAAACATTAGGAGTCTTACACTTGTTAAGAGACCCAAAAACCACAATGTGATTGATACGTAGGGGATTTTCAAAAATAAATTTGAAAATTATGGAAATGTGATTATAAATAATGATAGGATGGTGTGTAAAGGATATTTATATATTAAAGGTATTTATGTTGAAGAAACATTTGTTTCAGTGGCTAGACTAGAGTCAATCATACTATTTCTGGCCATGTAAATTCAAAAGGATACAAAGTGAATCAAAGGGATGTAAAAATAGATTTCTAAAATGGTGTTCTTGAATAAGAAGTATACATATAACAAATTATGGGTTTTTACTTGGTAATTATGAATTGAATGTTTGTAGATTAAATAAGGAACACTGTGGATTGAAGGAGGCAACACAGGAATAGTATTCCCAAATGGATTGTTATCTAAATAAGATTGAATTTAAAAGAGAAGTGGATCAAAATAAATATGTGAATTATTCTCATAAATATTATTTCATGTTACTGGTGTAAATAATTGATATTATATTTAGGGGAATCTAGCAGGTATCAGTGGATGAATTTTCCAATCACATGATTTCATAATTAAAAATGTCTAGGATTGGTGTACTCACATACTTCTTGGTGAAACAGTTGATTTAGAGGAAATAACACACTTTCATTTATAAGGAAAAGTATTAAATAGAGTTTCTAATAGAATTTAGTATGCATGATTCCAATCTAATGTCAACTCCAATTACAGTTGGGAAAATGCTAGGAAAGCATAAATATGGGACATATGTATATCGCACATTGTACAAGAGATTCATGGGAAGATTATTTTACTTTACTATGATATGTCCAGATAATGTTTTTGCAACATGTTTAGTGGACCTCATTAAATGTAATTCGATGAAAGAACATATGGAAGAAGTAAAAACAATCATGTAGTTCATTCAAGGTTCTCAAAATTATAGATTATACTTCTTTATAGGAAATCATAATCAACATTCAACATTTTATGATGTTTACTAAGATGGAGATGTGGTGGATAAGAAATCCACAAGTGGTGGATCATTGTTTATTGGAAATAAATTTGTGATATGGTTGAGTAAGATATATAAAATCACTTATCTCTGTACTGTGGAAGCAGAATATCACTCTGCTATAAAGTATTCCACTCAACTACATTGGATTAAGTAATAAATAACTAATATTGGTGGTGAGGTGAATTAACCAATGGTTATTCACAATGATAACAAGAGTGAAATTGATCTTACAAAAGAATTATTTTTAGTATTGTTGTACAAAACACATTGAAAGCATATAATTTTTCATCACGAAAAAATTGTAACAAGGAATGATTAAAATATATCATGTTGTAACTGATGATCAAATGGATGATATACTAAATAAGACATTTTCAGTACACGTGTTTGAGAGGAATCAGTTGTACCTCAGTGTTCAGCCACCTCTTCATGTATGAGAAGGTTACGAATTCCCCTCTCCCAAGTTTTTCTAACTGTTTTAATATGTTTTTTGATGTATTTAAGTTTTATGGGGGAGATACTATCCCGAGAGAGTGTTATTAAAGCTTTAAAAGTTAATATTTTATGGTTTGTGATTATTTCCAATGGGGAAGAATGGATAAATTCAATGATGTTGCGATGTTTTTCTAGTTTTTTATAGTAACAGGTAGAATAGTGAAATTCAAAACATGTTAAAATGAAGTAGAATGATGAGATACATGAAATAAGAACCTAATTAATGCTCTTCTTGTTTTCTACACATATAATTTATCACAAAGACTTAGAGTGTTGGATGATTTTTTCTCAATTATCAGGTTTTGTTTGTTGTAGGTTCTTCATTGTATTTATCGACAGATTTCCAAAAAACCCAAAGGGGAGATTATTAGAACCAATGATGTTCTTCTATTGAAATGGATTGTGTTTTGGGGTTTTTTTCAATCTATATTGGTTTGATCAAGGATGTTTTAAGAAATGTGGTACTATGATTGAGATTGAAAGTTGTATTTAAGGTGGCACTGATTCCCACTATTTGCCAAATTTTTGGGCCTCAAAATCAAGAGTTTTTTTTAAAGGTAGTTTTTAGAAAATGTAATCATGGATAATAAACCATTTACAATGAAATATTCATGAATCCTGAATTTTGGGATATAGAATGGAAATACATGAAGAAATAACGATATGAATATTACATAGGGGGGAACGGTTCACGAAGTGAGAGCATTTTACGGAGAATAATTTCAGTTTTTAGGAAGGATCATTTATAAAGAAGTCATGAAAGGAGGATTGAATTCAGAAAAATGAAGTAGTGGTTTGTTTCTCCATATAGAGATAATATAGGTATGAATAATGCGAAGGGAACATGGTTTGTGGGAGATGCACAATACCTAGTGATGGAGATGTTGTAGTGACGATTTGGAAAATCATAGTTTAGCAGATTTTTCAAATCTATTTTCCGATATCAGGGAAAATAATCCCTTAATTATAACACATGACTGAGAATAATAAAATATTGGTTGAATTTAGAGAAGACTATAACGGTTCACGGAAAAACAATACCGCAAGGGTGAAGAGGTTCAAGAATAGGAATCCACGAGATGAAAAGTAGTCCACGGAGGAGAAATAGTTCACAAAAGAAGATGTCCACTTAAAGAGGTGGTGTGAAGAGAAGATTCTATACATAGAAGAAGAACATAGTCCATGGGTCTCTTATAGTATGAGGATGAATTGAGAGGGTGTGATGATCATGTTATTATGCAAAAGAAGGTAGTACACGATTGTAGAAGCGAATGATGTTTGAAAACATTGTTTGTAATGGTGGTACACAGTTGCAGCATACAGAGGTAGTGCACAGAGGTGGCACTCGAGGCACTTCATTATGCAGAGGAAGAAGGCCAGTTCAATGAGGATAATTTTTGGAAAAAATAGTATGCAGAAAAGTAGATTTCATCTACAGGGGAAAACATGACTTCAATATAACATCTATTTATAGTAGAGGATTCATAATTTAATTCCAACCCATTAAAGTGACCTTCATGTCAACTAAATGATATCAAATTATTCCCAATGTTGTGAGAAATAGGGAGTAAATGGATATTATCTAAGGGACTTAGTGTTCTATCCTTGCAACCTTGTTAAGGGAGTTCACTAGGAATAGAGTGAATACCCTATTATTTTGTACTCTACAACTACTGATGATTAGTGTACTTTGGTACAACAGACAACCTATCATCATATGATCGTTGGAAGTATCCCTTAGTGGTAAACCAAATAAACATTTTGTGTCTCCACTTGTTATGTGAATTTTTATGTTCTAAATTTTATCATTAGATAGATTTAATAGGTTCCTACCAACATGGGAACAAGATCAATCAGTTTAATAGAAATAGTTGACACCCTGATTCACCCCTCCCCATTCAGGGTGTTCTGAGGTACTTCAAGTTTTCATTAAATATTCATAAAGAAATCTATGTTTTGAGGAAATTTGATGAAATTCTTTGTTTATACGTTTTATGAAAACTTCAAGAAAGTTATTGAAGGATTGAAGGTGGCCTAACAAATATGAGTTAGGTAGAAAATTTTTAATTTTAATTTTTGGAGGAAGTTTTCCTAAATAAAGGGGTGATGGTATAATTTCAGTCGACTATTTTTGTGTGAGAAATAATAGAATTATTGAATGAAAGGTAATTTATGTTGTTACTTAATATATATCATAATAATAGATGTTTTAGGATACTGTGTTTTGAAACTAAATAATCTATTAGTAGATGAAAAAGAGCCACAACAGAAAAGGTGTATTAGATGGATGAGTATTTGAAAAAGTTACTAGAAAGTGTCACTGAACATAGGTGTTATAGAATAAGTGTATCAAATACATTCATATCAAATAGTGTCACACTAGACAAAGACTTACTGAATTGAGTTTCAGAGCATACCAGAATGTGATTTTCTAAACAATGTTTTCTTGGGATACATTCAAAGTTATTATAATGTTTTGGATTGGAAAAATAAGAAAACATTGTAATTTATGAGAGTTGGTATAATTACCTATAGATAGAGAAAATTATATTAATGGTATTTAGATCATTTGTATGAACATTATTATATAGGGATTTCTATGGAATGACTAGAGTCTCCGCGGTAAGGATTTAGTCACACACATCAAGAGAAAACCTTGAAAATCATGTGTTCCTTGCATTTAGTATTTATATTTTTATACAAGTGAGGATGATATATAATTTCTAGAGGATCTATACACTAACTATAATGATTCAATACCTTTAAAAATATTAATATATCATTTTAAAAAATAATATTCCAATAAGTACAACCCCAAATATCATAAGGTCTGGTGTCTTTGGAAGAATAGGTTCATATAACATCAATTGAAACTAAAACATGAAGTACTTTATTTATTCTCTATAATGAGATCCAAGATCCATGTTATCTCGTATAACTAGATAAAAAATATGAGGAATACATAAATAAGGGGGTGAGATAAAAACATAAATAAGAGAATAAATATGATAAGGAATAATAATATATGAGTCCAAGGTATAATGTTATATCATTAAAGTGATGGGTTGTGAGTTTTAATATAAAATCATAACATAAATGAAATCACATAATGAAATCATATTAACATAAGAAATGTGTAATCAACATATAAAATGATATAAACAAGATTAAAGGCTAACTTCCTAGATAATATCACATGGTGGATGATGTCCCATAATGGATATGCTTTACTCCCTAATCCCATACAGGACTCCTCACAAGACTAAATATTTACCCAATGAATTGGAGAAATATCTACAAACAACCATAATAACATGTTTATGATTTATTTTTTCCACATAAAGTAATTTAATTATAAGTCATAACATAAGAATTGCCCATTGAAAGAAAATGTGTTGCATAATATTAAATCATACCATAATCAAATGTAATTTCATAATGAAGTTATTTGGTAAATGAGAATAAGGAATGTATTAACCTATAAAATGAGGGTAGAATAATATAGGTATATATTTGAGAGATATATATAAAGGATTTAAAATAATTCCATAACATTAAATAGAGTTATAATGTGTGCTAGTGAGATAATGGTTATAACATAAAGGAAATGGTGGTTTAGAGAGATCCTTTAACTTGAGCCTGATTCATCACATGTGTTCTTTATCTTATTGATTAATAAATATGTGTTAATGATTTAATTTTTTATGAAATTTTTTTTATCTTTATTTTTAATTTTATTTTATTTATTATCATGTAATATTCAATTAATTATTCATTTTTGTTCAAGTCAGATGTTCTGATGATGTTCAAATAATATGTCCAACATCACTTTAAGAAGTTGAATATGGTCAAAGATACAATTAATTCATCATCTCCATAATAATAACATTGACTTAATTATAATTTCATACATCAATTATACTTTTAAACCCAATCTGAAAGGATGGTTATGAATAATTAACTATGTTATAATCAAAGAGATGGTAAGCCCTACTTTTGCATGAGTAACATTTCCATTTTTAAACGATTATGATTGAAATAAGTTAAAAATTATTTCAAATTAATAAAATAATAATTATATAAAAATTACAATACAATTAATATAAATAAACATACATATAACACCCAATTGATTCTAAAATTAAACAAATGAATTGAATCGCTTTGTGAGGAGGCAGTCCACCGTACATATGAATTCCATTATAATTTTCAATGGATGGTAAGTTATGAAAGTATATGATATATTAATTTTAAAAAGTAATTAATATGTCATGAATATAATATATAATCCATAAATCTCTATTCATCAATAGACGGGATAGGTGATTATGGAAAATTAATTACATCGGTTTGCAAGGCGGTAGTCCACTGTACATGTGGTTAGTGGTTTCATTTCCCATTTGATGGATATGGAGACTAATTTATGGTATTCAATTTAAAAGAAAACATCATATTATATAATATATATCGATGATATTACATGTGAATTATTTCATTGGATTTTAAGGATTTGGAAGAATAAATAATACAAATATGCTTGATTAAGAATAGCACATCTTCTTCAAACCACCTATTTAGGATTATACCTAATGGGATAGTGATGAGTTGTCTTTGCCTAGTGTTAGAGGGATGTGTGAATACATATATTTTTGAGTTCACTTATAGAATGTGGAGTCCTATAGCATGGAACATTCTTACCTATTTAAAAGATGACCATGTTTCACGCTTGAGTTATATTTGAGCTATAAATATATGCCAATATTGTTTGAACTGCATTAAATGTATTATGAATTTATATAAACTACTTTATATAATTATTTAATTTAATCCATTTCTAAAAAATATTCCTTCACTTATAAGTACTTTTGTTAATGTTTTTTCATCACTTGACTTGTATAGAATGATTTTTTTAAATATGATTTAAAATTCCAAACCTATTTATTTTATATTTGAATGTGTTACATTAGTTAATAAAATGTTGGAATCTTATATAGAATCCTTGGTGAGACTCCAAGGGGATTTTTATCTAAAACTCTACTTGTTCCTTTGGGTGTTTGTAGATTATCTCCTTCCAGGTTCGATCATGGGGAAAGAATATATTGGAGGATGATCTAATTGTTGAACCATAGATGTGGTGAGTTGTGTCTATAGGGACTTGGTTTTCTTTTCTTTGGTACTTCGGATAGAGTTATTTGGTATTTAATTACTTTTTTACTTATGTTAAATTAATCCTAGTGTATTGTTTCGTATTCATATTGAATTTACTATCTTTCTTCCTCAATGTTTTGTGGAAAATCTGTTCCCATATTCTTATTATATAATTCTTGCTGCTATTACCCAACCTATGGGGATCAAGAATGCCTTTCAAGCTATGTTAGGGATGTATTGGTTATCTGATTACTAGGGTAACTAGGCTTGTTTGTGACAAAATGGTATCAATGTGAGGTTTTAGGTTTTTTCATACAGTTAGTATGCAGTTAAGTAATCTTGTTAGGACTTAGGGGGTATTTACGGTGGATTTTCTCGTAATATCTCACCCAAATGAACCTTAGGTCACCAGGGGTGGTTAATGAAATTATTTTATATATTAATTATAGAATTTTCCTTTTTAAATTTGGTTGTAGTGTAATCAAAATCTAGTTGATAAATATGTTGGGTTAATTTCCAATTTTTCTCAATTTGTGTGTTAATTTTATGTCTTCCTTGTTTTATGTTGATGTTGTGTACCATGATGACTCTTTGAAGACCTGAGAGTACAATCATAGAGGAAGATTTTATTGAACCTTATTGAGAAAATCCTCTATTGGGGCCAAATCTAGTTGAGGTGAATTTGTTCACTACTCAAGCTCTTAGATAGGCACCACCTCTAGTCATCGTTTAAGCTCTATCTGGGGAACCTCAAGGGGATGTTCATCAAAATCATTATCAATAGTTCATTTCCCGTTAGACACTAATTTTTAAAGGCTCAACTGGTCCTAAACATGGTGATGAATACTTCGGCAGGATAAAATGTCTATTTGAGTTCTTGGAGACATCATAAAAGATAAAAGTGATGTCTCCCACCTTCATGCTGGAAAGACTAAGTAAAAGATTGTGGTACATTATGGTGATGGAAAAAACACATGTTATTGGAGTGGAATGTCTAAATGTTTCATTTAACTAACATGTTCTATCCATATTCAATTGTTTTGGCTATGGCTATGGAGTTTTTCATGCATGAGCTGGATGATAGAATCAAGAAAGAGTATTCAAATCACTTTATTGAGATGTTGTAGTTTGCACCTCAGATTGTACCTAATGAGAGGATGATGGATCGATGGTCTGAGTTGGGACATTTCTATTCTCATGTTTTCTTGATAAATTTTCCTCCTTATGATGATGTTCTATATTGGGCGATGATGGTTGAGACATACCTTGATTGAAATTAAGGGTTGATGGGAGATATTTTTTCTCCCATTAGTAGCATGAGTTCCTTCAAGGGATAGAAGAAGATTGATGATTCCAATGGAAGTTATCAATGGAAGGGTCATTACATACCTCCTATGATGTTGGAAAGAAGATATCTAATTTTATGTCAGTGTGAAAACCTTGGAAAATCTAAGAGGTTTTTATAGAGGAACCCAAGAACTGTAGCTATTGGGGACGTTCATGACACTTATGGAGATTCTTAGATAACTTTTCTACTCAACATAGTAGAACAAGATCATCAACTCCTCCTAAAACTATAGGGTAACTCAATGATTCATGTATAAAAGGGTTCAGGGAATAGGCATTCAGAACTGAGATATTTTACATAGTGGAAGAGTCCCCAGATGATGAAGGCATGGGTCTAGAAACTATTAGAGGTACCATTACTATATCTTTATCATTATCTATTCCTCTATTTGATATTGGTACATTTCATTAATTTATTTCAACCTATTTTGTTAATATTATAAACCTTTTTATGGATCTTTTTGTTTGGTGTAATGTATATTAACACACCCCTTGGAACAAAGGGAGAGTAAGGTCTTTGTAGTGCCTCTTATGCCTTCTCTATATCAGATGTCTAGTTACATTAGAGTCTTCATGTTCTCAATATGAATCCTCTTGATGAAATTTTTGAAATGGTTAGAATCATTTACAAAAATCATTCATTGATTGTTATCTTCGATGAGTATGCCTTAACATACCTAGCGGTTTGTCTCTATTAATTAAATTAGAATGGTAACTAAAGTCAATTAGAGTCGGAACATCATATTTGGATTTGGGGAAAGTGATATATATATTTTATTTTGATCTTGTGCGTGAATCTTTGAGTAGTGATCATCCTCCAATTATTTTCGATTTTCTTGAAGGGTTTCCTTACGATTTCTCTAGGTTTCCACTAGTAAGGGAGTTCGAGTTTTCCATTGACATAATTCTGGGTACTCAACCAGTTTCTATTACCACTTACCACATGGATTAAGATGAAATTAAAGTGATGAAGTCTTACTTGTTCGATATTCTTGATAAATACTTTATACGCAGATTTTTTTAACCTTCAGTGACACCAATTCTCTTCACTATGAAGGCTGATGGTTCTTTTATCTTAAGCGTGGATTATCAAAATATCAATAAAGTTCCTACAAGAAACAAGTATACTTTCCCCAAAAATTAATGATCATGTTTGATCACTTGAAATGGGAAAAGTGGTTTCTAATGATCAAACATAGATCTGGTTACCATCATTTGAGGATACATGAATATGCCATTATTAAAATGGCCTTTCGGAGCTGGTACACCCATTATGAGTACCTTATTATTTTATTTGGCCTAAAATATGATCATATGGTTTTCATGGATTTGATGAACAAGACTTTCCATGAGTATCTAGATACCTTTTTATTATTATTCGGTGAGGAAATCCTCGTCTACTTCATTTGTGAGGAGGATCCTGTGAATCATTTAAGAAAAATTATGTGTCTATTGAGAAATCACAGACTTTACACTGAGCTATAAAAGTGTGATTTATGGAATAGGGATGTGAAATTATTAGGGCATGTGATGTCTAAAGAAGGTATATTAGTTTATAATGATATGGTAAAGACTGTTATGACTTGTTAGAAACCACGTAATGTCTTTGATATTTGGAATTGTTTGGTCTTAGCCAAATATAATCATTGGGTCATGAAGTACTTCTCGAAGTTGGATTCCATTATGAATTTCTTAAATTGGAAGGGGGTGCAGTTTTCCAGGAATTATAAATGTTAGAATTATTTTGTTGAGGTGAAATATATTTTGATATATATGCCATTTATGACACTTCCAGAGGCCAACAAAGGATATGTGGTCTTCTCTGATGCACCAGGATCAGGCTTGGGCTATGTTCTTATACAGGGTGATCATGTAGTTACATATGGATCATTTTAGGCTAGGACACATGAGAATAATTATCCTACCCATGACCTTGAACTTGCATCTTTGTTGCACATGCTTAATAGTTAGTGGTACTACCTTTTAGGAGAATGGTTTTCTATATATTCAGACCATAAAGTATTGAGTTATATCTTATCTAAAAAAGACTTGAATCTTCGCCAGAGGCATTTAGTGGAGTACCTACAATCTCTAGACTTTGACATCACCTACACCCATAGGAAAGGGAATGTTGTTGAATGTTCATTGAGTAGAAAACTTCCATCCCATGTAGTGAATTAATCTTCAAAAGAGTGTAATTTTATGGATATATTTTCACGGTTTCATATTGGAGCCCAGGATAAAGGGGATGCAGGTTTATAGACAACATTTCGTTGATGTTCACTCATCTTGAGACGATTCTTCAAGATCAATATCCTGATGATGATTTCCATATAATTTAAAACCTATTTTATGTAGAAAAATAGTTTCTTAGAGGGTTTTCTCAAAATAGGGGGTTTTATGGTAGCTAGATATCCTCGTCGTACCATTATCTGCAAGAAAGGTTGTGATGGGTATTTTTATAATCCCTAGTTGGTTGATCATCTAGGAATCACTAAGATGTTTTTTGATATTTGATGGTAGTTCTACTATCTACGTATGAGATACGGCATTACTGAGTTTGTTTCCTACTATTATACATCCTAGAAGGTTATGTTTGAGTACATAGAACCTTCAGGTTTACATTATCCACTTATAGTCCCCACATGGAAGTGGGTTGAAATCTCTATGGACATTATGGTAGGGTCTACACATACCCAGAGAAAGAATAATGCGATATGGGTTTTAATTGATAGGATAAACAAGTTAGCTCACTTCATATCCATTCATGATACAACCAAATTTGAGGTGTTGGAAATCCTTATATGAAAGAGATTGCTTGTTTGTATGGAATTCCATATACTGGAGTCTTTTATAGGAATCCTCAGTTCACTTATTGCTTTTGAAGAGGCCTTTAATATGAACTGGGATCTCATGTCTCCTTAATCATGGCCTAACATCCATAATCAGATGGTCGGAAAGAGATACCAATATAGATTCGTGAGGATATGCTCTATTCTTGTGTTATCAACTTTTGTGGGACTTGGGATGATTGAATGGTGATATTTGAGATTTATCATAACAATAGTTACCAGTCCATGATCCGAATGGAACCTTTTGAAGCCTTGTATGGTCTTCCTTGTAAATATTTATTGTGTTGGTCATAGATTGGTGATTGTTTCTTAGTTGGAACAAGGTTATTTCTAGAGATGAAAGAAAATATTCAGTTAATTCTCTAAATAATATAAAAATAATAGAGATGATACATGTCTTATTCTGACTGTCATTGTAGAAATTTTGAGTTCTCAACTGGAGACTAGGTGTTCTTGAATGTTACACACTAGTTGGGTCATCAATGGATTGGGAGTCAAGGGAATATTGCTCTTCATTTCATGGGAAATATTGAGCATGTTGAATATGTGGGGAAAGTTTCATACCGTTTAACACTTATTCCATAGATGACAATGATCAATAACATATTTCAATATCACAGCTGAGAATGTATCTCTCTCATTCATATCACATTTCTATTTAGAGTGATCTTGATATTGAACATTATTTATATTTTACTGAGTGTCCAGTTAGGATAGTTGATTATGCGACCAAGGTTCTTCATGGGAGGGTGATACATTTGGTTTTTTTTCTATGGAAGAATTTTTATAATAATCATGAGATGTGGGTATGTGATGAATTGATGAAAGATAAGTGACCTTATCTTTTTGGAATGGAATCTTTTTCATAGGCATTCTAGGGATATAATTTTTTAGGATGGGGCGGTTGTAACATCTTGTTACCGATATGATAGGTACATCTTTAACATTTTCGTGGTATTGAATTTTATTTGATAGAGTATCCATTCATGATAGTTGATTATGAAACCAGTATTCTATATATTTTTCCATAAAAAGGATTCTGACGAATCCATTTGGATTCTTTAGTGGAAACTATTGATATAAGAGAACCCAAATAGAAGCATATATTGTTCTATCATTTTTTGAGTTGCATAGAACATTTACTCAACTTGTATTCTAGTATCTGAATTGTTCATTCATATTGAACATTATTTTAATGATGATAAGTCGTGCTAAAGTTCATCTTAATATTAAAATAATGTAAGAGATTTTTTTGTTGAAATTAGAGGTGAAATACTTTTCGAAAGAATTAATGATGTTCTTTCCTTAATGATTCCCATGTCAATGCTTCTCAAATTTAACAATATTGTATCCATCATAATTATCATCATTAATAATTTTGTAAAATCCTTTCAACATAGATCTTCTTTCACATTATTATCATTTCCATGATGGTAGTGGATTGAATATTCATAATTATTTATGAGATATAACCATCTTCACTGGAACATATTAATACCATTTTGTGTGAATATATATTTGAGGCTCTTATGATGATTATATATTTCATACATTTCCTCATAGAGATAATGCTGCCATATTTTCAATGAAAATATAATAGCTTACAACTCCAGATCATATGTAGGATAGTTTTTCTCACGTATTTTCAACTTCCTTTAGGCATAGGTGATCAATATATCATTTTTCATCATTAGATAACCTAATACCTTCTTTGAAGCATTATTGTGTACCAAAATTAGTTCCCCACTTTTCATATGTGTCAGTAATGAAGCGTTGATAAGCCTATTTTTTAACTCTTTGAAGTATTCTTCAAATTCATAGGCCAAGACTAACCTTTATCACTTACATGTCAACATCGTTAGTGGATTTGAGAATTATGATAAGTCCTTCAAAAATTCCTCGTAATACCCAGAAATACCATGGAAACTATGATTCTTCATTATAGATGTTTTCATGGGCCACTCTTCAATTTCCATTATCTTATAGGGGTCCATAGATATCCATTTTATAGTGATAACATTTTCTAAGATTGGTTCTTCTTCAATATAGAACTCATATTTATTGTAAATTTCATAATTTTTCTACCTTCTCAATGTGTTTAGAACTGTACTAAAATGTTTCTTTTGATCCTTCTTTATATTAGAGTATATCAGAATATCATTGATAAATACCACCACAAATTTGTTGAGGTAATCAATGAAGAGTATATTCATTATGTACATGAATATTTATGGATCATTAGTCATTATAAATGGGATTACTATGAACTCATTGTGTTCATACCATGTTTAAAAATCATTCTTGGAAGTATCTTCCTTCCTCACCTATAGTTGGTGATATCCCAACTGAGGGTCCACCAAAGTGAAATACTTGGCCATGTGTAGTAGATCGAAAAATTCATCTATTTGTGGAAGGTGGTACTTTTTATTTATTGTGATTTTGTTTTACTCATGATAATCAATGAAAATAATCATTTATCCATAGTTGTTCATGATAAAGGGGACAGGTTCACCCCATGGTGAGGAAATTGGACATATGAAACCCTTTTTCAGATTCTCTTTCAATGGATTCTTTAGTTACTTCAACTCAAAAATGGACATTCAATAATATTTCTTTGATATAGGTAGATATATAAAAATAATTTTAATTAAAAAAAACAAAATGTTATCCAAGAGGAAGGCTATACAATTCTTCAAGTAACACATTAGTATAGTCCCTCATGATGGGAAGGTATTGAATCATGATTACCTCCTTTATATCAACCATTTGCACATGATATGATTTCTCAAAATGAAAAAATATCTTTATATGTGATGATTGACCCAAATAATATTAATCATCCTCATTACACTTGTATCAAACTGGATGATTCTTCCAGGTGCGAAGAGTGATCTCCCTTTCTTGATAGTTGAAATTTGGTTTGTAAAATGATGTTCAATGTATGCCCAAAAGAGCATCACACTCCACCAAAGGAAGTAATAGATGATTTTTTCTATGGTTCAGTCAACAAACATTAATCGGGGAAGAGTTATATAATTTTGATGATATAATATCTCCATTTGTTTCTCACATAGAATTTAACCTCTATATTTTGAGGTTGTGTTAGAATATTTATACTAAACTTTCAAGATATGAATGAATTTGTAGAACCCGAATCAAATAGTATTTTTTCTATTCTAGAATGAAAAACAAGCATACCTATTACCACATCATTGTCATGATCCACCTCAATTGTAGCGATGGAACAATCCTTCCCTTTTTATTAGGATTAGGTGGATGATGAGGTTGATTACCCTTAAGGAATCGAGGTGTAGTGAACGGTCTGGCATAGTTCCCTTTCTCCCAAAATTTGGAACATTAGACCATGGTTTGATTTATCCATTCCTCCATTGTATCTGCCAACTTCTTTATGTATATTTGACATTCATGAGAATAGTGGCCTTATCTTCCACACATATAGAATTTCCTCATCCCTTTTATGTAGTACCCATGATGTCTATTCCCACATTTCCGACATGTGAGAGGTTGATATTTCTTCCCACATTTTTCTTAGGATCCTCCATCTTGAAAATAAATTTTTCATTTCATATCACTAGAGTCAGGGGTCCATTCTCCAAACTCCATAACCACTTTGAGAGAACATTGAACAAATTATTAATAACTCCCAAATTCTTGAATTGTTAAATCCTTTTGAAGGTGTGGTTTTAAACCACTTGTGAATATATCAATTTTCATATCTTTATTGATAAAAAAACCTAAATCATACCTTTCAATACTTGTAAACTTTCATTCTTAGGACATGATAGATTCACCTTCCTTTTTATTTACCTCTATGAATTATATATCCATATTTTTTTAGGATTTTGATGAAAATACATTATAATAGTGTATTCCCACTCTATATCTATAATTTCATCATTCCTCTTGGTGTTATTAATCAATTACCATATTTAGTTTGCCTCTACATATAGATGATAATTGGCTAGAATCACCTTATTCATCTCAGAATAGTGAAGAACATAAAATATATTCTCCATTGAGTTGACCCACTATTCCATGACTATTGGATCAACAGATCCACTAAATTTCAGTGGTCATTGTAGCATAAAGGAAATGATAGCTAGTTTCTACCTCTTAGGTGAAAAATACATTCCAAAATGTTTAGGTTATTTGTCATAGCCTGAGATATCTGGGTAAAAATTTCGATGAAATTATGAACTCTATATCCTAAGGAATTGGGGGTGTCATTTGGGAAATCACTGTATTGTCCCTCTCACAGGTTCTTGGACAAGTTTCTCTTGGTTCCTACCATTTCATAAAATATAAAAGGTTATTACAAAACCTAAGTTAAGAATTCAGGAATAAAAAAAAACCTTCATGAAATTAACTCTAAAATAATATCTTGTTGGATCCCTGTTTTTAAAAAAATATTCTTGTGTACTTACATATATGTAATCCCATACTAAGATATTTCACAAAGGTTCTCTAATCCAAATTCTTAAATTAATTAAACCTTTCTTCTATATCAACTATGATGACCATATATTTTATTAAATAGATAAAAAATATAAATGGGTAACACAACCAGGTTCCAAAGTTTTAGTGTCATTGTATTATTAGGCCCATACCAAAATTTTACATAATATAACATAAAATTTATTTAATTCCATCTTATCTAACTTCTTATTGGGTATTATTTTCTCTTTTGTATAATTATTCACCTAAGGATATACATCAAAAGATGAGGTGAGATAAAATTCCAATAAGAGGATGAATAAGAGATCGGGAACAAGGGTGAGCTTAATCATCATTATAATGCTCGAGCCTAGTTACCCAAAGTCGGTGCATTATTACATAACATTTTCATGATCACAAAAGATCAAGTCTCAAAATACAGATTAGTTTAGTATCATTGGAAATACTAGATACATTCATATGTTTTAAATTACAGTATAAAATGAAAAACTACAACAAAAAAGTCTCCAAAAGACACACTCATATCCCTTAGACTATCCCAATAGGTCAGTCATAATATAATTCTTTGCATCATGGGAAAAAAATAATACATAGAAAGGGGTGAGATCAGATGCTAAGTAAGGATAACAATATAGCAGAAACTTTTAAAAAAATAATCCTAAACATTTAAGGAAATGATAGACTAAAAAAGCCTTTTAAACTTGAACTTCAACATAATATGGAAAATATAAAATCAAATAATGGAATTTACTTATTCACATGGATATTCTACTAGTTGAATAATCACATGAAATATCAATAGCCACATTCATAATGGTGGAATGCATAATGCCAGAATTCATAATCACATAGTCAAGGCCTTGTAACCAGTCTAAGAAATAAGATTTTACTAAGGCTTCGTTCCAAGTCACTTTTTTGTCTCGTGATTCCTAACAATGCGTTGAGGAGCTATAGTGAGCTCCACCCGTCACTTATTAAGTCCAATGCATTCCTCATATGAAAAGGTTTAAACATAACAAAACATTCGTATTAAAACTAGCATACAAAATGTCAATAAATTATCCATAAATCATAAATGGTATAAAAATAAAACATCCACAGTAAAACAAATCAAAAAAAATTCAATACATTATGGATGTTTTGTATCATAAAAAACAACTTCAAATAAACACACAATATATCAAAGAATGTTGACATAGATGAAATCCAAAAAAAATAGAGAAATATCTCTTTCAATTTTGAAATCTTATAAAAGTCATATAATCATAAAAGAAAACATTTTTTTGGAAATATTATTTTATTATTGTAATGGAAACCTCAATTATGTTATAATATCGGAAAATAGATGCACCCGCTATATAAGTTAAAAAAAATTCTTACCAAAATTTTGTCTAAAAAGTCATAAGCTACCTTGTTTGGAAAATGACGAAATGATTCTTTTCTACCCATTTTATAAAAAATCAAACAAGGGTATAAATGAATTTAAACCATAGTCATGTAAATAGTAAAAATGTTTTGGAATACATTTTTTATGAAACATGGATGTGGAAGATAAAGATGTCTCAGTAGATACTTACGTAAAAACAACCTCAGATTATAAAGAGATTGTAAAATTAACCCATACCTTGTACTTTTCCTTGGTCAAGTGTAGGTTAACATCCTATATAGTGGTTAAATAATTGTTATTAAATTGTAAAATAATCATATACATTAATATATTATCATAAATGATCTTCTAATTTTGATTTTTTTAATGATATTTTAGTAGTATCGTTGTTTCGGGTGTTAACTGATTCGTTTTCCTTTATATGCATGGTTATGTAGGCCATGTTTGTTATGGATAGGATGTATTTTCTTCATATAAAGAATGACATTATGTTCATAAACATTATTTTTAATCATAAAATGAATATTAATCTTGAATTATTACGATTGGGAATGAATCTCATCCATTCATGGAGATGGTAATCCGTATGTACGCATGAGCGACAATATCATTATTTTGATATTAAAATCATATATAATTGGACGGTATATGATATATACAGAATAATTATCATGTTATATTTTTTTATTTACATCAGTTATACTCATTATTATACCCATCCAAATAACTAAGTGTCTGAATAACAAACTTCACCACGACGTGGAGACGGTAAGTCATACGCACGCATGTATGGTGACTTTGTCATTTATAAGATTGAAGAATAAAAAAATAGTTTTAACATTTCAAAAATAACTTCACAGTATATAGATGATACTTGAGTTATTATTTTTCAATGGAAACAACAAATAACTAGGAAGTGGAAGAAGAAAATAACTTGAACGGGTGATGAAATATTTACCTCTTCTTCGGGTTCTTCCTTTTGATTTGATCAAAAGGGCTCCATATCTTGTATTTTTGACCAAATTAAGGATTATAGGATTAAGGTAGGATAGTTTTTAGGATATTTGGGTATGATTTGGTAGAGACATATGGCTTTTAAGGTGTGAATTTGAGAAAATGGGATGTGCCCTTTTTAAGAGGGGTAAGGGGTGCCTTTGGAAAAGATTGAAATATTTTTTTATAATAAAATAATTTTCTGTTTCTAATGGATCCAAAATGATTTATTTAGATGATAAGGTGTAGATAAGTCGATAAAAACTCAACCAATAGGTTTTAGGAATGTTTTGGTCACCATATTAACCTTATCATTTAGATTTAACTCTTAGTTAAATAGTTTTCCATTTACCATGTCTCAAGGTATTTTTATATTATATGGTTAATAAAATTACTATAAACAACCAAGAGAACCTCTATAGGTTCCCTAATTACATTTATAATTTTATTTAGGCCCTGTGGACAAACCTTGTATTTTTAGGAATATTATAGCAACCAATAATATTTTATTTTTAAAAAAACTCAATAATGTCAATTTTGACATTATTTAAAAAATGATTTTTTTAATGTCCTAAAAACATAATTAAATCAAAGTAAATTCATATGTTCAATACTAACATGTCATATTAACCTTGAAAATTAGTTTAATTCATCAAAAGTTTTAATTTACATTTTTTTGGATATTTATAATATCAATTATTTTAATATTTCGTTATTAAGGTAATTACTACGTCATCATTATGTTATAAATAAATTAAATTATTTAATGTCTAAAAATTATAAATAAAATATAATTCTATAGGAAATATTTTTATCTTTGCAATTAATATTTATAATAGAATTTAGATTATGTATAACCCTATATTAATTTTTTTAGTTACTAAACTTTGAATTTAACTCTTTTAACTCTTCTTTAAATAAAATAACAGTAAATGTCCTAATCTAATCCAAGTGGACATAAAGGATCATATTTTATTCCTAATTTTTTTTGTGGTCGAATTAATCTTATACAATAGAATTAGGACATGTGTTAGGGTAATAATAATATAATTGTTAATTACACTATTTACTTTTAACCGTGGTAAATAAAAGTCAAAAATTACTATTCACAAAAAAATAATTTCATCATATTGAACAACATTATATGCACTGATATTAACCATGTTTCTTAAATTTTTAAAATTCAACTCACAGACGGGATGCAATTATGTTTTATGCGAATTTGCAAATTTTTCTAGGAGGTTCCTAAAAGACTGTGAAATGTTAAATAAAAATTTATTTATCTAATATTATTACAAAATCACTCTAATGAATTAAATTGATCATATATAGGTATTATGTATCTATTTTGACATAAAATAAATTTAAATAAAATATTTAATTATTTAAATAAAAAGTCAGTTATAAACAATAACAAAGTGCTTTTCACTATTAATAAAAATTGAATGTTTTCAGAAAAATACCAAAAATTCAACCTAAGATATTTTTGATATTAAAAATCCAAAAATGAAGTCCATTTTGATAGATAAATTTTATAAAATTTCAAAAAGTCATAATTACTATTTATAATGGCTATTTTGATTGGTTGTAGTGTGTTAGAATCCTGAAGTTGCGTACAATGAAATCTATTTCATTATTCAAAGGGAAACGTACCGTGGAAGCTTGGGGTGTTACATTATTCCCTCATTCAAATAATTTCGTCCACAAAATTTCTATAATACTAACGCACAATAAGATTCAGGTGCTTCTTCATCATCAGTTCCTCTAGTTCCCATGTAGCCTCTTCCATCTTATGGTTTCTCCATAGAACTTTTACCAGATGAGTCGTCTGTTTTCTCAACACTTGTTATCTTGTATCATGAAATTTGACAGGCTATTCACAATAAGACAAATCAGGTACCAGTTGAATTTCCTCATAGGTGAGTACATGCGTTGGGTCATACATGTATTTTCTCAACAGTGATACGTGGAACACATTATTAACTTTGGAGAGACTTGGAGGCAATGTGAAATGATAGTCTATAACCCCAATTCATTCTAGAATTTCGAAAGGTCCAACATATATGGGACTCAATTTACCCTCATTTATCAAAACATATAACACCATTCCATAGAGATACCTTTAAGAAAACATGATCTCCTACCTAAAATTTCAAATCCTTCCTTCGGTTATCTGTATATCTCTTTTTCCTACTTTAGGATTCTTTGATGTGGGTTTGGATAACCTTAACCTTTTACAATGTTTCCTCAACAAGTTCTGAGCCTATGAGTTTTCTTTCACCCAAATCATCTCAACATGTTGGTGTGCAACATCTCTTTCCATATAACTCTTCATATGGTGCCATCTGAATACTTGAATGGAATCTATTGTTATAAGAAAAATCTACCAGAGGTAAATATTCATCCAACATACCATGAAATTCATGTGATAAAGATCTCAACATGTATTATACGGTTTGAATGGTTTGTTAAGATTTTCCATTGGTTTCAGGGTGGTAGGCAGTGCTCAAATGTAGTTCAGTATCCAAGACTTTCAAAAGACTTTTCAAGAATCTTGATGTAAAACAGGGATCACGATTAGAAACAATCGATAATGGTACTCCATAAAGTCTTACAACTTCATTAATATATAGTATTTCTAGTTGTTCATGCAGTAAATCTTCTCTTATAGTAAGAAAATGTGCTGACATGGTAAGACGATCAATAATGACACATATTGCATCATTCCATCTAGGATTCTTTGATATCCACTTCAAAAAGTCCATCATAATATTATCCCACTTCCACTCAGTTATGGGAAGAGGTTGCATGACACCTCCATGCATTTGCCTTCCAGTATTCACTTGTTGAAAAACCATACATCTTGACATAAAATCATCTATCTATCTCTTCATGATGTCCCACCAAAAATGTTCTTTCAAATCTCTATACATCTTGGTGCTACTAGGGTGTATAGAGAAATTGGAGCTAGGAGAATCATCTAAAAATTCCTTTTTTAGATCCAGCATATCGAGAACACAAAGTCTCTTCCCAAATTTCAAAATCCCATCTTCATATATGAAGTCACTCAATCTCCCACCATTCACAGCATTAATCTTCTTTCAAAACTCCTCATCATCAGCCTGAGAACTTTTTATCTTTTCTAGTAATGATAGTTTGGGAACAATTTGAAAAATTATTGATGTTTCAACTTCCATGATTATTCCCAAATCCATTTTCACTAGATCCATGAAAATAGGATCCCTTTCAACTCTCATTGTGTTCAAAACATCAAGATCCTTTCTGCTTATAGCATCTGCCACTATATTTTTGTTTCCCTGGGTTGAGGTGTATTGTGCAATCATAATCCTTGAGTAGTTCCAACAATCTCTTTTTCCTTCATGTTGAGTTTTTTTTGTGAGAAAATATACTTCAAAATCTTGTGATCAGTATAAATCTCACATTTTCACCTTAGATATAGTGTCTCCATATTTTCAGTGCAAAGATTACAACTTCTAACTCAATATTTTGAGTAGGATAGTTTTTCTCATTAATTATTAGCTATCATGATGAATAGGCAATAACTCTAAAATTATACATAAGGACACAACTAATTACTTTCTTTTAATCATCACTATAAATAAAAATCCCATCATTCCCTAATGGTAGATTCATGATAGAATATTTGAATAATCCTATCTTCAATTCTTAAAAACATTCTTCACACTCTTTTATCTAAACAAATTTAACCCATTTACATGTGAGCTTGGTAAATGGGTTATCCAATCAGGTAAAATTATGGACAAAATTCCAATAATAATAAGCTAAACCTATAAAACTGTGTACCTCAATGATACTATTCGGTGCTGACCATTCTTGGATTTCCTTGGTCTTTGAAGGATTACCATATATTCCATCCTTGGAGACAATATGGACAAGAAAATAAATATCTCGAAGCTAGAATTCACACATTCTAAACATCCTGTATAATTCATTTAATATGAGGGTTTATAGAATGGTGAACAAGTGATTTTCATGATCTTCATAGATTTTGTAGTATACTATGAAATTGTCAATAAATACCACTACAAAGTAAACAATATCTTCCTTGAAAAATCTGTTAATTAGATCTATAAAAATAGAGGGTGCATTAGTCAGCCCAAAAGGTATTACTGTAAACTTATAATGCCTTTACCCAGTGTGAAATGTTGTTTTCAGAATGTCTTCCTTTATCACACACAACTAATGATATCCAGATCGAAGGTCAATCTTTTAAAAATATTGATCTCTGTGACGTTGGTTGAATAAATCATCAATGCGAGGTAGTTGATACTTGTTCTTTATTGTTATGTCATTGATCATCATGTAGTCAATGTACAACCTCATAGATCCGTCTTTATTCTTAATAAAAATGATAGGGACTCCACATAGAGAAACACTAGGGAGAATAAATCCCTTATTAATCAATTACTCTAGTTGTTTCCTAAGTTCCACTAATTATATAGTGGCCATTATATAAGGGGTCTTCGATATGGTCCTTAAACAAGGAATTAAGTAAATGGAAAACTCAATTTATCATTCTGGAGGATGTCCAGGTAAATCTTATAGAAACACATCAATATATTCTTACCCAATTGATACATCCTCTATTCTAAATTTCTTTTCCTCACCCATATTTATTTCATTCTCATCTACCCCAATAATTGAACTTAGTAGATCTACTGGGGGTGGATCTAGATAACAATCAGGTGGTGACGTTTCTAATACATAGATAAGGTACTCCTTACCATCATCGAAAATTGTAACCTCCTTCTTCTTACAATAAATTTTTTTATCATGGTCCAAATGCTAATCCATTATGAGTATTATATCAAATCCAATCATTGGTATACTGATAAGATCATAGAATAAAGAACTTTTATATGCTCTAATGGGAACTAATTCACAAATATTTGTTGCGATGATACTTCCCTTAAAAGTTTTGACATACAACTCCCTCGTTATGTCAAAATGAAAAAATCTATTTTTCTTAGAAAAATGGGAAGATATGACACAATGTGATGATCCAGAATTAAATAAAGAATTTTATATACTTGATGAATCCATTAAATTACCTGCCACCATGTCTTTCAAAGCATCAACCTCAGCAGTAGTTATAGAATACTCTTGTCCTTGCCCCCTTTGGATTATCTAAGGTAAGTTCCCTTGGCGCTTAGGTCATTTACTTATAGAATTCCCATTTTCTCTATAATTGTAGCATTCAATATTGACAACCTCTTTCTTCCCCTTCCAATCATGAGCATAGTGTCCTTTTTCACCACACTTGTAACAGACTCTCATTCCCTTCAAGAAAGTACCGAGGTGTTTCTTCCCACAATTACTATAGAATGGATATTCAACTTTTCCTTTTTCCCCTTATTTCCATTTCTAGAGTGTTAAAGAGATCTCTTCTTCTCCTACTTTTCTTTAAAGTCATAAGACTTAGAGAATTATTTTTTGGTCTTGATAACACATGAGACAATATATTTGTATGATGAGAAGGATTGTGATACGAACGATCGATGAAGAAATGGTTTTAACCTATAAAATAATCTATCAATCTTACTCCTTGGGTTACGTATATAATCTACTCCATGCCTTGCTATCCTTGTAAAGTGAGCCTCCTATTTTTCCATATTGTCATCATCTTTTTGCCTCAAACTAAAAAATTGTCTTTCCATATCCACTCTATGGTCAAGAGGAATGTATATTTCTAAGAAAATCTCTTTAAACTCTCTCCATTTCATATTTGATAATTCATCATCTTCTTTTGTGTTTTGAATCAATGACCTCAATTGATCTGCATCTTCGGTGAGGTGATAAACTACCATGACAACTTTTTCCCTTTCGCTACTCCCTGAAGAATGGAATATTTTCTCTAAGGAATTTAACCATTGCATAGCTATTGATGGATTTGTAATCCCATTAAATGTTGGTGGTTGTTTCCTCATGAAGCAGTCTAACATTGATCCTCCGTGTTGTGGATCAGGGTTCTCTAAATGGGTATGGTTATTATTCATAACCAGAGTGAGTTATCCCAGTTTGGTGATAAGTTGATCAGAACCAGTTGCTTCACCAGGTCCACTATAATTATCTTTAGTAGGAGGGAAATACCTACATGGATTATGTGCATTGATACAGTTTACATTCTTTTCACTTGGCATCATTTCTAAACAATGGCATACACTAGATTAGTTTCTGAGTCCCAATACATAAATCTGAACTTGTAAAACACATAACATAAATTAAAAAGTTTATAGATATAATCCATAATTATAAAAAAAAATTATTTAAGGAAGTATATACTCAAACACCCTACATAATGGTTTGTATTGAAAATGAGAATTATCCTAAGCATATCTACCAGGAGTTTCATAACCAAGAGTTCAGTATGGCCCATTGTCGTTCACGAGTTCTCATTCAAGTCCTACTCAAAGAGGTGTTTTCAGGTTTTACCACTAGGTACATCTGTGCCACAACCGCCTCTACTTGCTCATATCTAGACAGGGACGTATTTCTTGGAAAACCCACAAAATATATATAGTACATAAATTCTAGAAAATTTCTCTATAGAAATCCTCAAAGTCTATCTTAGGTTAATGTTCTATAATCAGAGTTTTTCTAAATTTTCCTTCCAAGGTTTGTACTAAACCTCCCTCTGATACCAACTATAATGCCCCAACCCCAGTTACCTAGGGTCGGTGCATTATTACATTACATTGGCATGATCACAAAAGAACAAGTCTAAAAGTCCCTATTTGTTTTGCAACCTAGGAAAATATAGATTCATTCATAAGTTTAACATTACCTTATAAAATAACAAACTACCACAACATAATCTCCATAGGCCACACTCATATCCCTTATAATATCCCTTCGGGTTATTCATAATATAATTCTTCACATCTTGGGAAAAAAAATAAAACATAGAAAGGGGTGAGCTCAGATGCTCAGTAAGGATAACAATATAGTGAAAACGTTCATAAATAAGCGTAAACATTTAAGGCAATGTAAGATTAAAAGAAAAATAATTTTAAACTTTAACTTCAACATAATATGGAAAATATAAAATCAAATAATTCCATTTACTTATTCACATGGATATTCTACTAGTCGAATAACTACATGAAATACCAAAAACCACTTTCATAATGATGGAATGCATAATGTGAGACTTCCTAACCACATATCAAAGTATTTGTGCCAAGAATTCAAATACAATTTAGTCATTCACTTATTCCAAGAAACTATTTTGTCTCATGAGACCTATCGATTCATCAAGGAGCTATAACAGGCTCCTCCTGTCACTTACTAAATGTCTGTGCATGTGCATATTTCCTTTAATTTGATTTCATATGATTTTTTTGATTACTTTTATTATGTATTTTGATGATATCATAATTTATGTTATTTGGATTTTTTTATTCTTATCACATTGTAAATGTAAGATATTTATCTATATTTTATTAGTTAATGAGGTAGTTTGAAAATTCTTATCTATTTCTCAAAAATTTAATGAAGTTGCTACTATTTTTTAAAAACTCTACATTTCACTGTTTTAAAACATTTATGTATTTATTTTACTGTAACTTTTAAAGTTGTCCAATTTGTATGAATCTTGATTATATGGAAAGATAAAATGTTTATATTGATTTTATTAGTTTACATCAAAGTCTAAAAATATCGTTTTAATGGACTTTTAATTACTTGAAGTTCTGATATTTTGTTTTGAAGTAGCAGTTTTTCCAAATATGTTTTGCTTAAGTTTTTTAATGATTTTAGGAACTGTAGATGTCTTTTTTAATTGATTTATTTATTTTTTGGAAAGATGATACGTTTTTATACAAATCATTAGTTTTGATCAAAGTTTGAATCTGCTGTTAAGAGCCCTTAAAAATTCGTTGAAGTTTGTCACAACATTCTGTCCAGATTTCTATCAAAAGTAAGGTTCATTTTTTTTCAAAAGTAAGGTTCATTTTTGTTTCAAAAGTATGGTTTATTTGGTATCAAAAGTATGGTTCATTTGTTATCAAAAGTATGGTTCATTTGATGTCAAAATCAGGGTTCATTTATACCCTACGTTACTGTTCATACCCTACGTTATTGTTCATACCCTACGTTACTGTTCATACCATACGTTACTGTTCATACCCTATGTTACTGTTCATACCCTACGTTACTATTCATACCCTACGTTATTTTACTATTCATACCCTACATTACTTTATTGTTCGCTCCGAAGTTATTGTTCCTATTCACTCTGAAGTTACTATTCACTCGAAAGTTACTATTCACTCCGAAGTTACTGTTCATTCTGAAGTTACTGTTCATTCCGTGCAATTTTTAAAAAAATTGATTTTCTGCAAATATATGGATTATTTTTTAACGATTTTTTTGGTAAAATCCTCATTAAATATAAGGATCATAATGAAAGAATTTTTAATGTTTTGGTGCTATATTTAGAGAGAAAATTTTATAACGTTCTTCAACGTATTTGACAAATAAATTTGGACGTTTCAAAATTGTTTAAATTTAAATGTTTGAATTTAATTCTGAAATCTGCTGTTAGTTTTCAGGAACTATTTTTACTTTTTTTAAATCATTTTAAATGGTTTTAAAATTATGTTTTGAATCATTCAATGCTTTTATTGTTATGGAGATTTTATTGGAAGACATATTCAAAATATTTTGAATTCCTCTATTCGATATTTTATTCTACGAGAATAAAGAAGCAACAGTTCTACTATTTTCAGGGAGATATTTATGGGATCTCTTAACTTAATTAATTTTGAATATCCTAAGGAAGCGGAGTTGCTTCACCTGCTAGATATTTTTTGTTCTCTATATATACAGTTATCTCTTGCAGGAAAAACAACAACACAATATAAAGAGAAAGTGCTGTGAACTTTGAATCTGCTGTGCATTTGCAACGTCCTATGACATTCTGCTTCACCACCTACTCGGTCTCTCAAGCGCAGAATTAATTCTGCTTCGACTACAATTTCATTGACGAGACGTACTGAACTAAACCTCAAGAACCAGTGCCTGTGCTTTAATGTTTATATTCTCTTTCATCTAGTTCTGAGTTTGTAACACTACATCCCATCTCTCACACACACTCTTATTTTTCTATTTATGATTTTACCTACAAAAGCATTATTTGTTATTCTTTTTCTTCGGGTTGTGACTCCCGGATTCTAAAGTCAGGATCTTAGGGTTGTGGCTCCATGTATCTAATGTCAAGACTGTTTGGGTTGTGACTCCCAGTATCTAAAGTCAGGTTGTAAGGGTTTTGACTCCCCACACAAAAGTCAGTGTCGTGGTTATCCTTCCACTAGAAAAGGATTTTCTAATTGGGTTATTATTCCCCATTAAAAATCATTTTTAGTGCACATGTATCTCTCGCCGAGTAGAGAGGTATAAGAGTAGAGTAGGCCCACTTTGGACCGAACTACTTTAAAAAACATCCTTGAGTTATTTAATTTTTCCGCTGCTAATTAAATTTAATTATTAACTTTGATAATTAATTTATTTGATTAAAATTTTTAATCTGGTCTATTCACCCCCCCTCTAGACCATCTTCCATTACCCTGTCTGACCTAAAAATAGGTATCAAAGGATAACCTTCTTAAGAATAGTTTTTCTCTATATTTATATTTCATTATACTTGGTTGTTCCTTCAAGAATTTATCCAATCATTTCTTTTATCTGCTTTTATATTTTGTTGTGCTAACCTATTCATAGACCTCATAGTCTAAGGATATCAATCTAATAAGATGGAAGTATTAAACCCGAATGATGCCTGGATTCCTCAGAATCCACCACATTATGATGGCAATGATTATGGATACTGGAGATCCCGAATAGAGGCATACCTCCAATAGGTGAGCATTGAACACTGGTCTATCATGTCAAAATAATACACACTGCCTAAAGATGATCCAGATACTCTTACAGGAATTTATGCTACTAGATATGTCTTAAATTACAAAGTCATTAATATTTTATATTGTGCTATTAATAGGAGTGTTTTTATTCATGTTTCTGCATGCAAGACATCTCATGAGATTTGGAAGATTTTGCAAGTTACTCACCTTGGCTCTGAAAAATTGATCTGAACCAAACTTGGAATGCTTCGTGCTGAGTATCAAGACTTCAAGATGGGTGAAGATGAAACTGTAAATCAAATGTTCCACAAATTCACAAGAATTGTGAATGGAATGAATTCACTTGGATAATCTCTAGAAAATCTTATACTTGTTGAAATAGTCATACGAGCATTACCAAAGAAATGTCATGCAAAGAAGGTTTCCATTGATGAAAGCTAGAACTTTAAAGAGTACACACTTGATGAACTGATTGGATCACTGCTCCAATATGAACTGGAACTGAAGAACATATCTGATGAGGAGACAACAAAAAGAAAAGGTGTATCTTTTAAGTCCATAAATGTTATGTCTAATAATTCTTCTGATTCTGATCTACAGGATATTGAAAAGGAAGACATGGCTCATATTGTAACTGGAGTCTACAAGAGAATGAAAAAAAAAGGTTTCAAAAACCAGTTTAGTAGAAATCCCAAAAAAGAAAAATATAAGAGAGATAAGAAAGGTGATACAAATTACAATGCTTCAGATGTAACTTGTTATGAGTGCAGGAAGAAAGGTCATATCAAACCCAATTTCCCTAAACTAAAGAATAAAGACAAATAACAAAATAAGGATAGAAAGGCATTGACAACAAACTGGAATTGTACTGAAGAATCTGATTCTAATGAACCATCTGGAAATGAAAAATAATCTGGTAGCTTGTGTTTCATGGAATCACTGGATAAGGTTTGTAATTCTAGTTTTTATTCTTAATGTTCTGATTCTGAATATGAATCTGAAAACCCCAATGTTTTTGAATTAAATAAAGAAATTGAAATATTAAGAAAAGATATTTTCAATGATTCTGATTTATATAATAAACTTAAAGAAGATAATTAAAAACATGTTTCTGAAAATAAAGTAATTTTGCAAGAAAATAAATGGTTAATAAACACTGCTTCTTCTTCTCATTCAACAGTTTATGATAATTTGAAAACTGCTCAAGATTTGAATGAGAAATTGAAAAAGGAAGTTGAATGACTTAAACAGAATTTATCTTCTTTTTTTCATGGTCGTGAAAAATATCATGAGATGATGTCTTTGACTAAAACTGATAAAAATAAATATGGTTTTGGTTATGATAAAATATTACCTCAAATGTATAAAACTTGTTTTGTTAAAAGTAAAAATGGTTTTACTTCAACTGATACTTATTTTAAATGTGGCATGAATGGTCACTATGCCAATGACTGCTCACTTAGATTTAAACAATATTTGGGATTTAAAAAAACTAATATTTCTAAATCCTTGTTATCTAGAGTACCTTACAATAAATGTTTAAATTCTATATGGGTACCTAAAATTTTTATTACTAATCCTATTGGACCCAAAGTAGCTTGGTTACCAAAATTGTCAATTAATTGATTTTTGTAGGAAAAATTCCTTGCATGTATCAAGAACGACATATGGTACATGGACAGTGGATGATCTATGAATATGACCAGAGACCCATCAATTTTCACATCATACAACACATGTGATGGAGGAACTGTTACTTTTGGAGACAATTCCAAAGGCAATGTAAAAGGTTTCGGTAAAGTTGGTATTTCAAATTCTACATTTATTTAGAAAGTTTTATATGTTGAAGGTTTAAAACATAATTTAATTAGTATATCACAATTATGTGATGATGGAATTGAAGTTAAATTTCAAAATGATAAATGTTTAGTTTTTATAGATGATTCTTTATTATTTTATACTAATCGAAAAGATAATATTTATACTATTGATTTTGCTGAACTAACTGTTCAACATGTAAAGTGTTTGAATTCTGTACAGAATGACTACATACTTTGGCACCAACATTTAGGTCATGTTATTTTCAGAATGTTACATAAGCTGTCAAATCATGAGAATTTTTTACAGCTTCCTTCTTTGAAGAAAGAACAGCATCATGTTTGTGATGCCTGCATGAAAGGGAAGCAACACAAAATTTCCTTTAGACCTATCAATCAAATAAGTACTATTAATCCTTTACAGTTAGTACATCTTGATTTATTTGGTCCAACTCAAATTGCTAGCCTTGGTGGAAAGAAATATACTTTAGTTGTTGTTGATGATTATAGTAGATTTACTTGGGTATATTATCTAGCTCATAAAAATGATACTTTATCTAAATTCACTGCTTTCTCTAAATTAGTTCAAAATGAAAAAGGTTGTATGATTATTTCTATTTGTAGTTATAAAGGAGGTGAATTTCATAACTTGGATTTTGAAAAATTCTGTGAAAATAATCGATATTTTCATAATTTCTCTACTCCTAGAACACCACAACAAAATGGTGTCATAGAACGGAAAAATAGAACTCTTATTGAAACGGATCGAACTATGTTAAGTGAATATAGTCTTCCTAGATATTTTTGGGTTGAGGCTGTTTTTTTTCATGTTATATTTCAAATAGAATTCTTATTAGACATTTTCTAAAGAAAAATCCTTATGAATTATTCAAAAATAAAAAGCCTAAAGTTGGTTATTTTAGAGTTTTTGGATGCAAAGTTTTTATTTTAAATTCAAAGGATAATTTAGACAAATTTGATGCTAAAAGTGGTGAAGGTATTTTTCTTGGATATTCTAATAACAGTAAAGCTTATAGAGTTTATAATAAAAGAATGATGGTTATTGAAGAGTCTGTTCATGTTATGTTTAATGAAAATAATGTTAAAATAAATTCTGATTCTAATGTTTTTGATGATGACTTTAGAGACATTAATTTTGATGAAGATATTCCTCAAGATAAGAGTGAATTAATTAAGGGGGAGCATACTCCTTATCATCCTGATCCAAGATCATGGAAGATTCACAAAGATCATCCTGTTAAAAATGCAATTGGCAATGTTGATTCTGGTGTCAAAACCAGAAATTCTATTTTAAATTATTGTTCCAATTCTGCTTTTATTTCTGATTTTGTTCCTATTAATATAAATGATACTTTAAAAGATGAAAACTATATTGTTTCTATGCAAGATGAATTAAATCAGTTTGTTAGAAATAATGTTTGGACTTTAGTAGAATTGCCTGAAGATAAGCAGGTAATTTGAACTAAGTGTTTCTTTAGAAACAAGATGGATGAATCTGGAAAGATTGTCAAAAACAAAGCCAGACTTGTTGCTCAAGGATACTCTCAAGAAGAAGGTATAGACTTTGAAGATTCATTTGCACCTGTTTCCAGGTTAGAGGCAATTAGAATTTTATTGGCCTTTGTGTATTTTCAAGGTTTTAAATTATATCAAATGGATGTAAAAAGCATTTTCTTAAATGGTTTTATTACTGAAGAAGTTTATGTTTCTCAACCCCCTGGTTTCTAAAATGAAAAATTTCCCAACAATGTTTTAAAATTATCTAAAGCTTTATACGATCTTAAACAATCACCTCGTGCTTGTTATGAAAGACTTTCTTTATTTTTATTAAAAAACAGTTTCAAGAAAGGAAATGTTGATCCCACTCTTTTTATTAAAAGAACTTCTGAAGATATTTTAATTGTTCAAATTTATGTTGATGATATAGTTTTTGGATCATCTAGTGACATAATTTGTAATGATTTTTCTTCACTGATGTCTTCTGAATTTGACATGAGTTTAATGGGAGAATTAAAGTTCTTTCTTGGACTTCAAATTTCTCAAAGGAAAGATGGAATTTTTCTTAATCAATCTAAGTATGATAAATATTTAGTTAAACGATTTGGTCTTGATTCCTATAAATCCATGAAAACCCCTATGGTTACTAATTTTAAATTAAATTATGATGCATCTGGTAAATCATTTGATTTAACAGTTTATAGAGGTATGATAGTTAGCTTGCTATATTTAACAGCATCTAGACCTGATATCTTTTTTAGTGTTTTTTATGTGCTAGATTTCAAGCTGATCCTAAAGAAAGTCATATTAAAGCTATTAAAAGAATAATTATATATGTTAAAGGAACTGTTAATTCTGATTTATTTTATCCAAAATATAACTGTTTTGATTTTAAATCTTATTTTGATTCTGATTTTGGAGGCTGTAGAATTGGCCGAAAAAGTACATCAGGTATGTGTCATTTTTTGGGAAAATGTTTAATATCTTTTTCATCTAAGAAACAATTATCTGTTGCTTCATCTATTGCAGAAGATGAGTATATCTTTGCTGCTAGTAGTTGTGCTCAAATTTTATCGATTAAAAAAACATTATGTGATTTTGGTGTTTATCTTGATAAACTACCTATTTATTGTGATAATACATCTGCAATTTCTATTTCTAAAAACCCCTTACAACATTCTAGAAAAAAACATATTGATCTTAGATTTCATTTCATTCGAGATCATATGAATAAGGGTGATATTGTTTTAGAATTTATCCCTTCTGAAAATCAGCTTGCAGATATTTTTACAAAGCCTGTATACTCTGATCAGTTTGAGAAAATTAAATTTTCTCTTCGTATTTTGGAATTTTAAATTTTATTTGCTGCATTTGTTTAGGGGGAGCATATTTTCACTTTTTGTTTATTTACAAAAAGGGGGAGAAGTTTTGGAGAGAAGTTTTGGTGAGAAATAATTTCGTTTTAATCTTTTTAAAATAATTATTTATGGTTTAAATGTTTTGGTTTTGTAATCAAACTAAAAGTGGGAGATTGTTTGTGTATGTTCATATTTCCATTAATTTTATTTCATATGATTTTGTTTGATTACTTTTATTACATATTTTGATGATATCTTAATTTATGTTATTTAGATTTTTTTTATTCTTATAACTTTAGAAATATAAGATATTTCTCTATATTATATTATTTAATGAGGAAGTTTGAAAATGCTTATCTATTTCTCAAAAATTTAATGAACTTGCTACTATGTTTTTAGAAACTCTACATTTCACTTTTTTAAAAAATTTATGTATTTATTTTAATGAAACTGTTACAACTATCCGATTTGTATAAAACTTGATTCTATAGAAAGATAAAATTTTTATCTTGATTTCATTAGTTTACATCAAAGTCTAAAAATATCGTTTGAATGGACTTTTAATTACTTGAAGTTCTGATATTCTGTTTTGAAGTAAGAGTTTTTCTAGAATTGTTTTGCTTCTGTTTTTTAATGATTTTAGGAAATGTAGATTTCTTTTTTAATTGATTTTTTTTTGGAAAGATAATAATATTTTCTAAAAATCATTATTTTTTATCAAAGTTTGAATCTGCTGTTAAGAGCCCTTAAAAATTTGTTGAAGTTTGTCACAACATTCTGTCCATATTTCTATCAAAAGTAAGGTTCATTTTTGTTTCAAAAGTAAGGTTCATTTTTGTTTCAAAAGTATGGTTCATTTGTTATCAAAAGTATGGTTCATTTGTTATCAAAAGTATGGTTCATTTGTTATCAAAAGTAGGGTTCATTTATACCCTACATTACTGTTCATACCCTACATTACTGTTCATACTCTATGTTACTGTTCGTACCCTACGTTACGGTTCATACCCTACATTACTATTCATACCCTATGTTACTTTACTATTCATACCCTACGTTACATTATTGTTCGCTCTGATGTTTTTGTTCACTCCGAAGTTATTGTTTGCTCGGATGTTACTATGCACTCTGAAGTTACTATTCACTCGGAAGTTACTATTCACGCCGAAGGTACTGTTCATTCCGAAGTTACTATTCATTCCATGCAATTTTTAAAAAAATTGATTTTCTGCAAATATACGGATAATTTTTTAACGATTTTTTTCTGTAAAATTTTCATTAAATATAAGGATCGTAATGAAAGAGTTTATAATGTTTTTGGTGCTATATTTAGAGAAAATGTTTTATAACATTCTTCAACGTATTTCACAAATAAATTTGGATGTTTCAAAATTGTTTAAATTTTAATGCTTGAATTTAATTTCAGAATCTGCTGCTAGTTTTCAGGAACTATTTTGACTTCATTTAAATCATTTTAAATAGATTTAAAATTATGTTTTGAATCATTCAATGGTTTTATTATTCTAGAGAATTTATTGGAAGACTTATTAAAAATATTTTGAATTCCACTATTCGATATTTTATTCTACGGGAATAAAGAAGCAACGGTTTTGCTATTTTCAGGGAGATATTTATGGGATCTATTAACTTAATTAGTTTTGAATATCCTAAGGAAGAGGAGTTGCTTCACCTGCTAGATATTTTTTGTTCTCTATATATACAGTTATCTCTTGCAGGAAAAAGAACAACAGAATACAAAGAGAAAGTGTTGTGAACTTTGAATCTGCTGTGCATTTGCAACATCCTGTGACACTCTGCTTCACTACCTGCTTTGTCTCTCAAGCACAGAATTAATTCTGCTTCAACTAAAATTTTATTGACGAGACGTGTTGAACTAAACCTCAAGAACCAGTACATGTTCTTTAATTTTTATATTCTCTTTCATCTGTTTCTGAGTCTATAACACTACTTCCCATCTCTCACACACACTCTTATTTTTCTGTTTATGGTTTTGTCTAAAAAGCATTATTTGTTATTCTTTTTTTTTCAGGTTGTGACTCTCGGATTCTAAAGTCAGGATCTTAGGGTTGTGACTCCCTGTATCTAAAGTCATGACTGTTTGGGTTGTGACTCCCAGTATCTAAAGTCAGGTTGTAAGGGTTGTGACTCCCCACACAAAATTCAGTGTCGTGGTTATCCCTCCACTAGAAAAGGATTTTGTAATTGGGTTATGATTCCCCTTTAAAAATCATTTTTAGTGCACATGTATCTCTCGTCGAGTAGAGAGGTATAAGAGTAGAGTAGGCCCACTTTGGACCGAACTACTATAAAAAACATCCTTGCGTTATTTAATTTTTCCGCTGCTAATTAAATTTAATAATTAACTTTTATAATTAATTTATTTGATTAAAATTTTTCATCTGGTCTATTCACCCCCCTCTAGACCATCTTTCATTACCCTGTCCGACCTTACACTAAGTCCAATGCATTCCTCATATGAAAAGGTTTAAACATAACATAAACATTCGTATAAAAACTATCATATGAAATGACAATACATTATCCATAAATCATGAATGGTATAAAAATAACACATCCACAGTCAAACATATCATAAAACATTCAATACAATATGGATGTTTTGTATCATAATAAATCAACTTCAATAAACTCACAATCCATCAAAAGATGTTGACATAGATAAAATCAAAACTTTTTTAGAGAAATATCTATTTTTATTTTAAAATATTTTAAAAGTCATATAATTATAAAAGAAGACATTTATTTTTAAAATGTTCTTATAAGCTTGTGGGGAAAACTTTGACAATTTTATAATGGCAGAAAATAGCTGCACCCGCATTATAAGTTAAAAAAACATTTTTACCTTAATTTTGTCGAAAAGATCATAAGTTACCTTGTTTGGAAAACAAAGAAATGATTTCATTCAACCCATTTTACAAAAATTCCAAAAAGGGTATAAATTACTTTAAACCAAAGTCTATTAAATAATAAAAATGTTTTGGCATACATTTTTTAAGAAATATGGATGTGGATGATAATGAAATATCATTAGATACTTACATAAAAACAACCTCGGATAATAATGAGATTGTGAAATTAACCCTTACCTTGTACTTTTACTGGGTTGAGGGTATGTTAAACCCTTTTATAATGGTGAAATAATTTTTATTAAATTATAAAGAACCATATAAATAAATATGATATCATATATGATATTGTAATATTGATTTGTTAATGATATTTTCGTAGTATCATATTATCAGGAGTTAACTGATTATTTTTCCTTTATATGTTTGGTTATGTAAGCCATGTTTTTTAGGGATATGAGGTATATGATTCATATAAATAATGATATTATGTTCATAAATTTTATTTTTAATCATAAAATGAAAATTATTATTGAATTATTACGATGGGGAATGAATATCATCGCTTTTGTGGTGACAGTAATCCGTACGTATGCATGAGCGACAATATCATTATTTTGATATTAAAACCATATATAATTGGATGGTATATCATATATATATATAGAATCATTATCATTTTATATTTTATATTTACACAAGTTATAATCATTATTATACACATCCAAATAATGGCGTGCTTGAATAACAAATTTCACCACGACGTGGAGACAGTAAGCCGTATGTATGCACGTATGGTGACTTTGTCATTTATAGGATGGATTAAATAAAAAATATGGTGTACCATTTTTTTAATAAATTTAAAATATATAGATGATAATGGAGTTATTATTTTAGAATGGAAACAACAAAGACAGATGAAGTGAAAGAAGAAAAGAACTTGAAAGAGGTGATAAATTTTTACCACTTTTTTGGGATCCTCCTTTTGGTTTGATCAAAAGGGATCTATAGGATGGATTCAAGACCAAATTAAGGCCTCTAGGATGAATTTAGGATAGTTGTTAGGATATTTTGGAAGGTTTTGTCGGAGCCAAATGGCTTTGATGGTGTGAATATGAGAGAATGTTAAGTGCCCTTTTATAAGAGGGGTGGGGGCACCTTAAGAAAAGATTGAAATATTATTTTATAATAAAAACATTTTAGATTTATAATGGAAAGAAATGATTTATTTCTAGGATAAGGTGGGGATAGGTATAAAACCACTCAACCAATAGGTTTTATATAAGTTTGGGATACCATATTAACTTTATCTTTTTTATTTAACTCTTAGTTAAATAGTTTTACATTTACCATGTCTCTTTGTATTTTTATATTATATTGTTAATAAACCTTCTATAAACTGCCAAGAGAACCTCAATAGGTTCATTAATGACATATATAATATTATTCAGGCCCTTTGGATGAACCATTGATTTTTTTGTATATTATATCAACCAATAATATAGTATTTGTTTTAAAAACTCAATTATGTCAATTTTGACATTATTTAATAAATGATTTTTCCTAAAGTCCTAAAAACTTTATTACTTCTAAATAAATTCATATTTTCAATACTATAATTTCATATTAACCTATAAAATTTGTGTAATTCATCAAAATTCTCAGTTTACATTTTTTGGATATTTATAATATCAATTATTTTAATATTTCATCATTAAAGTAATTACTGTGTCATCATTGTGTCGTAATTAAATTAAATTATATAATGTCTAAAAAATATGAATAAAATATAGTTATGTAGTAAATCTTTATATATTTCTAATAAATATTTATAGTTGAATTTATATTATGTATAACCTTATATTAAAATTTTTTTAGTTATTAAACTTTGAATTTAGCTCCTTTAACTCTTCTTTAAATAAAATAATAATAAATGTCATAATCTAATACAAGTGGACCTAAAAGATCATATTTTATTCATAAGGATTATTTTGGTCAAATTACACTTATCCAATATAATTAGGACATGTTTTAGGTTAATAATAATACAATTCTTACCCTTAATTACCCTATTTACTTTTAATCGTGGTAAATAAAAGTAAAAAGTTACTATTCACCAAAAACTATTTTATTCTTATTAATCCATGTTTTATATAATGATATTAACTGTGTCTCTTGGATTTTTTAAATTCAACTCATTGCAGTGGTAAAATTAAGTTAAATGCGAATTTGCAAATTCTCTTACGAGGTGGGTAAAAGATGGTGAAAACATCAACAAAATTATATATATCTAATATTATTAAAAAATGACTCAAATGAATTAAATTGAACATATATAGGTATTATGTATCTATTTTTACCTAAAATAAATTTAAATAAAATAAATAATTAGTGAAATAATAAGTCTGTTTTAAAAAATAACGAAGTTTTTTTCACTATTCAACAAAAACTGAAATTTTTCAGAAAATTACTAAAAATTCAACCTCAGCTAATTTCGACATTCCAAATCCAAAAATAAAGCCCATTTTATAGATAAATTTTAGAAAATTTCAAAAAGTGGGTATGACTATTCATAACGACTAGTTAAATTGGTCGTGGTGTGTTAGAATCTTGAAGTTGCGTATAATACAAGCTATTGCATTATTTAAAGGGAAATGTACCATGGATGTTTAGGGTGTTATAATCATAATAATTATATAATAAAAGCATCATAATCATAATCTCTAGAAGAAACATTAGAAGAACTCATGGGATGTGGAAATTCATTAAAATGAAACTTCATGTCCTAGTGATCAAAGACCACACATAGTTGTGAACAGATCAAGCCTCAGGTTCATGCATATTTTCCTTTATATCAATAGATTCGACACATTACCCAATTAATTGGATGGATATATAATTCTAGGTGAACCCATCACATCATAACATTTAATTATGCTATATAATTCTAGGCTCACCTATCACTTCATAACATTTAAGTTATCATGAATTCCATATAAAATGTATATGAATATTATAATTAAATTAAAAAATGGATAGGAATGTGTTTAATTTTATAAAAAATATATTCTTAAACTTTTTATCTCCCAAAAATTTAAAGGTATTCTTGGTATCAATCATTATTATAGAAGACATAATCTCAAGATAAGTAAAAGTTGTGTTTCATAGAAAGAATAGTTCTTTTAGAAAAATCATTAAATTTTTCATAAATCTAGATTGGATACATGTAAATCCAAAATAAAAGAAAATGGAAAAAAGAAATTATATTTCTAGAAAAACAAAGGAACATCCATATTGAAAATGGTGTGAAAGAGAGAAAACACAAAGAAAGAGAGTTGGGGTCGAGAATCCCCGTACCTTATGTATGAATGCATTATTCACTTTAATATACTAGATAATAATATTGAATTAATTAATTTAAAAATTGAGAACCTAATATACCTGAATTTTAGTTATTATATATTTACTAAGATAATTAATGGTCTTTTTGATGAGTTATCTAGTTCAATTTCATCGTTTAGGAGTGCTCATTTTCTTGGTTATCATGGACAGTTCACTTGTATATGAGTATGGATGTTTATGTAAAATTGGTATTATTATATAGAATTGAAATAATATAATATTAATGAAAATCAAGCGGTTTAAATGTTTATATATATAATTTGTTTAAATGGTATGAGATTGAATTATTAGAAAAATGGTTAGTGATAATCTTTTAGATTTTTTGGCAGTTTTTCGAACATCAAAAACTTGTTTTTTTCCATTATTTATTATTTTGTATGTAATTTAGTTATAGAACATAAAAATGATTATTAGATAGATTTTATATAGTGTACCAAACATTATAGTGTTTTTATGAACAACCTTGAATTCGTAAAAGGAAAATGAAAAAGCACCATCCATGATGTTGGTAAATTGACACATCACAGGCGATGAATTCATTTTTAGATTAAGAGAGAGAGTGTGTGTGTGTGTGTGTTTGATGGTGGATACTACATTAAAATGATAGAATTAATGTATATAAAATATTCTAGAGTCATCATGAATTTTTTATAGAGTGTTTACGGATATAATTTGAAAAAAAGTAAATTATGTGAAATTACAAACATAGAAATAGGATTTTACCTCTTGAATTTATCCTCTTTGAAAACCTATTTAGGAAGGGATTTTTGATATTTTTATGAGACCAAGAGATCCTGGACAAGAGGGAGGATATTTGGAATTTATTTGGGCAGAATTTTGACATGGTTCAAGGATTTAAAGCTGTGGGGAGAATAGACGATGAGTGGTGCATTTATAGGTAAGGAGATGTGTGTTTTCCAAATATTATAATCATTAGTTTATTAATTTGGATTATTACTATGAATAGTTTAATCATTATCACTAAATATATTAAAACAATGAAATACTGTTTGATATTTTGGGCTTACATCATCCTTACAGTATCATTGACTCAATAATTATTGTATTTAAGTTTTATCATAAATTATAGTATTTTACTATTCACCAAAAATTCATATATTTTAGAAAAATACCAAAAACTCACACTAAATTATTTTTACATGTACAATTATAAAAATGATCTCTATTTTATCAAAATAATTTTATAAATATGATAAATTTTAATTTTAATTAAAATCATAACTTAGAAATTTTTGATTTTAAAATTATAACTGATTTTATAACACTTTAAAAATTAAGAAAGGTCTCACAAAATCATCTTATCATCATAAGAACAAAAAATTTTAATTTATCATTCTATTTTATGAAAATGATATTTCATTTAAATATATATATGAATTACGAAATTATAAATAAACATATATGTTGTATAAAAAACGAACACATAATCAGTATTTTTAAAAATATTTACTTACTTATACTACGATATAATTATATAATATTTCCATTTATATAAATCTTAAATTTTATTTATACATATATAGATATGGTTATTAATCTATTGGCTGGTTCACAATTCTTAATGGTCATAATACTATTTCAAATGTCATAATACTATTACATTGAGATAAGTTCATTATTTTATAGAAACCTCTTATTTCAATCATTATTCATTTGAAAAGTTTTTATTTTATTGTCAATGTTATTTTATTTGATTTAAACTATATGAAATAATTATAATATGGAGATTTTTATAGTTAAAATTTTGGATAGTTCCATTGGATGTGTGGAATGTAGAGGATATGGGGTTCCATTTTATAAGGTGGGAGGAGTGTCATTCTTATAAATAACCAAAACTATTAAATAATTGGATATCATTCTCAATATATATTGATCCAAAATTAAAAAAATAAAATATTTTAGGTGTGATAAGTGTGATACACACCTCTAACATTCAAAAAAAATATTTTTCAACATGTTATCTTTATTACCTCTAAGGTTACTCACTTTTTCCATTTTATTGTTTTACCATGATAAATATTTTTCACTATTTTTAATATTAATTGTGAAACTAATTTAAGTTGAAAATATTATTTAATATTAATTTTGATTATTTGAAATATAGAATCATTTTTTTAAAATAAATTAAAAAAATTTCTCATTTAATTTTAAATTAAACTCACAAATGTGTCAAAAGAATGGTTTTTCCAGAAAATTATTTTTCATAAAAAAATATGATCATATCAATACTATATGAAAATTAATAATAATTTAATGAATTTAAATTAATAATAATATATATAGTCTATAATTTTAATTCAAATAATTCCTTAATATGGGTTACTTTAATTAGTTGAAATGGAGAAACATTATTCATATTAAAATAGATTTTAGTTAAATGTGTTTTTAATATTATAAATAAAATTATTTTAAAATAACATATAAAGATAATTTAAATATAATTAATTATATAAATATAACTAAATAATACTTATGTTAATTTAAAATAAAATTCAAATAATACTTGTAATTTTAAATTACTTAATTTATTAAAAATAAATGATAGTTTCATAGGGAATTTGTCATTATCCATTGAAAAATAATTTTTTTTTCTAATAAATAATAAATCTAAAGCTTATTTATTAAAAATATTATGATTTAAAAAATTAATTATATATATGAAATAACATTATAAATTTTCCAAATATTAATTATAATATATTATCACATAAATAAGTAAAAATCATTTTTTAAGAGAACATACTTTCTTAAAGAATAAATTTCTTTATCAAATATTGATTACTTATCTAGTAATAATTTATTTGTTTAGTAGAAAATTTATATATATTTCAAAAATTAATTAATTTTATTCATACCCTCATGTTTAACAGATATGTTATAATAGTTTTATTCAAATGATTATGGTTTTTTGGGTTTACTGTTTCATGATGCATATGCAATTTAACGCAGTTTTAATTTTTTATAAACTCTAGGTGTCACACTCTTCCCCCATTAAAGAATTTCTCCCAGGTAATTTTATAATACATTCTAAGGTAAAATTAGGTTATCCCTTGTCTACTTCATTTCTTCTTTTGGTTCCCATGTTTCTTCCTCAAACATGTGGGTTCCCACGGTACTTTTACTAAGTGAGTTTTATTATTTTGTATAACATTGTCTCTGGGATATAATATTATAAGGCCCAGGCCTTAAACCTTACTTAATATTGAATTAAATGAATACTTCACATTGAGGATCTTTTCAAGTTTAGAGTTTTAGAGAATTAGGACACAACTATTACATCTCAAAAGATTACAAAGTAGACACTTCCACTAAGTTTCCATAAAATAAAAACTCTTAATAAGAAACATGTCTAGTTCCATGTTTTAGATAACATGACTTTCCCTTGATCTCATCCTTAACCCTATTCCACGTTAAGTCCTGTGAAAAACATTTCAAAAAAACTTTGGGTGAGCATAAAAAGCTCAGTAAGGGATACACAAAGAATGAAAACTGTTAGTTATTCAAAACAACAAGTAAACCATGTATACATTATCAAAGTAATACCTTCACCTTTATGAAGTAGTAAAAACTCTTCACTAAATAAAATATCATTACTTACCCTTTTGTAACCAAAGGATTACCATAAAAACCATATAAAGAACACATAATATATAAAGGTAACTTGGGACATAAACATAATTAAGTGGAATAACCATATAATCGACTTCCACACATATCACTTAATGGAATATCCATACGGCCAACTTCCATACATACTTAATGGAATAGCCATACGGCCGACTTCCATACCCAATGCATTGGAGGTTATAACGTAACCACCCGTCCTGGTATTCACGGCACCACCCGTCATATGGTTTATCATGTAACCACCCGTAAAATGTCCAAGTACCATCATTACACATAAAATATTGAAAATATAAACATTTCAATAACAAAATTTCATTTTCAATCACAATAAGTAATTCCCAGATATTGAATTAATCAATCCATTTTCAAAAACAATTTAAAAGAGATTTTTGAATCCAAGTGTCCCATACCACTTTGAACCTTTTAATGGAATTATAATTTTAAAACATTAATGTCCATATAAATAAATACTGAAAACCATTTTGAAAACATGGACATTAAAGATAAATATTTAGAATAATAAATCTATAAAACATTTAAAACAATATTTTTGTTAAATAGTTTTTAACAAAATGAAAGACTCTTGAATACAAATAATAGCGGAATAACATTTAATCCGAACTTTATAATATCATGAGAATAAAGGGATTCATGATATAATATGTCAAAGGATAGTATACACACTATATAAGAGTGAATTGGTGTATAACAACAATGAAGTCTCAAAAGAAATGTAAAATGAGATAAAATCCATTATAAAGAAGGTATCCTTAAATTAAGGATAAATCAATCTCATAATTATGTGTGAAAAATATAAATACACCCAATATAAGTGGATATTAATTGTAAAACAATCAAAGGTTATTCACACATATTCAAAGGATGACATATTCAATAACTACATGTTGAACCCAAAGAAATCAAAATTGGGTTAAGAAGTTCCCTTGGTAAAATTCGACAGCCTAACGGCATCACATAAAATTTTACAAAAAGGGTTGATGAGAGAGATAAAGGGGATCTCATCACTTGGACATAAAATTTACATAAATAATGATATATAAGAACATATCCCAAAATAATAGTATGTGAATTAAAATACATAACAAAAGAAGTATTTTAAAAAAAGGAGGGTGAAAGGTCCCCATACCGAGTTGGGTAACTTTCGAAAAGTACACCCCATGGAAGAAGGGTCATACAGTGAAGATGTAAATACCCACAAATGAAATTATACTACAAAAAGTGTATAATAATGGTTAGTACATACACCACTCAAAGGAAATGGTGGCAAACGTAGCATAAATGTCACGGGAATAAAAGTGAGATGAAAAATCCCTTACGAAAACTCGGCAGCCTAACGGCGCCACTTAAAACTTCCAAAAATGGATTTATGAGATCAAATAGGGTCTCCAATAATATGAACATAAAAAATAAAGTATGAGGAATATAAAATATCATCCCCAAACATAATAAATATGGGCTTAAAAAAATGACATAAATGAGAGTACTTAAAAAGAAATAGAGAGGTTGGATCCCTTACCTCAAGTCCAACTTGTCTTCTTCGTTTCTTTATATTCCTGAATAATAAACTTTGGTCAATTTATAATTTCTTAAGGACCTCATATAAATATTATTATTCAGTTCATATCACATGTTTTAATGTTATAATAATTGGTTTATAATATGAGTCCATATCAGACGTTTTTGTCGATGTTTGGTACATGAGTCAAAAATTGAACTTGTTGGAAAATAATTTTCCATGTATTTATAGGTAAATCATATCCAGAATAGTATTGATGTTTTAAATATAATATATATCCAGTATATATTCATTTTATACTATTCCATAGCATTTGGAGATAAAAATTAAAAGCACCGTTCATGGAGATGGTAGGTCGTACGTACGCATGAACGCTACTTTCATTTTTTTGTCATATTAATGAAATTAAAACAAAATGGGAGATATATATATTTGTTATAATTACAGAATGATATCCATCATTTAGATGTAACATATTAAATATATATCCATTATATATATGTACTTATAATATTACATAACATTTTGAGATAAGAAATGAAATGTACAGTTCATGGAGACGGTAAGCCGTACGTACCCATTAATGCTACTTCCATTTCTATTTCATATTTAATGGAATTAAAACATAATTATAAATAATAGTATTTTAATTACAGTATGTTATCATATATAATATCATTAAATATATCCTTTATACGTACCATATATGGTATTAACGAATCAAATCACTTTGAGGGGCGGTAGTCCGCACTTCCTTAAATGAAGATATCGCCTTTACCGATATTGGAAACCATAAAGGTATGCCATAAATGAAAAATACAGAAGCTTAAGTAAAACATAAACATATTATATATCATATATAAATATATTGTCATCTTAATGGCCACCTTTGAAGGTGTTAGAAGAATGTTGAACAATCATCGTTTCGTGAGGCAGAAATTCGTCATCCACAGAAACAGTATGTTCTTTAACCATTAGATGTAGGTGTTTGTAAGTGTAGCTAGAATCCTTCTTATAAAAACGTACTAGTATATTTAAGATACTGTATTTGTTACAAAATAAATGAATAAAAAGAGTTTAGGGGGTTGGAGAAGCGAAATAAAACAAAAGGGCACAAGTGAAGACATTACCTTAAAATCAGGTAACTCTCTTTGGTTTGAGCTCAAAGGCTTCCTTGGGAAGACTTCTGCCCAAAGTGAGGCTTCAATGAGTTAGGGATGGATGTGGAGAAACATAATGGGAAGGGTTTGGCCAAGACAAAGGATTTGGAAGTGTGGTTAAGGAGGTAGAGGTGGGGGCCTTTTATAAGAGGAGAGGAGGGGCACACTTGGAAAGTAAAGAAATGTTACTTTATTTTAGAATGATTTTCGGATTTTAATGGTCCCAAATTGATGTGTTTCTAGGATAAGGTGATAAGGGTTAGAAATCCACCCATCCAATAGGTTTTGGACATGTGTAGGTTTTAGATTTTACATTATCATTCCATTTTATTTAAATCGTTAAATAGTGAGGTTATCACTGCATCATCCTGATGTCATTAATAATTTAATTTATATAATGTATAAAAATTATAAAAAAAATACTATGATGTAGTAAATCTATTTATCTTTCCAATTACTATTTATAGTCAAAAATATGACTTGTATAACCCCATGTAAAAATTGTTTTAGTAAAACAACTCATGTTTGTATCATTTTAATTTTAACATTAAATAAAAAGGTATTTATGTCATTTTCCAACCAAAGTGGATCCATGGGGTCACCAAGTTGACCCATGGATTTTCTTGGTCGTCCATGACTCATAAAATGAGGGTAGGACATGTGTCTAGGTCATTTCATATTATTAAAACATTATTTTTACCTTAAACTACACTAATTACCTCTAATCGCGATTAAAAACTTAATAAGTTACTATTCACCAAAAAATTATTTTAATCACATTGAACCACATTTTACTTCTTAATGAAAACCATTTATGTCGGATTTTTGAAATTCAAAACACAAATATGGAAAAATTTCATTTAAACGGAAAATCAGTTTTTATAAGTACCACTTAGTGGTTTCACTATTCATCAAAAATTGAAGTTTTTCAGAAAATTACCAAAAAATCACCCTAAGATATATTTGATATTCCGAATTCAAAAATGATGTCTATTTTAAAAAATTAAAAACACAAAAGTTGAATTAATTAATTTAATAATTAATTCCCGCTGTCAAAACAAATAGCGTGTTTTTATGAAACAAAATGTATCAAAAGATGGACACTAGTTTAAGTCCGATTTCAAAGTGAAATTAATTCCAAAGACCACAATTGGATTAGATGGTAAAAATATATTCTAATTTCACTTTAAAACCAATTCAAAATATAATCTAATCATATAAATAAATTAGATTAAAATGAGGTTTTGAATTAAAATACAACATTTTTCACTATTCATTAAAAATTGAACTTTTTTCGAAAAAATACCAAAAATTTACACAAAGTAAATTTTGATGTCCCGATTATAAAGAAGAATTTTATTTTGTCAAATATGACACATACAATTGTCAAAATTTTGATTAAAAATAGGTTCACCATCAAAAGGCGGTTAATCAACCTTTTAAAGAATATTAGAATGTTTACGCTTAAAATTGGATTCATTCGCATTTTTAAACCTCTAACATTTATTGTAAAAAGTAAAAATATTTGACAAATATATATAATCATTTTTTAGTTAGTTCTATTCATTACCTCCATCATAACAGCTAGGCATTAACTACCATTTAAAATAATATTATTTTATTATTAGAGTGCAACGTAAGATTCCCAAGAAACTCGTTGTTGCGTGTTGGGTACACCATCGAGCATAGAATCCCCTTTAAAGTAATATTAATATTTTATTCACAAATATGGATAAATATAAAAATTTCATATTCTTTATTAACCTGGGGTGTTACAAATATATTCATTGGATGATCCTTTTATGAAAGGTTTTTATCTAATGGTACAACCTGTAAATTCACTACATGTGGAGGGTCTGGTATGTACTTCCTCAAGAGGGATACAAGAAACACATTATGTAATTTAGAAAAGTTAGTTAATGTTCTAGTCGATAGACCACCACTATAATGTGCTAAAAGATCTTAATGGTGTTGATATATCTAGGAATCATCTTTCCATTCCTCAAAACCTCATCGATTTCTTCTATAGTGAAATATAGAGGAATACCTTATCTTTGAAATCAAACTTTGAGTCATTTTAGGGATTGTATTCATAAATTTTTAGTCTAATATTAATGGATTTAATTCGATGCTAAATAATTTGAATGTCATATATAATATAATGGAAAATAATTTATAATCACTTAGACTTACGCAAGTCCAATTATCTTCCAATCTCCATATTTATCTTAGCATGATGAATTTTAACACCACTTCCAATAGAAAGCCTCATAAGGTTCCACTTGAATGATAAAATAGAAGCTATTTTTATAGGGGAACATTTCTATGGGAATGGGTAAATCCCAACATCCTTTAAAATCCATTGAATAAGTTCTCAGTATATCCTATAGAGTTTGTATGGTTCCCTCATTCTAACAATCCATCTAAGAGTGATAATAATTACTGAAACTGAGTTTTACTACCAATTATTACTGAAATATTCTCTAGAACACTAAGGTAAAACATAGATCTCAATTAGATACAATAGATACTGGACCTCTATACAATATTATCTCTTACCTCGTTTATTTAATAGTGATTTTTTAATAGATAAATATTTCGTTAGGGAAATGAAATGTGTCAATTTTCTAAGGATATCAACTACCACCCAAATGGTTTTATTACCTTTAGTTTCCCTAAGGAGTCCTATGATTAAATACATGGTTATGTCTTAAAATTTCCATAATGGTATGGGGAATGGTTTCAACACACTCTTAGACACCTATCAATAATCCTTGAATTATTAGCATACAAAGCATTGAGATACAAATTCTACAATCTCCCTCTTTCTGTTATCTCACCAAAAAATATTATTTATATATCTATACATCATAATAATTCCTAGATGAATATAATGTTATGGTTTATGAACATCATCTAGATTCTCCCCCTTCATATCTAGTTTTTATGGGACAGATATTCGGGTTCCAAGTCATATAAATCAATTTTTAGAAAAGTTGATCTTTGTTCTATTTTCTACCTTATTCAATAGCATTGCATCATCTTTCTAAGCCCCTTAATCCTCTATATAATATATGTTTGAGTAGTAATTTTAGACATTTATAATTAATATCCTTTTACTATTACCATATCCATAATTTTTATTTCCAAGAATATTGTATTATTTTTAATTCTCATCATTGATAAAATTTTCAAATCCTTTCTAATTAGTACATCAATAACTTTTAGTCTTTACCTAGATGTAATGGATTGAGTAGACATATTCCTTAATAAGATATAATCATATTAGCTCTTGAATGTAATAATGATTATATGTGAATATATATTTGAGTATCTTCGATCCATATATATTTCAGACTTCTACCCATAGAGATAATTTCACTAGATCTTCACTGAAAATAACACTTTAGCTAACTTCTGGTCATATGTGGGAAAGTTTAGCACATAAAATTTTAACTACCATGAAGAATAGTCTGTAAATTTATAATTATGTAATATACACAAATCAAACCCTTATTTGAATCATCACTATAAACTAAAAAAAGTTCCCCACTATAGGGATGCATGTGGACTAGTGCATTGATAAGCCTATTTTTCAATTACTTAAATATCTCTTCATGTTCACTGGTCCAAAAAAATTACATACTTCTATGTTAACATGTTTATTTAATTTTAAAATTGAAAATATTTTTTCACAAATCATCACTAATACTTATATAATCTAAAGAAACTATTTATGTCTATTACAAATGTTGGTCTAGGATATTCCTCGATATTCATTATCATAGAAGGGTCCACTGATATCCCTTTATTCATGATAATATGACCCAAAATGATAATTTAATCTTCCATAACGTAATTTAATACTCTATTCATATCGATTCTCCATTCGAAATTCATTTAGCATAGCATTCAAATTCTCCTCAAACTCTTCCTTTCTTTAGGACTAAATCATAATATCAATAATTAAAAATACCAAAATTTGATGATGAAATATATAAAGACATTTTCAAATAATTATATAAATATTTTTATAGAATTATTGGGTTCAAAAAGAAATGTTATGAACTCATGTGTCCATACAGTGTTTGAAATACAGTTTTGGGAAAATGTTAATTCTTTACCCTTAACTAATGATATCCTGACTGAAGATCAACCTTAGAGAATTACAGGGATCCAAATAGTTGATTAAACATGTCGAGTATCCATGTGAGGGGATACATGTTCTTTATCAATATTTTTATGAGACCCCAATAATCAATTCATTAGGGAATTGACCCCTCCTTTTCTTAACGAAGTGGACTGGCTCACCCTTGATGAAGAACTCGAGAATATAAAACCCTTTTCTGGATTCTCTTATAATTTCTTCTTCTATTCTTATATGTCTTTTCCCAAAGCATCAGGGATTACCATGGTAGTAATAAGACGAGTGTGACTACCCCAAGCCCATGAAATATTGAGAAAGTAAATACATCTAATACTAATTCATTCATAACATCTACCCCATAATTGGAGTATGATAAAAAGTACTAAAATTGATGAATTCACCAAATACAAGCCCAACCCAAACTATAAAGGATTCTAACCTACCCATATGGAATATGAAATATGGTTTGAATAATGATCTTTCTAGCCCAATATAATCTCCACCTACTCCTAGTCCACTAAGAACCCCATTAAATGGAATGTTATATGCCTAAGATACAATATGTGTAGGAAGATCCCATATAAATGTGAGTATTAAAATACTCATTAAGACAGCCCAAAATTAGTAAAAATAAAGAATAAAGATAGTATTAAAATAATTATAGGGATATGTCAATTACAAAATGAGTCATTAAGAAAAACATCCATATATACTCAAAGGAAACACTGAGTCTCAAGGTAAGGTCACAACCACATTGCTAACCCACGATTCTTCTTGAGAGTTACTGGCAACACTCTCCTAGGAGAACTCACTTTGAGAGTCTGATAGCACAAATGGAATCCAACCAAGATATCACGCTAATCAAATCTCACCATAAGTAAGTACACATTAGAATTTATAATATATTGATACATAGATGGGGATCTCTCCCAATTCCATGTGGTATAACAAAAACCTAATCTAGATAACCCTATAACTAGGGGATCGATGCATATGTATAGTTTGTCAAACCAATTATGGGAGCCCCAATTTGGTTAGAAGACGATATAGGATCCCACTTCGGGTTGTGGAGGGGACAATGAGAACTCTATTAGAGACAAATCCCTCAGAGAGGATCAAAATCTTTTGCTTAGGATGTAATCCAAACTATACAATCATAGGGATGAATTAAGGGAATGTTACCTAAGGAAACTAGTCTTCGATGAAGAGGATAAGAGAGTAATAACTACCTAGGGAATGTAACAGGCATATACTTATAAAAAACATAATATTTTTCTATAACAAAGTATGATCATGTGTTCAAGACAATGCCTATATACTCCAAACTTTTACCATGTACAACTATCCATCTTCAAGTACCACTAGTTGTGCGAGTGTACAAAGTCATGAATGAGCATTGGGCTATTACACCATACTCTACCCATTCCTATTTACCATTCCATGTCTATGCTTGTGTATCCTATGTGACACATGCTATGTTTCTATTTAATGGTCACATGGCATGTTACATGTGTCACATGGCTTGTGACATGTGTCACATGGCTTGTGATATTTATTTTTCACAGAAACCCTAACACTTCAGTTAGGTCTCCATCATGGAATGTACCTCTAGACTGCATGTCTAGTATTTTGAACTACATGTCATGTAATCCAATATTTTCCAAAACCCATTGATACTCCATTCATTGTCTTCATTTACTGTTTATAACACTAATCATGTGGGGAAATATGTATCTTGCTCTGGCCTACCCTTCCATCACCATTGATTGGAATCTAGGATTTAATATTCTTATAAACTGCACTGTCGAGTTGTACCATCACCACACACTCTAAATGAAAAGAACGTAAATATTTGATACATTATCATTACACCAATTATCACACATTTTCATTTTCACTTATCAAATTCATCCTAGATCATAGAACATACTAGCGATATTGACCTGTAACACCAAATAATGATTAAACAATGATTGAAATCCCTGAATTTTCTGAATCACATGGAATAGAAATTCAATGTCATGAATGTGGAAAGAAATCATAGTGAAATCCAAGAAACATAAGAGAGGAAAAAATATGTTCTATTTTTAGGTTGTCCTAGATTAAATATCCTTAGAATAACCAATGAATAGACAACAATAAAAAAATTAATCAACCATAAAATAATTAGTCATTGATGCATGAATCAAATCATGTTAGTGTAATTGATCTATGTTCTACATGGGATTCACAAATGGTGCTAATTCATATAAATCAAAATTTATACCTCGTGTTTGGATCGATCACTGATTAAGAAAGATCATACATCATAGTCATTGGTGAATTCTATGAACTATTTTCTAATAGATGATCCCTATGGTATCTGTATGATTCTTTGAACCATTTCTATCCACCAAATGTTTCTCTGCAGTCTCTCTCTCTCTCTCTCAAATCCCTTAGATTTTGTTACCTAAGGTATTTTACAATAACTGTGTATTCAAAGATTTAGTATATGTCATGGATAATATTAAAAAAATTATATTATTTATTTATTTATTTATTTATTTATTTATTTTCCAATGATGGAACCTAAGATGAACACCCAACACACATAAAGATTAGTCACGCCAAGGCTAAAACCCATGTTCTAGACTCAAGAGTAGTGGCATATGTCTGATGTGGGCATATATTCTAGAGTTATTCTATATTTTTTGAGAAAACCACATACATATTATATTAATAAATTTAAAATTTTTAAAATATCAATTCTATGCTCACCGGTCCTTATAATATCACTCTATCTAAGTGCATGACTCTAAAAATAATACAAGATACATTTCTATGTTTTTACTAGTAAAAAGTGTGAACTTTTATTTTTCGACCATTAGTATTTTCACCATTCAAAGTGAAGAAAGAATAATAAAAAACATAGGTGGATGTAATTTTCATCTAGTTAACCTGCTCCCAAGTTCTATCTTGAGGATTCTAATGCTACCACCTAACACGCACCAAAGGAATCACTCGCCCAAGGTGGATGTTCTCCTGCCGATACTTATTCCCCATAAAGTAATCTACAAAGGTAGATTCATACTATATTTTTTTATTTCCTCAATAGATAACATGTGATTGTTTATGCATGTACCTCCTCAGCTACAACACATGGAAGATGTCATATACTTATTCTAACTATATTAGTAGAGCAAAGAGTTATACCACCTAAACAACTCTTAAAAGTACCTCGAAAGGTCCAATGAATATCTAAGATATATTTACACCCAAAAAAACCTCCAAAATCCATGTTGAGTTATGACCTTCAAGTACACATGGTATCCCTCATCAAACACAAAATTACTCTATCACTGGTCTGTATTAGACTTCTAACAGCTTTGTGTAGTCTTCAACTACTCCGGGATGACTTTTACTTTAATTTTTGTTGCTCACACAAACTTCAGTCCCGTGATATTTGACTCTATTGGATAAATAAAAAAGAGTAGTTACATTAAGCTTCACTCAAAAAAAGTTTATAATGGAGCCATCTCAAGGTTAGAATGGAACCTGTTATTGTAAAAAAAACTCCACCAAGTGTAGGTAGTCCTCCGAACTACGAACAAAATCTAACATGGGTGCTCACAATATTTCTTATTGAAACAAAAATATCCCCTCAGTAAAGACATTATTCTAGGGGTGGAACATCTATCTCAAACTTAACTAAGTCTAAAAGGCCTCTTGAAATCCTCTCTACAATTTTGATATGAAATGAGCATCATGGTCTGAAACGATCTTCGAGGGAACTATATTGAGCCAAACTATATCTTGTGTATAAAGTCATCCCAAGAAATCTACAAAACACTACTCTTGGATAGATCAAAAGTATTTTGACATAGTGAGTCATTAATTGATCACCTAGAAAGAACTATGTCCCCAAGACATACATCACAACCCTCTCAAAATGTATATAGATCCACCATCTTAATTCTACTCTGTAACCTTAAGGGGTTGAGTTAAAACCTTTGGAACATGGTACTCAGCCTTCACCTACTGAAAGATGATGTATCTATGGACAAACTCAGAAATATGACTCTCCATTTTTGCACAGGAAAATAGATTTTGATGGTCCTAGTATATCGTTTCCACCCTAGAAGTACCACTAATGGGGACAGAGTAAACTCCCTCATCCCCTACTCTTGCAATTCCACTCATACTATCACCCATATTCTATAAAGGATAACATGGTCCCCACATTCAAAATAACCATCAAGACCATATCTAGTTGATATTTGAGTATGCATAGTCTCACAATCAGTATCTCTCTATTGATCTTACCTAACACATTGTATATATGATGGGGTAACAACCATAAAATATATATTAGTTACACTATCCTCTTCTACTAAGGAAAACTACAATGAGGCTAACTACACTGACTCCTCGGTTAATAACTAAGAACAAGATCTCCTGGTGAGTGTATTTAATATCATGTTCCCCTTCCCACGATTATAGACTATCTCGAATTCATAATCTAAGAGAACTCTAGAAACCTCTTTTGTCTCAAGTTATGATCCTAATGAAATATTTTATACTTGATAATCTTATGGTCATAATATATGAAAAAACACTCACCATAAGATTGTTTCGTACCATAATAATTACGAGGACTTCCACTCCCAACTCAAAATATTATGTCACATTGTTTAAAGCATGAATTCTCATCTTCTTAGACCTATATTAAATCACTTCCTTCCATTACATAGCGACAAAAATAGTCTTTGAGACAACCTTGAACACTACATACTTGATGCCCTCTACTATAAATATCAATATGGGTTGTTCATCAACCTTTTCCTCAAATTATTGAAAATCATATTTGAACGTCTCTATCAAAATTAAAGGATTCCTCTTTCAGTTCAAATCAGTAAATGGTGTTAATATCTTGAATGAATTAGACATGAATCTCTTATATTAACCTACCAACGTAAGGAATCTACAAACATTCATCAAACACTTGGGAGGTTCCCAATATTACACTTCCTCAACCTTTGTTGGGTATGCTACCACAAGCTCTTATGAGATGAAATTTTTCCTGAAATTTAACCTACTGAATCTAGAAATGAAACTTCTAGAGATTCCCATAAATTTGGTGCTCTTGAAGTAAGTCTATGACCATCATCAAATGTCTATCATTATCCTCCTTATATGATGAGTTTACTAGGATTTCATTGATGATGACCACCATGAACCAGTCTATGAAATTCTAAAATATCTTGTCTATGAGTCCCATGATAAATTTTGGGGAATTAATCACACCAAAAAGAATCAACAAGTACTCATAGGGGTCATAGACACATCAAAATTTAATCTTCAATATATCATCTTCCAATACATGCAGATGGTGATAACATGATCTGAGTTCATCCTTAAGTAACCTTCATGGCCATCTCAACTAATCAAATTCAATTTTAATCATTGATAGTGGATACTTATTTTTTAAGGCCACTTGATTCATGATATGAAAATATTTCCATAACATCAATCTTTCATCCTCCTTCTTGGAGAACAACACTACGACTACCAAGGGGGGACACATGGCCTCAAATATAATTTCCTCTACAATAACACCAATTATGCCTTCATATCATGTTGTTCTATGAGAACCATATGATATGTTAGAGTATATATCAGGTACATCCCAAGGTTTATGTCAATGCATAATTCTTTCTCATACTGAGGAAGTAATCCTGACATGTCTTCTAGAAATAAAACCTTGAACTCCTCCACTACAAGAAGAAACTAGTTTTCCATATCATATATTACACCAAGATCCGGGCTATCCAACTAGTGAGTAATCATATGAAATCCCCAATGTATGATTCTATCTAACTCCTCTGAGGTACCCTTATCTACCATAAATGAAACCCACATCCCATCTTTATGTAAACACTAAATCCCCCATATGAAACTATCTATCTATGCATAAACTATGTATAACTAGTCCATGCATAAGATAACATCATAACACCTAAAAACTACCAAAAATATATCCCCTTAAAAGCTATGTCATCGAATAATCATATCGCCCTATTGGTGAAAGTGTGAAATCCCTAAGTCATCTCTGGTAGAAGTCTCCAAGCATAAGGGTTGAACCAAGGGATCAACCATAATCTCTAGGTCTCAAATTATTTATATTACAAGAAAATAGAATCTCATTTATATGTCTATCAGAACTACATATAAGGTACACGAGACAAATTTCACACTTATAATCATCTCTAGATCCTCTTGGTTATAGAAATAAACTACATATAGTTTCCCCTTCCCTGATCTATAGGCTCCCTAATATTGTCAAAGACCACCTATAGGTGATGATGGATATAAGTAAAACTACCTACCACCCCTAGCTACTCATATTCTCCACCAGTATGTCAACAACCCTTTAGACCTCTCTGCTACTGGAACCACATCTTCTTATGCTTCCTATCTACTGTCTCTAGGTCAGTTGAATGGTTGTTTGGAAATTCTCACACAGGATGTCCTTGTCCATCATAAGAGTAAAACCACCTCTCACTAGGTTGACTAGAACCATCATGAGAGCCTTGTTTCAAAGAACCTATTTCTTGAGATCACCTATTGAAACACATTTCCCATTCATATCCCTATCTCTATCTTTTTTCATATACTATTGAATATTCAACTATTTTATTCCCACCACTGGAACTCACTATCAGTATTGGATTGACCAGAAATATCTCTACTACCTGAGCATGATCTGGTACCCCAGTATAGGAAAATATTCATAGAGGAATCACACTATCCAATATTTATATTCTTATTCCCCACTAAATGGTTTTCTTTGTGGAAGAATTTATCTTGAAAAATATCTATCAAATAACTTGTGATGTTGGTAAAACTAAACAAATACTCTTCCATAGTCATGATTCCCTACTAAATCTACATAATTTTCTAGATGCACAAAACATGAAACATTGATGGAGAGAACTCCAATATTAAATGTTTCTAAAAATAAATCATTGAATGAGTACCCTTATAATATTATTGATTCTATAGGATCTACTATTGATATGTGAATCCATAATGTTGTATCTCTACCTGGACAACCATTAGGCTATAGGTGTTCTAATGAGGTGAAATATTCATGTAACTACTTCAGTCTAATCCTAAACTGCTTGAGGGTCTAGCTCACCCTAGAACCTGAGGGGTTACTGATGATAAAAATAAAGAATCATGAACATCCCAGAGACCTCATCCTCTAGTATTTCTGGTATCATCTGTTTCTTGATGTGTAGAGGTATGTATGGAAAACCACCCATAGTTTTCACCTTCTAAATAGGCCCTAGTATTGAAGCCTCGTCTCTAATGGAATCATCCTCTTGATCCTTTGGTTTAATCTTAGAATGAAATCACCATGGACGAATACTAAAATAGACAAGATATACCATGGTCATTGAGTATATCTAGAGAGCTAACTTAAGAATATCATCTAATCCTTAAACCATTCCTATATGATTCATGTACCAATGTTTTTCCTTGCAACTAATACCAAAATTTACAAAGACATCAAGGAAGTGGCCAATGTCCCATTGAATGGATACATCAGTTTCTACCCAAACACTGGATTCAACTCAATGGGGCCTACCTGACTAGCGTTAAGGTAGTTGTGACTACCCTAAACCTATAAAATTATAAGAAAATAAAAATGAATAATAAAAGTGAATTAATAAAATCTACCCAAAAATTAGAGTATGGATAATGTACTAAAAGTTATGAATGGTCCAAATATAAGCCCAACTAAAACAAATCTCTATCTACTACTGGTCCTCCAAATTGATCAAAATGAGGGTAATACTATTAAATGTGGCTGCTGATATGAACCATGGAATTTATAATCAAATATAATCTCTGCCTACTCCTGGTCCCCTAAGAACCCCATCAAAAAACTTATCATCAGTATAATACATGACATGTTTGGGTAGATCCCATATAGGGTTTAGTATAAAAATTCCCAATAGGAAACCCTGAAATTACTATTGTAATGTACCAAGATAGTTTTCAACCTATCATAGGGACATGAAAATAATAACTTGATACATAAAATAATAGATATACTCAATGTAGAAACTTACTCTCAAGGATAGGTCAAAACCACATTATAATACTTATATTATGCTTGAGTGTTCATAACAACACCCCCTAAGAAAAATCACTCCATGAGTCTGATAACACTGATGAAATCCATCTAATATATCATGATCATCGGGTATCACCATAAGTATGTACATGTTGGAAGTAAAAAAGATCGATACATGGATGGGGGATCACACCTAGGGAAACGGGGTATACCAAAAACCCGATCTGGATAACCAACTATGTATGGGATCAATGGCTGGGTAATGTCAGCCACATCAATTTGGAGAACCCCGCATAGGGAAGAAGACAATAGAGGATCCCAGCCCAGGCTATAGAGAGACAATATGAAATCTATCTGAGACAAATCCATTAGATAGGATCACAATTAATTGTCACTCATGAAATTCAAAACTATAACGCAATAGGTATGGGTCAAGGGAACACACACTAGGGGAACTGGTCCACAATAAAGAGGACAAGGGAATCGGGCCTACCTTGGGAAAATACACAATGTGTACTAGTTGTAAACTAAGTGTTGTTCCAGACCTAGATCATCCCATGTGCTCTAGCCTATACTCAGGTTCTGCAAGTTGGGGCTATTAACACCGGGCGATACACATGTACAGTTGGTTGTGCCAATGTTCATGGATGTGTCCAAGTACCAGGTATAGCACGTGTACTCTATTGTTTCCCATGTAACCAGCCGTTTTCATTCCCATGTATCCTCGATGATTGATTTTGACCATCCATGGAAGGGTCAGATGATATTTGACATGTGTAACAAGGAAAGTTATATTTAATTTTCATGGTAACCCAAGATATGCAGCCAAGGGTCCAATATGTCATGTTTCTTCGAAGTAAACACTATATAACATGAATTTTTTTATATAATGTCTATCCCCCGTGAATTTTCCTTGTTATACACCATCATTTCCAATCAGGATAGGATACATAGATCGGGGTTCTGTTTACCCATTCTATCATTGGTCACTATTATCTAAGAATCAATCCAATCAAAAATCCCTCTGTCAAGTCACATAACCTCCACACACTATAAAAGTGAATAATGAGAATATTTAATTCATTCTCATTCCCCCATTTATTTCACACATTCATTATCACATCTATATCCCACCCTCAACCATTATCCATTCCAATGGTATCGATCTATTTCATTGATGAATGGATGCACAATATCATAGGATAATGAAATAATCCATGATAAACATGAAAATAAATGGTTGAGAAATCCAAGAAACACAAAAGAGGAATGAACCTTAGTCATTTTTGGGATGTCCTTGATTAATTGATGTTATAATAAAAAAAATATCCAACAATAAAATTTTTATTCAACTATAAAATAATTAACTGTCAATGAATGAATCAATTCTTGTTAGTGGAATTCATCTATGTTATACATGGGATAAAAAAATAAGGGGAATCCATGTAAATAAAATTTCCTCCCATGAATTTAGATATGGTACTAATGAAGAATGATCTTGCACCATAGTTCTTAGTGAATTATACAGAATATGTTGGTGAAGAATATCCATTTAGTAGCTATCCAATCCTCTAATCCAATTTCATCCACCATAACTTTCTCCACAATCTCCCTATCCAATCTCTATAGGTAAATGAATAAAAATTGGATTTTCCCATAGCCTTGTATTTAAATGGCTGGTCTACGTCTTTTGGAATATTAAAACAATTAAATAAATAATTTATTTAATTAATCATTTATCCACCCATGATGGAACCCAAGTCAAACACCCCATTCACAAAAGGATTATGAAACACCTAGTATAAATTCTATGTTATAAAATCAATAGAGGCCTTATATTTATGATCTGAGTATCTATCATAGTATTATTCAACATTTTATAGAAGACAATGCATGCTTGAAATTATTATATTTAATATTTTTAAAATATCAATTCCAGGCTCACTAAACCTTAGAATATCACACCATCTCAACTTTTGGCTCTGAAAATAATACTAGATATATTTAAAAGCATAAAAATGAAAAAAAATTGATATTTTACATTCAAAATTAGTGGATTCCTTTCAATAAGGAGTCCTGTATATGGGAAGATATTAAGGTATAAGTTCAATTGATAACTCAACCTCTCGATAGAAAAGGTTGTTGGGGGAATATGGCGCTAGAATCTAGGGTTCAGATTGGCCTCCCCCATGGTGTTTCAATAAAGGGTTTCTCTTAAAAATGGTCCCTCACATCGTCAGCCATTCTCGTGTGTCATGCCCCTTGGATGGGAATAGGGATGAGCAGCATGAGGTACCGGTGTTTATTGTGGTTTCATCCGAGCATATTTTTCCCATGATAAATGGTTCTCAATAGACCAGAGTTGGGGATGGGGGGAGATTGGTCTCGTCATCTACTTAACGTGATGCGTCCGAGAGCCTTGGATGTCAGAATGATGATAGGTGATTTCTAACTGTTGAAATTGTGGGATGAACCATAAGGCTTTCGATCTCCTCAGATGTGACTTAGGTAGAGAAGTTTGAGGTCCCAATGGCAATTGTAGGTTTGTTTGAGCATTCTTCAACCTTGAAGAGTGATTTTCAGTGAGCAGGAGTTGAAGATTGGAAGTGAGGTTCTGCGGCTTCAAAGTTAGTTCTGCATGTTGCATCCGAGAGACTTGGAACTCAATGTGTAGATGGGTTTAGTCCTTCTATTGATATTCTAGGTTGAACAACAATGGTTTATACTGATGTGCCTAAATGGACTAGATTACAATGTGAAGATGGGAGGAGTTGTTCTGTTGAAGTTGCAGATCTTAGGTAGGCTCAAACTGCTCCAGTGGTCCGTATATATTGTTTTTTGGATGACAGTTCTTAAATTATTAATTCTTTTGAAAGATTCTAAGTTGTAATGGATCCTTCCACTTGAAGAAAAGAGTGTATTGTGCATATTAAATCTAATCCTAATATGGTATTAGAGAGACTTAAAATGGGCGAGTTCTCAATTATTGCTTGCAAGTTTCTGCCTGAAGGATATAATCCTCTAAAAATGAATGATCTTAAGGAACATATTTTGTCAGTTATGGGGTTTTCATCTTGTAAGTTTGTATCTCTAGGAAGAGTATATTTCCATATTCTCTTCCCATCAGATAAATTGAAATTCTGAGCTAGGGGCTTCAGTTCAATATCCCTCAAACTTGGGATTATTCATTTATGTGAATGGGATAAAAAATTAATCCCATTTGAGGATGGTAACACCACTAATCAAATATGGGTATGAATTTTTGTTTTAAACTGGATTCTCTGGAAACCTAAAATCATGTATGATATTTACCTATCCATCGGTATCCTAATCAAAATTGATAATAAAACTGAAGTAGCTCATTTTGGGAACATTTCTAGATTCTTTGTTGAGGTCGAACTGGGGTCCACTATTGTTGATAAGGTAATACTTTCAATTGATGGTGATATTATTGAGTTTAAGATCATTTATGAAAAAAGTCCAAAATTCTGTATGGAATTCAATTTTATCTTCCATGAATCATCTACTTGTACGCGTTATATAGATTACAGCTTCTGTGCTTTTCATGTCCATGATGTGAGTAAGTGTCTCAAAAAGAGAAAAACTCCTACACGGAAAGCTTCTATTCTTACTCTAATGTAGCATCATGTTTATAAAAGTGATGATAGACTGAGTGTTGAATAGATGACATAGGCACAGAGTGTCTTACATGAAATGGGAGACCATCCAAATGCCTCCACCTCTAAAAACAAGAAGAAATCTTGGGCAGCTATCTTTTTTCGAAGAGGCGAATGTGAACATCGATGATACTTGTAATACAAGAAAAGGTGAAATATTACAACATACTCACTATTTTTATCCTTTTAAAGATGATGACTTAATGGCTAATCAAGTGAATGAAGAAGGAGTCAAGTTAGAGGTGGATCACCAGATCTCATAGGAAAGGATAGTTTTATTAGGTAACCAGAAAGGTAAAAATATCATAGAATCTTACTCTATATTATTTTATAACTCTTCAAATCTAGTTGTGGATAGTGAAAGGGTTTTATATGGTTGCCAACAAGAAGAAAAAATTCCTGTTTTCCACTCTAGTGGTGGTTAAACATTCGATTGAAGGTAGAACTTCTAATTTATTTGAGCAGAATAAAGGTGACATTGAGATGCATGATTCAACTATGATATCTCTTAATTGGAAATTTCACTAGGAGATTTTGGATAAGTCTGAAGCAATTACCATTGAGGGAATGGTGAAGCATGTGACAAGAGACCCTTCTACTAAAAAATGCAAGGAAAGAGAAGAGGACAACGTGGATTCTGAAAGCACTGATATCGAAACGATTTTAAAAAGGCTTCAACCTCTTCGTTCACGTAGGCAGGATCGAGAGGTTTAGGGTAAGGTCCTGGGAGAGTTGACTGGAACACCATTCATGATGAAGAAAAGAGGATAAGTGCATGAATGTTAAAAAAGATCTGTAAGTTGTTACAACTTTGGGCTTTTCCCTGTTTCCAGTACTCTTCTCGACCACTATCTTTTACTTTATTTTTATAAGAGGCCCCGCCTCCACCTTTCCTTATAAAAAAACTCATCCTCCCTATTAGAAGGAATACCAGGCCACTCTTCAGGGAATATATCAGTATAATCCCTCAAAATGGGAATGTCCTTAAACATGATCTCTCCTTTGTCTCAGTCATTTATGATAGATATTCTTTCTCATAAGTAAATATTATCTATTGTTGATTATAATATTCCCAAGACAAATCATCATATTCCTTACACTTATATAAAATAGTAAGGTGACTTTGGATGTGGATAGATATATCTATCTCTTGATAGTTGATGTAGGATTTATTTAAGGATAGACAATCCATGACAAAAATCGCATAAATTTCAACTAATTAATGTCATATGATATGTTATAGATGATTAAGTCATTTTACATTTACTAGGTAGGATTTATATACTTCAGATGCAACCATCACTTCATATAATATTCTCGAAGATTGGTCAACCCCCATGTTTTTAAGTGGTGCATAAATATTTCTACTAAACCTGAAAGATATGAATGAATGGATGGAATTATAATGAAAATGTACATTCATTATTATTGAATTAATAACAAGGATACCTTTAACCACATCATTATCAGGATACACCTTACCAATAGTGATAACATTTTCTCTTCCATTATCTATAGGTATTGGAGGTTGTTTTCATTGATTTTCTATGATAACCCTTATATCTGGGAATTATTTTTAATAATGATTTTGTTCCTTGTAGTTGAAACACTGAACCACAATATGAGTGTTTATTTAAACATTCTTTTCTTCTTCTATATTAAGGGGTTTCTTCATTTCCATTTGAAAATAACGATCCCGAAGCCCCTCTTTTCCACATTTAAAGAATATCATTATTCATATCAGATAGTTTCTAATATGCTTCTTCCCACACTATAATCAAGTAGGATGTTTGGTTTTCATTCATCTATTGGATTTATCTATTGATACTTTTGATGAAAACTCCATTTTAATTTTATTGTCTCTAGTCCAATGAGACCAGTATGATTCACCAATCTTCATCTCAATATTGAGGTCACAATATATAGTCACTACATAACTATCAAATTCCCTAATAGACAATGATTTTTAGACTCTACTACAATCAAATAAAGATGTAGTCGAGATTATTTTTTTGTTTTGATGAAAAAGGAAGAGGCATACCATGTTATCCTTTTAAATTTTTTATCGTAATCCCTGATAGAATTACCTTACTTTTTATTCATACGGGTGAACTGATTCTCCATTTTAAAAAGGAGTGTTTGGGAGAAATATTTATTAAAAAAAATTTCTTAATTTCTTCTCATGCCATGAATTCAATATCCTCTATTTAGTTTTCATTCATGATCAGTGTCCACCACTGATCAACCCCTCCCTCAATGTAAAAAATAGGAAACCCGACTTTCTCTTTCTCAATGCATTTAAGGATATAGATTATATTCTCAATGTAGTATATCAAATTTTCAAAGATAAGTGGATAAAATTTTCCACTGAAGTTTGGGGGACTTTTTCACATAAAAGGAAGAACTTTAACTTGAACTTTATTTAGAGTAGGAGCCTATTATACATGATTCATTTTATTATTATTTACCTTAATAATTCTTTATTAAGTGTTTTTTAATTTTCAAATCATTACCCTTTTAGTGTGAAAATAGGTATGTAATAAGGCCCATTTTCATGCACTAGGTGATGATAATGTCTAGATAAATGAAGGCTTTCAGAGCTATTACCCCTAAGTACAACTTTTACAGATCCACATCCACTTATAGTATCCAAATAGGGATTCAATTTCTCCAAAACCATTCACTCTATCCTTCACCAATATTCTAGTATTTTTTCATATACGTATGCATAGACTTATACATAGGGTTCTTAATAAATTTTTCTCATTGTATTTTTCAATGGTTAAAAAAACCATTACTATGATTCCAACTATAATGACCCAGGACTTTTAATAAAATTATTACATGGTTTTAAAACATTAATATCTAATATATAAAAACCCAAATAGTAGTTGTCCTATTTTATTTAAAAGAATATATTCATATTACATGAAATGAAACTAAAACATTAAATCCAAAATTTATTCTCCATAATGAGATCCTAAATCCATTTTGATCCTACAATTGCATAGGATAACCTAGGGAATACATAAGGAAAGGCGTGTGCTAAAATACTAGTAAATTAATAAACATGATAATGAAACATAACATGCGAGTCAAATATATAACATGATATCATAAAAGAGAAACTCAAATGAAATATCACAGAAGAATAATATAAAGAACATATTATCATAAGATTATGGTAACATAGGATGTATGGTGGAAACAAATAACATGACATAAGCATGAGTTGGGGCTAACATCCTTGAGAAAATTATATGGTGGACAAAGTCCAATAATGAATTAGGATTACTCCAGTATCCCATACATGAAACCTCATGAGACTAAAGCTTTACCCAATGCATTGATGAACTATATGGCCACACCCATTAAAATATTCATTATTTATTATTTCCACATAATGGAAATCATTCATTAAGAATAAAAAAAATAACTACCCATGGAAATAAAATAGGTTTCATAATATTGCCTCATACCATTATTAAAGGAAATTTCAAAATGAAGGCATTTCTGAAATTAGCATAAAGAATGTATTACCCCATAAATGGAAGGTAGAATAAAATAGTTATGTATGTGAGATGAATATATATATAATTTATAATTTTTAAATAAAATTAATTATATATATAATGTAAGTTATAGTGATAATGGTCATAACCCAATAGAAAAGTTGGTATACAGAGATCCCTAACATGTGCCTTATTATTCATGTGTGTTATTTATCTTACTATAAAATAAATATATTCTAATTATTTAATTTTACAAGAAAAAATTTAATTTTTATTATTAATTTTTATTTATTTATTATTAGGTTATATTAAACTACAAATTCATTTAGGTTCAAGTCATATGTTTTGATGATGTTCAACTCATTTGTCCAAAAAAACTATTGAAAGTTGACTAAGGCCAAAGAGATTATTATTTTATTATCACAAAAATAATAATCATGAAATAATTATCCTCTTATACAAAAATTATTCTTTTAAAACCCATAAAAATGAATTTCATGAAAAGCAAACTACATTACAATCATGGAGATGTTAAGACATACGTACGAATGAGTAACATTTCATTTTTCCATGATCATGATGGAAATAAGATAATTGTTATTTTATATTTACAGAATTATAATTATATCATAAATACAATACTATTTCTTCAAATAAACAAAAATATACCATCCATGTGATGTGGTAATAAAAAAAAGAATCACATTTCTTTGTGAGGCGATAGTATGCTGTACACACAAATGATGTTATCATTTTCAACAGATATTTTATTAAGAAAGATTATAATATATTGATTTTAATGTATTATTAATAATTAATTAATATAATATATGTAAATTACATAAATCATAAACAATATCCGTTATAGGTGATGATAGAAAACGAATTACAATGGTTCTCACAGCGGTAGTCCACCGTACACAGGATCGATGGGTTCGTTTCCCAATTGATAGAAGTGGAGATGGATTTAGGGTATGAAATTAACATAAAACATAATATTATATGTGATAAAATAATTTTATTTTATTATAATTATTTATTATGATTTTAATAAGGTGGAATAAGAAATAAAACAAATATACTCAGTTAAGAACGTTTCTTCTTCCTCAACTCACCTCTTTAGGATTATAACTAAATCATTTATAGATTTTTTTTATGGAAGAACAAGGCCTCTAAAACATGAGGATGGTATTAAATAATGTATTTTGTTATGTATTTTCTGAACCATTTTTTTCATGTGTGGAATGGATAGGATAGGGTGGTCGCTTTTATAAGAGGGGAGGAGTGACATTATTGTAAATACCCAAAACTATTCAATAATATGAAAACAATCTCAAGACAAGTACCTTAAAAATTGGAAAAAAAATGATTTTTAGAAATATAAGGTCAATAAACACCTCTAATAGTAAAAAATACATGTTTTAAATATGGTAATATCAATACCTCTAAGGTTACTCATTTTAACCCTTTCAATTCTTTATCATTTTAACTATTTTTTTACTATTTTTACCATTTATTATGACAAAAATTTAAGTTGATATTATTATTTATATAAATTATTATGACTCAATATATAGAATCTATTTTATAAAATATAATTCATCGATGTGATAGAATTTAATATAAAATTAATCATGTAGACGCGTTGAAAGAATGATTTTTCAAGAAATTCATTTTCAAGTATAACATGAAATTATAATAACTATATGAAATTTTTTCATATTTAAATTAATTTAAATTAATATTTATAAATATATATTCATCAAATTAAATTTAAACAATTCCTCATTATGTGTTATTTTTAATATTTAAAAAAGAGAAACATAATGCACTTTAAAACAGTCTTTAGAAAAAAAAAATGTTTTTAAAGCCTAAAAATATTCTTATATTAGAATCCAGTATAAAAAAGATTTTAATGTAATTAATTTAATGAATTTTTGATAAATTATAATTGTATTAATTTTTAATCAAATTTAAATTATATTGGTGCATTTAAATAACATAATTTATTAAAAAGAAATTACAGTTTTATAAAAAACTGTTATTTTCCTTATTCAATGAAAAATCAATATTTGTGAAACATCCAAAAATTTCACCCAAAGTTAATATTGATAATATGATTTTACAAATGAAGTTAATTTTATAAAATAATATTTCAAAATTTTTGAAAAATTAATTATAACAGTTTCTCAAAAAAGCAATAAAAATCATTTTAGAAGAATCCTTTTTTTTTTGAATAATAAATGTATTTATTACAAATTAAGTTCTTATATTATAAGAATTTATAAATTTATTAGATCATTTATATATATTTCATAAATTTTTTAATATTATTCATACACTTTTATTTAAATTAAATATTATAGTTGTCATATTTAAATAATTATGGTTCATTTGGGTTTAGTGTTGCGTGATGCATACACTACCGAACATAGTTTTACATTTTTTAAAAACATGGGGTGTTACACTAATAATTTATAGATGTTAATTACAATAAAAAGAAAATTTTAAAATATTTGCACTAATTCACCCCCACCACCATATAATTGGTCCCTATATTCATGGTAACTTCACAATTAATGATACCACCTACATAGAAACAATTTTAATTCCAACACACACACAATATCCAAATGACAAAAATAAATGAGGGTTCAATAAGAAAATGAATAACTGTAATCCATGAATTCTCAAATAATAATATCAAATTAATCAATTCTATAATAATGGGAAATAGAGGAATCACATTCCACAATGATTCCCAAGGAAAAGACAAAAATCAATGAAGATTTAGATTATAAATCCCAAGTCAATGATGTATTTATAAGAAACTCAATCAGATCAATTCACAACCCTTATAGCTTGTAACAAAACCCCAAATATAAGGTTATATTAAAATAAATACGAGTAGATATACAATAACAACTAAATACACCCATGAAAGGGAAAATAACTTTAAAAAAATTTCTATAACATAAAAAAATCCATTGAAATTAATCCACGGGAGGAAAGGAAATCTAAGATCTATAAGATGAGTCTCCTTGGTCGAGAGATTTTTCCACCGAAAGAAGAATTAGATAAAATGTATGTGTTTCTAGTCTCAAAATAAAAAATTCATATTAATTATTTCTCATCACACAATTTGGCTGTATGTTTTTCCAAACTATGTGTCAACAATGTGCCCTATTATAGCTTACTGAAGAGGCCACATGGTTTGACCCCAAATTTTGAAAAATTGTGCACCAACCATGTGAAATAACTTTTTCCCATGTACCATATTTTTTGGAGAATTTCAAATAGTTTGAACTAACCATACTACTAACTATGTTCCCTCATACGGGAATCTATCCCAAGATGCATGGTTTCCTAGGAAGACATGTATTGTTTTACATAACCATGTTCCAACCATGAACATGCCTATAAATCTCTACAAACCACAAAAAGTAATAAAAAACAACATGATAAAAGACCCAAATGAAATTTGGTCAAAACGAAGGTATGTAAGTATATGAAAGTAACACTGATATGTGACAATTCTCACCACCATATTTCATTCAAACCATTAAAATCTAAATCAAATACGATTCATCTTATTAGAGGTTTGGTAATTTCTCTCCTGTTAAAGGCTCTCAATCCAAAGACTCATGAGTATTAGAACCGTATTGACAAATAATTGAAACCAAAAGAATAGAATTACCTCATATAACCTTCACTTAATAATCAATGAATCCCAAAATTTTCTCAATCAGACACATATTATGTTCTATGAGGAGGAATTCCCAATTAAAAACAAGAGATAGGTCAAGACGATTCTTATTGAGTTGGTACACGAGAATTAAATAGTGGAACAAAGCCATATGAGGTGGTAAAGAAAAAAGCTATTCCACCTTTTTTAGTCATACAAATACTTCAATTGACCCCATGTACCTCTGATATATATTCCATTGATTTCTGATTCATCAGTGAACCAATGATGGTGATACTTTTAAGAACACTCAATCACCGACCAAAAACTCCAAAGGAAGATGATGGAATTATAGATAACATTTATATTTTCTTTTAGACATCACCAAACACTAATGATCCAACTATATCTTTACCATTATTTCCTGAAGTAATCTCACTCTGATCAGGGAAGCTTCACCAACCATAGACCATGAAATATGTGAGTTACAAGGTCAGTCATATTAAGCATCAAAAAGTACCATTTTGATGGATGATTAGTAACTTTTATTTTATGAAAACTTATCTATTGCTAGGTGAATATACCAATAACATAATAAGTCTAATATATAAGAATAAATTATATCCTTTTTAATTTGATTATCCATTTTATATTTTCCCATAATTTTGGGGATGATATGTTATGATGAACTTGACCGGAGTCCCCATTTCTTCCTAATGAACCTTCCAAAACTATGCGGTGAATCCAAGTTCCTTGTCAAATTCAATGAACATAAGAACTCTATGAAACTATATGATATCATGAACCTAAAACTTTACCAATTCTTCCACATTAATGGTTTCATGAATCAGAATAAAATCCCATGTTCGTAAACTAATCAACTTTATAAAATTTCATTCCTACCTCAAGAAGTTTGAGGAAAACCAATAATAAATTCCATTGGAATCACATTTTATTTTCATATTGGAATTAGGAGAGATTAATAAAAACCAAAATGGTTTTTAGTGATCATACTTAATCTATTGACATGATTAGCATCAAGAAACAATGTTAGATATGTCCCATTTCATACCTAGACACCATAACTCATGCTTAATGTCATAAAACTTCATTTTCGTGTTTGGGTGGAAAATCCACAAATAATGATGAAAATATCCTAACACGGACTTACATATAGTAGATTGAAGAAAAAATGGTTTCTGAAGTGAAGGATACCTTCCTTGGAGATAGAACATTTATAGATGGTGTCCCCACCATATAAAAATTATTTGACATTATAGAAATCATTATCACAATCTTATTGATAGAGAATTATCTCAAAGAGAGATGATATCTAATTAAAACTATTTTTATATTTACCAACCCCTTCCTCATTGACTTCCAAGAGAATTTTATCAAATAGTTATATCATGTTCTATTCATAATTGGCCTCTTTCATCTCTTGGTAAGGTAGCATCATGATAAGAGTGTCAAAAAAATTTCCTTTCTTTAATTATAGGAAATTTCAAAATCAAATGTCTTAAGTGTTCCACCAATCGTTTCTACTAAAGGTTCGAATATTTTTTATAAAATATGTTATCTAAAATCCTATGGTCATAATAAATGATAAACCATACCCTAAAAATATAGTTAAGATAAATTTTAAGAGAATACATAATAATTATACCTTATAAATCATGAGTGGGATAATTCCTTTCATGAGGTTGGAACAAAAGTGATCCATAAGCTTCCACATGATCTCCCAATTGAATTATGATTCCCAAACATACACCCAAAGCCTCACAATAAACCTTGTATCCCAGCCTAGAATTGTGTTGGGTTTGAATATATGTTTCAGTAAAATTACACTTTTTTTATAAAAGGATACCAAACACGTTGAATACCATAACAACTTCACCCCCTTTTATGTGAAAGTGGTCAAAGGTGATTCATGTTTTGAGAAATATTTTATGAAGCATCAATAATATCCTACCAACCAATGAATCTCTAAATATAAAATAAATTATACAATTATTCACATGACATAAAATATATCACCTTTGTTTGGTCAACAAATATTATATGTTTTGAGATCACATATACTAATAACATAACATAAAAAGTACAAGATTTTAATATAAACAATTTTCAGATAGGTAGTGATCTCTAAGGATTCCAAAAATATATTTCTTATTAAACACATGATATTATTTAATATTATAATATAATATAATATCATCCAAGAACACAACAATAAAATAGTCTTGATACTTGTGGGAAATTCACTTTATCAATTCTATGAAGATAGTAGGAGCCTTATTTAGGCCGAATGAAATTATATGGTACTCACAGTGTCCATATTTACTCTTGAAGGTGGTAATTGGAATATGAGACACCATGATTATAAGAGGGTGATAAAAAAACCTATGAAAAAGTTTCAAAAACCATTTTTACCCTTTTCATGGATCAAACAAATCATTAATGTTGGGTAGGGGAATTTTTTTCTTGAGATTTACATGATTAATCTTTTGATAATAAACACACAATAGGAGAGTCAAATCAGCCTTCTTGGAGAAGAACAAAAGGGTTTCCCAAGGTGACACACTAAGGAATATAAGTCCTATAAGTTATAGGCCATACTACTAAATTTTTATCAATTTCAATTCAGATAGATTTATACATAAATTTGCTATTGAAATCAGTTTAGTTTTAGTTACTAGATTTATCAAGAACTCCACCACTCTATATGGTAGAAAACCATAAAATTCATAAATAAAGACTTCTAAAAATTAATTGACTATTGGATAATGATAACAACTAAAATATTTATGTTCCATATCATCAATTTAAAAATAAAATATAAATTCAAGCCTTATAATAGGAATTCATGCTCGACTATACCTTAGGTCCTATTTTCCACGAAAAATTTGAGATTTCAAATCAGGAGCAATAAAATACACCTACCGATGATAAAAAATGATCTGAGCTTTATGAGAAATTAACCAAACCAACCATATAATAATATTAAAGAGTTATAAGTAGGAAACTAGAATATACCATACTAGATATACATTATTCCCAAACAATTAATAAAAGTGACATCATAAACCCAACTCTTTCTTATTTCCAAGGGGAAAATCTAATTCCATTATTTATGGAATGAGTTTCATTAAACGTTTTAATAGTTCATCCATAAAAGTTGATATTAGATATTAATAGGAAAATATAAATATTAATTAATAACTAAGGTTGAAGAATATAAGTGGTTCCTTTAACGGTTGCATGATGTGAATCAACTTCCATTCGAGTCTACTCGACTATATTTAACAACTTCTTTCTGGTGTACTGTGAAAGGAACTATGTTGCATGTGAAACACCTAATTTCACCATAGATCCTATATGTGATAGTGATCCTATTATATAGTGTTTTTAAGATAAATCCAGATATAAAGTCTGCAAGTGACCACAATGTCCACATGAGTGGTGGGTATTTGGAGACATGATACAAAAATGCTTTGTGTGTCCTATCTGGTCAAACTAAAAAACATAAATCCACAAAACACTTATGATAGTGAAAGAAAATTATATTAAGGAAAACTATTAGTTAATCTAAAAAATTGGATTTTATTCCTCTTCCCTTCAAAAAGATACTAGAACTACCACAACTTATGGGAGGAACGCCGATCAGTCCTGAAATACCTGCCATGTTAGTAACATCCATCAACGCCATATCTAACACCTCATCACAGGTGTAAAAATTTATCATGAATATATATAGCCATATTTCAGGTCAAATAACCATATAAAACCTTTGATCCTTTATCTTATCATACGTACCACCTCAAGTTAAAACAGGGAGAGATCAATGATGTTATTAGAGTGCTCCATCACTATTAGATTCCCTTGATAATGGGTAAGAAAATATATTCCATTGACCAAGAACATATAATATATGTAGAACTTCTTGGTAAGGATATCATTGAAGTCTATCCACTATATTTATTCATGTTTCTATACCAAAAAAAATTCCACAATATTTTAATTGGGAATCTAACCTTGAAGGCTACACAGCTCTCTATGAATAAATTAGTTGTCTTTAAGAATTCAAAATACATTTCAATCAATCCTATAAAATCCTCTACCTCTAAAACATCATTTCATCTATGTAAACAAAATGGTTTTTTGGTAAATAAGCTATTTTTCTTAGTTTCTATTCACATATCATTGATGTTCTTCCTCCATGGATTGAATAAGGGTAAGTGTTGTAACTTTTTCAATAACTTTGATCATATACAGTAATAAGTTGATTAATTTATAAAAAATTGGAGGGGTTAATTGAAATTATTTTTTGGTATAACCCTATTGAAAAATCATTGAATATACTATATGGGTAATTATACTACACATCAACAGACAAGTATACATAAGAATCATGATTCCAAAAAAACCATTTTGATTTAAGATAGCAGAAGTCAACCAGAATTATAAAGACGCATGAGAAAATAAATACTAGGATTAAAACCCACTAAATCAAAAAAGTCACCTTTACCAACTACTTATGGTAACTTAAGGGTCATCATAATGAGGTCCATCTAGGAACTCCCTCAAAAAATACCCATAAACTCCCCACATTCATATATCATATATACCATGATATCACAAAATAAAAACAAATAAAATAAAAGACTACAAGCCTCCCTTTGATATCAGTTTTTAATGAATAAAACTAAATTATCAAACTGGACAAAAGCTGAGATAATCCATATTATGCACTGAAGGGCATTCACAATCCCCACATGATGACAGTAAGTGATTAAGAATCAAGAACTAAATTTGGGAATGCTTCTTACACAATAAAACATAAAAAAGGATAACATTAAAAAAGTAAATGTTGGTATAAGAGTACAAGTCCATAATAGGAAGGACACATGATTATGACAAAAAAGGTATCCAAAATCACCAATAAAAACTAATTTATGAGAAATTTTAATGTGCTCCAACATGATATGACATGTAGTCACCTTCAGACTATCACATTCTTCTAACAAGAAAACACACCACCACCCTACAATGTCTTTCCTTCTCTCAAATCATGCCAAATAAGATATAAACTTCAAAATAATTTACCTTTCCCAAAAATGGTATATCTGTTGGTTAAAGTGAATTTTTTTTTTGGAAAAATGTTTTACCATAAAAAATTATCCTGTCACTAAACTGTTGTTAAAAACTCTGTCACAAAATGTTATTGAAAAAGATAAAATTGTTCTATTGTAATTATAATAATACAAACAGATAATATATATGTTGTTAGAAATACTTAGAGACATTAATATAACTAATATATCTCTTGGTAATATTATAAAAATTTATAAACCATATAAACAATTAATATTTTTTTAAAAATTATACTCTAATTGTTGATATTCCAATAATTATTATTAAAATTTATATTATATTTATTAATATAATTATATATAATTTATTATTATATTTATTATATAATAATTACAAAATTAGAATATATATAATACTAAAAAAACAAGTATTTATTTGAATAAACATGCTCTAGTAAAATTTAAATAGATGTTCAAACATATTGAAAAGACAACAAGCTTCAAGAAACATATTAAAAACATGTTCAAACATTAAGAGACTTTACATGAAACTCAATGAAACATTTTCTGTAATCTATTTCTATAAAACATCATATGTCACTATTGTGGAATCCACGTAACTTCACATAAGCTATTATCTGATATAGTGGATTAAGACATGAAAAACTTCACCAGCATATCTTTAACTATAGTGGACCACCCTTCTATAATTAAATTAGAACCTATCCTTGATCCTTCCACTTTATGAATGAACCATCATAATCAATGTTCTGATCACATAAAAAACAATTGAAAAATATTTTTTATTTAAATTCAAGACATAAAAATAACAACACATCATATAATACTATCTTACATGAGGATAATATAACTTGTGAAAACAACAACCATGAGATAGTGGAACATTTTTTTACAGAAAAATGTTGCATGAATTGGTCATTCAATTCATGCCAAAAAAAATTATTAAAGGAAATGTATTACAATACAAACTAGATTTGTAATGAGCTAAAACCATCAAATAATTAAGGGCGATACCTAATGATGTAACCATAAAACTCAAAATAATCTCACATTACATAATACCTTCCAAAAACATCCATACTTCATGTATGAAATCATCGCATCCAAAAAAGGTGGAAACTCCAAGATATCACCAAAACCTCATAAGTATGATCTTCAGTCTTCATAAGACACATTAAATAACTCTTAAATACATCAAATAAGAATAAGTAACATCATAAATGAAAGTATTAGAAGTTATATGACTATATAGACAAAAACCCACATTTAGAAAATGAAAACTACCATTACATGAAAATGATAAAATCATATCTTCCGAACAGAATTCACTAGCAATTCTCTAGTGTATGAAAAATATGTTAAAGACACCAAAGGGGGATCACAGCATGTCACTGCCTACATCGGAAAGGAAATTCTATAAGTCCATCAATATTTATAAAACATTGGGATATTTAAATAATGTAAGAATAATCTATTACCTATCTTAAATATAAATAAGAATTAAGATATGAGGAATCATGCATAAAATATGGGTAGCAAACTTGTTGCATCCAACAAATCAGCAAAATCAACTGGTTCATGATATACAATCTCAAGGAAGTAATTCCCCAAAACTCAACTCAAATAGGAAGATGACCCAGTCCAGAATTTAAAGGTAGGGATGTCTGTGTCAAACTTCTCCCAATTATATCATCTTCCAAATTGACACCCAAAAACATCAAATGCATTTCATCAAGTTTTAATAAAATGATCCAAAAAACCATTGAATTTCACTTTCATAGTAATCCTCTATCCAGTGTCAACTACCACAAAAAACAACCATAAAGCAAAACAAGAATATATATTGAATACTAATTACAAATAATTAACAACATGGAATGTATTAATTGATATTTAGGGTGAACATTTAGAATATTAGTATCTTCATTAAATTAATAAATTACCCAAAAATTCACAACAAACTCTCATAAATAAGAAAGTTTCATCAAGAAGACTACATCAAAAGTAATAAGTAGGTCTCAAAAATCTAATTAAGAATAAAATTCAGAAAATAAAATTCAAAAATGAAAGAGATACTCTCCTAAAGAATAAAGTTTTATCCTATGAATTTAGCCAGAAGATATCACCCTTCCTCTTCAAAAGAATTCCATCATATTGTAATCAACAATTTAAAACAATGTAAACCATTAATTACAGTAATGGAGTTCAATTAAAAAATGATATAACCAGTTAGTAGAAAAAAAATAGAAGATGGAATTGATATTATTAACTTCTAGTTTTCAAAGATGAATTCAGAAATATCCTTAAATTGATCCAAAAATAGAGCACCACAATCTCATTGTTTCCATTAATGTATAGTTTTATTATAAAAAAATAGATTTATTCAATCCTGAGATGCATCATTATAGTTAAAAAAGGAAACAATCAGGCCTAAATTAGAGTCATGATGCAATGAATCTCCAAGAACAAATGTTGATTTTTATTTTGAACTCCAATGCCCTAAATTTCACCCAAACTAATAGAATTCAACTACCACATGTGGAAAGACCCATCATCCAATTTTAAAAGAATATATTATATGATAATTGAAACCTCATGGGGAGAACATTTTGAGATGTTAAAACTCATATTTGAAACTCAATATAGTGAAAACATGTTTTGAAAAGGAAAGGTGAAGCCACAATATAAAGGTAACAAGAATGTTCAAAAAATCATTCCTCTCTAAAGTAACTGGATTCATCCTATTTGAAAGAAAATTCAATGCACACATGAATTATTTTAGTGAATACTCAAAATTATTTACAGTTAAACGCACAGAACAACATGTAATGGGTATTTTTTCAGTAGGATAAGACATAAATTTAGTGTAAATTTAACATTATAATCAACATGCAAACGTTTTTTAATGACAACACTACCACTGGTTTTCAACAAACTTGTCATGAAATATAAATATCAAAATTACCAATAAAATTTATTCAAAATTAACATTAAATCATCATTAAAAGTATTTTTGAGTCTAGGCACAAAAACTCATCAATAAGTATCCATAGAATGAAGTGGATAATCAATGACAATAACACCAAAATGCTTTTAGACTCAACACCCATCATGTTTTACAAGAAATTACGTTTTTTTCTAATAACCATGTTGTACAGACAAAGTGTAGTAATTATTTGAATGAATATATTAGGCACTAACAAACAAAAATCATAAAAATGGGGTTCCAAAAGGTAAAAAAATGAATGAGATGTTTGATAAAAATTAAAATCAAATGAAGATATTACTTCCCTATAATGAGAGGGTGTTATCCTTGAACCATCAATCCTTATCCATTTTAATTACATTAAACCTGAGGGTGGGTGGAAGAAAATTTAGGATGATAGGGGATGTGGATTATAGGTGATGTAGAATAAGGATTGGGAGACTATAGAAGGTAGGTTGAGAAAGGTTTCACAGGGATGTCGGGGATGGGGGTGATGTGACACCACATATTGATTAGTTGTAGGGTAATGCTGAGGAATTGGGATGCTAGGGACGAAGGGGTCATGGGGGAATGCTGGTCGAGAATATTCAAGGGGTTTTCACACGGATTTTGGTGGGGGAAAGCCATGGATGAGGTAAGAGCCATAAAATTTGTGGGTCATGTTATCAGGGAAACTACTGGGGATGGGGGAGGGAGAGGTGGGGAAATGGGAGGAGAAGCTAGATTAGGGAAGAGAGGGATGTGAGGAGGTAGATCAGGATGAGAGGCAGTGTTGTGGGAGGGGAGACAAGGGGTGGCGAGCGGTCACTGATTAGGGACCATAATAAAGGTTTCACCAAAATAAAAATTAACTATACATTTCAAACAATTGTTGATATGTAAAAAATGAATGTTCCAAATTGGCCACAATCATTAGACAAAAGTTCCCATTATCCTCTCAAGGGTTTACCCTCACATCACTAGTTGAATAAATAAAACATCCATGATTATTGGAACTCATGAAATCAAGAATCTCTGTAAAAGAAACAACCTTGTACTCTATATAATTAGTATGTATTGAACAAAACATTCATGGAACCATTAGGGATACCCACATTCATAAACCTAAACCCAAGAGCAGGTTAATAAAATAATTTATTAGAGGCTCAAAAAATTAATTCTTCATATTGATTTGAAAAACCCTAAAATAAATGGTTGAATAAGATGCATGAGAAAGAATCAACACTATGAAAACCTCAACAATGAAGACAAAAACATTTTCACTGAGATTTTAAACATTTTACAAAGTTTTATACAATAGGTAGAACATCCTAATAGAATATATTAATTATGTGATTTGCGGTCTTCGAATCCTATATATAATCAACCAAAGTCTGTTAATCATAAGATCATAGTGTTTATTAAATAAAAACAATATACAGAAGCTATTGAGAAAGGGATTCCTCACAACATTAATCTATAAACAAGTTTTCTTTCCCAAACAATCACAACTTCATAAAATAAAATCAATTGAATGTGTTGGTTATTTGAACCATCTACTAATCCACAAATTTCTGGTCCCCAAACAGGGGATACATTAATAATCTATATAAATGATTGATAAATAAAACCGTAAAAATGGAAGGAGGAGGGATGGAGGTTGGACGAAGGCGGGTGATGGTGGGGAAAAGGAGATAGGTGATATGTGGGGAAGTGGTATTAAATGTTTGGTTGATGGGATAGATCAGGGATTGGAGGATAGATTGTGAATGGCAGTGACAAGGAGGCTTGATAGAGGCAGGACATAGGTGGGATGAAGGTAGGTTATGTGTGGTTTATGGGATAGATTAGGGATGGAAAGATAGATCAGAGACTGCAGTGACAAGTAGGCTGGATATAGGTGGGATGAAGGCCGATCGATGGGATATATAGAGGATGGAAGGAAAAATTTTGGATGGAGGTGACAGTGAGGTAGGACGGTGGCTCGATAGAGTTAGGCAAAGTGTGGTCCATTGGTCACCGATTCGGGTTTAGTGGTGTTATTTTTTTTATAAAAATTATTTAAATGTTTATTAAATAAATAATATTAAAATATATAAAAAACCATTTAATATTTTTAGAAAATTTAATAATCAATATTTAAAACTATAAAAAAATTAAATATTTCTAGAGTATTGAAATATAAAAGAAATTATTAGATTTTATTAATAAAACTCCAAAAAATAAAAAATTACATTAGTCATAGTTAACTAATATATATAAACTATGTTACTCTTGATTGGTTATTGATAAAATAATTTTTTATTGAATGTTTTATTGTAACAGTTTTTTAATGGAAAAATATTTATTGGTAATAGAATTATTAATAACATATTCATGTGTTAGTAAAAAAAATGTTGGTATTAGTATGATAAATCATTAGATTCTGCTGTTTGTAAATTATATATTGGTATTGAATTATCAATATCCATAGATTTATATGTTGGTAAAAAGATGTGTTGGTATTAAAAATTAATACTAATAAAACATAATATCGGTTGAAAATGATCAGTATTACCAAAAAATATATTATCTATCAATAAATTTTTGTTGGTATATTCCATTTTTTGTAGTGATAGATTCACTCTTTTTTTATATTTAGTGTTCGAAAAAAAATCCCAATGGGATCCAAAAAACTGTTTCATGTCAATAATTTATAAAATACACCAGTTATGATCAAGTAAAAAAATATAATTAATTATATACCATTTTTGACAATTTGATATAAACCATAGAAATTATCCCCTTTTCAAATTTTATAAAACAAACCATTAACCTAGTTTCCAATGAATTAAAATAGTTATTCAAAACATTCACTTCAAGGATGATAATAATAAATAAAACTCAGCCTTAGTTTATCATCAATTCTAGGATAGTGAGTATCCCTTTATAGTTCATGTGTCTCGTAGGCTACCTAGTGTGCCCACTACCCTAGTAGAACCGGTATATGGGGTAAGAGTTCACTCTTAGGATTTGAGTATGACACAACATAGGAAACTAGGTGCAAACATAACCATAGTAGAAGATTTCTAGGGGAAAGTGTTCATCCTTGAGTATTTCTTACAACCTCATCATTTATCATAGTCTAGATTATCATATCCAAATAATTCAAATATAATTTCTTCTTTGAAAATATATAATTCATTCTTTAAATCCATTTTCAATAATAGCATAGTTGAAATTCATTTTCAAATCCATAACAAAAACCACCACATTTCAAAAATAATTACCATAAATCATTTTCAAATCCATTTATAGATAAATCTATAAACCATAATTTCTAACCAAAATCAAATAGCAGGAAACCATGGTTCGTAAGATAAATAAAATTCCTTAAACCAGCTAACCCAAAAAGATGGGAATTATAACCCTCATATGGGATCCAAAATCCCAGAATAACTGAAGGTTTGAGAGGAAATTGAACAACCCCAATCAGTGAATTCTAAACTAATAATATAAAATTCCTAAATTCTTGAACAGTAGAGAGAGAAATAGCTTTCCATAATTATTCATGAAGAACACAAAATGATCAATTATGATCTAGATAATAAACCACTTTTCAATGACGGATCTATAAAATCCATCTATTTCATGTCCAAAACTTTTTACCTACAAATACTAATCTTAATATATGATTATATTCATGTTGATAAGACTGGATCATGAAGAACAAGTTATAATGACAAAGAATGAACACATACCATTGAAAAACTAGAACCCACACTCAAGTGTCTGTTTAAGTCAAATATCAGGAGTCAGGGAATTTCTAAAATCTTTTAGTGGAGTCTCCATAGTTGAGATCATATTTTAAGAGAAGAATAATTAGGATAAATGAATGTGATTATGTTCTTAAAAAAATTCATATAAATTGAATTGAATCACATAATTTTACTGGACAGTTTGGTAAACCTCCCACCAACCATGTGAGCCTTATGGGATATTGGAGAGAGCACATGGATTGGATGCATAGTTTGAAAAAAAGGCCAACCATGTGAAATTACTTTGTCCCAAGTCGCATGGTTTGAGGAGAAAGTCACATGGTTTTAACTAACTAGGCACCTAAATGTGAACCCTTCTCAGAGAATCTAACTCAAGATACACGGTTTCCTAGAATGACTTTCATGGTTTGCCCTAACTATGATGAAACTAGGCAGAGAACAAAAAATATCAAAATATATATATAAAATTTATCCAAAATTACCCATTAAAATATCCATAAAAAATATGGTCAAAATAAAGGGATGTAAGTACCTAAATGAAACACCAGGATGTGACACTTTGAAAATGTTCTTAATCCTGTATACTCCTCTTACATTACAATATTATATTCCATTTTTAATATATATGTTTACCCTTATTTAGAATTTTATATCACCTATAATATGTTTTCATTTTCTTATGTTGCTATGAATGGTGTTATGTAAGTGATATTTAGAGGGGTTTCATGGGTGGATAATTTTTAGAGAGATATATAAGACTTATTGTGGAAAAAGGAAATATGTGTATACTGGAAGAAAGATCAATTTAATATATGGTACTTTTAATATTAAGGGGTTTTTCTAACTCTCTATAAATGTAAAATAAAAAATCATTGTTGGTTATGTAATGTATTTAATATTTTTTTTTTGAAGTTTTAATTATGGATGGTTAAAATTTGGTTGTATTTGTAATTATCAAAGGAAAAAGGAAAAGAATATATTTTAATACTAGATTAGTGGAGTACAAGAATTAGTAATTATATATATATAATGTATACTAAATTTATACATAAATTACTAAAAAACATACCTTTTATAATCAAAATATGTTTATTAATCAACATGAATTGGAATAATTGAACACAACATTAATTAACATGTGTTCTTTGTGTCATTTAGTTGAATATTACATTCCAGGTAATTATGTGATATTTTTTTTGTTAAAATCCTCATGAAGAGTACTGTAGATTATTACAATAAATGATTATTAGTTTGAATAGGTACTCTACATGGTCCTTCTAAGTACAAGTTGTGTACTTATATTATTAAATTTTATATAAATTTATTTTTTAAAATTTATTTTTAATAATATTGGATGGGTATCTTTATGATATTTTGGATTAAAATTAAGTTAAATTGAATTAATTTATTAATTAAATAATTAATCGAATCAATTCACAAGTATTTAACTTAATAAAAGAAATGATAGAAATGAATTCTAGCCTGATATTTTAAATTTACATTTATTACACTAGTGATGATCATGATCTTAAAATCAACCATTGTGTGTGTATGGTTTCTTTTATTAATATATTTTATAGTTTACTAAAATTATTTTATTAAATTAAATTGATGTCCTATGATTCATCCCTACCTGCTAATTATTGATGGTACTATATGTCTATAATGTCACATAACCTAATTTTAGGTATTTATCTTCACTCTTTTCATTTCCCTTTTTATTTGGGTGTATTTTGGGACCCCTAAGGTTGCAGAGCATTTTCTAGGGAAAATGGAATAATGTTTAGGGATTTATGATTGTTTGAATTAATGTAGTTTAGATAAAAATCTATTAAAGTATTTTCAGGGTTCTCCCTAAGTTCAGAGAATGTTAGAGTTAGTTTTGGTTGTTCAGTAGAAATTAGGCTTTCTGTCTATAGGGAAAATGCATGCTATGTAATGGGTTTACATTTCGTGTATTGGTTATTGGGTAGAAGTCATTAATATATGTTGGGTATGAGAAGTCTACACACCTTAAATGTACATTACATGTACTTAAATGGAAACATTATTTCATAATAAACATTTGATTGGTTTTTCGACGTACTTGAGTTTTAGGGATTGAATAATGTGAAATTAGGTTTAACTCTATTTAAATCTCACGAGTTGTGGTTTTACAAAATACTATGAGTGATTTTTTTATTCAGTAGAAACCATATTCCCCCACAACCTATCAGCTCTCCCATGAAATTTTGGAGACCTTCGCTCCTAGATTTTTTTCATTCAGTGATTTATCATCATATTCATTGAAGTTCATTTCATTATGTGAGTATTGTTTTTTCTTCTTTGTTACCATCAATAGTGGTAGCTCTTTTTTATTTTGTTTATATATTTTTTATCATTAATAATGACTCTTCATGTTACTTTGTATATTAGTCATAATATTTTACTTTGGAGTCTATCCCTTGAGTTGGTTATAGTGTGGAATATGCGTTCATTGAGGAATGCTGTGAACTATTCTCTCCACGAACTATTCTGTTAGATTGAATCTATTCTGAGAGATTGTGATTGATTCTGGGGACTTTGTTGTAATATTTTTATTCTTCCTTGTTAGTGGATCCTAATATAGGCATTTTCAACCCTAGTTTAAGGTATATGGGTCCATCTCTATCATATGTTGTACAAACTATATTTATCTAGTTTTATAACCTATTTTGTAAATGAAATATCTTGATTGATTGATTAATTTGTGTATGCGTGGAAATAGGTTTTCTGATAAAATAAGTGTTTCCTTTGTTTTGGTAGAAGAAATGGGCAATGCATTGTGAAATGGATTTCTAAAATTTCATTAAAAACATTGTTTTTATGAAATGGATAGGAAAATAGGGCTCATGGTAATCCTTTAGTACCAAGGATAATGATGTATATTGGGCCAATCATCCATGTATTATCATGGGGTTTACACATGTGGAAATCATCTCTTTCCTAGGCACATTATTCTATGGAATTCATTTGGAAATTTTCAAGATATTCACTCATAGGGTGTTTCTATACTTCTTAGGCATGTGTTTTAAGGACTTTATTTTTTAGTAGTCACTGATTGTGGTATCAGTAGTCTACTATCATATCCTATAGTGATTATTTTCATGATGCTTCCTATTCATTGACTTGTAATATTTTCGCATATACTTCCATATATTTGATATAAAATGTAATACCTACTTTGATTTGATTTGGTATATGCGAAACCATTTTATTTTTTTACCTAGATTAATTCGGAAATGTAAAAAATGGAATTTTAAAAATTTCTCCATGATTTTTAAATAAAAACTATAAATTCTTTGTCAATACTTTTATTTAAAGCTGAGAGCATTTAGATTATTGTATATAGACTTGTAATTGATAACATAAGTAGAATCATACCGATCCTATTATCTCACAACATGTTCACTACTTCCTTGGTGCATAGAATTTTTTATATATTTCAATTCTGGGAAATTAAATGTGCCACAGTGAGGTGGAAATGTTTTATGGCAACTGTGTTTGGGTAGATAGTGGTTAGATGATGGGAGATTCCTACTCTATTATATGGAGCAGTGTGTTTCCTATTTTATTTTTCCTTTGATTGTTGGACTAGTATATTGGGATGTTCTTATTTTGAGTTGTATCATTTTTGCCGTATTTTTTTAGTTATATAATATATTAATATCCAATGTTGTTTCTCTCTATTATATATGTATTCTATGTTGTTGATTAAAGGTTATAAAAATAATTCTGTCAAGTTATTGTTTTCTGAACAGGTACTAGTCGCCAGCCTGTTGAGATTGGGAACACCATTGGGGTATGTGGAAATTCTTGTCAGGTGCAAGTTTGAGAGGTTATCTGGGTTGGGTTCACCACTTTTCCAATTTTTCTTTTATAAAACCCCCATTTTGGTTCCACACACCTATGAGTGAATTAAATTAATTATAAGGATGGATCATAAATTAATATGGAGTTGTTTCTAGATAGTTCCAAGGTAAAACTGTACTAATGAGATACACGAGTCAAATGTGGATTACTACACACTCGAGCCTAGACTAGCACAAGTATTTTTCCCCTAGGGTCAATGGTTTTTTATTTTCCACTCAATAAGAAAACTAATTATTAAATATCATGATCAATTAAAATTATATTTTTTTCATTTCACTCTATTTAACGATTTATTTTATGGATATAAGAACGTGATCACATAAATAAATTAATTTATATTAAAAGATAGAATTAAAATAAAAGGATTATGCCAAAATATTTTATCGGTACATGGTTAATCACTTAAGTAAAATATAATAAATATTTAAAAAAAGTAGAGAAAAAATATGAATATTTTTATATATTAATAAAATATATAATATTAATATTAAATCATTATACCTTCCATTATTTGAACCAATACAAATCGTGGTTAATTTTTTTTCTTCAGGATATAGTTGTGGGGTAATATTAATTATCGAGGAGTCTTAACTATTATGATGGGTTGGATTAACAACACTTTTATTTAATTTAATAGAAATATTCTATTAAATAAATCCTTTGAGGTAATCATTGTGGAAATATAAGTTGGGATTTCATGATTAGGTAATCAACTCAATAGATACATGAACTGCAATCCCATAAATAGAAAGATCACCATCCTAAACACCTTATTATATTTTTAAGGACATAATATTAATTATATGGTTTCAAATATGGATCCTTACCACTATAATTTCTATAGTTATTTTTTATTCAATTTTTAATGGTGTGGACGATTGAGACATGATAAAATAGTGGGAGACTAAATAAAATTAAAATTAATATGTCTCACTTAATTTATAATCAAGTAAAGTGTTAATAATTTGGTTTCTTTTCTATTATATAATAATGAAAATTTCATTAAACACATTATCCTGGTGATCAATTATAGGGAATTATTATCTTCAAACTCACAGTAACTTATATGAATGTTTTAGATTCTTTTGTGTTGTGTCATTTCGTGAATTAAAATATTACATGATAGAATCCTCAATCTATGATGTTCCTACAAAGGAGGTGAGTGGTGAGGAGTTCAATGTATATGAAATAAACCTGAATGATTCAAAATATATCCAACTCTTACGGATGTCATCCATGTCGGTTGAACAATGAAAACACATGAGAACATGAATGCCAATAGAATTATCCAACATCTTCATGATCATTATCAGAAGAGATATAGACATTAATGGTTTGAGATATCCCCAGAAAAGTTCATAAGAATATATTGATAAGATGTGACATCTAGTCCTCATGTAGTCAAACTCATTGGATATATATAGTGTCTATGGGACTTATGGATTAATCTTCCTGAATAATTGTGCATTGATCACATTATTTCATCACTCAGCCAATATTTCTTTTATTTTTTTACCAATTTAAATTTTAAAAACATAGATAAGTCTATCCCAAACCATGTCACTGAACATCACCAATTTTATCAGCATATGAAGCATGAAAATCCTTATATAACTATGGTGAATATATGGAAAGGCTAGAAAAAGGGCTCCAAGACTAACTCCAAGTCTAAATATTCTTGAAGATTCTCTTCTAACAAGAGTAGTATTAGAGGGAAATTAAGGTAACATGGCACTGTCACATTTTAATGTGGTAAGAAAGGACACTAAAATAAATACTACACCTAGAAAAATAATAAAGTCTAAGATTAAAGTATGTTTGTTATCATGTAAAATTAATCTATTTCTAACAATTTTTTACTAGATACAACTTTTTGTTATCACATATATATTAAAATATAGTAACCACACATATTATATAAAATTACCCATGGTGAGGTGGTTCTATGAGACTCTAACAAATCCATTCATACTTCTGTGGCTATTGGATATTAACACCTAATGATTTTCACTGGAATTATCCTGTTTTTTAGAGTTTTTTCTTTTGTGATGTTAATTAATAGAAACATTATTTCTATCTAGACATGATACATATGTATTTATCTTATACATTAGAAATAAGTGTTTCTTTTTTAAAAAAAAATAATGTTTATGTTATGTTTTATTTAAATAATTGACTTTATATGTTTTATTACACAAACCATAAAATAAAAATCGATAAAAAATATACTTCACATTACTTATAAATCACATCATTATGTATTCCCCAACTAGGTCATGTAAATGAAATTTATTTAACTATATTACACCATCGAAGAAATTTTGATTCCTTTAAAATAAACCAGTTGGTGTATATCACACATATTTGAAAGTAGAAGTGATCAATGACCAATTTAGTGGAAAATTTTAATGGTTCCCCGAGCATCTTAAGTTGGTTCATACCTATGTGTATAGATTATTTTATGCTAAATCATGGTTTGGGTAATTATACATCCTTAATTTTAATAATGATTTTAGTGGAAATGGATATGTCTACTCAATGATGTATAACTCAATTCCTTTACGAGATTAAAGAATCTAATATTAATTTGGAGAATCATCTTGGTAAAAAGATTTAAAAACTCTTATCCATCTATGGTAGAGAATATACTAATATGGACTTCATTGATTATTTATATGAGTTTGGGATTTCATCTAAGATAACACCTCTTTGCAGGCCATAATGCAATGGTGTAAGTGAAAGGAGGAACTATACACCATTATATAGAGTAAGGTCAATGATAAGTCATATGATTCTTCCATTATCCTTTTGGGGATATGAATTGCATATAGTAGCGAACATATAAAACCAATTACCATCTAATGTGGATATTGATATTCCATATTATATTTTTTATAGAAATAAACTTCTATTGTCTAATGTATGAGCATGGGGTTATGAAACATTTGTTAAGGATAATTCTCAAAAGAAAACTTACACCATGGAAAACTAAGTGTATCATTATAGGGAATCCTAAGGAAACTAAAAGATATAACTGATAATATCGTTAAGATAAGAATGTTGTGGTTAATAGAAGTTCAATATTTCTTGAAAGGGTTTAAATATATAAATGAGATCATGGGAGTTATATATTCTTTGATAAGTTTTTTTCTCAAGATATACAAGAGTTATCATAAAAATAGATTCCACAAAACCCCTTGGAAGAGGATTTTCAAGAGAATAAAGTACTATTTAGGAGCATGAGAGAGGTTATAGAATAGGAATAATATGTTTTTCTAGTCAGCAATGATAATAACTCAGTATTAGAGGAGAATAATGGTCATGTAACCTATAAAGAATAATTTTGCTACATCAAAGAGACCAAATAGAAAAAAGCCATGAATTTTGGTATGGATTTAATGTACCAAAACCATGTCTAGAATTTGATTGATCCTCTAGTGGATTTAAATATTTTTTTATTATAAATGGGTATTCAATAGTAATATAGAAATGGATTGAAAATTAAGTTCCTATACAACATGTCCTGCTTAAAAAAGGGTTCAAATAATTTCAGGTCATAGAATATGATAAAACCATTTATCCAATTTATATGTTGAAATCAATCAGAACTATAATTTTCAATACATCTAAACATGACTATGATATTTGTCATATACATGTAAAAATATGTTTCCTTGATGGGGAACTTTAGAAAGATGTCTATGTGACACAAACAGAATGGTTTGTGGTACAAAAGGATTCCAATAAGGTATGCAAGTTGCAGAGACCCATTTATGGATTATAGAAAGAATCCAAGTCATGGACATTCAGTTTTATGTATCCATAATAGAATTTGTTTCTAAAAAATAAATTATGTGACACTTATATCTATAAAAATTTTAGTGGTAGTGATATTGTTTTTAAAATAGTTTATCTTCATGAAATACTACGTATAAGAAATGAAACACCATTATTATAGTTTGTTAATTAATGGTTAGACACTTTATTCTCAATGATGGAATTCAGAAAATAAATATATATATTTTGAATCATGATCCATCACGATAGATCCAAGTGTATTCTTGGATAGATTCAAAATATGTGCACTAACAAGATAATGAATAGATTTAGTATGGAACAATCCAAGAGTGGATTGGTTCAAGTGTCACGTGAAATTTATATTTCTAAGAAAATGTTTTGTCAAACATATTATAAAATAAAAAGGATGAAAATGATTCAATATACATAATTAAATGTGTCAGTCAAATATGTTATGTTATGTACAAGTATAGATGTCACTTATGAATTATGTGTGGTAGGAAGAGATCAACAAGACCCATGTGAATTCCATTGGATGACAGATAATTCAATCCTTAAGTGTTTGAGTCATACTAATTATATGTTCCTATCTAAATAGGATATGAGGATCTAGTCAATAATGGATATGTAGATACTATTTTTCAAATAGATCCAGATGATCTAAAATCATATTTGGGATACATATTCACTCGCATAGGAGGTTTCATGAGCTAGAATAGCTCAAACCAATCTATGGTCACTAATTCTATCGTAGAGTCCAACTATGTTTTTGCTCATGAGGAAGCTAAAGAAGCATTATTTATTTAAAAATTCATCCACGATACTGACATGTTTCTTAAAAATTAATTACCTATCACACATTATTATGATAATACTACAGTGGTGGATCTTTAAAAGGATCCAATATTACAATGGAAAAATGTGAATACCCCATAAATACAATATCCTGAGGAACTTTTCTCAAATAGGTGATGTCAATATGAGAATATATTCTATAGAAAAAAATGTGTAAAACTCCTTAACATATGAATTAACCCATCAAATACATGATAATCATGTGGGAGAAAGGATATTGAAATCCATTAGTAGTTAGAACAATTGAAAGTGGGGTCATATTACATTTGGTGTCCTAAAACCAATTGTTTATAATTAATATTTAGTTTTTATTCAATTAATTAAATAATAATTAAAATATCTAATTATTTAACATTAAAATTTTTTTAACATTAATATAATAATCTCATAGAGTCTGTCACATAAGAAAGGGAATAGAAGTTACCCACTATGATGAGAACCCAGAAATGTCATCCTGATATTCTTAAACCATGTTACATTGTCAGATAACATTCTTGATAAAACAAATAATATATTAACTATCAGGTGTGAGTATTCATGAGAGATGAGACTTCATATCACTAAAATCACACTTGATAAACTATAATATGGGATATCATGAGAACATATACACCTGTAGGAAATCCACATGTTTATATGTCATTGGATATTCCTATCTATGAGAATGTTTAATAATCCTTCGACTATAATATTATTCTTAATTCATTGTATTAATAACACACTTCTATGTAGTTCCATAAACAATTATGACATATTATTTTCATGAAGTTAAGTGCGTTGGATGCATTGTAAATGAAATATTATTAATGAATATGTCTATGAAGGATTTTTTCTTTATATATTTATGGAAGTCTATATCTTGAAACGTTAATTAATCAGGAATTACCTTGTTAAATTTCATGGTCATGGTGTTATAATAAGTTCATTTTAAATATTAAAATAAATACATATCCAAAAATATAGTTTATGGCACATGTGTGTAACATGATTGATGAGATATCATGACAAAGGGATTATATTAGGTAGTGATAATTCATATGTTGTTTTATTATTATGAAATATATTATTCCATTGTGGTTTCCTTGTAATATTTATAGAATTTAATCTTAAAAAATATGAAATCCCATCTAATTCTACACCAAAAGCTACCTTGAGGTTCACACATAAAGTGTTTCTTTTGATCTCAGTTAAATATTATTTATATTTCACAATTAGAGAAAAATATTATTCTCTATACTGAGAACAATATTTTTTCATGTCTCATTAAATGATATCAAATATTCAATAGTTATTTATTCAAAATGTAATTTTTTTAATTAGGTGAATATATAACATTTATTTATATTTTTTATTCACAATACAATAAAAAATTATTTATTTATTAAATAAATAGTTTATTAAATTACATTGATATTAAATAGATATTTATTCATCATACTATGAATATAATAATTATTTATTTTTTATTGAATACTATATATTTAAATAATTATTCTATAATTAAATAAATGTCAAGGATGATGAAAGCACCATATCTTATCCCATGATGAATATTTATTTTCCACATTAAAAATAAAATATTTACCATTACACGAGTAATGAAAACCCATATTATAAAATATTATTATTATTTTATTACATGTCTTTGGTTTTTTATTTGATTTAATATATTGTTAAAGGACTTTGTGAAATTAAGTCAATTTTAAACCCTAACCCTAAGTATAATGACCCAACCGTAAACAATCCATAAATTGATTATTTTTATTATAATTCATTTTATTTCATTATCAAAGATATTTTTAGTTAATATTTTAGAAAATTAGGTCACCCACTTAAATAATAAAAAATTACATAAAAATGTGTGAACTTACACTTAATATCCATTTTCCATAAAGTACATAAATTTTAAGATAAAAAAATTATTTTCATGATATAACTTCATTGTTTTTATCTTGACCTCATCAAGGTCCTTAATCATCCTGAATACCCTATTCAGAACATTTAAAAATATGGGATGAACACAAAAGGCATAGTAACAGACATAAAAAATGAAGGATTCATGTTAGTCCATGCATACACATTATAAAAATTTGACTTTTCATAATAAACATTGAGCTCAAAATAAATATTTTCTTACCTTAGAAATCCACTTCACTACCAAGATATTTTCATAAAATATTTCCTAAAAAATATTAAATTCAAAGTAAAACTCATCAAATTTTCTTTAACATCTAAAAAATCATGAAATAGGTTTCAAAATGTGATAAATGTAACCCTTAATAAATAGCATAAAATTCAATTTAAACATAAACTCATTATATTACCCTCTAAAATTGTATGATTTGTTAAAAACCCATGGAAATTATTGATAAACCATATAGGAAAGATGAGGTATATTTTTCATATCACTCTTTCAAACACTATTAAGAAGGGAATAACCTACCTAGAAAATTCTAATAATGACTTAGGATAAACCCATAATTAGTTAACTTCATCTCTTTTTTTAATGCATTAGAGATCTATATCGAGGTCACACATCATTATGAGATATATCAAGATAAGTTATCATAATAAAAAATACCCAAGAGCCATAAGTGGTAATATCACATTATGTATTACATTTCCATCTTTATACTCATAAAATTTTTATTTTCAACCCTAACAAAATCCTTTTATGAATATTGAAGAATCCATTATATTTAAAATCATTTCTTGAAAATACCCAAAATTAATGGAAGGACGAATTTTATTTGATGAAAAATTTGAATCTTATAAATGAATCCAAACATACAATAATTTCTTTGGTGATGGGAATAGCTGTTTTCACCATATAAATGAAAATAAAACAATACTTTTGTATTTGCTTCAAAACGTTCGGTATAAAATACTTAAAAAGTATCCTTTTAAAAAAATTGATAAAAAGTAAATAGATATATAAAATTTCCTTTATAATTAATTTATTAATATATATATATATATATATTAATTTTAATAATAAGTACACGGAATAAAAGTACTTAGAAAATACATATCAAAAATAGTTAAAATTAGGGTTTTAAGGTAAAGTATCATTTACCATGAGTCCGAATTACCACATATGTTTTTTATATCTTATATCCTTAAATTTTATAAATCATTTAAATTAATTAGAATATTTATGATGTCTAATCCACTATGATTAAACATTATATTCCATTAATTTCAATTCCATATTTAACTACTTAATCAGTTAAGTAAATGTTGGGCGTTTTATGGATGTTCGATCCAAAATTACAAAATCACATCAGTATATTAATCGTGGTCAAAGAGGTCATTATTCTATAGTAACCAAAAATAAAAATAATTAAATAATTATAATTTTTATACATTAAATATTTTTTTTAAATCAACCATGAAATTGTTTATGAAAAATGTATCATGTTATAATTGTGGAGATAATAGGTCACACACACTCCTGAGTAACATTTCCATTTTTCAATGAATGTGAGGGAAATGAGATAAGTATTATATTATACTTAAAAAATTATTATTATATAATAAATATCATATTATAAAATTAAATATACTTTTATATACAATCCATTTGATGTGGTGATGTAAAACGAATCACATCGCTTCTTGGAGGTGGTAATCCACATATACGCACAAAATATGTCATCGTCTTTCAATGGGTGTAAAGGTATGAAATTATATTATATATTATATTTAAATACTGATAAATATTTCACTAATATTTTATAAATAAATTAAATTATTCTGTATATTCATTCATAAGATGCGTTGATGGAAAAATAATTACATCAGTTTGTGAGCAGGTAGCCTGTCATACGTATGAATGATTGAATAATTTCTAATTTATGGAATATGATATGGATAATGGTTATTAAATTAACATAATAACATATTAGTATATAAAATATAGAAATGTTATTATTTTATAATTGTTGAAAAATATTTTAATGAGGTATAAGAATAATTAAAATGAAAACACTTTCTTAATAACTATACCACTTCTTCAGAAACCCTCATTAGGTTTATAGTTAAATCCCTAATAGGATAGTTTTTTGATCAAAAATTGGAATCTAGTATGTTTTTATAATTGGTATGTTATTTGGGAAGGTATATTCCAAAAAAAATATTTTTTTTATTTTGTATGTGAGCAGACAAAGGTTTTTTTATAAGTGAGGGGGGGGGACACATGTAATTTTTAAAAAATTAAAATATATTAATGTATTACTCAATTAATATGGATCCAAAATCAATAAATTTATAGTAATATATGATATATATTTTAAATATTTCTATAAAATAGTATTAATAGTTTTAAGGCCATTCTATCCCATACTACTTTAGTTTAATCCCCAAAAAACAAGTTTTAACCCTAATAAAAGTAATAATTTTTTATTATTATCCTATTCAATATGACCAAAAATGAAGTTAAACATATTAAAAAGCTTTAATTATTATGATTAAAAATATTTAATCCATTTTATCAAATTTAATTCAAATATTTGGTATAATTTAATTTAAACATAAACCCATAAAACTTGATAAAAAGTAGTTTTCTAGAAAAAATGTCATCCCCAATATAAAAGGTTTTTATAGGAAAATAAAGCATAAAATTTATTAAAATAACATTAATTATTATGTTAGTAATATAAATTAATTAATTTTTTATTTAAATCATTTTTAAACAAAATGTAACTTTGAAAATTCATGAAAGAACAGACAATTTTAAAAAATATATTGTATTTTTCACTATTCATTCGATAAATCAAAATTTATAAGTAAATTTTAAAAATTAATTATAAGTTAATTTTAACATTAAGAACTCAAAAATTGGGTGCTTTTTCCAAGTTAAAATTTCTAAAATTTGAAAATAATATTTTAAATTAAACCATAAATTTTATATAAATAAATTTAGTAAGAATAAAAATATTTCCACTTTTATTGGAAAATTATTTAGTATTATTATAGTGAATATGAATATATAAAATACAATTGATGAATATTAATAAGACATGAAAGTCACTTATTTTAAAAATAACTATGTTTTTATACTCTTTACCCTTTTTGAAATTACATCATCACAATTTTATTTACTATTTAAACGAGTGGGTATATATTTCCTTTATAGCATTTTATGATTTCAGTGTTTATTCTTCAATAATATGGGTTTAAAAAAAACCATAACCTGGTAAATATCTTTATTCCAAAACACTTTCTCCTTCTGTTAAGAAATTTGTACTAGTTCTCCCTCATGAGTAATATTTTCTTCAAACTGAACTACTTCCTAGGTCAAAACATGAGATGTTTCTGAGACATAATTTCTTATCAAAAAAACATGAATTGCGTCATGTAACTGATATAAACATAGATTCAAGGACACCCAATAATAAATTATTCATTTCTTCTCCAAAATTTCATAGGGTACAATGAATCACAAACATTACATTACTTTTTTAAAATATGACGTAACATCATTCTATAGAGATACTTTAAAAAATGATCACCTTCCTTGATTAAATGATCCTCTAGTTATATGTATAAATTGTTTTCCTAATCTAAGATATTCTCATATTCTACAAAATCATCATGACCTTCTCAACCATTTAATTTACCAATAGTATCCCAATAAAAATCTTTCCTTGTATTCAATCCTAGACAGAACCTGAAAATAATTTTTATATAATGTTTTAAAATGTTCTATCAATATACCATAAGGAAAAAAAATTATAATAAAACTCAACCAAAATCAAGTGTATATCTAAACATTCCTGAGGAACCATGGAACCAGGTCAAAGAATTTCCCCCAATGTTTGAATCGTTCACTTTAACATTAAATCAAATTTAATATAAAATGTTGCATTGAAATTTAATTCAATAACCAATGTTTTTGGAAGTCCTTTCAAAAAATTAGTTTGCGAATGTTGGATCATTATTAGATACAACGTAAGTAAGGACTTCATGTAATTTAATTATGTCTTCATTTTATAGAGTAGAAAGTTGATCTAAAGGCATATTATCTCAAATGGGAGAAAATGATCAAATTTACTTAATCGATCAACAATTACCCAAATTTCATTATTAGTTTTAGATTTATTCGGCAATATAACCATGAAATATGTCGATGTATTCCCTTATTTCTATTCTGGCACTAGAAAAGGCTGAATTATCCCCTTCAGAAATTTTTTCCAACTTTAACCTATTGAAAAGTCAAAATTCTCATAGTAAAATAAGAAATATATTTCATCATCCCTTCCGAATATTAATGCATCTAAAGTTATCTAAACATTTTTTTACATCCATTATTAATCAAAAATTGAGATCTATGAGCCTTAGTATATATTTATATCATCAACTATGGATCATAAAAAACACATAAAAAATTTCAAAATCATAAAACACCTCCGTTGTTAATATTATGTTAAGGAATCTTACCTTTCTTAACCAATTATACCCTTTCCAATAACCCTTGATCTTAAATATGATATTACATAAATCTCTCTAATAATTATAATTGTACTGACACGTGAAAAAATAGAGGCGCTACCTAAATTTATAATTACTATGCTAACATTCATCAAATCATTAACTAAATTTTCATGTTCCAAACATAATATTTTGATTGTAGCATTGTCTTTTAATTTCAAAGCACAAAATAATATTTTTTATTTACTTGAATAGAAAATAATTATGATATCATAATCCTTTATCAATTACAACCATATCCTATATATAATATTAAACTAAATTTGAGTGAATACATACTTTTAAATTTTATTATCAGTATAAAATTCACACATTAATCAATTTAAATGATGTATCAATTTTTTTAAAGTATACACAAAATCCACTAGTTCAAGATCATGTATAAGATAATTTTGATCATGATATTTTAATTTAAGTGATGAATAATAAATTACTCTTTCATTATGTATTAATGAACAACACATTACCTTCAATGAATCATCATTATAGATAACAAAATCACTATTTTTATATAGTAGTGTCAAAACTAAGAAATTGACTCATCGCCATTTAATTCATAGAAAAAATCATCACATTTGTTTTTCTAGATGTACTTAACTCTTTTTCATGTTATCATAGTTATTCGGCTAGAAAAAATGTCTAATTTTTTCATCAAAACAATGATATTATCCTCCTAATCCAATAAAACTAATAATCTCAATGACACTTTTAGGTCATGGACATTCATAAACCAATTTCGTTTTAATTGGATCAGTTGTTAGGTAATATTTATTTATTATATGTGCATTTAATGACATATTTTTTAACCAAAAATATCATTTAGTAAATTTTCCATATAATAAATTTTATTTCAGGGTTTAAATAATAATGCTTAGATGTTTTTTCATCCACAAATTATTTCTAATAAACCAAAATATCATCAATAAACACAACCCCAAATTTATTTAAATATTAATGGAAAAATCTATTCATATGATCCATGAATACAGTTAAATCTTTCATTGACCCAAAGGTTGTAAACAAAAACTCATAATGCAAAGGATTAGTGTGAAAAAAATATCTTAGGGATGTTATACTTTTTCACCTTTAGCTGATGGTACATGGACCTGAGATCAACCTTCAAAAAATTATGATAACTTAAGAGATGATAAAACAGTTCATAGATATAAGTCAACATATACTTATTCTTAATAGTAATGTAATTCAATGATCTATAATCAATATAATGGTGCATAGAACCATCCTTATTTTTCATAAATAAAATAGGCATTACCCATGGTGAAGTGCTAGGATGAATGAAACCTTTATCAAGAAATTCTTCTCATTTCCTTTTCTATTCCCAATGTTATACTTATGTTATTTTATAAAGGGTTTTCAAATTGTCCTATCTTATAGAACTAACTCAATAGTGAATTAAACTTCACAATTAGGTATATTTCTATGAAACTCGTCAGGAAAAACATTCACGTATTATTTTATTGTAGAAACATCATTTATTTGAACAGTTCCATTATATTACACAATATGAGAGAGATGACATTAATTTATATATTTTAACAGTTTCTAAATATATTAATATGTTATAAAAGGTAAGAGTTCATTATTATATACCAATTTAAACTTATTTCTGAAAATAAACTCTTTGGATCTGTAGAATGCTAAATTGAATGTAAATCCATACCGTGAATAATATCAAATTCTATAATGGAAAATACAATATGTTTTACAGAAAAAACCCTTCCATATATAATAATATGAATATCATTGCAAATTATTTTCTACATAAAACTATACCTATGTGTTTTAAACAATATTCATAAATTTATTTCTTAAGGATAAAATTTCATTTTACAAAGAAATTACTCAGAAATTAAATAATAAGTAGACCTAGAATCAAACAAGAGATTAACATAATCACTATAAACATCTAATTTATGAGTTACCACATCATTAATTACACCAAAATATTTTGATGTTGTTGAAAATTATTTCAATATTCCATGATTCTTAGAGTCCTTTTAATTCCTAGCATTAATTCTCTTCTTTATACACACATCCACATAATGAATTGTCTCATTATATTTTAAAAAACATACTTCCTAGTAATCTAAATTGGTATTACCACTAATATTATATTTTTTTAAATAATGATCCATATAACCAAACTTAAAATATCATAATTAAATTCCATATTTTGTAACAAATTACCTAGTGATCTTTTTACAACATATTTCAGAAACACAAAACAAGATTTTCTTTACTTTCATAATTTTATTGGTTCTTCCCATTTTCCTACATCCTGGAAATATTTTTATTTTTATTACCATAGGACACAAGATCATTATAAAACACTACATATATATTATTAGTATATAGAACAAGTTTCTCATAAAATTCAAATTTAAGAGAGGACAATTCAATTTAGTATGTTGGATTTAATCCTATGTAAAACCGATTAATTTTACTATAAAGAAATTGAATACAATTTTTTGTGTACCTTCACAATCATGAGAAAATATTTTCATGCACAATTACGGAATATTTTTTCCTTCTACCACATTTCCATGAATTTTTTCCATCTTAAATCAATCAACCTTAGAAAAATAAAAATGAAATGAAAATATTCTTAAATTCATCTCGTTCTAATGAATCAATCTCTTCTCTTTCTATGATATTCTCCTAAATTAACCAAAATTGATCTGTTTCTCCTTAAAAATGCTAAATAGAAAGAGTTTACTTTTAATTCGCCAAATAACCCTTGATTTCGAATATATTTTCAAGATCTTTAATCCATCCCTCAGATACCACGTGGTTAGAAGATCTACTTTTTTGGAGTGATTTGTATCATAAAATTCTCAATTTTGACATGTTCTTATATGGTTGATCTTTCTATTATCTAGTATAGATTCGACCACCTTTTATAACCTATTTAAAATTATCCATTATTGAACAAAACAACTCAATTCCTATTCCATCCATTCCATGGTGCTGATTTGGAAGGATATTTTACACTTGTTTCCTTCCTACTTCATCTTTTATATTTTCTATATAAGAACGCATACTGAACATAGATAGTTTAAATAATGAAACAAGTTAATACTCAAATTTTTATCATGGTAACTATAAATTATAATCTCTTAAGATTATTTATATACATTATCTTAACCTCTAAAATTATCTAAATGTTCACTCTAATACAAACTATGAAGACTTGTCCTTAAGGAAACAGTAATTTGATTATTTAGAAAATAATTCATTTTATAACAACCTAAAAAACATTTTAGGTTTATAGTTTTATAGAATTAGGTCATCACCCTTACATAATAAAATAATAAAATAGAAAGAGGAAACTTTTAAACAGTATCCATTTTTCCAAGATCCATAATTTTTAATATAAAACATGTTTTATGTTCATGACATATATTCACAATTTTCATCTTGAGGTCATATTTTACCTCATACATCCTTAAAACCATATGAATTTTTTTTTAAACATTGTATGAGAACAAAAATTATATAAGTTATATATATATAAAATGAAAGATACCCATTGGGTCATGAATACACATTTAATTTTTTTTAATTAACACTGAACTAAAAATAATCATTTTCTTATCCATGAAATCAAATTCTCTTTCCAAATATTTTCATAAAACATTTAATAAGATAAAATAAATGAAAAAAATCATAATTTTTTATTTACTAACAAGAAAAACTAATGAAATATTTTTTACAATATTATATATTTCACCATTAAAAAGTAGCGAAAATTTCCATTTGAAGTTATGGTAATTAACATAAATTATGAAATCATCAGATTGCTGTGAAAAAACCTATAAATCATAGATAAATAAATATATGACTTGGGGTATCATAATCATATCACTCATATAATCACTCTTTCAAATAGAATATACTTATTGGTAAATTCCAATAATCTCTTAGGAGAAACCTATAATGAGTTAACTTCATCCATTTACCCAATGCATTTGAGATATATAATGTGCTCACCCATCATGATGAGCTATATCCCAAAAGCCCATCATCAGAAAAATTCCCACGAAGAATATCATAATCATATAACATAAAATTATTAATTTTTGTAATTATAGTCATAAAAATAATCATTTCACTCATAATAAAACATTTTTTGATATTAAAATAACCTTTCCATTTACACTATTTTTTGGAAATACTCAGAACAAAGTGAAAAGGGTTTTTTTGAATAAATCATGGAAGAATATAATTTAATCCATCATGTTACAATTATGATAGATGGAATTTTTTTGAATCTGTATATATTAAAATATAACATTCATTTTTCCTTTTTCCAAAACATATCATATATGATATGTAAAAATATTCCTTTATTAATATATGTAGATAAAAGTAAAAAAGTTATATAAACTATCATTTATAATTCATTTTCTCACCTATAAAAACATAAAGAAAAAAATTTAATAATATGGTCGTAGAATAAATATATTAGAAAATAAATCTTTAAAATATTAAAAAATAAGTTTTTAAGATGAAATGTGTCATACCTTCAGTCCAAATTTTCATATATGTTATTTTTATCCTATATAATAAAATTTTATCAATTATTTAATTTATTATGAACTATTACTGTTTTAACACCATATAATTAAATAATTTATTTTGAAAGATATATTTAATTACTTAATTGGTTAAGTTCACTTTGGGTGTTTTGAGGATGTTTGGTTCACAATTTCAAAATTAATTTAATATGTTGACAGTAGTCAAAGAGGAAATTATTTCATCACCAAAAAATTAATATTTTTAAAATAATTAATAGAAAATAATTATAATTTTATAAATTAATTTTACTTTTAATATAATCCTTAAAATATGGGTTTGAAAAAAAAATTATTAGAATCATGGAGATGATAAGTCATGCGTTCGAATTAGTAATAATTCCATTTTTCAATGATGGTGAGGGATGGAAGGTATATATTATTTTATCATTCCATAATTATGTTTATAACCTAAATATCATATTCTCTCTTGAAATATATTTATATATACCTTCCATGTGATGTGGTGATGAAAAATTAATCATGTCGCTTCATTGAGGTGGTAATCCACACGTACACACTAACAACGTTATCATTTTTCAATAGATGGAAAGGAAATAAAATAGATGATAAATTTTCATTAAAAAATAATAATTAATTCATGAATATCATATAACAATTTTAAATCCATCATTATAATCAACTATGAGAGGCAGTGATGGAAAATGAATTACATTGGTTCGCAAGGCCGTAGTCCACTATACACATGAACAATGATTTCATTTCACGTTTGATATAAGAGGATATGAATATTGGTCATTAAATTAATATAATAAAATCTATGTATAATTCATGTACTAATTTTATTATAAAATCATTTTTGAATAATATTTGAATGAGGCGGAAGAAGAAATAACTCACAGACCCATGGATATGAATTATACCTATCCTTTAGAAAAAATCTTAAGGATTATATGAAAACACATACAAGGTTGGTTTTATGATATGAAAAGAGAATATAGGATGTGTTGAGGGATTCTTGGGAAGGATTTCTATAGTTATTGGCTAAAAATGGATTTTGATGTATGGACATGAGAGGATATAGGGTGTTATTTTATATGTTTGGGATCGGAAAAATTTAGAATTTTTAAAAAGATTAAATTTCACTAATATATTAATTGAGAAAAATAGATCCAAATTGACTATTTTTGAAGATGAGATGAGATAGGGTTGAAATATGTCCATCCAATAACATATTGACAAGTTTTTATGTTATTGTAACCCTTATCACTTTAGTTTAACCCTTGGTAAAATTGTTTTATCCATAACATACTTTTTCTTTAAAAATTTTACTATTCATAATAGAAAAAAATTAAATTAAATTATTAAATAATATTTAGTATTCTAATTCAAAATATGAAATCCATTTTATCAAATTTAATTTAAAATTAAACCCAAAAAACACAAGGAATAACAGTTTTCTAGAAAAAATATCTTATTAAGTATAAAACATATTTTAGACCAAAAATCATGAATAAAATAGATTCTAATAAAATATATTAGATTAATATTAACCAAAATGAACTTGTGTACTGTTGAAATAATTTTAAACAAAATGGATATTTTTATATTCATGAAACAATAATATATATTTCAATAAATATTATTATTTTTTACTATTCATTTGAAAAATCAAACTTTTCAGAAAATTATCAAAACATCATCCCAATATAATTTTGATATGATAAATTACACAATTATAAACTTTTTTTAAAAATAAATACTAAAATTATAAAATTAATATTTGAAGTAAAACTATATAATATGTGTAAACAAATTTAGTATGAATAAAAATATTTCCCTTTTTATTAGAAAATTAAATAATATACATATTTTGAATACAGATCTATAAATTCTAATTGATTAATAATAATAATATATGAAAATGAATTATTTTTAAATCATCTATCTTTTTAAACTATATCTCTAAATAGGATGATATATCAATCAAAGAAATGTTAATTTTTGTGAGCAATAGTTAACACTGAAGATCCCCTATCTTAATTTAAAGATCGATAAGAATAAGAAAAAATTCCTTCAATTATAATGAAATGTGAAAAAATCAAGAAGGGTAATTCATGATGATCAATCATCCACACAAGTATATAGTGGTTCATCAGTTTTTTTTTAGAGATCAAAGGAAAATATTTTGATCGCTACTAGAGGGTTTCATCTTTGAGTCCATGAAATGAAATGAAAATACCTTGATTTTGGTCAGAATATTGACATCATAATAATTGAAATATATCAATATTGATGTTATAAATATTCTTATGTTTTTAAATTAATTTCAAATTAACATTAAATATCCTCTCACTAGGGTCCATAGAAATTATTTTTCAATATTACTCAAAAAATATATATTTTTTCATGATGTTTGCATTATGTAAATTATGAATGATCTGATAAATATGACAAAAAAAGTTGTAGATATGACCAATAGGCACATCCAATATGTTCTAAACCATAAGTTTCATTTGGAATTGTGATGTTAATAAAATCTCAAGCATGGCTTGAGTTGAGGGTTCATATAATAAGTTTCAAAAGTGGGGCATGGGGATGCTAAGGATTTTATGAGAGTAGATATCAGTAAATATCATGCTCATTGTTCAATTATAAGGAGTCCCTGTAGAAGGGATACCGCCATGATTAGTTGAGTGCATAATTCTCATTTTTAACAATTTCTAGTAAATGTCAAATGTGATGGGTTGATTAACCCAACCTAAAGGTGGTTATAGTTTTGTGATATCATTTGGGTATAAGTGTCCATGTTAGATATAGGAAATGGATGTCCTTAAATTATGGGTGTTTGTTGATAAAATTGGATGGTGATAGTATGATCTCTATTTGATAACCAAAAGATGTTAGTTTATGATTGATTGTTTTTATCGAGTGTGACTATTTTGAAATAGGTCGATAAGGATACCTGGTTTATGAGACATACGTACTCAAGGGTAACATTCAGATGACAATGATGAGGTGAGTAATTATGTAATAAATAGTATTGGGAGTGAGGCTATGGGTTCTAATGAGATTTCAAGGTTATAAATGGATTGGTGTAGACTGGTGGAATGAACATCCAAGGAGTTATGTTGATGTTTTGTACATTTTTGAATGTCATTGGAAGTTGTGAATATTGTTGATTATAGTTGAAATAATAGAAACTAAGATACATTGGGTGGTTAGGTTTTATGTAGTGGTGATTTCTTGGGTATAGTGTTGGTATGCCCATAACTGGTGAGAAAATTATAGTTTCATTATTTATCATTCTCGATGGGGGGACTATCTGAGAGGACATTTTCGATCATAATGGACATGGTGAGAGAAAGTATTCTATTTTTCAACAGTTCTTGAGAAAACCACCATTCTTTAGTTGATTTCACCGATTTTTTAATTAGAGGATAGTAAATCAGTGATGATTAGGCATAGTCTCAAGTAAGAGTCTTAGGAGTATGTTTAGTTAATCCATAAATGAATGTCATCTAATAGGATTAGAAAGAGGTCATATGTTGACTATTGTTCATATCTGTTATATTTCATGTATTATTTCAAGGTAAGAATCCCTATTTCACCTCTTGATTCAAGGGGAGAATCCATGATTAATCACACATTCTAGGGGGAGAAACCCCATTTCATAACATGATTAAATGGGTGAATCATGGTATGAGTTGTATCCTAAATATAGGTTCATTAGGAAGATGTTATACTTGAGGCTCACAAGTTCATTGAAGAACATCTGAATTGTATAATATGATTGAACTAAAAGAGGATTCCTACTATTAGATATCTTCTTTGGTGCATGTGAAGTGGAAAAGAATTCATATCCTTAAGGAGACATGAGAGTGAGAGTTTTGTGGGTAGGATTGGTGACCAGTGTTAGTTTTCAGTAAGTCTCTGTGATGTTTGAGAGATAATCTCAAAGAAATGATACTTCAAGTTGGAGAGTTTTCAAATCATACAACATTATCTGAGGTAGGGTGTATTTAAATTTCTTGTCTGAAACACATTTAATTTAATAAATTTTTCAAAAAGGAATTTTTAGGAGTATTCAGGAGTGGGTTTAGGAGAACTAGAAAGATCCTGTAGATGTTTGGATGATGCAGGATGGTTTCATGGTGCTACAATATATGTAACCCTATTAATTATTAGGGGAAGTTATCATGTTTCCCATTACTAATATTAATAGATGGAGGTAACCATTAATTCATTAAAACCCTCTTGATCTATTTTTTCTTTATTTTATTAAGTCTCTAGTCGGTGGGTTAAAAAAATTGTGTTTCCTTCTTATACAGTCATTATATGATTACCCTTCACCTTTGGCCTCCTAATCATCAAAGGGATGATACCCTCTATCTTTATATTGAATTAAGTATTTTTGTTGTATTAGAGAGATATAGGTATATTTATCTATCTAACATTGTCTCTATCTTAATTTTTTCCTCTATTAAGAATGTTCAAATTATTTATGTTTGTTTTCATTATTTCCAATATTTTTCAATTTCTCAGGGTTTATCGCGAATAAAATAACAATATTGGATGATTGGAAATATATTGGAATGAGTTATTTGGTTTTTAGGATCTTTTGTAAGTCTTGTACATTTTTATTGATGAATTAATAGTTTGGTCATGCCCAAACTATAATTATTTTGACATAAGAAATTTTTAATTTAATATTCTAGCATTAATTCATGAAATTAAACCTAATATTGAGACATTGATTACTCATTGTCTTTTATATTTGGATTTTAACCCTCTGTGGGGTTTGTGCAGCCATCAAAATAATTTTGGGAAATCAAATAGGTGAAAAAACAGGTTCCTTAGTCTTAAAATGTAACAAAATATATATATGGGACTGAGACTTGGCCACCAAATGAGCCTCTCTTAAACTGGGATTAATGTTTGGGTAATTAAATAGGTGAACCTAAGGGTACCTTGGACTTGATAAATAGTCATGGGCGACTGACAAAGGATACTTAGGATATGCTCTAGTAACCAATGTCTATGTTTATTTTATGAGACCAAATATTATTAATTTAATTTGCATATGAGTGTTTTTCAACCGTTTATTGACATGGAAAATAATAAATAATAAATAAAATGGGTGACCCAAGGGGTGCCTAAGGTTTAGAATTATCATGTATTTAATTAAATTAGATTATTTATGAGATACTTGTATGTTTTTTTTAGGATAAATTTTTAAATTTCAAGGTTGATGACTCTTGGATTTGGTCACAATGCATGATACTTTGGATTGAAATATGTGATATCACAACTGTTCAACTGGGATTCTTGATTACTTTATTTCCTAGGATCATCCTCTTAGAAATCAAAAATGTTTTTTGATTAATTTGGAATGCTATAAATGACACACCATGGGTTTGATGATGATTACTAATTACATTAGAATACCTTGGGGTTATTCTCCTTGGTTTTGATGATGAAACCTACTACTTTATAATTCTATGGGCGATACACCTTTGGTTTGGTGAAGATTCTTAACTCTGTATAATTACTTGTGTAATTCCCTTGGGTTCTGTAGTATTTTCTAATGAAATGTTACGGGTTGAGAAATCTAGCATAGGATGAAGAAGGCATGGTTAATTAGGGGTGTCACCATGGAACATGGGGATCAATGGTATTTTATTTATTTATGAAGTTTCTTTATTTATTTTTCATATTTAAAAGCACTTATTGCTCATATTGGATATAATATTTGAAGTTTTAGATGGCTCCCTATCGATTTTTACTCACAACCTACTCAAGACACCATTTGGTACCCAGGTAGACCCTTGTGTTTTAAATATAGAGAAAGGGAAAGTGACCTACGGTTAATGCTTGGTCTTATATTATAAGATGAATCATGGGAGTTTTTTTGTATTGGACTTGGGACTGTTTTCAAGGTTTTATCCAGTTTCATCATTTCTCATTTTAGGATTTGATGTATATGGTCTATTATTGATGTATGAGTTTCTACATAGGTTTTATTTATTTCATTTTGATATAACACGAGTTTTGATTGTTTATCATTACTTTAATGGATCTCATTTTACTACTTATTTAAGATTTTATATCTGATTGCTTTTTTATTTCCCATTTATTTTACTCTAATAAAGGAACTATGGTATCCCCACCATACCACCATATAACCTTATGTAATATCTAAAGAGTATATGTTTTACTATAAGATGTGGGTGGGTAAATTATGGTATATAAAATGATACTTATAATTTTTTCCGACCACTTTTAATAAAGTTATCATAATAATATTTCTACAGATATACATTATTTTCATAGTTATTATATTTTTTATAACATAAAGAAAAAAAAAATTTATAACATAAATTATGGAGTAACAAGCCTATAAATACAAGTAACAAAAATCTTTAGAAAGTATGTCAGAAAACTAACATTGAAATTTATAATATAGATTATTCAATTTATCCTTTAGTGTTAAGGATGTAAATAACAATGAATTAAGGTATCTATGATATTCACCTGAATGTTGGGTCTACACTCTGATCTATGAAGGTCCTCAATAGCAAAGATCAAAAACAAATTTTTTTCCACTTGTCCTTGGGAACCATTTTTTAGATGATAAATATATCATATGTCTTCCTTATAATGGAATCTCTTAATCAAACAAAATTATACACAACTATTACAAAAGAAAAATATAGGTAATTTACTAAAAACCCCCACTAATGGATAACTTAAGTAAATATCTCTAAATATTGTAATGAAGGGACCTCATTTAAAAATATGTTAAAAACTCTTCATAAAAACCATATATCACTTGGTATGAAAAATAAAAAGCTTCCTCTCATTGACCATTCTTCTCTCTTTATAGATGTTATTCCAATGGTAAAATTCTACATTTCACAGGATCATTTTCAATGGAATTGGATGAATTCAATATGCACCTGTAATGTTTAAAACATCAACATCCTTCAATATTTATTATGTTATACAAAACTAAAGTTAATAAATGTTCCATTCAGTAGAATTAAAAATTCTTCATCTGGTGGAATGTATAAAGAACTTTGTTTGGTATGCTTCATAAAAGTTTATCTAGTAGATAGATATGCCTCTATCATGTAAATTATATTCAATATACATTATATAAATTCATCTAATATACTTTTTTATAATATATCTAATAGATTTTATAAGCCTCTTTCAAGTGAATGTTGTATTCATCCATTTTATGTACAATGTAGATGTCCATCTGGTAAAGAATTTACATCTAATATCCTCTACCTATAAAATATTAAGAAATTTCTATCTAGTGGAAATGATAGTATTCATCCGATAAAAAAATTAAATTTCCTAAAATAATCTTAAATACATTATTAGTATAAAATTTGTAAATGTATTAAATTTTAAGGAAGTGTATTTTTATTTTAATAAGTACGGATAAAATATTTATATAGAATAATTTTGACTTTATAATCTCACCATTTTTGAAAATAAAAAAACACAAATTTTTAAAGAGAATATATAAGTATAAAACTATATACAAAATTACTGACCATGTCTTACTTAATATCAACCTTTTGTTATTTATTCCCCTTTTTCCAAATTTTTATAACCATTATTCCATTATTTTTAAATCTTTATCCTCTTATTTGATTTTTGAAATGTTTTTTAGTATGTGGAAAGTGTTTACTGAAATTATATGTAAAAATATTTGAAGAAAATGATATAAACATATGCAATTAAAACATTCTTACATGAAAGAAATTCATCATAAAAATTTAGAAATTGAACCGTCCAAATATATTGGAAAAAATATATATCCAACATTTATGGAAAAAAATATATCCAAAAATATACATGAGAAGGATTTGATTTTGGTTATTACAAATAATTATAAACTTTATAGAAAAAATCCAAATTTCATTGAAACTTTCATTATGATCATGTTCATCTCTTTTTTATCATCCAAATTAGTCTATGATTCCATAACTAATGTATTAATATTTTCTACTACTTTTCCAAAAACATTAATCATGTTCTTGTACAAAAAAAATTCATCATTTTACTATATCATAAGATATTTGAGATTCTCAATTTTTCTTTGTGCATTCTCACACTTCATGATTAAAACAAGAGGAAAAAATTTAAAAATGAATTTATTTATCTTTTAATTACATAAAATTGTTCTTCAAGATAATTGATATAACCTTCAATGTACTTTATATACTCGATAAAACTTATGAGATTTATGGAATCCACATTGTATTTTTTTTCTTTGACGTTTTTGAATTCATATTAAATTTGAATGAATATTTTCGAATGTTTCTTCAAGGATATTTAATTTTAAAAAAAATCAAACTTTCCTTAGACATAAATACAATGAAATTAAATATCTAGATAATTCAACCTAATTCATTCAAGGATATTTATAACTACCTTTAAATAGTTTTTTTTCATTTCCATTCCCTTTATTATTCTACATGGATCTGAATTAGTAGAATCACTCAAAACAAAGGGCACTAAAGGTGGTGTAGGTCTTGAGGGTCCATCTTATTCTATTTCTAAAAAATTAGACTGTAAAACATCTATTACATAAAATTATTCATCAGACAAAGATTTTCCTGATGGTTTCACATAAAATTTTTTCTCATCAACTTAAAGGATTATTCTTTATCTGTATCACAGAGAGAAATATATTGTATGTACTGGGAGGACAAATATATTGAGGTTTTAGATTACATATATTCTACATCCATATTATATTTTAGTTATTAAATAAATGTTATTTTCTTCTTAGATTTTATCTTCCCCGGTATGTGACATATTCCATTTTGATGAAAAGATTCGGAATTTCCTTCCTTATCTTCTTCTACAAATTTTGTCACGTCTTCTTAAATATCATCGTCTTGAGTTTTATCTACCAAAACGTATTTCTATTTTTTTCATTTCTAATGAACTTGAGAAAAATTTTAAGCATCACTGGTAGAACTGTATGAGGAAAAATAAACAAATTAGGATCAAACTAAGGAGCATATTCCTTGGTTTCAACTTCAGTTTTTGAATATTTTTTTAATACACATTAGGATGTAAATTGATGTTTTTGTATTTTATTTAATGTTACCGTTGAATCATTTTATTCTATTCTTAACTCAAATTTTCATTAAAATTTTCTTTGAATGAATTATTCTATAAATTATCTTAACCAAAATAAGGACAATCATAATTCTTTTATCCTTTATTTTTAATGAACTAAAAAGAATATTCATCAAGAATTCATATTTTATTTCTTGGAATAAAAGGAGAGTTTTATCGTAATTTCTTCTCCAAAACGTTTTATTTTATTTTTTCTACCTAACAATTGGATGATATTTTATCTAACTTATCTATAAACATATTAAATGTCAAAAAACAAGCTATCTTTATTTTTCTAACAGTATCTTCTCCAAAATAATATGTCATTTCTTTAAAAGTAAATACCCCATTCTCCATTTTTTTGTTGATAAATATTACAAAAACATTATTCCAAAATATTATGTATAAAATAATATTCAACATCATTGATCTGTCCTTTACTAATTCAATATAAATAAACTTAAAAATTATAATATTTAACTTTCCAACACTGTATATGAATTCTTGAAAATAAATGTCACGTATTTCCAAAGTATCCCTTTCTCCTTTACTATAGATTAGAAATTTTTGTATCCGGAAAAAAAACTATTCTTGAATATGGTAATATATGTGATACTTTACTCATTTTCTAATATTAAAAATATAAATAACTTTTTGTATGTTATTTCACTAAACTTTTATGATTACATGGAAAATTATGAGTGAAGAACCTTGATTCTCCCTAAAATGTTATGTCAACCAATTTAGTAACTTTTTTAATTTTGATCCAATATTATTTACAAAAAATATTAATGAAAATATTCTTTAGGTATTCCACTTCATTAAACGTAGAAAAAATTTATTAATCACTTATAATCTCAAGAGAATGTAAATAAAAATAATATTTTTGAAATGAATAGTGATTTAAAAACTTAAAAAATGATTTCTAAATTCAATATAGAATAATTATTTTAAAAAAACTTACTTTATATCAACCTTGATTTAAAATATTATCTATTATGGAAATATCTTGAGTTTTCCATGGAGAGATATCATGATAAAGAAGAAAAATGAAAAAATTGATAAATAATCAGACAAAGGGAAGAAAAAATGACGAGACTTTTTCTATAGAACAAGTTGTGAGAAGGAAAGTGGTGTACCAATACTATTTTAAATAGAAAAATATATATTATTTGTAAAAATGATTCAAATACAATGGTTTTGATTCAAATTTCAAAAAGATATATGGTTGATTATGATTATATAAAGTATAAATAAAGATAAAAAAAATTAAAATTATTGATGTTTTTTATCTTTTTCTATATGTTTTATAGAAAAAAAAATTATTCTGATAAAAAAATTATTATTTTTAACAAATATTCAAAAAAATGAAAACAAGTTATAAAATAATATAACAAAATATAGGGAAATTTTAACAAAAAGTATTGAAATATTTCCCCTCGGAGAAAAAAATTATAAACATTCTTATGAAATCATGTTATATAATATGATATTATTGGTTTCCTAAAAAATTTAAATATCATTTATAATTATATTTCAATAAAATATTTTTCTCTTGAAACATAATTAGATTGAAAAAAAATTCAGAAAAATAACTCTATAATGAATTTTTTCAAGATAAAGTTTTTGAATATTTTTTAAGAAAAACATACCCAGAAAAATTTAATGAAAAAATTTAAGAAAATTATTCCAAATATAAGGAAAATATTCTCCCCAATTTTATGATTTCTTTAATTAAAGAATATAGGTAAATATAATTTAGATAAATTCTCATTTTATGTTAAATATTCAAATATTTTGTGAAATATATTCAAATATATCATAATTTAATGGTTTTTAAAAAATATCAGTATGTTGTTCTTATGTTTCAATTAATTTTAAAATTATGTATCATTTTATGTGTAATTATGAAGTAAATAGAGTCTTATATCTCTATTATTAACTCATTAATTTTTTAGGGGTTTTACTTAAATCTATAGAACTTGTGTTATCACACAAAATAAGAGTTTCACTAAAAATAATGGAAAAGTACTAGAGTGCGTATTTAATCTGAAACACATGATCATAAAATGTTATAGATGAAACATATTAAAATTTTTCAAGGGAATTTCATACTAAATAGTGTTTATTCTAACACCCCAACCCCATATCCTTAGTGTTGGGGCCTTACTTTATTACATTGGAATGATTATAAGAAATCAAATCTCAAAGGACTGATCAGTTTAGAAGTATGGGAAAACCATATTACATAAATGATCCCCATATTATATTATGAGAATAGAAAATAAAACTTGATAAATAATAAAATAAAATGGAAACCATCCATGAATTCTCATTCAAGGAATTTTTATTCATATCCTCAGTAAAAGAAATAAAATTAGGGTGAGATAAAATGGTCAATAAGGGTACGTACAACCGAATAAGTATTGAATAAATGATAATAATAAACATAAAAATATAAATAACAGATCACCCGTTCCATTTAAATAACTAGATAATGAAAAATCATTATGTAAAGGTAAGTAACTGAAACACGTGCCAAATAGTCAATAAACTGATATTGAACAACATCCTTCAAAAATGTAAAAGAAAAAAATTATCATGGACAAGTAAAAAAAATTGAATGATTTAAATGTTTAATTATTAGACACTATGTTTCATAGGTACATGATATTTTTACCATTATGACCTTTCATAAGACAATTTATAATAGAACATGTTAAAAACAAATATGACTGGCCGAATGATTTGTCTCAAGAAACTACTGATGCATCGATGGGATGTCTATAAAAAGACCCACCTATGTCATACCTCTCCAAAAAAATTCCTCCAATATCTAATAATCTATTTAATTTTTTAATAGTTTTCTTTATCAAATATCTATATTGAGTAAAATATATAGATTTACCAATATTTCCCTAGTTAATAAAATTATTATAAAGTACACACCATATGAAAAAATAAAATTATACGGTTTAAGAAATTATAATAAACATAAAATAAAATAATATATAACTTAAATAAATTTTATTTCCAATTGAAAATGTTTATATGTAATTTATTGTTTAAGAGAATGTTAACAATCACAAATGAAAGTGAGATTACGAAGATAACTATTACCATGTGGTAATATTCAAGTCAAAACCATTTATATGAGATAATTCAAAGTAAAAAAATTTAATTACCATTAAGATAAAATAATTAATGATATAACATTTCAAAATGGGAATCATATACACCAGACTAAATTATTATGTGGTGTATATGACATTTATCTTTCATATGTAAAAAGTGAGATGAAAACCCCTTACCTTACACTTTCTTTTGATTGAACTGCATTTACAATACATTATAATGATTTTAATAATGTTATTAACTTTAACTATAACCTATTAATATATAGTATTTCATTTATAGTTCTTTTATAACATATTATAACACATTCATTAATAAATTTTTGTCATTTTCATCATTTCATGTGTTAATTGACTTGTTTTTTGAGTATGTCTTGACTCATTATTTTTGTTATTATTAATAAGATAATGATTTAATCATATCCATAACGTAAATAATGATGTAAATATCATATACATTCTATAAAAATGTATTAATAAAAATCCATAAAATTTGGAGATATGAAATGAAATGCATCGTTCATTTAGACAGTAGGTCGTACGTACGCATGAATGCTACTTTTTCCATTTCTTTTTCATATTACAAGAATGAAAATTAAATCATATATATGTATATTATAATTTATTTATAATATTAATTTCATATATGTTACAATTTTTTATTAAAATCATCTTTAATAAATTCCATATATAGCATGATAAAATCACATCTCTTTAAGGAGGCAGTAGTCCATACATCCTCAAACGAAGTTATCATATTCCCAGAAAATAGAAATCATAAAAATATGTGTTATATAGAAATTTTAAAATAGTAAATAAATCATAAATATCATATATAAACTATAAATCCATCATTATTACTATACTTAATGGGGGTAATGGATGAACAAACGACATCGGTTCGCGAGGCGGTAGTCTACTGTATATATGAATGATGATTGTGTATTCCATTTGATGGATGTGTGAGAAGGTGTAGGTAAAACTCTTATCATAAAAAGTAAAATTATATTTAAGATAATTATTTAATTATAAAATCATTATATAAAAATAATTTTAGGTTGGATAAGTAAATGAAACAAAAGTGATCGTTGAAGAACATTACCTCTTATTCGGGTAACTCATTTTGGTTTATTTCAAAATACATCATTGGTTATATTTTATAAAAAACATAGATTTATAGAATTATTTTAGGGATGTTGGTATATTATTTTTTATAGGTTTTTTATTATCCAAATGGATTTATTGTATTTAATGAATATGAGGGTTGAGTTTATTTATAACGGAAGTGGAGGGAAATTCTTGTAAATATAAAATGGTAAACACTTTTGAGAGGTCTCCCATATATCGTGTGTCTCCAATAATGAAAATAATAATAGAAAAGGGGGTATATTTTAAAAATATTTCCATCCAATATATTTTTTCACAATTTTAAACATCATTTTGTCCCTTAAGATTACGGTTTGGTGACTTGTTATGCTTAATTTTACCTTAATCGTTGTAATTAATTTTAATTAATTTAATTAATAAATTTGTTCATAAACTATGTTGACATTACTAGAAATTATAAATTATTTTTAATCAAAATATATAATCAAAATTTTCAAATTCAAATCACATAATTTTAATAAATAAATTTAAAATTAATCTTGTATATGAGATGAGAAAACATGTTTTTAAATTTAAAATGTTCAAATGTATGGGATGTGTTTATATAAAATTTCAATGCTAAATTGATTCCAAAACAATAAATTAAAATAATTTATGTTAAATTTTTATAATTTTACTGTAAACTCAATTTAAAATATAATTTATCCATATAAATAAATTTGATGAAAAATAGAATTTCAATTAAAATTTGTTATTTTCTCACTACTCATCAAAAAAATGAAACTTCATAGAGGAATAACAAAAATTCACCCTAATATAATTTTTATTTTTCTATTTCCAAAATTATGTATATGTTGACATATAAAATTTATAAAAGTTTCAAAATTCATTTTTAATGTAGGTGTGTAAATAAAAGGTGGAAAAATATCCATTTTAAAAATATATGTATTTTTATGTAAAAATGGTTTTATTCTTAACATATACCTATCAAATATATTGGATGTATTTAAAAATGTTTTATTTTATATATAAAATTTATATTTAATATATAAATTCTCTAATAGTGTTAAAATTAAATTGACTATGTAAACCATGAAAAAATAGTGTTTTGTTTAAACCTAGTGTTTGGTGAAATGAAAGAGATCAAAAAAATATAATTTATTTTAAAGGGAAAATATATTAAACTCTTTGGGTGATACATTATTCCCTCATACAAAAAAAAATTCATCAAAATTTTAGGAGTATTACCTTCTAAAAATATGTTGGTATTTCACCCTCATAAAATCCTCTGATTCACATGTTGCTTCTTTTATTTTGTGATTTTTATAGGGTAACATTACGAGACAAGTCATATATTTCCTAATTACTTGATATCTAGTGTCTAGAATCTTTATGGGTTCTTCATAGTATTAAAGGTTATTTTTCAATTGTATTACATTATAGGTGAGAACAATTGTTCTTTCATGAATGTAGTTTCTTCGCAGAGATATATGAAACACATCACGTACCATTAAAATATTTAGAGGCATATTTTAATGGTAAGAAAAAAGTAAAAATATTTCATGAATTTTGAAGGGTATGATATACCTTGGAATCATTTCTTTTTATTACTGAAACTTATAACACCCTTAAATAGAGATACATTCAAGAAAACATGATCTACCACATGGAACACTAAATCATTTCTCCAATTATCAACATTACTCTTTTTCTTAATTTGAGCTAATTTAATATGTTACCGAATAGATTTTACCTTTGTTATCTTCTCTTCAACAAGTTCTTGTCGAATGAGTTTTATTCACCAACTCTGTCGTAACATATTGGATTATGACACATCTTTCAATATAATACATCACATGCCACCATTTGAATACAAAATTAAAGATGTTATTATAAGGAAAATATACCAAAGGTAATTACTGATCCCATACTCCATTAAAGTTCAATTAGAATGACCTAAAAAATTCTTCCATTGTTTGATTATTTTCTTTCACACTATCAATCAGTATGACGATTTTATAATGCTATTAAATGGAGTTTTGTGTCAAGCGACTTCTAAAGATTCATCTATAATTTCGATGTAATGTGGGTATCTTGATCAGAAAAAATTGATAGAGGTGTTCCATGAAGTATTATAAATTCATTAACATAGTTACTACTTATGATATTCAAAGTAAGCTCTTCGCTTATAGAAAGGAAATGTGCATATTTGGTTATGTGATCAACTATAACCATATTGCCTCTATCCTTCTATGATTATTTGGTTTTCCCATAAAAATTTCAACAATAATTTTTTCCCATTTGCACACATGAATAGGAAGAGGATATATAAATGCTTTGGGATTCATCCTCAAAACATCCACATATTTTAAAACCAAACATCTTGAAACATAATAAATAATTTCCAGCGACATGTTATCACACTAAAAATGATCCTTCAAGTACATATTCACAATTGTGCTACATGAGAATATAGAGAAATTTTATCTATGAGCATCATCCAACAACTACCTTTTTATCAAAGGTATATATGCAACACATAATCTCATTACAAATTTTAGAACACCATCTTAACAAACAATGTCTGATAATTTCCCATCACCCAAAACTTTAATTTTCTTCTGAAAGAAAACATAACCAAATTGGGAATTTTTTATCTTCTCTAATAAATATGGTTTTACAATAATTTTGAAAAAATGTTATTGTCCCCATTCCATAGAAATTTACATATATATATTTACTATATCAATGAACATAAGATCATTCTTAATCCTTGTTTTGTTTTAAACTGTATAATCCTTCCTACTCAAAGCATTTTCTAGCTTAAATTCTTTCCATGGGTTGTAGTGTATTGAAAAATCATAATTCTTGAGTAGATCGATCCATATCCTTTGTCTCATATTGATATCTTTCTGTGAGAATATATATTTTCAGATCTTATGATCCATTTATATCTCACATATTTCATCATAGAGACAATGTCCTTATATTTTCAGAGAGAAGATCAGATTTGTTAACTCAAGATTAGGGGTTGTATAGTTCTATTAGTGAGTATTCAATTTCCTTTATTTAAATAAAATAACAATATATTTTGAATTAAGAAACAACCAAATCCATTCTTTGATACTTCACTATATATAAAAATCCCATCACTCACATATAGTTGTGTCAAAATTTGATCATTGAATAATATTATCTTTAGTTCAAGAAAACAATCTTCATATCCCTTTATCCAATCAAACATAACCCCTTAATGTGTATGTTTTGTTAACACATTAAACAATTGCTAAAATTCTAAATGAGTTTTTTATAGTAACCTACTAAACAAATGAAACTATGAACCACAGTTGTGTTTTTTAGTGTAGTTCATTATTTGACTACAATAGGAATTGCAGGATTAACTGTTATTCCTTCCATAAAGACAATATGTCCAAGAAAATACACTTCTAAAAGACAGAAATCATATTTACTAAATTTACTATATAACTATTACCTTATAAGAGTCTTAAGAATGACCCAAAATTAATTCTCATAGTATTAGTATCTATTGGAGTATAGTATAATAACATCAATAAATACAAAAAAAATCATCAAGATTTTTCTTTAATACTATGTTCATTTGGTTCATAAAAACTGATTGTACATTAATAATTATCAATATAATTACTGTAAAAAAATAAATTATGTCTCTCACTAGAAAAGAAATCTTCAAAATATAATCTCTCTTTAATATCAATTGTTGATACCAAAAACAAATATCAATCATTGGAAAATAGTGTTCTCTATATAGTTGATCAAACCAGTCATCAATGTGAGGTAGAGGATAAAATTTCTTTATTATAATAGATTTGATTTCACTATAATAAATACAAAAACTCATGGATCCATCTTTATTCTTAATGAAGAGGACCGAGGATCCACATGGTTAAACACTAGGGTGAATAAATCAATTATTACACAAATCCTCTAGTTATTTCATCAACTCTACTAATTTCACAAGGGACATTCTATATGGATTTTTTTATATAGTCCTTGAATAAGGGACTAAATCTATGGAAAATTAGACATCATCCTCTAGGGTATGTCTTGGTAATTCCTCTTAAAATGCATCAATGTATTCCTAGACAATAGTGAAATCCTCAATTTGAGTAATACGTTCTTTATTACTAGATGTTTTTTTCTCTTCTTCCCAAATAATTTCATTTTATAGCGATAATGGGGGTAGATATAGATAAAAATATAACGATGAATCTTTTATCCTAAAGATAAGTAACTCTCTATCTTCCCTAGAAATTATCATTTTCTTCCTCTTGTAATAAATGTTTTCGCCATATATTGAAAGTTAGTACATATAGGGGATTATATGAAATTAAACCATATGTATGATAATACGATCAGAAAATGAAGCATGTTTATGTTTCATAATGGGGATTTCTTGTAACACCCCAAGCTTTCATAGTATGTTTTCCTTTGAATAATACAGTAGTGTGTGTTGTATGCAACTTCGAGTTATAACACACACCACAACCAATCAAACTAGCCGTCATGAATAGTAATACCCACTTTTTGAAATTTTATCTTTCAAAATGGAATTCATATTTGTATTCGGAATATCTAAATTATCCTAGGGTGAAATTTTGGTATTTTTATGAAAACTTTCATATTTTGATGAATATTTAAAATTACTAAATTTTAATTAAAAACAACTTTTTTATCGAAATAATTAATAGTGATAAATTATTAATTTGAGTGGTTTTAAAGTATATTTAGAGTATATTTTTACTATTTAATAAAATGCTGGTCATTGGACATAATTTCACATTTAAACATGACATAAACAAGTCTCAATATCTTGATAGTTATTAATTCTTAAAATCACCTTTTCTATTTTGACATCAGGAATTAATTTTAAATTAATTTTTGCCACTCTTGTGTTTTTAATTTAGAAAAATGGATTCCATTTTTAGAATAATGAGGTCAAGATTGTGTAAATGGGTAACTTTTTTTAAACATTTTGAATAATTACTTCGGTAAATATTTTATTTACCGTTGTTAAAAAGTAAATCCGGAAAATAAAGGTAAAAAATAATTTTATAATAATAATAAATTACCCTAAAATGTGTTATAACCCTATTTGTTGATACATTTCCAACCATGGTCATCTTTGAGTCAATTTTGGGACCCCATGGATCCACTTGTAAGTGATAATGAGACTTTATATTAATTAAGATAAAATAAGAACAAAAATGACATAAGCATATATCTTTTAGAAAAATAATTTTTACATAGGGTTATATATGTTATATTTTCGACTATAAATATTAATTAGAAAGATAAAAAGATTTAATACATAATGGTATTTTATATGAACAATTTAGACATTGAATAATTAAATTCATTTATGACACAATAATGATGTAGTATTTTCCTTATTAATAAAAGAATCAAATAATTGGTATTATAAATATTAAAATAAATATAATTTGAAAGTTTTAATGCCATGAACTAAGTTTATTGTTTAATATGACATTTTAGTATTTAATAAATTATTTTTTTTAATTAATATAGTTTTTAATACTTTAACAAAAATCTATTACAAAATAGTGTCAAAATTGACACAAAAGAGTTTTTAAAATAAATATTATATTATTATTTCATATTATATTCCTAAAAATATAAGGTTCAGCAAAAGGACTTATATAATTATAAGTTTATAATTAATGTACAACTTGGGGGTCTCTTGGAAGTATATAGTACGTTTATTAACCATATAATATAAAAATACAAAGTGACATGGTAAATGTCAAACTATTTAACTAAGAGTTAAATATAACATTAATATAGGGTCCCAAACCTATCTAAAATCTATTGGATGAAAGGATTTCGACCCATAACCACCTTATACTTTTCATAATCTACTTTGGATCCATTAGAAACTGAATATGAATTTATTATAAATTAATATTTTATGTTTTTTCTAAAGAGCCCCTCCTCCCCCTTATAAAAGGACACTACTTCTAAAAAAATATTCATACATTCAAATACTTTTGGTTCAGCCAAACCCTGCTCAAATATCCTCTAAACTTCCCTCACTTCAACCTGGAGGCCTTAGTTTTATCAGAAATCCATCCTATGAATCCCTTTTGATCAAATCAAAAGGAAGAAACCAAAGAAGAGGTAATGTTTTCACCACCCTCTTTCAAGTTCCTTTTTTCTTCACCTTCTTCATTATATGTTATTTCCATTATAAAGCAAAAACTCCAGTATCTTATATATACTATGATGTTATTATAAATATGTTACAACCATATTCAGTATTCAATCCATCCTTTGAATGACTTGTCACCATACGTGAGAACGTACGGCTTACCGTCTCCACATCGTGGTGTAATTGTTATTCAATACATTATTATTTGGATGGGTATGATATTGATGTGTAATGGAAGTAAAAAATAAATATAACATTATAATTATTCTTTATATATGATATACCATCTAATTAAATATTATTTTAATATCAGAAGAATGATATTGTCACTCATGCATGCGTATGGACTACCATCTCCACGAACGCGATGAGATTCATTCCCCATCGTATCCATTAAAGTATAATTCTCATTTTATGATTAAAAATAGTTTAACGAAATGATATAATTCTGGATATTAATAGGATACAACCTATGGATAAAAAACACAGATTATTTAACAAAAAATATTAAATAAAACGAATAAGTTAACACCCAAAACGACGATAACACTAAGATATTATTAAAAAAAACAATGTTAAAAGATCATATATGATATCATAAGTATGTATATGGTTCTTGTATAATTTAGTAAAAAAAATTCACTATTATACAGGAGGTTAACATACCACCTACTAAGGAAAAGTAAATGGTAAGGGTTTATTTCACAAACTCTTTATTATCTGAGGTTGTTTATACGTAAATATCAACTCGGACCTATTTATCATCCACATCCATGTTTCGTAAAAATGTATTTTGAATCATTCTTACTATTTTATAGACTATGGGTTAAAGTCATTTATACCCTTGTTGAATTTTTATAAGATGTTTATAAAGGATTCTTTCCGTCGTTTTCCAAACAAGTTCCTTTTTAACCATTTCGACAGAATTAAGGTAAGAATGTCTTTTTAACTTATACGGCATGTGTGGCTATTTTCTTCCATTATAAAATTGTTGAAGCTTACCATACAAGCTTATAAGAATATTTTCAAAGTAACTATTTTATTTTATAATTATGTGACTTTTAAATTATTTAAAAAAGTGATATTTCTCTCAAATAGTTTTGATTCCATGGATTTTAAGCTTATTTGAAGTTCATTTATTATGATACAATACTTCCATATTGTATTAAAGGAATTTTGATATGTTTGACGATGGATGTGTTATTTTTATACTATTCATGGTTTATGGAGAATGTATCGATATTTTTTATGCTAGTTTTAATACGAATGTTTATGTTATGTTTAAACTTGTTCATATGAGGAATGCATTGGACATAGTAGGTAATGGGTGGAACCCGTTATAGTTCCTCAATGAATCTGTAGGTCACATGAGACAAACTAGTTTCTTGGAACAAGGCCTTGACAAAATCTTATTAGTAGTCCTGGAATGAGGCCTTGACTATGTGGTTATGATAGTCTGACATTATGCCTTCCATCATTATAAAAGTTGTTATTGATATTGCATGTGATTATTCGACTAGTAGAATATCCATGTGAATACTCGAATGGGAACTGGTGCATGACAACGGGCCTTGCTGCACTCTTGGTTATGACACTCCCGGGGGATATTCTTTGGATAATTCTCATTTTCTTTACAAACCAATATGAAGGGTTTATGAGTATTTAATTCCTCAAAGAAAACATTTTTATGATTATGGATTATATCCACAAACTGTTTAATTCATGTTAAGGGTTTTACAAGTTTGGATTTATGTATTGCAATTCATAAACTAATCTAGTGTATTCCATTGTTTAGAAATGGCACCTAGTGGAAGGAATGTAAACCGTATCAATGCATGCATGTCACGACCCGTCCTCGGGGCCCGTGCCGTGACTACCCCAAGCCCGCCTTCCATAGGCCAGGGGCTGGCGACTAGCACCAAGGCGTAAAATCCCAGTAAACAGGGAAGGCATTTCCTTTATATGTAACAACCACACAGAGTCAGCAAGCGGAAAGTAAAGTGCAGAAAAGTAAAGGGGCCGGAAATACAAGCCCAACTGTAAAGTACAACTGAAAAGTAAAGTACAGCAACTGAAGAAAAGATGGCGGCCTCGTGTCGTCCACTGGCAATCCCACCTGAAGGGTGGGTACAGATAGCCTCCAGGCTCCTCGGGTCCCACGTCCGCTCCGAGCATGTCCCGCCCAGTGGTCACCTGCTCCACGCCCCAACCGTGATCAGCGCTGTCTGTCGTCTGCAACCAACACAACAAGGTGCGGGCATAGCCCGTGCAGGGGTGAGTACAAGCTACTCAGTAAGGACCCCGAGACCCCCGAAGGTCTCCCGAAATCCACAAAGGATATAGCACAAAAGAAAGATGCAATCACGAAGTAACATCTGACTCGACTTAGGTATATGCCCATACATATACCTAAGTCCCCAATTCTAGCTCTGCTCACGAGCTCAAGAACAACTCAATCCACAAAGGAAAGCAAGACTCAAATCCACAAGGAGAGTAAACAGTAAAATCCACATAGGATAGTTCAACACAATCCACAAAGGAGAGTAACATACGATTCAGCTCAACCAGGTATACTTTTACAGATGACGTCAAAGATGATCACTGATCCATCTAAGTCGTCGGACCCACAAAGGATCGATAGGTACTAACCCCCGCAGAAGACCCACACAGGATCGGGCTCACACAGAACCTGTAGGCAGTGGCTCACACAGAACCGGTAGTAAGGACCCACATAGGATCGGGCTCACACAGAACCTGTAGAACTGATCCACGTAGGATCGCTGAGTGCAGTAGTCGACGCAGTCCACTGAGGATCTCTGCTCTGTCGTCGCCGCAGTCCACGAAGGATCTCTGCTCTGCCGTCGTCGCAGTCCACGGAGGATCTTTGCTCTGCCGTCGTCGCAGTCCACGGAGGATCTCTGCTCTGTCGTTGAAGTCACAGCCAGCGCTAGGGTTCCCGCACATAGCGAGCTCGTTTAGGAGGGTCCGCTCCACAAGCCGAGAGGCTGATACATCAACTGACACGTAGTCCGAAGTTGATGTATCCAAAAGTTCCTTATCGACAACAGGATCTCAACGCAACAGACGGCGCGTCAATCGGACGCCCGGTCTGAGAGTTATTGGCATTTTCGTCCCAGGGGCCCGGTTGGTTTTTAGGGAAAAACCAACCCGACCGTACTCCGCCTGTATCCGATCCTCGGGCGAAGTATGCCAAAAGTTCCGTCTCACTTAGAGGAAACTACCACAGCTGACGGTACGTCGTTCGGACGTCCGTAGCTCAAGTTATGAGTGTTTCCGCTCCGAGGGCCCGGTTGGTTTCGTGTACGAACCAACCCGGCCGAACCCAAAGTCTTCCGAAACCTTGAGTATAATATACCGAAACGACCGTCTCGATCCAAGGATCGCGTAGCCGCTGACGGTTCGTCAATCGGAGGTCCCAGGCCCAAGATATGGGTGAAAGACTGAAGAGGGCCCGAAACGGGGGTTCTGGGCCCGGGGCGACCCGGCCCGAACCCCCCCCTGGGGTCGGCCGAACCGGGTCGGCCCGACCCGGCCCGGCCCGGCTAGGCCGGGTCCGGTCCGGCCTGGGCGCGGCCCGGCCGACCGGACCGGCCGGCTCGGCCGGCGCGGCTTGGCCAGCCGCGCGGGTGGAAGGCCGCGGGCGCAGCCCGCGGTCGAGGGAGCCGCGGCCCGCACGCGGGCCGCGCGGGTGGTCAGCGGACGCGGCGCATTGCCGCGTCCCGACCGGGTGGACCGGACCCGCGGACCGCGGGTCCGCTGGTTCGCCGCCACCGCGGCCGAGCCGCGGCGGATTCCTCCGGCGGCGCGCCGGGCGCCGCCGCCCCCGGTCGCCGGCGCCGCCGCGCCGGCGACCCGCGCCGCCGCCTCCTTCCGCGGGCCGCCGGAGATGCTCCGGTGGCCTGATTTGCCTCCCATCTGCGCCGATGCCCCTCCCGGATGCCGACCTTCACTGCGGAAACAACGGATCGCCCCTGCCGCGCGGTTTGTCGTCATCCGCCATATCCGCACAACAAAAGAGATCGGCGGAGGGTTGCCGGGTCTTGTTCGTTAGACCCGCACCCTCCGCGTTAGCCATAATCAACGGGAGAAAAGAAAACGATGATCAACACATGATCCAACAATTTTATTTAAAGATAAAATTGTTCGTTTGAAACCGGCTTTTTAAATTTTCAAGAACGTTCACGAGAAAATTTAAAAGGGGTAACTTTTCCAAAATAAATCCCTACCTCGCAGCTGTTGTCGCCGAACGGGGGATCGTCGCGGGATTGCTCGTCGCGGAAGAAGGAGATCGTCGCGTCGTCGCGGTATCCGGCGTCGCGTCGCCAATCTCCGGATCAAGAACAAACGGATTTAATTAATTAAATCCGTTGTTATTGAAATTAAGAAGGGAGAATTTAGAAGTTTCGATTCTCACCTTTAACCGCCGATCGCAGGTCCGCCGCGGAAGATGAGGCACCGAAGAAGAAGAAGAAGAAGGTCGCGGAAAAGCTGTTGACGTCGCGGATCGTGCGTCGTCGGATTCCGGTTCCGGCGTTCTTCGCGTTCTTCGCGTTCTTCGCGTTCTTCGCGTTCTTCGCGGAGAGGGTGGAGGCTCAGAGGAATAGCAATCCTCCAAAATAGACAAGTTTGTCTATTTTATTATTTTGCCAACAAACGTAAAACGCATAAGTAACGACCCAATTAATTCGTTGAATTAATTCAACGAGCGAAACAGCCCCTTTAATTCACGAAAGAAACAGTCCATTTAATTCACGAAATAAACCGCCCAATTAAATGGTCTGTTAAGAATTAAAGAAAACGCGTCGGTTGACTTTTCAGTTACTTTGACGGGTTTTCGCGGGTGCGTTACTTAGCGAAAGAAACGGCGGGGCTCGTGCGGGTCCCACCGCACAAATATCCTACCAAGGGGTAGGATATTTCTGGATAGCATCCTATCCAGTTCAACTCAGTTCAAGCCGCCTTTAAGTGACTTTAAGTGGCTTCCAAGCAGTTTAAGTGAAATAAAATAAAGTTGTCGCACAAACTTTATTTTATTTCTGACTTAAGCCGCAAAATTTAAAAACCACGTCTGAGCAAACGCAACTCCGGAAGAGGCGTTTCTAAGCAAATACCGGCGCTGTGATTTCATCGGTGCCCTCAGAATTTGATTCTGGGCACCGGTTCAAAAGATAGAAAAACCCGCTCGTCCGTTCACTGAACGTACCCGAGCCAAACTTCGGAAATTGATTCCGGGCACACCGGGCCACGGAATCAGGTGCCGTCTGAAGCTGCGCTCTTGTAAAATTCCAAAGAAAATTAAGAAAAAAATTTCCTTGAAATTTGCGGGTCTTTACATTACTCCCACCTCAGGGCTTTACGTCCCCGTAAAGATACATCAAAAACTAGGGGAACAAATGGGGGTACTGAGCACGCATCTGAGCCTCCCGCTCCCAAGTGCTCTCCTGGAGGTTCCCGTGCTGCCATCTGACGCGCACAAGAGGAATCGACCGCCCACGTAGGACCCGCTCCTGTCGATCCTCGATCTCCACTGGGACCTCCGCAAAAGTCGCCCCATCGTCCACGTCCAGCTCCCCAAAGTCGATGATGTGCGTCGGGTCGTGCACGTATCTCCTCAGCTGAGACACGTGGAAGACGTCGTGCACCCGGTGCAACTGAGGGGGTAGAGCCAGGCGATAAGCCACCTCTCCTATCTTGCTGAGGACCTGGAAAGGCCCGATGAAGCGTGGAGACAACTTGCCGCCTCGGCCAAATCTCCGAAAACCACGTCGAGGTGAGACACGCAAAAAGACGTGGTCGCCATCCTCGAACTCCAGTGGCCTCCGCCTCCTGTCAGCATATGACTTCTGCCGGCTCTGAGCTGTCCTCATCCTCTCCTGGATGATCTGGACCTTCTCTGTCGTGGCTCGGACCATCTCTGGTCCCACGAGTGCTGACTCCCCAGGGTCTGTCCAGCACAACGGTGATCTGCAGGGTCTGCCGTACAACGCCTCGTATGGTGCCATCCCGGTGGTGGAGTGGTAGCTGTTGTTGTACGCGAACTCCACCAAGGGTAGGTGGTCCTCCCAGCTGCGACCAAAGTCGAGAACACATGCACGGAGCATGTCCTCGAGTGTCTGTATGGTCCTCTCCGTCTGACCATCCGTCTGAGGGTGGAAGGCTGTGCTCAGATGGAGCCGCGTCCCGAACGCCTCCTGCAACCCCTTCCAGAGCCGGGAAGTGAAACGAGCATCTCGATCGGAGACGATAGATGATGGCACACCGTGAAGCCGTACGATCTCCTGGACGTAAAGACGTCCCAAGCTCTCCACTGAGCCCTGCTCTCTGATGGGTAAGAAGTGTGCCGACTTGGTGAGTCGGTCGACGATCACCCAAATGGAGTCGTGACCTCTGGAAGTACGTGGAAGTCCAGTCACGAAGTCCATAGATATGATATCCCACTTCCACTCCGGGACCTCCAAGGGCTGTACCAAACCTGCTGGTACCTGATGCTCTGCCTTCACCTGCTGGCAGGTGAGGCATCGTGAAACGAACTCTGCCACAGCTTTCTTCATGCCCGGCCACCAGTGCTGTCGTCTGAGATCCTGGTACATCTTCGCCACTCCAGGATGTACCGCCAAGGGAGAAGTGTGAAACTCTCTCAGCACCTCCTCTCGCAAAGCGACTGGTACGAAGGTATGTCCTCTGAAAAGGATGTCGTGCTCTGCTCCAAGGGAGAAGCCATCAGGCGCCTGACCTGAGGATATCAGTGCACGCCGGGTCTCATAGTCAGCGTCCTCACGCTGAGCCTCTCTGACCCGCTGTAGAAGTGGAGGAGAGACTGTGAGAGACTGAAGAAAGGATGCTCCGTCTCTATCCACGAAGGATATCTGTAAGGAGGCTAGCTGCTCCGTCGCCTCCTCAAGTAGCTGAATGCCCGTCCTCCTGCTGAGGGCATCGGCTACCACGTTCCCCTTCCCAGGAGTATAGACTATCTCAAAGTCATAGTCCTGGAGGAACTCAAGCCATCTCCGCTGTCTCAGGTTCAGGTCATTCTGAGAGAAGACATACCTGAGACTCTGGTGGTCAGAAAAGACTGTGAAGCGCTCGCCCATCAGATAGTGCCGCCAAGTCTTCAGAGCGAAGACCACTGCTGCTAACTCCAGGTCATGAGTGGCGTAGTTCTGCTCATGCGGCCTCAACTGACGTGATCCGTAGGCGATCACGGCCCGCTCCTGCATCAGGACGCACCCGAGTCCAGTCCCTGATGCGTCGCAGTAAACTACGTATCCAACTCCCTCCTCAGGCAACCTCAAGATAGGTGCGCTGGTCAACCTCTGCCTCAGCTCCTGGAAGCTCTGCTGACATCTGTCTGACCACACGAAGGGTTTCCCCTTCTTCGTCAACGCTGAGAGTGGTGCCGCAACTCTGGAGAAGTCTGGCACGAATCTCCGATAGTATCCGGCTAGGCCCAAGAAGCTCCGCACCTCTGTCACGCTCTTGGGTGGCTCCCAAGCTAGCACTGCCTCGATCTTCGCGGGATCCACTGCAACTCCCGCCTCAGAGATGACGTGTCCCAAGAAATGGACCTCACGTAACCAGAACTGGCATTTTGAGAGCTTTCCATAAAGCTGGTGCTCTCGGAGTGTGTCTAGCACAACTCGCAGGTGGTAGGCATGCTCCTCCTCAGTCGTCGAGTATACCAAAATGTCGTCAATGAAGACAACGACAAATCGGTCGAGGCATGGCTGGAAGATCCTGTTCATGAGGCTCATGAACACTGCTGGAGCATTGGTTACGCCGAATGGCATAACCAAGAACTCATAATGGCCATACCGACACCTGAAGGCCGTCTTCTGTACGTCCTCGTCTCGAACTCTGAGCTGATGATAGCCTGACCGGAGGTCTATCTTCGAGAACCACCGCGCTCCCTTGAGCTGATCGAAGAGGTCATCAATCCGTGGCAGCGGATACTTGTTCCTCACTGTCACCTGGTTCAGGCGACGATAGTCGACACACAGTCGCAAGCTCCCGTCCGCCTTCTTGGCGAACAAAATCGGGGAAGCCCAGGGTGAAACACTGGGTCGGATAAACCCCTTGCTCTGCAAGTCCTCCAACTGTACCCGCAGCTCTCGAAGCTCGGCGGGGGCCATCCGATATGCTGGAGTAGATATCGGGGCTGTCCCGGGGTACAAGTCGATGTAAAAGTCTACCTCTCTACGAGGAGGTAGCCCTGGAACGTCGTCGGGAAAGACGTCCACGTACTGGTCCACCACTGCAGGAAAAGCCGGACTCCGCACGTCCACTGCTCCTAGGATGAGGCTAGCCAACTGATGAGAGATAGGATGCACTCTCCTCCGCGGAAGTCCATCCTGTGCTGCAAAGGTTCCCTTTTCGCCGGTGAAGGTAAACCTGCTCCCGTCGGTACGAACACATCGCACCTTGCGCCTAAAACAGTCGATCTGGGCATGAACCGTGGATAGCTAATCCATGCCCAAGATGACGTCGTAAGGCCTCGACGCCGCTACAAGGAGATCCTAGCCGAAGCTCTCGCCTCCTAGAGTAAGCTCACACTGCCGGCACCAGTGCGTAATCGTCGAGTCTGCTCCCGTAGGAGTCTCTAGCCGTAAGGATCGAGCCAACGGCTCAGTCGGAATCTCCGAGCTCCGAACAAGGGCAGAGGCTATGAAAGAGTGACTCGCTCCTGTATCTATAAGTACTGCAGCAAGGGTGGAATAGACACATATCGTACCTCGAATCATCTCTGGCAAGTCGGGGTCGTAGGCCTCCACTGCCTGGAGCTGGGCCTGTCCCTGCCCGCCAGCTCCATGTGGTCGAGGTGGCCCTCCTGGTGGTGGTGGGGGTAGAGCCTAGAAGCGTCGCCCACCACCCGCTGCTCGGCCAGCTCCTCTGCCTCGTCCGCCTCCTCCCTGCGGACCTCCACGGTCGACCCTCTGCCTCTGCCTGGGTGGCCCCTCCACCGTCTGCTGCTCCTCTGGTCGGCGAGTCGGGCAGTCACGAGCCATGTGACCCTGCCCGCCGCAGGAGTAGCACAGCCTGCCTCTCGGAAGGCTGGCACTCCGTTGTGTGCCTCGCACTGCTGAGCCGGTGTCCTGAGGCCGTCTGCGTGGGGGTCTGGTCTGCCTGGACCCGAGAGTCATCCGTCGGCTACCTGCTGCCGAAGACTCAGCTACCTTCCACCCTGTGCTAGGTCTCGCTGCTGAAGAAGGCTCTGCCAGGAAGCTCTCGATCAGGAGGGCTCTCTCCAGCACTCCCGCCTGGGTCGGAATGCGGAGGGAGATCAGCGACGCCCGAATCTCCTGTCGCAAGCCCTGCTCGAAGGTCCAGGCCCGGAAGAAGGGGTACCGTACCATGTCGGTCGAGTAGCGAGATAGGTCAGTGAACCTCGTCGCGTACTGAGCGACCGTCATGCTGCCCTGGCGCAGCTGGAGAAGCTCCTGGATGTGCACCGCTCGGAGGGTGGTCGGGATGAACTCAGAGCGGAAGAGGCTCTCGAAGTCCGCCCAGAGCAGGGATGCCTCATCGTGAACCTGGAGCATCAGGCTCCACCATCGTCCTGCCGCCGCCTGCAGGAGGCTCGCTGCGAGAATCACCATGAGATCCGCTGGTGTCCTCACTAGCCGAAAGATCCGTACCACCGCCTCTAGCCAGTCCTCGGCGGCCTGGGGGTCCGCCTCACCGCGAAACCTGGGCGGTCGCTGGCTCTGAAACTCATGCAGTGCCCTGAGGCGACATGCATCGTCAGCGTCTGGTACTGGAAGCATCGGTGGCTCGGCGGGTAAGGCTACCGCCGGTACCACTACTGGCAAAGGGCCCTGCCCCGAGGCCTCGTCGCTCGGTGGGCTGCCGTCGCGCCCTACACTCGGAACCCTAGCTGGCTGTCGTCGCGGGGCCATCCTGAAAGGAGAACAAGAGCACCACAGTCAGAACAGTATACCTGGTGAGCTGGCACAAGTAATCACAGGGAAAACTTGAGACTTTCATGAAGCAGATCAGTATACCCGGTGAGCTGACACAAGTAATCACAAAGAAAACTCGAGACACACACGCAATCAATGTTTTCATGCATTAAGTCGGAAATCAGGAGTCAGGGTCCTGGTGTACGGATACGTCGGCCGCCGCACCAACACTGGGCTCCCTGAACTGATAACCACACTCAATACACTAAACACTATTGCTTCACATAGAAAGAAAGGACGATCAGAGTCTGCGGTAGAACCGACCACCTCTGATACCAATTTGTCACGACCCGTCCTCGGGGCCCGTGCCGTGACTACCCCAAGCCCGCCTTCCATAGGCCAGGGGCTGGCGACTAGCACCAAGGCGTAAAATCCCAGTAAACAGGGAAGGCATTGCCTTTATAAGTAACAACCACACAGAGTCAGCAAGCGGAAAGTAAAGTGCAGAAAAGTAAAGGGGCCGGAAATACAAGCCCAACTGTAAAGTACAACTGAAAAGTAAAGTACAGCAACTGAAGAAAAGACGGCGGCCTCGTGTCGTCCACTGGCAATCCCACCTGAAGGGTGGGTACAGATAGCCTCCAGGCTCCTCGGGTCCCACGTCCGCTCCGAGCACGTCCCGCCCAGTGGTCCACCTCCAGGTGCCGTCCTGCTCCACGCCCCAACCGTGATCAGCGCTGTCCGTCGTCTGCAACCAACACAACAAGGTGCGGGCATAGCCCGTGCAGGGGTGAGTACAAGCTACTCAGTAAGGACCCCGAGACCCCCGAAGGTCTCCCGAAATCCACAAAGGATATAGAACAAAAGAAAGATGCAATCACGAAGTAACATCTGACTCGACTTAGGTATATGCCCATACATATACCTAAGTCCCCAATTCTAGCTCTGCTCACGAGCTCAAGAACAACTCAATCCACAAAGGAAAGCAAGACTCAAATCCACAAGGAGAGTAAACAGTAAAATCCACATAGGATAGTTCAACACAATCCACAAAGGAGAGTAACATACGATTCAGCTCAACCAGGTATACTTTTTCAGATGACGTCAAAGATGATCACTGATCCATCTAAGTCGTCGGACCCACAAAGGATCGATAGGTACTAACCCCCGCAGAAGACCCACACAGGATCGGGCTCACACAGAACCTGTAGGCAGTGGCTCACACAGAACCGGTAGTAAGGACCCACATAGGATCGGGCTCACACAGAACCTGTAGAACTGATCCACATAGGATCGCTGAGTGCAGTAGTCGACGCAGTCCACTGAGGATCTCTGCTCTGTCGTCGCCGCAGTCCACGAAGGATCTCTGCTCTGCCGTCGTCGCAGTCCACGGAGGATCTTTGCTCTGCCGTCGTCGCAGTCCACGGAGGATCTCTGCTCTGTCGTTGAAGTCACAGCCAGCGCTAGGGTTCCCGCACATAGCGAGCTCGTTTAGGAGGGTCCGCTCCACAAGCCGAGAGGCTGATACATCAACTGACACGTAGTCCGAAGTTGATGTATCCAAAAGTTCCTTATCGACAACAGGATCTCAACGCAACAGACGGCGCGTCAATCGGACGCCCGGTCTGAGAGTTATTGGCATTTTCGTCCCAGGGGCCCGGTTGGTTTTTAGGGAAAAACCAACCCGACCGTACTCCGCCTGTATCCGATCCTCGGGCGAAGTATGCCAAAAGTTCCGTCTCACTTAGAGGAAACTACCACAGCTGACGGTACGTCGTTCGGACGTCCGTAGCTCAAGTTATGAGCGTTTCCGCTCCGAGGGCCCGGTTGGTTTCGTGTACGAACCAACCCGGCCGAACCCAAAGTCTTCCGAAACCTTGAGTATAATATACCGAAACGACCGTCTCGATCCAAGGATCGCGTAGCCGCTGACGGTTCGTCAATCGGAGGTCCCAGGCCCAAGATATGGGTGAAAGACTGAAGAGGGCCCGAAACGGGGGTTCTGGGCCCGGGGCGACCCGGCCCGAACCCCCCCTGGGGTCGGCCGAACCGGGTCGGCCCGACCCGGCCCGGCCCGGCTAGGCCGGGTCCGGTCCGGCCTGGGCGCGGCCCGGCCGACCGGACCGGCCGGCTCGGCCGGCGCGGCTTGGCCCGCCGCGCGGGTGGAAGGCCGCGGGCGCAGCCCGCGGTCGAGGGAGCCGCGGCCCGCACGCGGGCCGCGCGGGTGGTCAGCGGACGCGGCGCATTGCCGCGTCCCGACCGGGTGGACCGGACCCGCGGACCGTGGGTCCGCTGGTTCGCCGCCGCCGCGGCCGAGCCGCGGCGGATTCCTCCGGCGGCGCGCCGGGCGCCGCCGCCCCCAGTCGCCGGCGCCGCCGCGCCGGCGACCCGCGCCGCCGCCTCCTTCCGCGGGCCGCCGGAGATGCTCCGGTGGCCTGATTTGCCTCCCGTCTGCGCCGATGCCCCTCCCGGATGCCGACCTTCACTGCGGAAACAACGGATCGCCCCTGCCGCGCGGTTTGTCGTCATCCGCCATATCCGCACAACAAAAGAGATCGGCGGAGGGTTGCCGGGTCTTGTTCGTTAGACCCGCACCCTCCGCGTTAGCCATAATCAACGGGAGAAAAGAAAACGATGATCAACACATGATCCAACAATTTTATTTAAAGATAAAATTGTTCGTTTGAAACCGGCTTTTTAAATTTTCAAGAACGTTCACGAGAAAATTTAAAAGGGGTAACTTTTCCAAAATAAATCCCTACCTCGCAGCTGTTGTCGCCGAACGGGGGATCGTCGCGGGATTGCTCGTCGCGGAAGAAGGAGATCGTCGCGTCGTCGCGGTATCCGGCGTCGCGTCGCCAATCTCCGGATCAAGAACAAACGGATTTAATTAATTAAATCCGTTGTTATTGAAATTAAGAAGGGAGAATTTAGAAGTTTCGATTCTCACCTTTAACCGCCGATCGCAGGTCCGCCGCGGAAGATGAGGCACCGAAGAAGAAGAAGAAGAAGGTCGCGGAAAAGCTGTTGACGTCGCGGATCGTGCGTCGTCGGATTCCGGTTCCGGCGTTCTTCGCGTTCTTCGCGTTCTTCGCGTTCTTCGCGTTCTTCGCGGAGAGGGTGGAGGCTCAGAGGAATAGCAATCCTCCAAAATAGACAAGTTTGTCTATTTTATTATTTTGCCAACAAACGTAAAACGCATAAGTAACGACCCAATTAATTCGTTGAATTAATTCAACGAGCGAAACAGCCCCTTTAATTCACGAAAGAAACAGTCCATTTAATTCACGAAATAAACCGCCCAATTAAATGGTCTGTTAAGAATTAAAGAAAACGCGTCGGTTGACTTTTCAGTTACTTTGACGGGTTTTCGCGGGTGCGTTACTTAGCGAAAGAAACGGCGGGGCTCGTGCGGGTCCCACCGCACAAATATCCTACCAAGGGGTAGGATATTTCTGGATAGCATCCTATCCAGTTCAACTCAGTTCAAGCCGCCTTTAAGTGACTTTAAGTGGCTTCCAAGCAGTTTAAGTGAAATAAAATAAAGTTGTCGCACAAACTTTATTTTATTTCTGACTTAAGCCGCAAAATTTAAAAACCACGTCTGAGCAAACGCAACTCCGGAAGAGGCGTTTCTAAGCAAATACCGGCGTTGCGATTTCATCGGTGCCCTCAGAATTTGATTCTGGGCACCGGTTCGAAAGATAGAAAAACCCGCTCGTCCGTTCACTGAACGTACCCGAGCCAAACTTCGGAAATTGATTCCGGGCACACCGGGCCTCAGAATCAGGTGCCGTCTGAAGCTGCGCTCTTGTAAAATTCCAAAGAAAATTAAGAAAAAAATTTCCTTGAAATTTGCGGGTCTTTACAATGCACTCCATGTAGGGATTTCCCTTCTACTCAAGATAATTATAGTGGAGCTGGTGATACAACTGGTGCTGATCAGCTTATCACTATATTGGGACAACTCACTCAGGTTATGAATAATAACCTTACCTGTATGGAGCACCCTTATCCACAACATGGAGGATCAATGTTATATCGCTTCATGAGGAAGCAACCACAAACATTAAATTGGAGTACAAATCCATTAGTAGCTGAGCAATTGATAAGTTCCCTAGAGAAAATATTTCAGGATTTGGGGAGTAGTAAAAGGGAAAAAGTTATCATGGAAGTTTACCGCCTCACTGGATATGCTGATCAATAGTGGTCATTGAGTCAAAACACAAAGGAATATGATGAAGTATCAAATATGGAATGTAGGGAGTTAAAAGAGATTTTCTTATAAAAGTAATTTCTTTGTGACCATCGAGCTGATATGGAAAGACAATTTTTGAGTCTGAGGCAAAAGGAGGATGAGAATGTCACAAATATGAGGCTAACTTTAAAAGGTTAGCTAGGTATGCTGTAGATTATATACTTAACCCAAGAAGTAATATTGATCATTTTTTTGATGGGTTAAAACCATTTCTCCATAAGTATCACAATCCTTCTCATCATACGAAGATATTGTCTCGTGTGCTATCAAGATAGAAAAGGAATTCTCTAAGTCTTATGACAACAAAGTAAAGCAAGAGAAGAATATAACGGTGTAGAAAAGGACAGATAAAGGGAAAAAGGGAAAGAAGGATTTTCCATTATGTGATAATTATGGTAAAAACACCCTGGTGCTTGGCTAAAATGAATGGGAGTTTGTTACAAATGTGGAGAAAAAGGTCACCAGACTCATGGTTGCAAGGGAAAGAAAGAGGTTTTCAATGTTGAATGCTACAATTGTTGATAAATGGGGAATTATTCAAATGAATGACCTAAGCGCCAAGGAAAATTAACTCAGAAAAGGCCAAGGGAGTAGATCCAAGCTTATGCTATTACTACAGATGAAGTTGAATAATTAATGTATTTGCGTTTTTGGACTCAAAGATTATATTCTGGTTATAAGAATAATGTGATATATATAAGGATTGTACTGAAGTACTTGTTTTTTTCATTAAGTTTTTAATATGATGAAGGTAATCATATTTTTAGTATTTGAAAATAATAATCATTACTTTGTTTTGGGAATCTGATGTTACAATTGATTTTGGAATTTAGAAACCTTTAAGAGAGAGAGTTTAGACAGAAGTATATTGGATAACTATAAAGGTTGGAATGGATTATTTTGAACTTTGGATAGTATGGCTTAAGGTTAAAACATTTCTTATGTTTATTTTTGGAATATTATAATACTATAGTTTTAGGAAAAGGACAACCTGCAGGTCGAGGGATAACCCGTCATGTCGGACAAAACTGTAGGAATTGAACCCACAACCAAAGTGTGATAGGCCTTTATTACCTACCACTAGCCTACAGGAAGGCCCAGGTTATTAAAAAATAGTTTTCCTAATCTAAATGGTATGTGTTAATATTTAGAACCTTGTATGATTAGGATAAATATAATATTTTTGAGTGAAAGATGAGTTTGTTGTAGAAATTAGTTGAAGGTTGAAACTCTACTTGTCAAGTATATATATATATATATACCTATCTCTTATTCTGTGAATAAATTAATTCTTAAAATTTAGTAAAGGGGTATTAAAAAAATGTGTTTTCCTAATACCTAATGTTTTGTTGAACTGATGATATTTTAAATCACCATAGATTGAAGGATTTGAGGCCCTAAATTTTACACTTGTTTGTGATTGATGACCTCAATCACTCCCTAAAAATATTTAAGCTTTCCCTCCAATTATGTGTTGTTAATTTCCACCAATTATCTCCTAATCGATATCATAATTTAGTGGTGACTTTTTCATTTCCCTTTCTCTCTTATTAAGGCTAAATTTTATTAACCTTATTTCTGATGTGGGTTTTCCAAAAAGGTATTTTCTATTTTCAACCTTGTGTTTTAGAAGAACAATTTCTAATTGTGAGGACGGAATTTATTAAAATAGGGGAGAATGTAACACCCCAAGCTTCCACGGTACACTTCCCTTTGAATAATACAGTAGCGTGTGTTGTACGCAACATCGAGTTCTAACACACACCACAACCACTCAAACTAGCCATTATGAATAGTAATACCCACTTTTAAAAAATTTAACTTTCAAAATGGACTTCTATTTTGGATTCGGAATATTGAAATTATCCTACGGTGAAATTTTTCTATTTTTCTGAAAACTTTCATATTTTGATGAATAGTGAAAATTTATAAATTTTAATTACAAAAAAGTTTTTTAATCGAAACAATTAATAGTGATAAATTATTAATTTGAGTGGTTTTAAAGTATATTAAGAGTATATTTTTACCATTTAACACAATGTTGTTCATTGGACATAATTTCACATTTAAACCGGATATAAACTAGTGTCAATCTTTTGGTAGTTATTATTTCTTAAAAACACGCTTTTTGTTTTGACAGCGGGAATTAATTTTAAATTAATTTCTGCCACTTCTGTGTTTTGAATTTATAAAAATGGATTTCATATAAATAATCAAGAGGTCCAAATTGTTTAAATAGGTAACTTTTAATTTTAGACATTTTTAATAATTACTTCAGTGAATATTTCATTTACGGTGGTTAAAGGGTAAATCCGGTAAATAAAGGTAAACAAATAATATTATAATAATAATTAATTATCCTAAAACATGTCCTAACCCAATTGGTTGATAAATTTCCGACCATGGGTATATTTGCTTCGACTTTGGGACCCCATGGATCCACTTGTAAGGGATAATGACACTCTATATTAATTAAGTTAAAGTAAAAACAAAAATGACATAAGCATATATATTTTATCAAAACCATTTTCACATAGGGTTATATATGTTATGTTTTCGACTATAAATATTAATTAGAAATCTAAAAATAATTACTAAATAATGGTATTTTTTTTAGATATTGAATAATTAAATTTATTTATGACACAATAATGATGCAGTATTTTCCTTATTAATTAATGAATCAAATAATTGGTATTATAAATATTAAAATAAATATAATTTGAAAGTTATGTTTCCATCCAAAAATTATATTGATTAATATTACATGTTAGGACTTCTTAAATGAATCTGTTTCTAATTAATAATGTTTTTAAGACTTTATCAAAAATCAATTATTAAATAGTGTCAAAATTGACACAAAAAAAGTTTTTAAAACAAAGATTATATTATTAATTCATATTATATTACTAAAAATCTAATGTTCAGCCAAAGGACATATATAATGATAGGTGTATCATTAATGGACAACTTGGGGGTATCATGGAGGTATATAGTAAGTTTATTAACCATATAATATAAAAATAAAAAGTGACATGGTAAATGTCAAACTATTTAACTAAGAGTTAAATATAAATGATAAGGTTAATATGGCGACCCAAACCTGTCTAAAATCTATTGGATAAAATTATTAAGATGCATCCCCAACTTAGACTTTGAAAAATCCACTTTTTATCCATTATAAACTAAATATGAATTTATTATAAATTAATACTTTAATTTTTTCCTAAAGAGCCCCTCCTCCCCCTTATAAAAGGACACCACTTATAACAAATTCTTCAAACCTTAAAAGTCTTTTGGTTCATCCAAATCCTACCCAAATATCCTATCAACTTCCCTCACTTCAAACTAGAGGCCTTTTTTTATCAGAATGCCAACATAAGGAGCCCTTTTGATCAAATAAAAATGAATAACCCAAAGAAGGGGTAATGTTTTCACAACCCTCTTTCAAGTTCCTTTGTTCTTCAACTTATTCTTTCTTTGTTATTTCCATTATAAAACAATAACTCTGGTATCTTATATATATTGTGATGTTATTATAAATATGGTACAACCATATTCAGTATTCTATCCATCCTTTGAATAATATTTCACCATATGTGCGTACGTAGGACTTACCGTCTCCACGTCGTGGTGTAATTGTTATTCAAAGAATTATTATTTGGATGGGTATGATATTGATGTGTAATTTAAGTAAATAATAAATATAACATTATAATGATTCTTTATATATGATATACCATCCCATTATATATTATTTTAATATCAAAATAATGATATTGTCGCTCATGCGTACATACGGACTACCGTCTCCACGAACGTGATGAGGTTCATTCCCCATCGTATCCATTCGAGTATAATTCTCATTTGATGATTAAAAATAATGTTTAAGGACATGGTATAATTCTATATATTAATAAGAAACAACTTATGGATAACAAACATAGCTTATGTAATAGAACATTTTAAATAATACAAGTAAGTTAACCCCGAAATGATGATAATACTAAGATATTATTAAAATAGAAATGTTAAAAGATCATATATGATATCATAATTATGTATATGGTTCTTTTATAATTTAATAACAATGTATTAACTATTATAAAAGAGTTTAACATACCATTTACTATGTAAAAGTACATGGTAAGGATTTATTTCACAATCCCTTTAATATCCGAGGATGTTTATACATATTTATCTACTAGGACCTCTTTATCATCCACATTCATGTTTCTTAAAAATTTATTTTGAATCATTATTAATATTTTATAGACTATGAGTTAATGTCATTTATACCATTGTTTAATTTTTATAAGATATTTATCAAGGAATCTTTCTGTCGTTTTCCAAACAAGTTCCTTTTTAACCATTTCGACAGAATTAAGGTAAGAATGTAATTTTAACTTATACAGAGTGTGCGGCTATTTTCTGCCGTTATTAAATCGTCGAAGCTTCCTTTACAAGATTATAAGAATATTTTCAATGTAAATGTTTTATTTTATAATTATTTGACATTTAAATGATTTAAAAAAAGAGATATTTCTCTCAAATAGTTCTGATTTTATTGATTTTAAGCTTATTTTGAGACGATTTATTATGATACAAAAATTCCAAATTGTATTGAAGGTTTTGTGATATGTTTGACTATGGATGTGTTATTTATATACCATTCATGGTTTATGTAGAAAGTATTGAAATTTTTTATGCTAGTTTTAATACGAATGTTTATGTTATGATTAAACCTGTTCATTTGAGGAATGCATTGGATTTAGTAAGTGACGGGTGGAGCCTGCTATAGCACCTCGATGAATCGGTAAGTCTCATGAGATAAACTAGTGTCTTGGCAGAAGGCCTTGACAAAATCTTATTTTTATTCTTAGAACAAGGCCTTGAATATGTACTTATGATAGTATGGAATTATTCATTCCATCATTATGAAAGTGGTTATTGATATTGCATGTGATTATTTGACTAGTAGAATATCCATGTGAATAAGTAAATGGAATTATTTCATTTTAATTCATCCATATTATTCTGGAGTTCATGTTTAAAAGTATTTTTTTAGTTATACATTGCCTTAAATGTTTATGCTTATTTATGAATGTTTCCGCTATATTTTTATCCTTATTGGGCATTTGAGCTCACCCATTTCTATGTTTTATTTTTTCCAAGATGTGAAGAAGTATTTTACGAATGACCTGTAGGGATATTATAAGGGGATATTAGTGTGGAGACAAGATGTTTTGGTAGTTTTAACTTTATGATGTAATGTAACATTTATTGATGTATCTATTGTTTCCAAGGCTACTAAACTAATCGGTCTTTAGAGACATTATATTTTATGATCATTCCAATGTTATGTAATAATGCACCGACTCTGGGTAACTGGGGTTGGGTTGTTATATTTCTTGACACATATTGGTTTCAATGAGTATTTCCTTAGGTGTTTTGATGAAAAATCTATTATTAAATCAAAAGTAAAAAATTCTAGTTTTCTTAGAAAACTGGGTAAATATAAAAGAGATGGATGATCTAGAATTAGATAAATCATTATCCGAATTTGAAGATAATATTAATGTACCTACCACTACATCATTTCGTACTTATACCTCTGTTGTAGTGATCCCATAATCTTGTTCATCTCCCCTTATACTCTTGTATGTCATATTCCCTTGAGACATAGGGAATTCACTTTTTTAGTGCCCCATATCCTTACAGATGTAACAATAAATAACATTGTTTTCCTTTTCCCCCTTACATTATTTAATATGATGAACCTTTTCTCAACTCATATAACAATATCTCATTCCCTTCAGGAATATAAAATGGTAAATTTTGAAATGTTATCATATAATGGAAATTTTTTCATCTTCATCCTCTTGTTCAGGGAATTCCATTCTAATCAGTTCTCATTAGACCATTTATTACCTGGTTTTCCCTTATACATATACTATACCGATAATTACTTCTCAATTTTAGAAGACCAGTACCTTTTAGAGACTCAGATTAAGCCCTTACAAAAATTGATCAATATTGTACTTTGTGTTACATATATAATATGTAGAATACCTGGATAAACTATTAAAGGTAACATTATAATCTATAACACTTTCTTCTTCCTTTTTCTTTAAGCTAAGTAACATTATCTTTATCAAAATATGTTTATCACAATAGATGTATTTATCAAATAATATATCCTTAAAAGTTCATTATTCCATTCGTTCTATTTCATCTTCCTCCCAAGTATTATTGATTAGATGCCACCATTGATCGAAATCACATTTGAGACAATACACTAAATGTGTAACCCTTTACATTTTTCTACATCCCAAGGCAATAAATTTCTTTTCTAGAGAGTTAATACATTACACATATACTATTGTATTAGTAGTCTCACGAAATTATTGGGGCATCTGTTGCATAAAGTGATTCATCATAAGATATTATCATAGTGGAATAGGTTTCTCCATTTAGGAAATGTTATTTTTCATAACCTAATTACACTTCCCTAATATAGCTATAATTTTCTGAACTCCAATACCAGGTGTATTAGTTTCCTTAGTATGGAAATATCAAAATTTTCCACATGTATTGATACCATTCTCCCATCTAGGTTCCATTTAAAAAAATGAATATATTATATTAGATCATAAATTTTTTAATTTTAACTCATAATTTATAATTCCAAATACTATTTGACACTTAAAATTAAAAACATATATATTGTAAATGATAGAATCAGACACATTTTTTTCTTTGGGGACACCCTTAATTTTAAATCTTTTATAAAGGTTTGTAAAAAAATGTGAGTTATCATAAGTGTATCACATATGAGTGTCAAACAAGTTGTGCAGTATGTATGTTTTCATATACCATATTATGCTCGAGTCAGGCCCAACATACCTTTTCAGATTTGTTAACCCTAATTACATATGTGACATAACTAAGTCTTCTTGTTGTATCTATACATGGTTTTATAACTAAGAAGACCCACATAATCTCTAAATTACAATTATTCTATGTTATTCAACTATAAATACCATCAATATCTACCTTAGGGAAATTTTACATAATATATATGTTCTAAACCTAGTTTCCAAGATTCCCATTAAACATTCCTTGATACCAAGTATAATCCCCCGACTCTATAAGGCTAGATTCAGGGCCTTACTTTATTACATTAGCATGATTACAGGGAATCAAATCATGAAGGACCAAGGAATTTAGCATATTTGGAAAACCATATTTAATACATGATTTCCATATTATATTAGAGAAATATAAAATCATATATGAAATATAAGAAATTTAAATGAACTCCATCCTTTAAAGTTCATTCAAATTTTTATTCTTAATATCTTAGGGAAAATAAATAAAATAAGGGTAAACTCAAATTCCTTGTAAGGCTAAGTATAGAAGAAGTAGTAATGAATAAATGAGTATAATTAATATGGAAAATTAAATAAATGAGAACTAATTCTGTTTTTATTACTGGATAAATAATAAATCAATATGGAAAGGTATTTAACTGAAATATAATCCATTTAATCAATAAACCGATGAAGAACTAAATACATAGATAATGGGAATGAAAAAATATCATGGATATAAATATGAATAAAGAAAATTATTAATTATTTTATGCCATGTTTCCTAGTTACATGGTACCTTTATCATCATGAACATTCATAAGACGGTTTATACCATATCAGGTAAAAAACCCATCTGATTGACCAAATGATTCGTTTTACGAGACTACTAATACATTGAGTGCCTATCTATAACCAAGAATAACCCATGTTAAACCTATCAAAAAAACTAATAATATATCAAATAATCGATTTAATTATTGAACAATGTGCCTTATAAAATATCTTTATTGAGTAAAATATACGGATTTACCAATATTTTCCATATTAATAAAATAAATGTCAATTACACACCATATATAAAAATGTTATATTGTTTACTAAGTAATTAATATCATAACATAATAGTATGAATATATTAAATAAATGTAATTCCAAATGAAAAGTGTTCATATGGAAGCGATTGTTTCCTGACAAAGTTAACAATCAAAAAAGAAAGTGATATTTCAAAGATAACTTTCACCTCTTGGTTATGTTCCAGTCAAAACCCGTTGGATTAGATGATTCAAATTAAAAAATTTAAATATCATGAATATAAAAGGCTTAATTATATAATATATAATAAGGTTCAATAAATACACAACAAAAAAAGTAGAAGTAAGTGGTGAGTATGACATTTATCTAACATATGTAAAAAGTGAGATAAAATTCTTTTACACTACACTTCCTTTTGGTTAAAATCACATTAACCTTCTGTATAATTATTTTAAGAATGTTAAAAACTTAAAATATTGCCATATTAATATATATTATATCTTATTTATTTCTTTTATAACATAATATAACCCATTCATTAATAATGTTTTATCATTTTCATCATTTCAAGTTTCAATTACCTTGTTTTCAAGTATGTTTCGACATGTCATTTTTGGTATAATTAATTAGATCATTATTTCATCATTTACAGAATTTAAATCATGATTTAAATAAAATATATATTTTATACATATTTATTTATATCAATCCATAACATTTTTATATAGGAAATGAAATTCACCATCGATGGAAACGGTATGTCGTACGTATGCATGAATACTACATTCATTTCATTTTCAAATTAAAAGAATAAAAAGTAAATGATATATATGTATATTATATTTCCTATATCATATTTATTTCATATACATCACAATATTTTATTAAAATCATCCTTAATATATTCCATGTATAGTGTGAACAAATCACATTGCTTTGAGGAGGTTTTGGTCCATCCGTCTTCAAATGAAGTTATCATATTCCCACAAAATGGAAAGAATAAGTATATTGGTTATATAAAAATTATATAATAATAAAGACATAAAAAATTTCATAAATATAATATTTTAAACTATTAATCTTTCATTATTGCAACCTTTAATGGTGGTATTGTATGAACAAACAACAATAGTTTGTGATGGGTAGTCCGACATACACATAGACGATGATTGTGTATCCCATTTGATGAATGTGTGTGGAAGTATAGGTAAAAAACATAGAATAAAAAATATCAACATATTTAAGTTACTGAGGTTATTATAGAATCATTATATAAAATTAATTTAAGGCATTCATGAGTAGATGAAACAGAAGTGATCATTGATGAACTTTACCTCCTATTCGGGTAACTTCATTTGGTTTACACAAAATGGATTCCATCGTTGGCTATATTCACAAAGTTATACTTATAGAAGGAGTGTATTAATGTTAGGAGTATATTTGTATAGGATTTTTATAAGACTAATGGATCTAGAAGTGTTAATAAATGTGAGTGGATAGTGCCTTTTTATAGCAGGGAAGGAGTGACATTCTTGTAAATATAATAATGTAAACACTATTAAGAGGTTTTACATACATAATGTGCCTCAAATAAAGAAACAAATAGGGTAAAATGGACTATTGGTTATAAAGGTGTCCATAAAATGGATTCTGTAAAATTTATTTTTCATTTTGGCCCATATGTTAAATGTTTATTCTATTGTTAATATTAATTTTACCTTAATTGTGGTAATAAATTTTAATTTAATTTCACTGCTATTTTTCATCAAAATAAAAGTGGAACATACTATACATTATAAGTGATTATTATTTAAAAAATTAAGTCATTTTTTTCATATTCCAATTACATAATTATTTGAAATATATATAAAGATAATCTTAGAAATGAGATTAGAAAGTAGGTCTCTAAAGTATAAAATGTTAAAAATTATAGATGTATTTATATCCAATTTTATGTGAAATTGATTATAATGACCTAAATTGAAATAATTTTTGAAAATTTTTTCTAAATTTTATTTCAAAAAAATTTAAAATATAATTTATCAAGGAAAATAAATTAGATGAAAATTCAGTTTTCATTTAAAATTCAGTATTTTCTCACTATTCATCAGAATTTGAAACTTCACAGAAAAACACAAACAAATCACCCTAAGCTAATTTTTATGTCAAAATTTCAAATAATGTGTTTATTCTGAAATATAAAATTTATAAAAGTTTCAAAACACAATTTTAAAATATGTATGACATGAAAAAGACGGCAAAATTGGCTTCACAAAAATAGAGGCTTTAATGTGTAAAATTGGCTTTGTTCATATATTATGCCAATAAAATATATTTAATGTATGTAAAAACATTTATTGGAAATATAATATATAATTTTTCTATATAAATTGTTTAATAGTTTTATAATTTATTTAACTGTGAAAAACGTGACTAAAAAGTGTTTTGTTTAAACCTTGTGTTGTGTGCATTACAATCTAGTAATAAAAAACTATATATTAAAAATAAAATATTGTGAACCCTTGGGGTGATACATTTCTTAAAATATCATGAAACTAAAGATTCTTATAAAAATAAAAGGTTTCATATATACTTTGTATATACATTTAACATCCACCAAAATTTTCATCTGAAAACTATTTAAATCAAAATCATTTCTACAATAATAAAATATTCTATGTTCCATAGTTATCTTAAGTCAAAGAAAAATTAATTTTATATATTTTCAATGGGTTTATTTTTTATAACCTTGAAATGTTTCAAAAAATCATATAGAAAACAATAAATTTGGTTGACTAGCAATAAGATATATTAGACTAACAATAATTCCTCTGATTTTTTGATTAATTGATTTCCTAAATTCATCGAGATCTAATGATTTTATGGTTCAGATAGGAGTACTAATATATTTTGAATTTTTATATCAAAATATTTTAAATAAATAATTTATATACTTTTATCAAAATAATAAAGTTCCGTATGGTTTTTGATAAATTTAAAAACAATGGAAAAAGGTATGTTCACGCATAATGGTCATATAAAAATCATACTTCATTATATTCTCAATAGAATCAAAATTTGATTTTTGATTTCATCGAAATATAATTTCAGCAACATTAATTTTTACAATTTTTTAATTATATATTAACAAAAACAGATGGATATAGAACTTCCATAACAATTTTTAAAAAAAATTGCAAGGCTTTATACTAAGATCTTTGGAATTGTTTAAGTCTGTAGAGGGCCTTAGCACATTTAAAAATATTTTATGTAGTTTTGTTTATTTTCAATACCATGTTTTTGATCTACACAAACATATTTATGCATGTATATTTTAATAAATAACACTTTACATCCATTTGATAGAGTGTAAAAAAATAATATTTCCCATGATAAAACCATACAAATATATTCAAGTCTAGATTATAGAGTGAAATATTATTTATAGTATATTCCTTAATGATGGTTCTAACCCATAGAAAATTTAGTTCTTTATTTCTTACTATAATTAAATTTTCGTCAAATTTATTAAAGAAAAACCATTTCTCTAATTATTGAAAATAATTAAAATCTACTACCAAAGTCAAAACTGGGTTCCACTCAAATTCATTGAGCTCATATTGAATTTTACTTTCCAATATTAATCTCCTCAAGACTCATCAGGAGATTTAGGTTAAAATTGTGATAAGAATGCAAAATATTCATCATAATTTCTAAACTAAATTCTATATTTGACCGGTTGATATACATCACCAATTATAGTAGTAGTGGGATGATTCCTTAAGATTTCATGATTTCATAGATTTTTAAAACATTATTATTTAACAATATTTTGAGATTCATTTTTTAAATAGGTTAAGGGAAAAACCACTTTATTGAAGAAAAAAAACTAAACCCCTTTTGAGGAATGGGTAATGAGGGAACCCATATAAAAAACAGAAGAATCATTTACTCAATGAAACATAATCAGATTGTCCAAACATGGTCCAGAATAATCAAAGGGAATTAAATGTCAAGGAAAGATTCTTAAAAAAATTATCATTTTTCCCTCCTATATACAATGAAACTGGGGGATCATCTGATGGAAATGCATCGCCCCCAACCAAGAAGATGTGTTATGTTGGAAAAACAATGTGGTAGATAACACCTACAACCTATAGTGAAATGTGGGGGAGGGCTAGGTGATAAGAACCAGCACACATATCTCTCTTCTGAGCCACCCGCCCGACAAAGATGAACGGAACCCACCAATCTAGAAACAATAGGAAAAATCAATCCATACTGAAAACTCCATAAAAATGTTAATGGTAGATTCATCATCTGTCCAATATGTGGAATGATGGATAATTATGGATGTCAACACTCCCATCCCCCCATAAAATTCATCCACCTAGTAACATTGGAAAAAATTTATACCGCACCCAAATGTAACATGATAAGAATAAATCCTCATGAATCCATCAGCAACCCAACAATCCAGTACTCCAAAGAACCAGTGTAGAATACTACTAAAACACTTTTGAGAAAATTTAACAATGAAGAATTAAATTAAAATAGAACTACTCATCACCAATCTAACACTAGTCACTTCTATCACCATAAACCACACCATGAGAAGCTCCCTAGATCATTGATTTATCTTGGATTCCATTAGATGTGCTCACTCTGGCTCCCAATTTGTCACATACAAGAACCGTCACACCAGATTCAAGGAAGGATATCCCAGGAGTCTCACTCATCGATCTCTCCATCGATGTGCAAGCAGAGAACAAGATTAGAAAATTTTGTCCAAAGTTCTAACATTACAGTATTATAACCTTCTATGTCATAACAAATATTTAACTTATATTCCGCTAATTCAATGTGGGTCTTGGATTCTAATGTCTTCTAATTAATGAGTGTTTATATTATCATTCCTACCAGTAGAAAGAATAAATGTATCTTATGAACTACGAACAATACATTTATCATTATTGGTGATCATAATATATCATTAATCACATAATTGAATTATTCTAATGAGGGTGTGCTTAAGTTATAAAATAAATAAAACATTGGAAATTAAGGTTTTACCAAGAAGTAAAATATAAAATATACCATATATTTATCTATGGGAATAATATTCAAAATTTAATTTCTCACATTTTATCTTGATAATATTGTAGAATTTTTTTGTTACTAGTCATATATTGAGAACATACACTGTTCTGGTAAAATATATTTTTTCAATTAGTACATAGTTTATATCCATGAAATATAAATATTTGATTATTGGTATCTAAAATTCCTTGGGTCTAGATAATTTAGAGAAAACAAATTTTAGAATAAAAAAATATAAAACTATTTTATATTTAATATATAATAGTTATTTATAAATAAATGATTTTGAAAATAAATAATATTCCACATTGTTTAATGAACATTTATTCCTCCAATGTCAACCTCGTAAAAATTTATTTTAGAAGACAACACTTTAACATAGTAATAATTTTTAAAATGATTTTTTGTATGAGTAAAACCAATCCCAAAATTATTTCTATGTGGTCACAATAATTTTAAGATATTATCAAAAAATTTCTTCCCATAAGTAAAAATTTGATAGAATTTTTTTGGCTAAAAAACACAGAATTCAGTTCCACTACAAAATCATTATTTGTTTTTGAGTGGAGTTATAAATATATTTCTTATATAGTTCTATATTTTGATTAGATATTTATAAATAATGTTTTGAAATTTTCTAATTTTCATTGGAATCTTCTTCCTTAGTATATTCATTTTTTTAAACATAATTATATTTTATTTATATAAGGTATCTTATCTAGACACATATTCAAAGACTTGTAAAGTATCATTGTCCTTAGATGTGATAGATATTTCCTATTAATAATATGTTTTACTAAATTTATCATTTAAATATGGATAATTTTACTTAAAAGTTAATTTATTTAATGATTCAGCAAATAAATTATCCATTAAGAATTGGTTGTTCTTTCGAAAATCTGCAAAAAAAACCAATAACTTTTTTCCTGTAAGTGGTATTGTCAGAATATATTTCTCTAGAACAATCTATACCAATTTCCCTACAACTATCAAAATCTTTCTAAATTTTCTTATTTTTATTAATATATATCATTCATTAATTTTTATCATTCTTATTCAGTTTTGTACAATTTTATCTAATATGATCATACTTTTTGAATTCATAACAAATAACATCCTAAGTATCTTTCTTATGACATTTTTATTTCTGATTTTTCATATAAATTTAATGGAAATACCTCATTTTACAAGTATTATTAAAACATTTTTAATGTTTATCAAGTTAGTTACCACTTTCTTCAGATGCTCTCCTTTCAGTTTCAACATTCACATTCTTATTCTTAAAAAATTTATGAACTTTTTAATAATATCTAGCATTCTTAGGTGTAATAGATTTATTGGAAAAATATAATGAATTATTATTATTTTAAATTTATATATATTTTTTAATTCTACCATTATATTTGAATAGAGTTACAATAAAATAATTCAAACTAACATTAGCAAGATTCTTGGTGTCATCAACTATTGTTCATTTATATTCCCATACATTTTTTATAATTTCAATAAATTTTTCAACCATATTTTCATCATTCATGTCCTTATAATCTAGAGATTTCATACAAAAAATGTTTATAAAATTTTGATTCACTTTATAAATTGATTCTGTAAATAAGAAATCAAAATCATGTTAGTATTCTTTTAACATGGCTCTTCTTGTTTCTATAACTTAAGAAGTTCCAAAATGAGTTTCTTCAAAAAAATTCCAAATATTATTAGTTGCTTCATATGATGAAATATTACTATATATTTTTTATGTTTTTGAATATAATAATATTTTTCTAACATGATATTTAATATGATATTAATATTTCTCTTCTCAAGTAAAATTAGTGACTTATTTACTATGATTTTGATAATTTCCTATCATCATGAGAAAAATTTCAACACCTATAATGATAACAAATGTTTTTATATGATTTCATCAGTATTCATAATAAGAATATTTAATGATTTATAGTCTTATTGGATTTATATTTTTATGTATCCCAACAAAAAAAATATAACATTTTAAAAACAGAAATACACTTTCATATAAAAAAAAATTAGTGTAACCATATTTATAAAAGAAAAAACCTGCTCTGATGCTAAATTCAGAATTGAAATATCATATGTTTTACTCTAAGAGTGGTTGACTTTGAGTTAAAAAAATAATACTTATAATTTTATAAAACATCTTTTAGTGATGTTATTTGGAAAATATTAATACTATATAAAATATATTAAAAGTTAGAAATATTATTATAACATTTGGTAAAAATATTTATATAACATGCACAGGGGAATAAATTTTTTTTTAAAGTTATAAAAACATTATAAAGTAATTAAGAAAACCTAAAATTAAATTTCAAACAATTATTATTTACTCTAACCTTTAGTGTTAAGGAATTAAATAACAATGACTTTGGGTATCCATGATATTCACACAATCATTGTGTTTTACTTTTGAGACATGTAATTACAAAATCAAAAATACTAGAAACAACTTATATTTCTCTTGTACATGGGAACCGTCAATCAGAATATCATTATATACTATGTATTCCTTTTATTGGTATCCTTTAATCAGACCAGATAATACACAACCATTACAAAATCAAAACATAAGGAATTTATAGAAAACATCACTAATGGGAGCCATAGGTTAAATTCTCTAAAGTTTAAAATTATGTTCTCCTTTTAAAACAATGATAAAAAATCTTCAAATAATCTTTAGATATTTTGGGTTACAAAATAAATAGACTTTTATCCTCAATCATGCAGTTTTATTTTTAAATTTTCTTCCAATGGTTATATTTTTTATTTCTTATGATTAATTAAAATGGCATCAGATGAACTCTATATCCACTTGGAATGTTCATTACATCTTCTCCATCAAAAAATTATTATTATATGAATAAATATATCATATAAAGGTTTAATCTGGTAGAATGAAAAAATTATCATCTATTGGAATGTATTAAGTTCATCATTGGATATGATTTATAAAAGTTCTTACGGTAGACATGTTTTCCTTCGTCTGGTAAATTTTTTCTAGTATACTTGGTTAGACATCATCTGATGGAATTTGTAATAATCTGTCTAATAGACATTATAAAAACACTTCCAATATTTTTTTTCAATCCAGTGTACAAATTATATGTCTATCTGGTAAGAATGTTCCATATGATATCCTCCATTTGGAAAATATTATGAAATTTCCTTCTATTGGAATGGATATTCTCCATATAGAAAAACATTTAACATTTATACAAAAACCTATTAAAGACTTGATAAGAATGAAATATAATTTCCCATACTTTTAATATATATATACTACTTTAACATTGAATTATATTCATTACATTACATAACAAAAACCATGACAGGACCATATAGGTTTAGTGTCTTTAGAAACTAGAAAACATGAACAACTGGTTCAAAAAACATCCAAATTCTATTCTGCTTATTTCTTCATATCTACACTAAATTTGGACATATCTTACTTTATTAACCTTATTTATGACCTGGGTATTGGAAAAATATTAAATGGTGAGATCAAATTCTCAATAAGGTTAAAAAAATTGGAAATATCAATCATCTCAGAATCATAAGAACAGAACATTTGAAAATCTTATTCTGCATGAAAAATATCTAAATACAATATCATGGGATAAATCATTTAAGTTTAATGTAATACCAATATTCATAACTTAAGACATGAAGTTTATGGAATACACATATAAGAATAGAAAATCATTTCATATTAGTCGAGGCACATTACAAAGACCACCATAGGAGACAAATCCATTACTGAATCGACTTCACTCCATATTCTATCTCTGTAATACTAATCCAGATTTACATTACACTTTATACTTTTCTATATCATGAGATATAAATCTTTACCCAATTAGTTTTATAAAGATATAGGTATCACCTATCTTATAATGAAACCACTCTTACGTGTGCCATAAAAACATAAAAACATTCACCAAAGCATAACCCATGAAATAAAATTGGTTTCTTAAACATCATTCCATAATAATTGATATAAAACAAATGGATTTCATAAATAAAACAAAATCAAATTATATTAATAACATGGTTAGAAATTTACCCCTATTTAATGAGTGGCATCTTAGATGTAAAATAATTTTGAGAAAACAATTGAAATTAAATCCGGAGGAAAATTTTCTTTCTTCCTCAAAAATGTTTTCCTTCTACCAAATGCCACAAAATTTTACAAGTAATAATTTTATTTGAAAATAACCTTGTTATATTTTAGGTTAATATTCAAGGAAATAATTAATTGTGAAATCATAAAAATCCGTTCATGTCGTACAAGTTAAAAAACATTCTTCTTGAACTTTTTCTGGAAAAGTCAAAAAGTACCCCATACTAAAAATGACAATAAATTCCATTCATAATGGTTAGTAAAAATTTACCAATTGGTAAAATTATAGTGTGATATAAATAATATTTTTAAATACATATTTTGGAATCATGGACGTGGATGATAAATATTACCCAGTATGTACTTACTAATAAACAATGTCGTTGAAAAACAATTTTCGCAATATTAACCCATACCTTAGGTCCGATATGATTCATATGTATCCAAACTTCCTGTATAATGATTTAAATAATGTTAATTACTTATTCTAGAATCATATTAATTTTTATTATAACATTTATGATCATATTTTCTTCTGTTTGTCAGTAACATTTCACTGTTACTTTCCATTTGAGTATTAACTACTTTATGTTCTTATGCATGTTTTGTTGGATAAGATCGTTTTAAAATTATTATAAAAGAGTAATATCATTTAAAGAATTATATTATTATAATATATATCATATTTACTCATTCAATTAACTTATATAATCATGATTTTATGATGATTATGTAGAAAAAATCACATCACACTGTAGAGACAGTAATCCGTACGTACACACGAGTGATGATATCGTTCCAATAATTATTGAATGGTATTGATATGGATAATGTATAGTATCTTAGAATAAATATAATTTTATATGAATAATATATATATATATATATTAATTCTATCATTATACCCTTTCTGTAAGGTGGTGGTGAAAAATATATTTCACCAGGGTGTGGAGATGGTAAGTCGTACGTACTCACGTGTTGTGATTTAATTTTTCATACCATGGGTAAAAGGTGGACTATGGTTTTTAATAATAATAATAATAACCTATTAGTTTATAATTACAACTTGAGTTATTAATTTATAATCAAACCAATGATGTGGTCGAAATAGAATAAGAAATAAGTTTGAAATAATTGGTAAATGATATTACCTCTTCTTCGATGTGCCACCTCTAAAAATCAAACTAGAGTTCTAGATTTGTTCTTTGAAGAATACTAGGACCACAATATGTTTTCTATGGGATGTTGAGAGAGTAAATGGTTAGTGGATGGTCGAGATTGAAGGCTCAAAATGAAGTAAAGAGTGGAGGAAGTAAGTTCACTTTTATAATTGAGGTTAGGGGCACTTTAGGAAACCCCAAAATTTTTAATTTATAATAATACCAAACCCCACGTAAACACCAAAAAATGTACCAGTATCTTAGATTTGATTAGATATAGTTGTTATATCATAAGAAAATAAACATTATATATGTTTTTATGTCAATTTAATAATTACCATTTTAATTAATTATTAGTTATTCTATCTAATTTTTAACTCGGGTAACAAATATTTCAATATTAAAAGGGTGATATATCTACTTATTGGATTTCATTTAGACCATAAATTAATACTATAGAAAATTTTCGAACATATCATTATTCTTCAATATTTTCAAAAAAAAGTTATTAATGATATAAACCTCATATAGAGCATACCCAAGTATAATGCACGATGCATATCACAAATGAGTCACATGAAATTCATAGACATTCAAAATCGACCACAATCAAACTCACAACGAACTAGAATACCTCCCCAACTGGCCAACAAGATCTACCATTTTTACATCATTGAAAAATAATTTGAGATTCCCATAAACAAATTCCATACACAATTTCAATGATATTGAAGATACATAAATGTTTGGTACACTCAACAATATACTTTCAAACTCGGATGTTAGAAGATCAAAGGACTAAATGTACTCCTCAAGTCTAATCATCCCTTTATTGATTCCCCCTACCAAAATTAAGTCATGTTTATCAATACATGAATATTTATCCACATTTAGGTCTTCCCATAAAGACCTCTACATCGTCATAGCATCCTACATCTCAGTCACATTATGAAGTAAAACCTGATTGACCACTTCTTCATCCTAAATTAGCAATAGTTCCAAGGGATGGTACTCTACAACCTCTAAATCCTATTTTTAGGAATTTAGCTTCTTACTAGATCAGGTCACCCAGGTGGGAGGTAATGATTAGTAGTCTTTCTTGCTTCTCCTTCCTCTATTACTCCTATTACACCTTTCCCTTGGGTCTTTGCCTACTGAATGACCAACCCCAAATCCATTGAGTCTATTCACATTGACCTCGTCTACATCCATAAACCTAGTTATAACAAAACTTGAACCAACATCATCAAGGCCCTCAAACCTGTTTCAAACGTGTAAAGGGGTGAGAGACATCGATCCCGATCCTTATGGTCTCTCCTCTCTTATTGGAAAGGCCACCTCCAAAACACGACCCAACCTCCCCTTAAAAGAGACACCATTACCCACATTCAACACCTCGGTATTAGAAGCTATGGTTTCTACAGCCTCATCACACACCCACTTCTCCATACAAGTTTTAACCCCCTCCATCCAGGAAAAATCAACACTCACCTCTCACTCTCCACAAAAATCTGATCATTGCATATGGGAGGTCCTCCCAGGTCCTTCACCAGCCTAGAGAAAACCATTGAAACCTTCGTATTAACCATATCTATTGAGTCCTTCTTCTCCACCCAAGCCCCAGAACCAACCTCCGATGACACCACCACCATATCACTGGGAAACAAAATCTCCTCCACATGACTCTATGTCTATCACACTTCTAAAATATTCATTGAACTACTATCCTTTCCACCTTGACCATCGCAGTCCATCCCCCTAGCTTCTGGATTCAACTTGCTTTCCTCCACGCGGACCTCCTTAGTCTTTCCACTTTCTCTAAAATCTTTCCAATCAAAAACATGAACACCCCAATGATAGCTAACTGAAGTGTTCCCCAACCATTTGTAGGTAGAGAATAATTCCATCCAGTTATCATACATGGCCAATTTTTTCACTTGTACTCATAACCAATGGTTACCCAAACTTACTAAAAAGGAATCATAGACCCACCCATCTCCTCGCAGACCTATGGGTTGACAGGGTGACAGACAGACTTAGTTCATCTATTAGCACAAAGGAACCATCCAACAAGATTTCCAAGCATTCTAATAGTAGGGGGATTTTGAAATTTCAAGGGTTAATTAAATAATCTTTTCATCATCCAAGTATAATTCATTAAGGTAATTATTTATTTCCTAAAAATTAATATTAAAATTTAAATATAAATAAAAACATTTTTGATTTAAAATGATTAATTAAAATTTAATTTATCATCTGTATAAACTTATATTAAAATAATTTAATTATTTTTTTTGAGTGAGACATATTCAATTTTCTTTAAATAAATCAAATTAAATTCTCTAATCTCATCGAAGTGGATTATAATGGATTCTATTTTGACCCATGTATGTTTTATAGAAAATTATAATCATACAATTATATTAATATAGGTGTTAGGGTAATTTTATAAAATTATTTTATCATTAATTACCTGATTTACACTTTTACTCTCTTAATAAAATTTATCGATGTTACATTCATATTTCTCAAAAATAAAATATAGTTATTTAAATAAATTTGACCTATTGAATAAAAATATATAATCCATTGTTCAAAATTAATAAAACATAATTTTCAGAAATTAATTTAAAATTAACCTCATTGTTGAAATGAGAAAATGGGTTTTAAAAGTTAAAATATTGCAAAATATTTAAATGTTTTTACATCTGAATTTAACGTAAAAATAATTTCAATAACCTAAAATATATTAAATTGTAATAATATATTATATTTATACTTTTAAACATTTTAATAATATAATTTTTCAAAATAAATTATTTTAATGAAAAAAAGATATTTTAAATTAAAATTTACCATATTTTTACTATTCATCAAAACGTGAATGTTATAAAAAAAATTCATAAATTCATCCAATGTAAATTTTTATAACCCTATTCAAAATCAAATTTTTATTTTTTCATATAAAAATTATTAATGTGTCAAAATCACAAATTAAAATGTGTTCTCCTTTCAAAGGGGTAAAATTACACTTCTTTATAAAAAAAATCAGTTTTTATACATCATGTAGGGTTTAATTCATATCCTATGACTAAAATATCTATCTAATGAATATTATAAATATTATATTAAGTATATATCACATATATATCTCATTAATTTCATTATCAAAAGTAATTCACTCAAAAATTTAAATACCTAATTGATTTATATTTTTCATATATAATTCAAATCCAATTAATTTCCCATGCATTTTCAAAAGTTAGTTATAATTATTTATTTTAGCCTAAAGGCTAGGATATAATTGTAATTTTATAAAAAGGGAATTTCTCAGTTTGTTTAAACTCACAATTTAGGGAAAATAATGCTACTTAAAAATAAAAATTATTTAAAGAAAATATTATATAAAAACCATTGGGGTGATTCATTCTACCCCCTTAAATGAAATTTTTCTATCAAAATTAGTCACATGAAAAAAAAATAGATGAGGATACCTCTCCCTCATTATATCATCAAGTTCCATTGTATCTTTTTAAATTGTTGGTTCCTCCACAAAACATTAACCAAGAGAGTGGTCTTGTTTCATATAACTTTTTCGCTATAATCCAGAACCTCTATATGTTGTTCATCATATGAAATATCTTGCTCCAACTCTATGAATTTAGAGCTTAGTTCATGTGAAGGATTGTGTATGTACTTTCTCATGATAGATACCTGGAACTCATCATAAACTTGAGAGAGATTGTGTGGAAGTTCCAATTGGTAAGATACCTTCCCAACATGATCCACAATTTCAAAAGGATCAATATACCTTGGTCTATGCTTTCCCTTCTTTCCAAATATCATTACTCTCTTCCAGGGAGATATTTTTAGAAAAATATATATCACCCACTTAAATCTCTAGGTATTTTCTTCACCTGTTTTCATAACATTTTTGTTTACTCTGAGCTTCAATTATGTGTTTTTGAATTTATCTGACCCTTTCTTCCATTTCATTAACATGATCTGGTCATATTAGCTTTCTTTCCCCAAATTCATCCAAGAAAGTTTTATTTCTTCACTTCATTCCATATAGGGCTTCATATGGATCCCTCTCAATACTGGAGTGAAATCTATTGTTGTATGAAAATTCCACAAAATTTAGATTTGATCCCATCCACCTTTCAAATACATATATCAATCTCTCAAAATGTCTTCCAGAGTATGAACTATAATCTCAGACTGACTGTCTATCTAGGGATGATAAGCAGTGCTGAAACTTAACTTTATATCCAGAGCATGTTGAAGACTCACCAGAACATCGAGGTAAACCTCAGATCCCAATCAGTTAAAATGTAATGTTTTACTCCATGAAATCATACCACATTTATTGCATATATCCCAACAATATGATCAAGATATAAATCCTATATAATATAAATGAAGTGTGCCTACTTCGTAAGGTGATCAACTATAATCTATATAGCATTATGGCCTTTAGATGTTTTGGAATCATGGTCAACAAAGTCCATAGTTGATTTTTTTCCATTTCCATTATGGTATGAGTAATGGTTGTAACATCCCCTTAGACTTATGTCTCTCAAAATTATCTTTTTCACCAACCAAGCACCTAGAGAAATATTCAAAAACATCACTTTTTATTCCATCCCACCAGAAATACTCATTCAGGTCCCCATACATCTTTGTGCTTCCAAGATGAATAGTGAATGAATAAATATAAGCCTCTTCTAATAGATCATTATTTAATTCTTTTTTGGAGGAATGAAAATGCGGTTCCTAAACCTTATTATTCAATCACAATCCAGGTTTAATTAAGGAACATTTATCACCTTCTTTTGTAACTATACATCTTCATTCTCTGCCCCCTTAATATTAAAATGTATTGATGGTTGACTATTAATTTGAGAAATATAATATTTATCCCATTACATTAAAATTTCAAGTTTCATTCTTTTTAAATCCATGAATATGGGATTATTTGTGATCATTGTTATGGATAAGCTAGCATAGTCTTTTTGACTAAAAGCATCAGCCACCTTGTTCACTTTCCTAGGGTGGTAATGCATTGAGTAGTCATAATCATTAATAAACTAAAACCATATTTTTTGGAGCATATTAATATTCTTTTGTGTGGAAATATACTTTAAACTTTTATGATCAGTATAAATATCACACCTTTCACCATAAAGATAATTCGTCCATATATTTAATGATAATATTACCACAGCTAACTCCAAATAATGATTTAGGTAATTAGGCTCATGAATTTTCAACTATCGTGACAAATAAAATATCACCATATCATTTTTTTGGAGAACACATATGATCCCCTTCTTGGATGAATCATTATAGATCACAAACATTTCTCCACTACAAGGCATTGTGAGCACACGTACATAGGCTAACCTTTTTTTATCTCATTCAAATTTTCATTACATTCCTCCATCCAAATGAACATAACTTCTTTATTGATTCAACATGGTGAGTGGATTTGGTAATCATAAAAAAATAATTCACAAAACGTTGATAATATCCAAACAAACTAAGAAAAATTCGGATCTCAGTTACCATTTTTGTTATCAACCATCCTTCAATAACCTCTATTTTGGATTGATCCAAAAATATCCCATCTCTTGATATTATGTGACCCAAAAATGAAACTTTTTGAAGCCTAAATTCACACTTGGTAATTATTTCATAATGATTCTCCTTTCTCAAAATCTTCAATAAAATTCTCAAGTGATCTTCATGTTCCTCCTTTCTCTTTGAGTAGACAAGAATATCATCTATAATGACTATCACTAACTTATCAAGATAGTATCTAAAGACTCTATTAATTATGTCAATGAAGATAGTGGGGGCATTAGTAATACAAGAAGAAATCACTAAAAATTCATAGTGTCCATACCTTTTACGGAATATATTTTTTTGGTATATCCTCTTTTTGACCCTTAATTGAAGATATCCTGAATGAAGATAAATGTTAGAAAGGTATTGAGATCCAAATATTTTGTCAAATAAGTCACAAATGTGGGGAAGATGATATTTTTTCTTGATATTGATCATGTTATGTCCTTGATAATCAATGAAAAGTCTAAATGATCCATCTTTCTTCCTAACAAATAGGACAAGTGCTCCCTAAGGTGACACACCTGGGAGTATGAATCCATTGTCAAGATTCTCTTGGAGTTACTTCTTCAATTCCCACAAATAAACTGGGACCATTCTATAGGGTGTCTTTGAAATTGGAATATCACCCAGTATGAGTTCTATTGAACACTCAACTTCATGACTTGATGGAAGATAAAGAAATTCCTTGAAAAAGACATCATCAAACTCCCCGTACAAAGGGTTTTTTCATAATCTTGAGTTTCTCCCCACCCATTTGAGATAAATAACCTTCATTTATTGGAATAAAATGGAGGTTGACACAACTAGTTCCTGATTGACCATTGTCTCACCATTTTTTAGGCGGTTTCGACATTACGTACACATGGTGAAGCAACTAAAGAGGAGGTTGGCACACCTGGTGTCAGCTCGACCAATGTAGTGCCAATGATCAGGTGGTTGTAGAGATTCCTAATGCCAAAGATACTCATCTGAACTAAATTATTATCTGACCATTCCCCCTCTTTGGTCTCCCTATTCACATAGCAAGATCAACCACATCGATGTGTCTTTTCCCATAGCTGGTGCAGTGCTCCGAGTTTCCACCAGGTTGTTAGTGACTCATGGTGCAAGTTGATTCAAATATTTTGTAGGATTGATTTCATTAACAAAATAAAAATATTTAATGGTGAACACCAAGTGTGGATCACCCCCCCCCCCGGTACAGTGATTTGACAACCCTTTTATGGAGATTGAATCCATGGAAATATGATTGGAATCATTGTGGCGTGATGATCTGTTTGACGATATATTTTGAAAGAAGTCCATATGGGATGAAATGGTACTTATGGAGAAATGGGTGGCTTGAGAATAGGCATTGATCTTGTGGCTCAGTGAGGGAGACCCGAATTCTACTTATTTCTATGCATGTATAAATAAAAAAAATACTATTGAACCGGCCAAACATTTTCCTTGCTTATGGTAACTTCACTGAGGATCGAGACCTAGTTGGGAATATGGAAGAGGTTCATTTTATTGATCTACTAGAATGTCATGAACCTCAAATTATGGAGAGTTTTCCTAGTGGCCATGAAAAGTTTCTAGAGGTTCTTCCGTTCATCCTCTCCAGCCAGGACAATGGCCTTTTTGGAGATATCCTGAATGAAATAGAGATTCACACGGCAATGCTGAGAATTAATGCTGAGTGTGCCCTGGAGCTAGATGGTTTTGTGGTGCTTTCTATAGATATTCTTGGACCTATTAATGGGAGATCTGATTGAATTAGTCCATGTCTTTTTTTAATGGAGGGAGCCTACCACATGTTGCATGTTCCACCACTCTAGTACTACTTCCAAAAATCACTTATCCCTCATCCATACATCATTATAGACCTGTGAGTATATATAGTGTCCCATATTAAATTCTTGAAATGATCATTAACAGGAGACTTGTGTTCATCTCCCCAACATGATAACGAATGAACAACACAACTTTTTTAGATTCTGATCCATACAGGGGGCGATTTCTCTATCCCCGAAGGTTATTGAGGACCCTAAAATGATGGTTCATGGATCAAATATGGCTATAAATATGGACATGGAAAAGTCCTATGACTACATGGAGTGAATTTTTTTCATCAATGTTATTGCGATCTTGGCCTTCTCTACTTGGTCTATCGACTTAATTTTTAGGTGAATTGCCTATGAATGGTTGGTTTTCCACTTCAAGGGAAAGCACCATAGTTTTTTTAATAAATTATACGGCCTGTGAAAAGGGGACCCCCTTTCTCTAAACATGTTCGTCGTGGAACCAAATTTCCTTAGCCATCATATCAATAAGAGTATCAGTAGAGGTTCCATCTCTCCCTATAGGTTTAGGCAGATACTAAACTTTATTTATCAAATTATGTTAGGAGATGACATGATTATTTTTATAAATGAAAAAAAGTGATCCATATAGGGCTTAAATAGAATTATGAAGGATTGTTTCCATGGTAGTTTCCAACGCATCAACCAGAACAAGATAACATTCTTCATCAAAAATAGATGCATTAACTCCCAGATTGATTCTCTATTCAACCAGCTGAACATGAAGCAAGGTTCCTTCCCAATAATCTACCTAGGTACCCCAGTTTCATTGGGTAGTCCAGGAATCTGCCATTTATACTTCATTGTTACTCACATCACTTGACATGTTACCAACTAGAAAAAAGGTATTTTCCATTCATTGGTATGATAACATTGGTTAATAGTATCCTCTATTTTGTTTCTTTTCATGCTCTTTATGCCACTAATGTTCCCAATGGTGTGCCTGAAAGCATTGACAGGGTTCTTCCTATGTTTATCCCAGGATGCATAGTAAAATAGGAATAATCATTATTCATCCTGGGAGAGACTCTCCAAGCTGGTTGAGGAGGGAGGGAAAATGTGAGGATCCTTTCGGGTACCCTGCATTCCATTCATGCTAAACATTCATAGGATATTGTCGATGCCCAATCTCAGTGGGGTAGGTTTATGGATCCATAGCAAAGTGAGGGGTTTCTGTCAGGTCATGAATACTCTATATTGCCCATGGTTGCTTCTTTGAATGAGTCTCTTCAACTGAAATCTTGATGAATTGTGGGTAAAAGGGGTTTTTTTATTTTTGGTATCACATCTAGACTGCATTACATCTTGGATTCCCTAGCTATCACGTGACCAACATCTCTATTCTCTAAGCCAACATTTATCCATCATTTATTGCAGTAGTTTTAAATAGGGAGAATAATGAAATATTTAACCTTATTAATATAAAAAATGATTGGGACAAATTCATTTTCACTACTTCTTGTTCTAGTGTTTTTTCAATGAAGGATTTCGGTAGGGTATTTTTGAATCTGGTTTATTATAATGAATGTGGGGAAACCCTATGGTGGAAAGAAATCCCAGAAAAGTATAAATTAATTTTTTGTAGGATCATAAACCATGCTATTTCCATAGATAAAAACATGAAAAGGATGAGAATCTGCAAGGCATCACGATGCACCTGTTACAGGGCGAATAGTAAGAAAACCGCAAATAATCTTTTCTTTACGGGTGACTGGGACACCACTATTTGATCGGGCTTCAGTGATTATACATGTTATGATTCAATGTAATAGATGAAGCCTCCATTCATGGAACAATGGTTTTGTGGTGTTGGAGGCCATTTCCTTAAGTTTAATTCCAATGCCTGGGTGTTGGTGGCATTTTTATGGTGCATCTGGACAGCTCAAAACAAGGCCATCTTCAAGGGTGTTTCCTTTCTAAAAGTGAGGTGGTGGAAGGGTCATATTTTTGTTGTTGGATCTACTTAGGCTGGAAAAATGCTGGAAGGATGCCCCCACCCTGAAGATGGTTTCTGGCCAAAGTCAGTTCGTTTTGCCTATAGAAATTGGAAGGCAGGGGAAATGGGTTAGATGGTTTCCACATCAATTGGTTCCCAACCTGAATAGTGATGTCTCATGCTCAGTGGGAATCATTAGTGGGGTGATGTGATTCGCGACACAAAGGGGGTGGTTATGGATTCTTTTGCGACCTACTATTTTATGGGTGATTCATTACAGGCTGTTGATTAGATGATGCTCTCTGGTTTGCAATTTTCCATGCAGAGGAATATATCCCTTAATGTAGTTGAAACTAACTCCTTCATTATCTACAAATCCCTGCCAGGTAGGAGCTCCACGTCATGGTCTATTGCATATATCATGAAAATTTTCCCAAAGTCTTGTGGATCCCAACACCTAAATTTTCCATACATGGAGTGAGGGTAATATGGTTTCTAACTATCTTGACTCTTCTTCAACCCACATAAATAGTTCCATTTGTTCTCCGGATATGGTCTCAATTTTTTCTGAGGGGTAGCTTCGGGTTATAGTGGATGATCTAAGTCTGCACTATTTTAGACCTCCATAGTTTTTCTCCTTGTACCTTTGGCATCATTTCTCTCTGTTTGATCATGCTTTCATTTGTACCTCTTATTTCATTAATAAATAAATGATGATAATGACGATGAAAGAAATCAAGACCCATATGATGGAATAAATTTCTACAGTAAGATTGAATTCATCATTTCATTGATAGATGATCATAGATTGATCTAGAATATGAAATTAACTTCCCTTCATTGGTAATTGATATGATATCCTTATAGAGAAATCCAATCCTTGACATGAATCACATAAAATTCCACTATAGGAAGGATCACAATATTTACAATAATCACTTTCCCACAAACTTCAACCAGAGAAGAATTGTAAAATTTTGATGTGATCGTTGTGCCATTTAGATTTATCATAGCTAACATATAATCTTATTGTGAAGGTAATTTGGCGATACCCTTAGAAAATACTTCAGAAATAAAAGATTTGGTGGATCCAGAATCAAATAAAACATTTTCTTGTTTAGAGTGGATGGTAAGTGTACCTTTCATCACTACATTATCATACTCTGAATTTCCAATATTGATTTCATGTGACATTCCTTAACTGTTGTCCTTAAGAGTTTTTTAAAGTAAATCATCATCAAGAACCCTTGGATTAGGGCATTGATTTGCATAATTCCCCATTTCCTTGCACTTGTAACATTGAAGTGTAGGAGGTGCATTTAGTGTATCCTTTTCATTATTGAAATCATTAGATATATTTTCCCCATCACATTGGTATTAAACTTCCAAATGAAATTTTTACACACTTAAATAATTTAATATTCCCTTTAAGAGAATTCCATCCATGTATATTTCCACACATTGAGCATAAGGGAAAACTCATATTCTTTTTGTTGTGGTCTTTAGATTTTCATTTGAATTCCATTTTTCTTATTATTATCAAACTCATATGACTAATGGTTTACTCCAATCATTATATCAAACATAAGGTAACATGAAACAATTTACTAGTATCTATTGAAGTCCCTAATGGTTAATGCCCTTCAGAGAAATGGTTTTAAACCACTAAAGTATCAATGAATTTTACTCTTAGGTTGGATAATAATTTATGAATCATAACAGGAAGTCCAGCAAGATTCATAGGCAGATATATTTGGTTGATCATGTCTAAAACATTTTTTATTCCATCTCCCATAACATATAGTTTCTCAGGGGGTAAATCATTACATTTCTTGTCACATTCAACATTAACATGGTTCCTTCAAGTTTCAGACATTGACAAAAACAAAGAAGAATGTTATGAGAAGCTCTAATCATAATGTGAAAATAACATAATTCATGAATAAAATTCCAATTGAGGATACATTATGTTTTATCCTAGTTTATTTATGAACATCTATAATACTCTAGGATAAGATTGTAAACTATACTTATAAATAACCATAGGATTATTACTATGGTTCTCTAATCCTAGAATCTCAAGGATATTATATTATACCAACTATGACCCTCAGTTTATATATAGATAATACTTCAAAATTGAAGAATATTCATTACATAACATAACAAAAACCACACCGGGACCATATAGTTTTAGTGTCTTTAGAAACTAAGAAGCAAACACTAATGGTTTATAAAACATCAAAATTTTCTCCTGCTAATTTCTTCATAACTAGACACTATTTTGACATATATTACATAATACCCATCTTCATGACGTGGGGAAAAGAAAAATATGAATGGTTGAGCTCAAATTCTTAGTAAGGGTAAACAAGGGAAATAGCAATAGTCACATAATCATCAAAACATAACATTTGAAAATATTATCCTCCTTGTAAAATATCCTAATATCATGTCATGGGATAAATCATAAAAGTGAAATTTAATCCCAATAATCCTAACATAATACATGAAGTTTCATTTCATACACACATAATCACAGAAAATAATTTTGTATTAGTCAAGGCTCATTGTCAAGACCATCATAACATAAAAAGACCAGTACTCAATCGAGTTCACTCCTCATTCCAGACCTATATTACTGAACCAGATATAATTACAATTTAAATCATGTATATATCATGAGATATACATATTTACCCAATGAATTTGAGGTATATATAGTTCCCACCTATCTCATAATGAAACCATCCTTATGTATTACACAAAAACATATAAACATTCACCATATCATAACCCATGAAATTAAATGGGTTTCTTAAACATCATTCCATCATAATTGGTATAAAAATGGATTTCCTATATAACACAAAATAAAATCATAGTAATAAAAATGTTATAAATATATCCATATTTAAATAGTTTTATCTAATATGTAAAATAATTTTTAGATAACACTAGAAAATAATTACAAAGGAAAATATCCTTTATTCTTCAAAAACATTTTCCTTCCTCAAAATGCCACAAAATTTTAAAAGAAATAATTTCATGTTAAAATAAAATTCTAAAAGTGATGTGTAATCATCATGGAAATAAGTCAATTTGAAATCATAAAAATCCATTCATGTCGTACAATTTAAAAAAACATTCTTCTTGTAGTTTTTCCAGTAAAGTAAAAAACTACACTATACTGAAAACAAAAAAAAAGATTCCATACATAATGTTTAGTAAAAATTCAACAATTTATAAAAATTTAAATGGATATAGATAATATTTTAAAACACATATTTAAGAAATATGAATTTGGATGATAAATATACCCTAGAAAATACTTACGAATAAACAATCTTGGATAAAAACATGATTTGAAATATTATTCTTTACCTTAGGTCTGATATGCTTCGCATGTATCCAAAAATTATATATATTGATTTATATAATTTTACTAATTTATTATTGAATAATAATAATTTTTATGATAACATTTAAAATCATATTTTCATCCATTTGTTTGTAACATTTCATTGTTACTCGTTATTCGAGTATTTATTACTTTATGTTCATATCCATGTTTTGTCAGATAAGTACTTATTCCTATTTTTATGTTTTAGTTATACAATATTCAGAAAGTTATTAGTATAATATATATTATATTTATTAAATAAATTCATTTATATAATCAATCCTTAATGAATATTTTGTAGAATGAATCTCATCGCACTGTGGAGACGGTAAGCCGTACGTATACGCAAGCAACGATATTGTTCCCATAATTTTTAAATGGTATTGAAGTGGATAGTGTATAGTATCTAGAAATAAATATAATTTTATATGAATCAATTATACATTTATTAATCCCATAATAATACCCATCCATGTAAGGTGGTGGTGAAAAATGGATTACACCATGGCGAGGAGACAGTAAGTCGAACCTACGCACGCGTGGTGATTTAATTTTTCATATGATGGGTAGAGGGTGTACAATGGTGGTTTCATAATCATAATAACCTCTCATTATATAATAACTACATGAGTTATTACTTTATAATGATACAACTCATTATGTGGAAGTAGGAAAAAAAATAAGTTTTAATGAATCGGTAAATTATATTACCTCTTATTCAACATGTCTGCTCTAAAAATCCTCTTAGAGAACTAGATTTAGACATTAAAGAATACCAGAAACTGTAGAATATTTATAGAGAATTTTTGAAGGTAAATTATCCGGTTATGGTGGAAATTTAAGGCTCAAAATGAAGTTAATAGTTGTGGGAGTAAGATCCCTTTTATAATTGAGGTGAGGGGTACTTTTGGAATCCTCAAAAATATTAATTTATAAAAAAACCAAACCCAGCTTAAAAACCATATAAATATCAAAATTTAGAATATGAGATGTTATTGGGTTGTAATTCCATCATAAAATATATTTTAAACAAGTTTTTATGTCAATTTATCATTATCATTTCAATTAAATGATAGTTATTCTATTTAATTTTTAACTAGGGTAACAGATATTTCAATATTAAAAGGGTGAAATATTTACATACATGAATTAAATTAGACCATAAAAGAATAATTTATAAAACATTAGACCATATAACAACTATTAAATATTTTTATAAATGCTTATGATTTTAAATAATTTAAGAATAGAATATTTTGAAAAAATATCAAAAGTGTTAATTTTTACAGAGTTTATTTCAATGATTTTTTAAAATATAAAAATAAGATGTTAAATCTAATAAAAAAATGTTATTATCTCCCTAAGGTTCAAATTAATCTATAAAATTCATTATACCTTATAATTATTCCAAATTATATTTATTAAAATATTTTTAATATCATTTATTTGATCTCTTCATTAATAAAATGATTTTAACCTCAATTTTGTGTAATTATTTAATATACTTATTAGTTGAATTAAAGTAAAAATAAAATAATATTTTGAATTTAAATCCATTATATTTCTATATAATACTTTTAGTCTAATTTATATTCTAAAAAATCCAACATTAAAAATGTTATACTCTTTTAAAACATGAATGTCCCAAATTTATCTTCACATTAAATAAAATAATATATGTGTCATAATATCTTATATAGGCATCCAAATGGTAAATAATTAAACTCATGGATTATTAGGGTCTATATATACTCCACCAATATGTCTTGGTCATTTTTTTTCACTTTTTTATGGTGATTAATATTTTAATAAAAATTATTTTATTGATTTCTCATCAATTAATAAATTCTTTTCATCATCCATGTATAAGTCTTTATGGTAATTATTTATTTACTAAAAATTAAAAATAAATTTTCATGATAAATAATAAAAATCGTTAAAATGAGAATTTATAATTGAATTTATCTTCCGTATAACCTTATATTTAAAATAATTTAATTATTAATGTTTGAGTGAGATATATTTCACTTCACATTAAATTAAATAAATTAAATGTCATAATATCATCAATGTGGGTTCCAATGGATACCATTTCAACATAAGAATATTTTAGGGAAAATTATAATCATAAAATTATATTAAGACAAGTATTAAGGTAATTTTATAATATTATTTTTACACTTAATTACCCAACTTACCCTTTTACTATGTTAATAAAATTTATCGAAGTTAGTATTCATAATTACTAAAAATCAAATAAATATATTTACATAATTTGGACCTACTAATTGAAAATATGGATTCCATTTTTCAAAAATCTTAATACAGAAGATGTATTAATTAGTTTAAAATAAATTCTATTGTTGAAATGAGAAAAAGGGTTGTAAAAGATAAAATATTGTAAAAGATTGAAATGTTTTTACATATGAATTTAATGTAAAATTATTTCCAATAAACTAAATTATATTAATTTCCAAAAATATATTATATTAATATTTGAAACCATTCAACAAATTAATTTATCCATATAGATAATTTTCATGAAAAAAGTTATTTTCTATTAATATTTATCGTATTTTTTACTATTCATCAAAACATGATAGTTATTAGAAAAATATTATAAAATCAACTAAACTAAATTTTTTTATCCCACTTAAAAATAAAAAATAAGGAAATCATATTAATATTATTAAAGTTCCAAAATCTTAATTTACATGTGGTTCGAAGTTAAAAGGTGTAAAATTAACCTTTTTTCAAAAAAAATATGGTTTTCTACATCATATAGGGTTTATTCATACCCTATGACTAAAAAATCTATTGGATGAATATAAAAAATATTTTATTAAGTATATAAAACATATATATCTCATTAATTTTGTTAGCAAAAGTAATTCACTCAAAAATGAAAATATATAAATAATTTATATTTGTCATAAATAATGGATATTCAATTAATTCACAATGAATTTTCATAATTTAGTCATAATTATTAATGATAACCTATCACATAGGATATAATGGTAATTATTTAATAATTTCATCTCTTGGTTTGTTTAAACTCATTATTGTGTGCAACAAAATCAACTGAAGAAAAAAAAATTATTTACAGAAAATATGTCTTAAAAACCATCCTGGAGTAACATTTAAGTAAGAAATGAATAATAGTTTAATAAATTGTTGAGTGATTTAAAAAATTAAGGTATGTATAAATAATTATTTTGAAATTATTTGGAATTTGGTGAGGAACAACTTTGGTATAGTGGTAGTCAATGGTCTAGGCATCGGTCAGTTTCCTCAGACCGAGCGGCATTACAAATTGGTCCTACTTTAGTAAAATTTAGGATTTATTTTTATAATGTTTTAAAATAAGTTATGTATTAATATAATCTCAAAATTCCCTATTCTTAAATTTTATAGTGTGTGATTTATTATGTGAAATATTTATTAATAATTTAAAATTATATAGAAGTTTTTATATGATGGTTGTTTTTTCTCATCCAAAATATATCTAATATTTTACAAAATCTTTGATTATCCAACTGACCTCTAGAAATTATTTTAATCAATAATCCAGGTATGTTCTTAACTCTGTATAACTCTAGAAAACCTATATTTGACATTCATCCATTAACATAACCCTTCATTATGATATCAAGATCCTTATCACCCACAAGATGAAACATGGTGAATCTTATATAAACATATTTGGCCATGCTACCTCTCTCGATTGTTGAATGAAATGATTCTCATGGATTAATGATTGTTGATTCTCTTAGAATATTGAATCTTATTAGTAAATTGATTTCCTCCGTAGTTAAAGTATTTATATAACATTCATAAGACATCCATTTGAAATTAAATTCATGATCTCAACATTCTTAATTCAAGGGAACCTTCTTCCCAAAATTCCAATATTTATGTCTAGTCTTGATTGAACTACTTCGACTTCTTTCACACTTATCCTCATCTTTATTTGGAATTTTTCATTGAATGTAATGTCATCTACATTCAGTATTGAATTAAATTCTGGTAAAGTCTTGAATATCACTCTACCTTTTCACCTCATTCAAATTGAGATTAAAAACATCCTCAAACCCTAGGTCGGGCTTATAGCATGATTTGATTATAGTGGTAGCTATTACATACCAATATTCTAGGAGTGATGAAGATTTCAAAATATCCCACACTAGATCCAAAAACTTCACTCATACCAATTATAATTGATTCTAAATCATTTTTATGTCATCAAAATGAACACCCACTATACATTAATCTATTATTCTCATTACTAATAGCCTCTAAATCATACTAATTTTTTTATTAATGTTTATTTCACATATATATTGGATATAAACATCATGAATTAACCAATGGTCTTCAACTCCTAAATATTGTACAAAATATTCCTTTCCAAATACATATATATGAATCTATGTGCCTTCATATCAAGACTCTCCAACTTAAATTTGTTTTTTGATTCTAGTTTGACTCAATTAAATAGAATATTGAGGTACTTATAGTTTTGATAATTCCTATTTGGTATCCCCGAGATTTAAAAGATCCAAAAATTGTGATTTTAAGTCTAGAAAAAAAATTCAAACACCATTTCTTCTAAAATAGATAACTCCCACTAAAATGAAAAGTGAAAAGATGATAATTTTATAATAGAATCTGATATTAAGAGAACTGATCAGTTCTAAATAAAAAACTCTAATAAAACTTGTTTTACTAGAAACCCCACACTCTTTGTGAACCCATCATGACCCTGAAATACAAAACACAGACTGAATCCTAGAGAATATACATATTCATAGACATTATATATTGAAGTTGAGAATAATGTACACCCATCTGCTGTGTTGGAATGTATCATAATAAATCACTAAAAAATCAATAATAAAAATAGAAAATAAAAGTACACAATAAATAAAAAAATAGAATTACATTATTTAGAATTGGTCTAACATCATGGGATAAAAAACAAATTAATTTATAAAAAGTGGATGGAGAATATATGATCATATCACTTCACATTACCCAAATATAACTAATCCCCCTAACTTATTTATTGTTGATTATATCCTATCAAATTGATGAAACCATCTTCTAATATTTATAGGGATTCCTACATCAATCGTGGCCAACATTTGTTTCCTGTATGTTATATTTCCTCAACCACTATCCTTTTTTTACAATGTGTGCTCTCTAAGACACTATCATTATTCATAAATAGTTACTTTATAATTGTTTCTATAACATTTCTTTTTTAACCATACTTGTCTCCACTATTCTTTCACTACTTCTAGCCTCATTAATATCATTATCCATGATCCAAACTTTATCAATTCAGATATAATTTTATGGATCATTAATGTATTATTCAAACAACCTAACATTTTAATAGCCTTAAGTGGTATCAAGTCATTTTTGAATCAGTTTTACATGATATGTTATCTCCTAAGAAATATTCTCACTAATCAATGTTTATTTTCATATTTATGTTAAAGGGAGGGGATAAAAATAGGACCACTAATAAAGAACCACAATGGGATACATTTTAATGGATGAATGGTAGTGATATTATTTTAATGTGATAACAATGAATGATGATATTATTATAAACCCACAAATTCATGAATATAGTCCTGAAGAATCTCCTCAAGAATGTGAATAGACTTTTCAAAGAATCCATAAAATTAAGGGCGAAAAAGATACTTTGTTTTACTTGAGAACCCTATTCTCAATGAAAGCATTTCTATAATTGAGATATAAACTATATTTCTCAATCATATATGATAATATCTAGTATTGGGATATGAATCCTTGTTTTAAAAAATTAATGTTCATAGAATTGAAATTTTAAATAACCAAAATTTTGGGCATCATAATTACATTAATTAAAATTTTAGTTAGTGGTAGGTGGCTAGGATAATGTAAAGGATGAATAATTTCACCCATATATTAGTATTATGTATTCTCAAATGTTATAAGGTCCATAAAAATTCTCATCTACCAATGGTTCTATGGTGATATGTTGTGAGGTATGGAATTTTATTTAATCTGATGAGTCACCTGGTAGTTAGATTTTCTCTGGTGGTCATATATCATGATTTAGGTTTTTATGAGACCATGTTTATCTTTCTTGATCGGTTATATATATTATTTATGTATGTGGGAACTTCATTTTTATGTGTGATATGGGTGAAATGTGTAAGTGATAATAGTTCATCAATTGGGTTTTTATTGGAGATCTAAGAATTTGGTGAGTATTACATTCCCTTTTAATTTTTTTTTCACCTATAATTTTACATTTATGATAAAGAAAGAATCATTGTGGATTCCCTTGTGCACATAGAAAAAAATTCCCACAGTAATAAAACATTGTGTTCTTTCTTTATTTGTTTATGATTCAATTCATATTTTAACATTGGATGTTTCATTACTTTGTATGATTGTACTAGGGTTTTTATGTGAGGATGACTTATTATAGTGTGTAGGGTGTAGTAAATATCTACTTTATAAACACTTAGTCGACAGGGGGAATAAAATTTCTAGCGATTCATTTTCATGCTATGATGCTATAGTCTGTGAATTTATAGTATATTTTTTTATTATACTTCGAGTGATCAATAATAAGTATAAGTGATGAGTATTTCATGCAACCATTTCTTCTTCCCCCATGAAGTGGTATTATCGGTATGGTTTTAATGCTCATGCTTCTATGAATTAGTATCAAAAGGCATGGTATCAGATGAAGTAATGATCAAAATCAAGGAATTTGATGGTAGAGACTTTAGATTCTGGAGAATATAGATTGAAGACTATATGATTTCAAAAGAATTATATTTTTTTTATTTTTAGGGGTAAATATAGAGTTTATAGATAAATATTAATGGGTGTCTTTTTATAATAATTTTCTTGTGATGTTGAGAATGTCTTTTATAAGGAATTTGGAATTCAATATTTAAGAGAAGAAGACTATAACAGATGGACTGAAGGAATTGGAAGACATTTATGAAAAAACAAGGGCCCTAGAAAAGATTTTAATTATGTGATGTTTTTTTACCTAAGGTTATTTGAGGGAAGAATAGATGAAATTCAATTTAATGGATTGAACATGATTCGGGGTCATCTACAATTAATAATGGAATATTTTTCTAATGGTGTTTGGGAATTGGTTTTGATGTCTTCGCTTCTAGAGAGTTCGGTTACAATATTTAATATATTTTGTAACTCTAATAGAAAAGAAGGTGTACTATTAATTATATCATTAATATGATACTCAATGAAGAAATTATATGAAGGAATGTTCATGAACCTTCTGGTATGTTTTTAATATCATTTAAGGGGGTCGTTCACCCAATCTAATGTAGGATTATCATAAAAATCCATCAGTAGATAAATCTCAAGAATGTAAATGAGTGAAAAGATAAGTCCGGTCAGTTGGTCCTGGTCCTACTTAAATTATGTGTGGTAAAATGGAAATATCAAGAAGGACAAAAAAAGTTTAAAATAGAACACCGAAATCACATCAAACATTAGAATTTCAAATTCTATTAATGAAACTGAAGTTCTTAATGAATGGTAGTTGAGTGATAACACACTTTTAGAAGCCTATTTGGTTTACTCTAGAGAAAATTTCTATTCAATTTGAGATCAAATATGCATGGTAAAATATTTATATTGTAATTATATAAAAGTACATCTAACAGATGTTTAATCTCTTAATGTTTTTAGAAAAAGAGACGTTAACATCTAAATGATGAATGGGGGATTTGTGATGTTATTGAATGTTCGTCACAACTCTAGACATACGAGGAATATTATTTTACTTGGAAAATTACAAAATTTTGGTTATGGAAATAGATTTTAAAATAGGGTGTGGATGGTTACATGAGGATTTATAGGGAATAAAAAAAATTAGGGATGAGACCCTTTCAGGACTAGAAATTCAAAAGGGAATATAATGATCAGAAGTTCAACTTTTGATGATATTAAAGAATGGAACTATAGATTGGGCCACCTCAGTGATAAAAACTTGAATTTTATTATAGATAATGGAATAATGAATCTTGATCACCCGAAAATTTGAAATTATGATAGTTTTTCTCTATGAAAGTAAAATAGAGTGTCCTTTAATGTAGAGTGTCAAAATATTTGGGACTGAAATTCATAGATCATACACTCATATGTTTGAGGACCTATCCCCATAAAATCCAACGGGGTTTCATTTAATTTCTCACTTTTATTGACGATAATACAAAAAAAATTATTGTATTTAATTTCTAAATCATAAATCTAATGTATTTAAAGTGTCTTTTTAGTCAAAACTGGCAGAAAGAGAATGCATCCAGAAGTAGAAGTGCATTAGAATCAATAATGGTGGTGAGTACACTAAATGTAATTTTCATAATTTCTGTAAGAATGATGGGATAATGAATGTGATGTTAGTTCACATAACACCCCATTAGAATTGAGTAGTTTAATGTATGAATCATAAATTTATGGGTAAATACAAAAGTATTTTGTTATACTCATGAATATATAAGGCTTTTTGGGCATAGGAATTCAACACATTGGCTTATCTACTCATCAAAAATCTAGTATCAACAATAGGGAAGGAATTTTTAGAGGATATATTATCTCAAAAATGATCATAAGTTCTTCATCTTAGAGTCTTTAGTACTTTATCATATATTCATTTAAATTATAAGGACCATGAAAAAAAATAATCTAAATTCAAAAATAATTTTTCCTTGTTTATAGAGAAAAAAACATGGGATATACTTTATGGGATAGTGAAAGAAAAAACATTATTAGAATAAGGGATTTTTTTCAATGAGAAGAATTTGTGTAAGGGCCAGAACATGGTAGAGCAAGATGTTAAAGGAAAATCAACTATTATAATCTCGGTTGATCTGAGTAACAAAATTACATGAAAACTAGAGAACTATATTATTGATGTAAGACGAAAAAATTATCATAAATTCCACGAGTTGCTAAATCTCAAGGGGGAGAAACAAAATTATGTGATATATAAGTTTGTGTACCTAAAGTTCCAGTTCCATTAGAGCCATGTAGCTCAAATTGTCTAGTATATTAGAGGAGATCAGTTAGAATTATGAGACCAATATGGTAGTTTAAATACTAGTTCAAGTCTATATTCCTAAAGGATACCAGATAACCTAAAATTCTAATGGAAGAAATGTTGATTAGTTACACTAAGTATTGAGATTCATCCTTGAATAAAGTGATTAATTCACTACAGTTCAACAAAACATGGTATACGGTTTAACAATTGAAGGTTAGAAGGGAACTAAAAAATAACTAGTTTTACTAGATCAAGGAATAATCTAATAGAAATAGAGTAAAAATAACACTTGGTAGTGAATAGGTTTTAAAAAATTAAAGGAGTTGAATTCTTCTAAATCTTCTCACAGGTAGTTAAAAATTATAACACTAGAATAGTGGTAGATATTTTCACATTAGAAAATATGTATCCATATAATATGGATGTTAATATGGAATTCCTTCACTGAGAGCTCGAAGATAACATATACATGAAATGGACAATAGTTATAATAGAATTTAGGCATTATAATATGGTATGTATTCTTAATAAAAACCTATATGGATAGAATCAAGCACCAAATTATTGGAATAATAAATTTGACTCATTAATGTTAGAGGAAGGATTCAGTAAGTCTAACGTAGTTTACTAATATTATAAAATGATATGGTAATATAATAATTTCATTATATTTCTCTCGTGTGGGGATAAAATTCTGATTTCTGGATTAAAAATTTTGAAAATAAAAAAGCTGAAGTTTAATATTTCCATATGATTAATGAAAAAAATTTATATAGAAAAGGAATATCAAGGGGATGTAAATCGAGAGAGATAGAAAAACTTGGATAATGGTTCTATCACATGAATATTATATCTAGAAAATATTTGATTGGTTTGGGATAATTGGAAACAATCCAGTTTATACCCCTCTTATGGTACACATAATGTTATCCAATTCTCCAGTACCAATAGTGGATTTTGAGGCAAGGTATATAGAAAATTTTCTTTTTGAATTATCAGTAAGAAAATTATTTTTTACAATAGTTTTCACTCGACTGTACATTTCCTGTATATTGGGAGTTGTGCGTCAGTAAATAGAAAATCTGTGAAACTTTCATAGGGAGTCTCTGAAGTAGATCTTTTATATTTGAAAGGATTAGAAGATCTATACCTTTTATTTGGATATGAAGACATGTTACAATTTATTGTGTATTTTTACATCACTAGTTAATTAGATAATTAAAATATTACAATAAGATTCAATTTTAAATATAGATAAGATAATTTTTTTGATATCACAAGTTCAAAAGATCATCACTTTGAGAAAAATTGGTGTTGAGTATATAGCAACAAAATATGTTGGGAATGATATGGTATAGTTAAAGATATTTAATAGGTGCTTAGAATGAATCAAGAAGGGGGAGTAGTTTTGTGTGATTGAAAAAGTGCAATCCACTTTTCTAAAAATAATTGTTCCATGATAGGATAGAAAAAATTGATATAATGTACCATATTATTAGTAATTTAATAGAGGAAAAGGATATGGGGTTTTATAAGATATTAGGAAACCAAAATCTGGTAAATATATTCACAAGGACATGGTTTAGGAATGTTGGATATAGCATCGAGACATAGTGTGACATGGGTGACAGATGAATTGAATGTGATTTAGGACTATCATGGTTTTCCTTATAAAAATTCATTATGTGAATGATTGTTGGGATGTGAAGCCTTATTCTAAGCATCAAAATTTAAGAGCATTAAAATTTCAATCCACATAAATATTGGGCTTCAAAATTATATTCATCACAATTTTGGTTGGTGTAAGGATATTAGGTGTGATCTGAAAGTTGTAAAGGTTAAACTTGATAGGATTTAGGCCCCGCAGTGGAAGTCGGTGGGCTGAGGATTTTTAAAAATTTTCCATTGGATAGACGGGACTTGCCGATGCCACTGATCCGATACCTAGAGAGGTTAGAGGATCTCACGTAAATTATAAGGAGCACCAAATAAAATTTAAAATTGTACCCGTTTCTAATATGAAGCCACTTTCGATTTCTACACATCGATGGAAATAGTTGATTGAAGGATCCATAGCAGGATACCTCTAGATCATCCACACATGCTTAAAAAACCACATGAGAGTTGATCATTGAATTCTGGGTGCTAGCACGGAGATCTGATGACCCCTTCGACATCCCAACGAGCACCACATCGACATGTACTTGATGTTTGAGAAATTTCTTGATCTGAGCTTATAGGATCAAGAGATTGTCTCTCTAGGATGTGGGAAGAGTGATATCCTCTAGATTTCATTCCATGGAATGAATTAATAGTGGTAATAACAATACATGAGAGAGATATTCTCCTCTTTATTTATAGTGGTGTTGTAAAATACGGGGTTGGGTTCCCTAGCCCCTGTTTATTTCAACATCTAGTATGTAAATAATTTTGAAAAACTAAACTATGAAATTATTATTTTTTATTTTATCACATACTATTAAAATATATAAAAAATATTATGTGATAAAATATGATCCATTTTACTCAACTCATTTTCCTACTTAATATTAAACTATCATTGAATATTAAAATGATATTCATTCGATTAGTATTATCTCTTATTTACTAAACATGTAAATACATTAAAAAAATTCAGTCCCAAGTATTCATAACTTTAAATTTAATGAATTTATTTAATCCTTTTGGGGATCAAAAACTTCGACAACACTCGGACCCCATTGTGGGGCCCACTATGTCCATATAACTATTCCACTAAATAAGGAATATTATTGAATATAATATTGTGTGTAACCCTCTAAGACTTTTTTCTCGATAGTAGTAAATAAATACACCGACCTAGAGAAAAGTCTAGAAACCAATCATGGCCCCAAAAGAGATAATGATTGTCATAGTAATGACAACCTACCTATGAACATTAACTGTGTACTATAATCTCATTGTCATTAATATATCATAATGTAGGATGAATTCATGTTTCATTGTCCTTTTATTGATTTATTATTTGTTTATCTATCCTTATTTATTTACCTTTGTACTACTTTGGCCAAAGTCTTATGAGGGTAGCACCATCCTAATCAACCAGGATAGAGATATATAACTTCTTACACTTGGAAACGGCAAATCCTTTCTTGATCAATCAACCAAAGTCATACCACCAACGACACCCCCAACACAGGATATCTCACCAAGATTTAAATACCATGGTTTTTTCATTGCATCAATGTATGTAATCAAATGGTATGCATTGGTAATGTTCTCATGTTAGAAGACCAATATACATGTCCATAGATAAGAACAACCAATGACACCTAATAAATATGGAGTTCCTATTAGTGGGTCTATCCTCATGATATCAAAACTAGATATCACCATGTAAAAACATCATGAGAAGAAGTCTCAATCCTTTTGATCCCCCAACACCAGATAGTCAGACAGATACTATGTCTAGACAGTAATATTTATCTAGACCATAGAACAGGTATTTAAGATTAATGTAATAGTATCTGGTGGTTCTTATTATAGCCTAGGATCAGCTATAACCTATCTATACATCAATTAATCTTTGGATATTACCATTATAAGAGTGGATGAAAAAAGTCTTACACTATAATTATAAGATAACATTATGTATATCTCAGTGTATAAATGATATGGTAATCAAAAGTACTGCATAGTTGGGCCTAGGGAACCAACTATTTCAATGATCCCAATTTTTCTAGAGCCAAATTGGTAACCAGATGTGTTATATAGTCACATTATAAAGATCATGATTACACTACGTAATGGATTTAACTGTTGGACCTACCACATTTTCTCTACATGGAATATCTGTTGTTTATGACCTTATCCCCAGGAGAAAAACATATCATGATAATGTATTCTCGATTATATCACTTTTTTCCATTATCATAACATTAAAAATTTTCTATTAGTAATAAAAAAATTAAAATTATGATAATAGTTTTCTTACTAGCTGAGAATCGAAGAACAATAGAAAATTGTTGCATTTAAATACTTCTTAGCTTCCTTAGAAGATGCAACGTACTCTGTAATATTGGATATGGATACCATTGGCTTGTATGATCTTGAATCACTCATCACCTTTTCCTACCTACGATGCTTGATCAAATATATCCATGTAATACTAGTTTTTGTTCCCACCATAACATGTATGCCTTATTCTCCGTGTACTAGGTATATATCATTTGTGCTTTCCAATGTACATGATAATAGGTACGACTAAATCACTTTTAGTAATCCTAGATATAATTGATATTGGCCTACTGTAAAGTATATCTAGGAAATATCAATAATTGTATCTAAAGCATATGGAAATCAATTCATTTCATTAACGTCCTTCCATGCTCCGAACATCTCCACCTAGAGAGATTAAGCCATGTGACATTGGCAACAACTCTGAAAATGAATTGTTCCAACTTGAATTTTTCAAAATAAAGTCACTATATGTAGATTGACTTTTTCCAACCAAACATTATATATAATTTAAAATATCCTGTTTCCTAGAACATATGTTTATTTTTTAAATCAATCATTAGAGCATAGGTTTTATTCTAATCTTTTCCAACTGTAATATCAAGATCTATTTTTCATTTGTTTTCGAATATATTTCTCTTGGAAAACTTTTGTGCTCCCACTAATGTTTGGTAGACACAAGGAAAATATTCATTTAAAATAAATTCTCTATGATCTTATTGGTTACATTAATCCAGAACTGGATTTTAGTAACTTGTAACCCTTATTAGCATCATATGATGTCATCATCCCTTTCTGGTTGTGTCTTATAAACACCTTCCATGAAAGACGATCTCGACATCCAATGACCAAAATAATGATATTATAAGTTAGCTATGATAAGTAAAAATTCTAATAGATTTAGGCACATAGAATTGGTATAACCAATCGATCTTTATTGTTACCATGATGGTACCATCCATGTATCATCCCATTTGAATACCCACCACAATATTCAATTTATAATACCCACTGAAATTTGATATATATAATCCATTATTTAATTTTACTTGTCTTTTCAACCTTATTTAATTTCTATATACTTATTACTTGTAGGAATTATTATTCGTAATGAATAATTTATCACCAACCATGGTGATTATAAAACCATCACCATGGTTTCATTCTTCCTATGTAGTATGTGTCTCTGGAACGTTCTTATTTTACATGCACTTGTGGAACTTGTTTCTATGCCAACAATTTGTGCATCCTGAGAATTGACAAAGTCCATGCCAATTGAGCTCCCACTATCTCTAATAGAGATTTGTACCCTTATATAGAAATTTAGTTGAACATTTGACCCTATCATTTCTATCATTGTTATTTATATAAAATACAAAGCATCTTTTAGGATATTTACTTAGATGCACCATGTGTTTAGCTTGATGCATGTTTGTTTAAATCCAAACAAATGATTTTCATCTTTAACAAATTTCCTATGAAATAATGGATTTTTATCATACTATAAATCGTATGATATACATTTTTCATTTTATTGGGAATATTGGTTACAAGTTTATTAATTTTTTTACAAAGAATGTCAAGAACTATAATATATGTTTCTAGAAGTTTCTACATTGATACTCCAGACATCATAACATTGTTGTATAAATTGTGTATTTAAGAATTGATCCAGGATAAATTTTGTTGATCAATGTAGACATTTAATAATTTATCATCGATCATCCTTATGAACATAAATAAAATGATGTAGATAAGGTGAAATAGATTTAGAAATTACTCCACACAACATTATCATGATCGATGATTAGATAGTCAAGATATTCTTCGACATGCGAATATAAAGAAACTCTTATCTTCGGACCATGCACATACATCACTTTCACATTCCTTAATGAATTAAAGATATCTTATTAAGTATTTATACCTCTATATTTTCTTGGAATAGTTCACACTTTCTTGTTGAACTAACCTCAGAACCTTTGTGGAATTCCTTTATTTTTAAATGCATATTTGCCTAAACTAAAGATGTCAATAATACCAATGGTATTTATCTGTGATGAGACTAAATACCAAACTGGTTATATATCATTTGACAACAATTTTTAGTTTTAATAGACAATAAAATATATTTCCCCAACTTGGTAGGTCATACATTTTATATTTATCATATATTTCATATGATTCATGTACTAGGGAACTATTTGTTGAATATGATACCAAAAAAACATTCATTTCAAAATTTGGAATAATGTCACATTTAGACCAAAAGCGCATATGAGATAAATGTTTTGGATATAATCAACAACTAGTTAAATTTTAATCAATCACTTGGAAATTAGAAGTTATGTGTTTCTCACCGCTAACTTAGGAATCACACTTTCTCAGCTGCTTGGAGAAGAACCATTAATTATTATATTGTTGTTATACTTACTTTTTTATTGTATTTAAATACACATATGTTATTTTCATATTGTATTTAATACCCAATAAGTATGTGGGAAACAATAAATTAATTTAATGAATATAAACTAAATGAGAGGTAGATATTTTCTTTTTGTATTTCAGTTCATTTAATTTTTTAAACTTCCATAAGTTTATTTCATTATATGGGATGAAAATAACCTCCTATTAAATAAAAAACCACTTTTGATGGAAGGAAATGATAAAGGTGCATTTGGATTAACATTTCATAGGCCATTTTCTTGTCTTTCAATATGTTCCCCATAAGAACAAAAGATAGTGCTATCATTAATATTCTTTTTTACTTAGGGAATTTTACCTTAATGGGAATGAAGAGCATAATCTATACCATTCATTTATACCCTTAAACAGAACTACAGTAATTGTGTGTAATATTGAGATGTCATGAAAGATCCCAATCTGTCATTCCGGTTTACAAAAAGCAAGTGTAATCATCATACTCAAAACCAACATTGAATTATCCATGGAAACTGCTTGGAGATGAGTCATCATATTACTTCATCCATTTCATGATATAGAGACCACTAATAACATCATACATTGATTATAGAATTATGAAATAACCATCATATGCTTGACTCATGAGTCTCCTGTAATCATTTTTACACCCTCTCTTGCTAAGGTGGCTTAATAGGTTAGGACACAAGAACCTTTAATTTCTAATATTGTATTAATGTGCGTGACCACCTATAATACACATTGAAAATTCAGGATTAGTTTAGAAATTAACTTTTTCTAATATTTATCACAGTTCATTGGGGTATTAAATTATATTTTCTACAAAATAAACTTTATCATATTGTACTTTTATGCTGATTACAAAATGTGACATTATCAACTAATTTAATCATTAAATGCATCCCACTAATTTTTAGAATTATAGGATCCCTCTATACTAGATTCAGTAAACTCTTTAGTATTCTAGTGGAAAGGATCATGGAACATCCATCATAATCAACATGATATGGCTACGCCACTACTCAGAGGATCCAAGGTAGGTTTTTTGCAAGCGAACCACATTAACTCACGGTTCCTTGATATGTTGAGTGAAGACCCAACATCAATAATCATTAACTAATTTTCACAACGCTTGACTATAAATTTAAAACAAGTTTTCTATGTATATTTCTTTGTGGCAATATTAGATAGGTCATCCCACCACACTAATAAGAACTCCCTGGTCAGCTATGGCATGACTGACTCCCCTAACACCTGGTTTTGTTAAAACATGAATGACGGAAGGCCATAATGACTTAATATTACTGTAAATCCCTGACCCCAGAAGCCCAGAGTCAGTGAATTATCACGTATAATTGGAATGATCACAAAAGATCATGTCTCAAAATATCAATTAGTTTGGTAGCCTTGGAAGTGCTAGATACATTCATAAGGATTACATTACACCATAAAATGGAAAACTATACCAACATTGTCCCCAAATACAACACTGATAACCCATAGACTATCCCTGTAGGTTAGTCATTATATAATTCTTTGCAACCTAGGTAAAATAAAACAAATAAAGGGGGAGCTCAAATGCTCAGTATGGATAACAATATAGTGGAATTTTTTATAAAGAACCATAGAAATTTATGAAATGTACAAGAATAAAACTAATGCCTTTTAAACTTGACCTTCATCATAACACGGAATAGATAAAATCAAAATAATTCCATTAAATTACTCACATGGATATTATTCTAGTTTAATAATCACGTGCAATAGAAATTTCCACTTTTATAATGATGGAATGCATAATGCCAGACTTTCATAACCACATATTCAAGGCCTTATGCCAAGACTACAAATAAGATTTTGTCAAGGCCCTGTTCCAAGTCACTAGTTTGTCTCATGAGACCTACCGATGCATCAAGGAGCTATAGTGGGATCCACCCGTCACTTACTAAGTCCAATGAATTCCTCATATGAAAAGGTTTAAACATTACATAAACATTCGTATTAAAACTAGCATACGAAATGTCAATACTTTATCCATAACCAGGAATGGTATAAAAATAACACATCCACAGTCAAACATATCACAAAACCTTCAATACTATATGGAATTTTTTTATCATAACAAATAAACTTCAAATAAGATTAAAATACATCAAAGTATTTTGACATAGATGAAATCAAAACCTTTTTTTAGAAAAAATATATCTTTCTATTTTAAAATATTTTAAAATTCATATAATTATAAAAGAAATGATTTATTTTTTAAATATTCTAATAAGCTTGTAAGGGAAGCTTTGATGAAGTTATAACGGCGTAAAATATCCGCACATGTCGTATATGTTAAAAAAGACATTCTTACTTTAGTTTTGTCAAAAAGGTTATAAAGTACCTTGTTTGGAAAATGACAGAAAGATTCCATTCAAAACATATAAGGTCAAATAAAAGTGTAAATCACTTTACCTAATTTTTTAGTACATAGTAAAACAGTTTTTAAATGCATTTTTAAGAAACATGGACATGGATGATAAAGAGGTCCTAGTAGATACTTATGTAAAAACAACCTTAGCTAATAAAGAGATTGTAAAATTAACCATTACTTGGTACTTTTCCTTGGTCTAGGGTAGGTTAAACTATTTTATAATTGTTAAATAATTGTTATTAAATTATAAAATAATCATATACATTAATGTGATATAATATATGATATTTTAACATTGATTTGTTAATAATATCATAGTATTATCGTCGTTTTTGGTGTTAACCGATTCGTTTTCCTTTAAATGATTTGTTACGTAAGTAATGTTTATTATGGATAGGATGTATCTTATTCATATTTATAATTATATTAAGTCTTTAACAATTATTTTTAATCATCTAATGAAAATTAGTCTTGAAAGGATTACGAGGGGGAATGAATCTCATCGCGTTTGTGGAGATGGTAATCCCTAGGTATGCATGAGAGACAATATCATTATTTTGATATTAAAATAATATATAATTTGATTTTATATCATATATAAAGAATAATTATCATGTTATATTCATTATTTACATCAATTACACATCATTATTATACCTATCCAAATAATAATAGATTGAATAACAATTACACCACGACGTGGAGATGGTAAGTCGTACATACACACGTATGGTGTAATGTCATTCAAAGGATGGATATAATAATTAATGTGGTTGTGAAAAATTTATAATAACATCACAATATATATAATATAATGGAGTTATTATTTCAGAATTGAAACAACATAGAAAGAGGAAGTGGATGAAGAAAAGAACTTGAAAGAGGTGATGAAATATTTACCTCTTCTTTGGGTTCTTCCTTCTGACTTGATCAAAATGGATCCATAGGATAGCTTTTTGACTAAAGAAATGCCTCTAGGATGAAAGTATGATTGTTTATAGGGTATTTGGGAATAGTTTGGAAGATCTAAATGGTTTTGAATGTGTGAATTAGATAGAAGGTGGAGTCTATTTTATAAGAGGGGTGAGGGGAACCTTAGGAAATGATAGAAATATTATTTTATAATAAAATACTTCTCGGTTTATAATGGCTCAAAAATGAATTATTTAATGTCTAAGGTGGGGATGGTTAGATAAATAATCAACCAATAGTTTTTAGGCAGGTTTGGGTCACTATATTAACCTTATCTTTTAGATTTAACGTTTCATTAAATAGTTTGACATTTATCATGTCGCTTTGTATTTTTAAATTATATGGTTAATAAAATTACTATATACTTCCATGGGAACCCTAAGTGGTTCATTAATGATACATCTATAATTATATAAGTCTTTTGGCTGAAGCATATATTTTTAGGAATAGAATGTCAATTAATAATATAATATTTGTTTTAAAAACACTTTTATGTCAATTTTGACACTAGTTGGTATTTTGTTTTTCCAAAATTCATAAGAGAATTATTAATTCAAATAAAATTCATATAACCAACCCTAAGAAGTCATATTAGCCTATAAAATTAGTGGAATTCATAAAACATCTGAAATTTAATTTATTTGGATATTTATAATATCAATTATTTTAATCTTTCATTAATATGGTAATCACTGCATGATCATTGTGTCATTAATAAATTTAATTATTTAATTTTCAAAAAATATAAATAAATTGCCTTTATGTAGGAAATCTTTCAATATTTATAATTAATATTTATATTCGAATTTATCTTTTGTTTAACCCTGTATTAACAATGTTTTAGTTATTAAACTTTGAATTTAACACTTTTAAGTCTTCTTTGAATTAAATAATAATAAATGTCCTAATCCAATCCAAGTGGACATAAAGGATCATATTTTATTCCTAAGGTTGTTTCTGGTCGAATTACACTTATCCTATAGAATTAGGAAATGTGTTATGCTAACAATAATGTTATTTCTACCCTTAATTACCCTATTTACTTTTAATAGTGGTAAATAAAAGTAAAAAGTTACTATTCACCAAAAATTATTTTCATCTTATTGAACCACATTTTACATACTGATATCAACCATGTCTCTATAATTTTGTAAATTCAACTCCAAAAATAGGTAAAACTATGTTTTATGTAAATTTTCTAATGCTCTAAGGAGGTGGGTAAAAACGGTAAAAAGTTCAATAAAATTTTCATATATCTTAATTTATTATAAACTGAATTCAATGAATTACATTTAACATATATAGTTATTATGTATATATTTTGACCTAAAATAAATTTAAAGAAAATAAATAATTATTTAAATTAATATTTGGTTTTAAACTATAAGAGTGTTTTTCACTATTCATCATAAATTGTATGTTTTCAGAAAAATACCAAAAATTCATCATAAGTTGATTTCGATATTGTGAATCCAAAAATGAAGCCCATTTTGAAAGATAGAATTTATAAAATTTCAAAAAGTGGTTATTACTATTCATAATGGCTAGCTTGATTGGTTGTGGTATATTAGAACTCAAGGTTGCATACAACACACACTATTGTATTATTCAAAGAGAAGTGTACCGTGGATGGTTGGGGTGTTACATTCTCCCCTCCTTTAAATAATTTTGTCCTCAAAATTTCAAGAATATTACTGCATAAAAAGAAGTGGGTGGTTCTTCATTATATGGTCATTGGTTTCCCATGTTGCCTCTTCCATCTTATAGTTTCTCCATATAACTTTTCCCAGATGAGTCGTTCAGTTTCTCAGCACTTGTTCTCTTGTATCAAGAAACTTGACAGGCTCTTCGCAATAAGACAGATCGGGTTCCAGTTCTAATTCCCCATTGGTATTTACATGGGTTAGGTTAGGAATATATTTTCATAATATTGATATGTGGAACACATCATGAAATTTGGAGAGACTTAACGGCATTTCCAAATGGTAAGCTACAGCCCCAATTCGTTCTAAAATTTCAAAAGTTCTGATGTACCTAGGACTCAATTCACTCGTCTTACCAAAATGTATAACACCCTTACATGGAGATACCTTCAAGAAAACATGATCTCCTACCTGAAATCCCAAATCCTTTCTTTGGTTATCAGCATCGATCTTCTGCCTACTTTGAGCTTCTTTGATGTGGTTTTGGATTACCTTCACCTTTTCCATTGATTCCTCCAGCTGTTCTGGCCCTACGAGTTTTCTTTCTCTAACATCATCCCAACAGGTTGGTGTGCGACATCTCTTTACATATAACGCTTCATATGGTTCCATCTGAATACTTGAATGGAATCTATTGTTATAGGAAAATTTTACCAAAGTCAAATATTGATCCCACATACATTGAAAGTCACATTAGCATGATCTCAACATGTCTTTTAAGGTTTTAATATTCCGTTATGATTGTCCATTAGTTTGGGGGTGGTAAGTAGTGCTCAAACAATGTTTAGTATCCTGAAATTTCTGAATACTTTTCCAAAATCATGATGTAAAACGAGCATCACGATTAGAAATAATCGATAGGGGTACTCCATGATGTCTTACAACTTCATTAACATATAGTCTTGCTAAATGATCAAGTGGTAAATCTTCTCTTATAGAAATAAAATGTGTTGACATGGTAAGATGATCAACAATGACCCATATTGAATCATTCCTTCTAGGAGTCTTTGGTAGTCCCATGACAAAGTCTATTATAATATTATCCCATTTCCACTAATGTATGGGAAGAGGTTGCATGACTATTCCAGGATGTTTCATTCTAGCATTCACTTGTTGAAAAACCATACATCTTGACACAAAATCAGCAATATCCCTCTTCATGTTGACCCACCAAAAATATTCATTCAAATCTCTATACATTTTGGTGCTCCCAGGGTGTATAGAGAAATTGGAGCTATGTACATCATCCAACAATTCTATTTTTAGATTAGGTATATCAAGAACACAAATTCTCTTCCCAAATTTCAAAATTCCATCTTCATACACAAAGTCACTCAATCTCCCATCATTCATAGCTTCAATCTTCTTTTGAAACTCTTCATCACCAGTCTAAGAACTCTTTATCCTTTCTAGTAAAGATGGTTAGGCAGCCATTTTAAAAAGTGATGATGTTTCACCTTCCATGGTGATTCCCATATCCATATTTAATATACCCATGTATATAGGATCTTTTTCAACTCTCATCGTGATCAAAACACCATGATCCATTCTACTAAAATCATCATATACGTTATTTTCCTTCCCTAGGTGGTAGTGTATAGTGCAATCATAATCCTTGAGTTGTTCAAGCCATTGCCTTTTCCTCATTTTGTATTCTTTATGTGAGAAAATATACTTCAAACTCTTATGATCGGTATATATCTCACATTTCTCACCATAGAGATAATGTATCCATACCATCACAGTAAAGATTATAGTTGCTAACTTAAAATCATGGGTAGGATTGTTTTTCCCATGAATTTTTTGATGTCGTGATGCATAGGAAATAACCCTATCATTCTGCATAAAAAAACAACCAAGTCATTTCTTTGAAGTATCACTATAAATAGCAAACCCATCATTCCCCGATGGTAGAGTCAAGATAAGAGAATTGAATAATATTATCTTCAGTTCTTCAAAACATTCTTCACACTCTTTTGTCCAAACAAATTTTACCCCTTTTTGTGTTATCTTGGTTAATGGGTTATCCAATCGAGAAAATTCTAGATAAAATGCTGATAATAACATGCTAAACCAATAAAATTGCATACCTCAGTTTTACTTTTCAGTGCTAGCCATTCTTGGATTGATAGTCTTTGAAGGATCAATGAAGATTCCATACTTAGAGATGATATGTCTAGGAAATGAAATCTCCGGAAGCGAGAATTCACACTTTCTAACCTTCCCATATAATTCATGTTTTATAAGATTCTTCAGGATTATGCGTAAGTGATATTCATGATCTTCATAGATTTTGAATTATACCAAGATATCATCAATAAATACCACTACAAAGTCTTCGTGATATTCCTTGAAAACTCTATTCAATAGATCCATAAAAATAGAGGGTGAATTAGTCAATCCAAAAGGCATTACTGTAAAATCGTAATGCCCGTACCTGGTTCGAAATTCTGTTTTTGGAATGTCTTCATTATTCACACACAACTGATGATATCTAGATCGAATTTCAATCTTTGAAAAGTATTGAGCTCCATGAAGTTGGTCGAATAAATCATCATTGCGAGGTAGGGGATACTTGTTATCTATTGTTAAATCATTGAAATTTCTATAGTCAATACACAACTTTATAGATCCATCTTTCTTCTTAACAAAAAGGATAGAGGCTCCCCATGGAGAAACATGAGGGTGAATTAATCCATTATTACTCAATTCCTCTAATTGTTTCTTTAGTTCAACTAATTCCACAGTGGCCATTCTATAAGGGGTCTCTGATATGGGCCTTGAACCAGGAAATAAATCAATGGAAAAGTCCATTTTTCATTATGGAGGATGTCCAGGTAAATCTTCTGGAAACACATCAACATATTCTTTCACAATAGTTACACCCTCTATTTGAAAATTCCTTTCCTCACCCATAGTTATTTCATTCTCTTCCTCCCCAATAATTGAATTTAGTTGAGCTACTGGGGGTGGATCTAGAAATGAATCAGGTGGTGACATTTCTGCTCTAAAGATAAGGCGTTCTTTATCATCGTCGTCAAAAATAGTAATCTCTTTCTTCTTATAAGAAATTTTTTCATCATGGTCCGAAATCAAATCCATACAGAGGATTATATAAAAATTTAATCAAGGGTATAATGATGAGATCATTAGATAAAAAAACATTTATATGCTCTAATGGGGATTGATCATTATTCCCATGATACTTACCTTAGGAGTTTTGATAGACAACTTCCTTGTTAAATCAAATTGGAGATATATAAATTTCATAGAAAAATGGGAAGATATGAAATAATGTGATGATCCAAAATCAAATAAATAACTTTCTAAACTTGAGGAAACCATTAAATTACCAGCCACTACGTCTTTCAGAGCTTCAACCTCAGTAGTATTGATCGCATAATCTTGGCCTTCATACTTTGGCCTATTCTAAGGTAAGTTCCCATGATGCTTAAGACATTCATTTTCATAATGCCCCTTTTCTCTGCAATTATGTAATTTGACATTGACAACCTTTTTCTTCCCCTTGCAATCACGAGCTTGGTGGACTTTTTCACCACACTTGAAACAGACTCCCATTCTCTTTAGGAAAGTACCCAAGTGATTCTTCCCACATTTACTGCAGGATGGATATTCAAATTTTCCCTTTCATCCCATTATTTTCATTTCTAGAGTTTTTAGTAGATCTCTTATTCTATTACTTTTCTTTAAAGCCTTAAGACTTAGGCAATTATTTTTTTGTCTTGATAGCACATGATACAATATATTCATATGACGAGAAGGATTTTGAGACTAATGCTCGATGGAGAAATGGTTTTAACCCATCATAGAAATGACCAATATTACTTCTTGGGTTATGTATATAATATGTATTATTCCATGCTAACCTTGTAATGTTATCCTCATACTTTGCGACATTCTCATCCTCTTTTTGCCTCAGACTTAGAAATTGCCTTTCAATATCAGCTCGATGGTCACGAGGAAATTATTTTTCTAATAAAAGTTCTTTAAAAACCCTCTATTACATATTTGATTCTTCATCATATTCTTTTGTGTTTTTAATCAATGAACACCATTGATCAGTATCTCCAATGAGGCTGTAAACTGCCATGGCAACTTTTTCCCTTTCGCTAGACCCCAAGGCGTTGAATATTATCTCTAAAAAATTTATCCATTTCTCAGCTACTAATGAATTTGTACTACAATTGAATGTTGTTGGTTTTTTCCTCATGAAGTGATCTAACATTGATCCTCTACGCTATGGATCAGGGTGCTCCATACGGGTAAGGTTATTATTAATAACATGAGTGATTTGTCCCAGTATGATGATAAGCTAATCATCACTAGTTGTATCACCAGCTCCACTATAATTATCTTGACAAGGAGGGAAATACCTATATGGAGTGAATGAATTTATACATTTTCCATTGATTCCACTAGGAACCATTTCTAAACAATGGCATAAACTAGATTAATTTATGAAACGAAATATATAAATCCAAACTTGTAAAACACTTAACATAAATTTAATAGTTTATGGATATAATCCATAATAATAAAAAATGTTTTATTTGTGGAAGTATATACTCATAAACCCTTCATAATAGTTTGAAATTAAAATGAGAATTATCCTAAGCATATCCCCCAGGAGTGTCGTAACCAAGAGTGCAGTAATGCCCATTATCGTGCCCCAGTTCCCATTCGAGTCTAGCTCAAAGCGGTGTTTTCAGGTTTTAACCCTAGATACATCTATGCTAGAGCCGCCTCTACCTACTCCTATCCAGATAGGGATGTATTTCTTGGAAAACTCACAAAATATATACAATACCAAAATTCAAGGATGTTCTTCTATACCAATCCTCAAAGTCTATCTTAGTGCAATGTGCTCTAAAAAGATTTTATCTAAATCTAGTTCCCAAGGTTTATACTAAAAATCCTATGATACCAACTTTAATGCCCCGACCCCAGAATCCTAGATTCGGTGAATTATTTTGTATCATTGGAATGATCTTAAAAGATCATGTATTGAAAGATCGATTAGTTTAGTTGCCTTGGAAGTATTAGATACATTCATAAGGTTTACAGTACATCATAAAATAAAAAAATACAACAAAATTGTTTCCAAAGACAACACTGAGATAGCATAGACTATCCCTGTAGGTCAGTCATAATATACTTCTTCGCATCCTAGGAAAAATAAAACATAGAAAGGGGTGAGATCAGATGCTCAGTAAGGATAACAATATAGCGGAAACATTCATAAATAAGCATAGACATTTAAGGTAATGTATAAGACTAAAAAAATCCTTTTAAAGTAGAACTTCAGTATAATATGGAAAAGATAAAATCAAAATAATGTGATTTACTTACTAACATAGATATTCTACTTGTCGAATATTCACATGCAATATCAATATCCACTTTCATAATGATGGAATGTATAATGCTAACCACATAGTCAAGGCCTTGTGCTAAGACTAGAAATATGATTTTGTCAAGGCCTTGTGCCAAGACACTAGTATGTCTCAATAGTCCTACCAATGCATAGAAGAGATATAGTGGGCTCCACCTGTAACTTACTAAGATCAATGCATTCCTCATATGAAAAGGTTTAAACAGAACACAAACATTCATATTAAAACTAGCATATGAAAGGTCAATACATTATCCATAACCATGAATTGTATAAAAATAGCACATCCATAGTGAAATATATCACAAATCCATCAATACAATATGGAAGTTTTGTATCATAATAAATCAACTTCAAATAAGCTTAAAATATATCAAAGGATGTTGACATAGATGAAATCAAAAACATTTTCTTGAAAAAAAAATATCTCTTTCTATTTTGAAATATTTTAAAATTCATATAATTATAAAAGAAAACATTTATTTTGGAAATATTCTTATATGCTTATAAGTGAAGCTTTGATGATGTTATAACGGAGGAAAATAGCCGCAATCATCATATAAGTTAAAAAAGACATTCTTACCTTAGTTTTGTCGAAACATTTATAAAGTACCTTGTTTGGAAAAGGACAGAAAGATTCCTTTCAAAACATATAAGGTAAAATAAGGGTATAAATGATATTAACCCACTATCTAGTAAATAGTAAAATTGTTTTGAAATGCATTTTTATGAAACATGGATATGGATGATGAAGAGGTCCCAGTAGATTCTTATATAAAAACAACCTCAGATAATAAAGAGATTCTGAAATTAACCCTTACCTTGTAATTTACCTTGGTCAAGGGTAGGTTAACCTCCTATATAATGGTGAAATAATTGTTATTAAACTATAAAAAATGATATACATTAATATGATATAATATATGATCTTTTAACATTTCTTCGTTAAAAATATCTTAGTATTATCATCGTTTTGGGTGTTAGCTGATTCATTTTCCTTTATATGATTTGTTACGTTAGTAATTTTTTTTATGGATAGGATGTATCTTATTCATATTCAGAGTGATATTAATTCTTTAAAAATTATTTTTAATCATCTAATGAAAATTATTCTTGAATGGATTACGATGGGAAATGAATCTCATCACGTTCGTGGAGATGGTAATGCGTACGTACGCACAAGCGACAATATCATTCCTTTCATATTAAAATAATATATAATTGGGTAGTCTATCATATATAAATAATAATTAACATGTTATATTTATTATTTACATCAATTACACATCATTATTATACCCATCCAAATAATAATGTATTGAATAACAATTACTCCACAACGTGGAGACGATAAGTCGTACGTATGCAGGTATGGTGACATGTCATTCAAAGGATGTATTGAATAATGAATATGGTTATGCCATATTTATAATAAAATCATAGTATATATAAGACACTGGATTTATTAGTTTAAAATGGAAACAACATAAAAAGAGGATGTGGAAGAAGAAAAGAGCTTGAAAGAGGTAATGAAATATATACCTCTTCTTCGGGTTCTTCCTTTTGATTTGATCAAAATGGCTCCTTAGGATAGCTTTCTGACTAAAGGATGGCCTCTAATATGAAGGTAGGATAGTTTAGAAGGTATTTGGGTAGAGGTAGGACGATCAAAATGGCTATGAATTTTTGAATTCGAGAGAAGGGGGGAGTGCCCTTTTATAAGAGGGGTGAGGGGCAGCTTAGGAAAAGCTATAAATATTATTTTATAATAAAATCATTTTCAGTTTCTAATGTCTCCAAAATGAATTATTAAAAGGATAAGGTGGGTATGGGTCGAAAAACACTCAAAAAATAGGTTTTATACAGGTTTGGGTCATTATATTAACCTTATCTTTTAGATTTTATCTCTTAGTTAGATAGTTTGACATTTACCATGTCTCTTTGTATTTTTATATTATATGGTTAATAAACTTACTATATATGTCCAAGAGAACCCCAAGTGGTTCATTAATGATACACCTATCATTATATAAGCCTTTTGGCTGAACCTTATATTTTTAGGAATATAATTTCAATTAATAATACAATATTTGTTTTAAAAAAACTTTTATGTCAATTTTGACACTATTTGGTATTTTGTTTTTGAAAAATTCATAACGGCATTATTAGTTCGAAAACAATTTATCTAACCAACCCTAATATGTCAAATTAACCTCTAAAATTAGTGTAATTCATAAAAAGTCTCAAATTACATTTATTTGGATATTTATATTATCAATTATTTTAATCTTTTTTTAATACGGTAATTACTGTATCATCATTGTGTCATAAATAAATTTAATTTTTTAATGTTCAAAAAATATAAATAAAATTCCATTATGTAGGAAATCGTTTTATATTTCTAATTAATATTTATAGTCGAATTTATCTTCTGTTTTACCTTACATTAAAAATGTATTAGTTATTAAACATTGAATTTAACACTTTTAACTCTTCTTTGAATCAAATAATAATAAATGTCCAAATATAATCCATGTAAACCTAAAGGATCATATTTTATTAATAAGTTTTTTTGGTCGAATAACACTTATCTAATAGAATTAGAATATGTGTTAGGGTAATAATAATGTCATTTTGACCCTTAATTATCCTATTTACTTTTAATTGTGGTAAATAAAAGGAAAAAGTTACTATTCACCAAAAATTATTTTCATCTTATTGAACACAATTTTGCATACACATATCAACCATGTCTCTGGGATTTTTGAAATTCAACTCATAGAATTGGTAAAATATTGCTTTACGTAAATTTGCTAATGCTCATAGGGGGTGGGTAAAAACGGTAATAAGTTAAATAAAATTGCTATATATCTAGAATTATTAGAAACTGACTCCAATAAATTACATTGAACTTATATAGGTATTAAGCATCTTTTTTGACCTAAAATAAATTTAAATAAAATAAATAATTATTTAAAAAAAAATTAGGTTTTAAACTATAACTCAGTGTTTTTCACTATTCATCAAAAATTGAAAGTTTTCATAAAAATACCAAAAATTCACCCTAAGCTAATTTCGATATTCTGAATCCAAAAATTAAGTCCATTTTGAAAGATAAAATTTATAAAATTTAAAAAAGTTGGTATTACTATTCATAATGACTAGTTTGATTGGTTATGGTATGTTAGAACTCAAAGTTGGGTACAACACACACTATTGTATTATTCAAAGAGAAGCATACCGTGGAAGCTGGGTTGTTGCAATTACTTTGAGGGTTTTGTGTTTTTCTCTCGATGCATGTAATCCATTTCTATTAAACATGTTTATCAATGTTGTCACACTCACAACTGACTTTAATAAAAAAACATATGCCACTTCTTTGTCCATTTTATTATTTTCTTTATTTTCCGGCTATTCTAAAAATTAATAAAATAGTAAATAATTACATAAAGGTAAACAATTACCCGACTGGTCTTGTGCATCTAAACAATCTAAGGGCATCATACCTGGGTCGAATTCTTGAATCTTGATGCACCTTGCCCTCGTCTTGTTTGTATGATTCTCTTATGATGTATCACCTCATCTTGGTGGGGTCGACGTCATGTCTTGAAGTACCACCTCATCTTGGCAGGATCCACGCGTCGTCTTGGAGTACAGCCTCATCTCATATCGCCCTCGTCTGAGGTACAAAATTACACCCACGTAAGAGAGGGGGAATCAGGTATAAATATACATCATGTAAATATTTAGTGTGCATGCCCTTATACATTTTAACCAAATAATTATGATGATGCACATACCATCAAATAATTAATTACAAGCATCACATGCAGATAAATAATTAATTAAATGCATACAAACATGGTTCAGTGCTCAAGACTAGCAAATGGGTAAAAAATAATGATAAAATTTAAATGCATTAAGTTTGTATGAGGGTTATTAAATTAAATTAAATTAAGTAAATAAGTTAAATAAGTTAATTAATTATCGGTCCACTAGTTAATTTAATTTTAATATAAAAAATAATTTATTTAATTAATTTCAATTTAATTATAAATATTGAGTTAATTATTATGGGGGTATAAAAATAATTAACCAGAATTAATTTTATTTAATTTAATTATATACTAAAATTAAATTAATTAAATTATTATTATTGTTATTATTTACTAATTTAATTTATCGTTCCCTGAAACACCATTGCATGACCCATGCGGGTTAGGCCAAACCCAAGCAGGGCCATTACAGGCCATGCAGGGTGAAACAGAGTTAGACATATCCACCCAAACTCGTTTCGGGTTGGGCAGGTCCACCGAGACTACCTTAGGGCCAAATTTTCTCAGAGTAAAAATCTTGTAAGAAAAATAATTGTACCTATGTGGAGTACTGAAATCCGGTGGGACCGCAGTTCTGATCGTGTCTATTTGGCATGACACAGTCCAGCGAAAGGAGCTAAGCGGGAATTCTGCAATGGTGTCTCCAGCAATAAGGAGGTCAAGCGGCTGAGTGTTCATCGCACGGCTCTACACGGTGAAGCCCGACAGCGCTGGTGGGACACACTACGATCAATCGACAACAGCCTATTCCGGGAAGGCAGGACAGAAGGGGGTCGCCAGCGGCCGAGATGCATGACCGGGGGTTCCTGTGGGATGCTACAAGGACAGGGGAGCCATAAGGGTTGGCACACAAGCGGGAGGCAGTTCGGGAGGGGAACGATGTTGGGTGCCGGGAGGATGTAGGCTAGCTGCAGGACCTGCACATGTCACATGTTCACCTGGGAATGGAGGAGGCCAGGAAGACTGGTCCTACGGCCTGCCAAGCCAGGCGGGAGAAGGAGGGCCATGCACTGTGGCAGGTGCTTCCAAGGAAACAGGTCAGTGAGGAGGAGTAGGTCGACGGTTGTGCCAGGGCGGACCGTTAATAGGGCTAGGAGACAACCGAGGAAGGGGACTGTAGATGGGTCTCATGGGCGCTGGGCAAGGTGGTGGCGCCGTCCGCAAGAGAGGGAGGAGGCGGCGTCTCCAATGCATGGATATAGAACTTCGGCTGAAGCGCGCCTAGAAAAACTGGGGTCCACCAGACCCCCTTTTGAATTTCTTAAGACTTCTTTGGAAGTCTTCATCCCCTACTCCATTTTTTTGAAGTCTACTGCCCTTTAATTTGGAGTCAATTCAACCCAAAAAAAAATTCTATACCCAAATATTTTTAAAAGGCAACATAGACTATTAAAATTAATAATAAAATTCTTAAAATAAAATAATAATTTATTATTATTTTATTATTATAACAATAAAATAAATATTATTATAACAATAAAATTATTATGCAAAATAAGAAATTTTAAAATATATAATTTTCACAATTTTAATAACTTGAATGAACCAATCTATACTTGACCGGTTCTTCAAAATTTATAAAATGTAAAACTGGAGATCAGACATAGAATTTGGTACAATCTGAAAATTCAATCTGACCAAAACATGGCCATTCAACATCGGATCACCGTTCGGTTTGAACCGTTGGGACCGTCTTTGAACCCTATAATTAATTCTATGTAAATTAATTTTATTTGGCTTGTAAAATTTACATGATTTCTCTGATACCAAAGATAGGTTCTAGGGCCCGCAGTGGAAGACAATGGGCGCCGGGATTTAAAAAAATTTCATCGGCGGATAGAACGGACTTGTCAACCCCGACGATCCAAGTCCCGAAGAGGTATGAGGATCTCATGTAAATTATAAGGAGCACAAAATAAAAATGAAAACATACGTCTTTAAAATCCTAAGCCGCGTTCAATTTCAACCCGTCGATGGAGATCATCGCGTGAAGGATCCATAGAAGGATCCCTCTAGATTGTCCAGAGGCGCTTCAAAAACACGCGGGAGCGTCGATCATCAAATTAACAGTGCTAGCATAGAGATTTGATGACCCCTTCGACATCCCAATTAGCACATCATCTTGATGACTTTGATGCTTGAGATATTTCTTGATCTGAGCTTCTTGGATCGAGAGCTTCCTTCTCTAGGAAGTGAGAGGAGAGAGATGCTATAGATTTCATTCCATGGAATGAATGAATAGTGGGAATAACACCACAATAGATAGACTCATATTTACTAATAGTGGCATTGAAAAATACCCAGTTGGGTTCCCCGACCCCCGTTTATTTTAACATCCACTAATTAGATAATTTTGACGAACTAAATTATGTCAATATTATTTATTATTTCATCACATAATCATAATATATATGTATATATATAATATATCACGTGATAAAATCTAAGTCATTTAACTTGACATGTTGTCCTGCTTAATATTAAATGAACCTTGAATATTAAAATGATATTTGTTCGATTAGTATTATCTTATATTTTCTAAACATATAAACAAATTAAATAAATTCAATCCCAAATATTCATAACGTTAATTTTAATGAATTTATTTAATATTTTTGGTGATATAAAACTTGTAAAATACTCAGACCTCATTGTAAGACCCAATATGTCTATATACCTATTCCACTAAATAGGGAAGATTCTAGAATAAGATATTTCGTGTTACTATCTAGGACCTTGTCTCGATAGCGATGAATAAATATACTGACCAAGAGAAGAGTCTAGCAATCCATCATGGGCACTAAAGTGATAAGGATTTTCATAGCAATGAAAATTAACCTATGAACTCTGACTATGTACTATAATCTCTTTGTCATTAAATATCTCATAATGTAGGAAGCACACTTGTGCCATCGTCCTTTACTTGATTTATTATTTGTTGATCTATCTGAATGGATTAACCTTTTTTGAGATTTGGACAAAGACTTATGAAAGCAACACCATCCTAATAAACTAGGAATATGATATATAAATTCCTAAACATGGAAGTGAAAAATCCTTTCTTGATCATTCAACCAAAGTCATACCACCAATGACACACCCAACACAAGATATCGTGCCATGATTTCAATACCATGGTTTATTTATTGCATCAGAGTATGTAATCTAACTGTAAACATTTGTAATGTTTCAAGTCAGGAGACCAATATACATGTTCATATATAGGAACAACCAATGACACCTAAAACATGTTGAGTTTCTATTAGTGGGTATATCTGTAAGAACTCGAATATTTTTTTCCAGGTATGTTTTTCCTTTTCTGGTCTATTTTGAGAAAAAGAGGAAATTTTGGCAATTTTCTAAGTACACGCCATTTATGATTACATGTCGTGTACTGCCTTGCTGTAGGAGGTTGTGTGATGGCCGTGTAGTAGCCACACACCCTTCTTCTATAAATTTTCTACGTACACATTGTGTACTTTATGAGTACACGTCATGTACATCCCTGTTGGAGGTGGCCGTGTGCTGACCATGTAGACACCACACACACAGCCCTGTGGGAGTTACATAGAGGCTGCCTAATGCATAGTACATAAACAACAAGTACACTCAATGTACTAAAAAAGTACATGCCGTGTATTTTTTTTTCATTAAACGCACTAGGGTCGCGTCTGACGAACATAACAACCTTCTTCTATGTCATCTTTGTCTGAGAGTGTAACACCCTAAGCTTCCACGGTACGTTTCCTTTCGAATAATGCAATGGCGTGCATTGTACGCAACTTCGAGATTTTAACACACCATAACCAATCAAACTAGTCGTTATGAATAGTAATACCTACTTTTTGAAATATTATAAATTCTATCTCTCAAAATGGACTTCATTTTTGGATTCGGAATATCGAAATTATCCTAGGGTGAAATTTTGGTACTTTTCGGATAAGTTTCATATTTTGATGAATAATGAAAATTACTAAATTTTAATTAAAAACAACTTTTTTAATCAAAATAATTAATAGTGATAAATTATGAATTTGAGTGGTTTTAAAGTATATTTAGAATATATTTTTACCATGTAATACAATGTGGGTCATTGAACATAATTTCACATTTAAACCAGATATAAACAACTGCCAATCTTTTGATAGTTATTATCTCTTAAAAACACGCTTTTTGTTTTAACAATGGTAATTAATTTTAAATTAATTTCTGCCACTTCTGTGTTTTGAATTTTGAAAAATGGATTCCATATTTGGAATCAGGATGTTCAAATTCTGTAAATAGGTAACTTTTATTTTTAGACATTTTGGATAATTACTTCGGTAAATATTTTATTTACCATGATTAAAGGGTAAATCCAGTAAACAAGGGTCAAAAAAATAATATTATAATAATACTAAATTACCCTAAAACGTGTCTTAACCCTATTGGTTGATACATGGTCGACCATGGGCATCTTTGGGTCTATTTTGGTACCCCATGGATCCACTTGTAAGTGATAATGACACTTTATTTTAATTAAGTTAAAATAAATACAAAAATGACACAAGCATATATCGTTTAGAAAAACAATTGTTACATAGGGTTATATATGTTGGATTTTAGACTATAAATATTCATTAGAAAGATAAAAAGATTTCCTACATAATAATATTTTATTTATAATTTTTAGACATTAAATAAGTTAATTTATTTATGACACAATGGTGATGCAGTAATTACCATAATAGTGAAAAATTAGAATAATTGATATTATAAATACCCAAATAAATATAATTTGATACTTTTATTGAATTACACTAATTTTATAGGATAATATGACATTTTAGGATTGATTTAATTAACTTTGTTCTAAGTAATAATTCTGTTATGTGTTTCACAAAAATAAACTATTGAATAGTGTCAAAATTGACATAAAAGAGTTTTTAAAACAAATATTATATTATTAATTGATATTAAATTTCTAAAAATCTAAGGTTCGGCCATGAGACTTATATCATGATATTTGCATCATTAATGGACCACTTGGGGGTCTCTTGGATGTATATGGTATGTTTATTAACCATATAATATAAAAATACAAAGAGACATTGTAAAAGTGAAACTAATTAACTAAGAAATAAAACTAAAAGATAAGGTTAATATAGTGACCCAAACCTGTCTAAATTATATTGGATGAATGTTTTCGACCTATACCCACCTTAACCTTTGAATAATCAACTTTGGATCCATTAGAAACCGAATATAAATTTATTATAAATTAATATTTCTAGCTTTTCCAAAGGTGCCCCTCACCCCTCTTATAAAAGGGCACTCCTCCTTCTCATTTCTTCACACCATCAAAGCCTTTTGGTTCGGCCAAACCCTTCCCAAATAATCTCCAAACTTCCCTAACTACAACCTAGAGGCATTAGTTTGATTATAAATGCAACCTACGGAGCCCTTTTGATCAAATCAAAAGGAAGAACCCGAAGAAGATGTAATGTTTTCACCACCCCTTTTCAAGTTCCTTTCTTCTTCCACTTCTTCTTTATTTGTTATTACCATTATAAAATAATAACTCCAGTATCATATATATACTGTGATGTTATTATAAATATGGTACAACCATATTCAGTATTCTATCCATCCTTTGAATAACATGTCACCATACGTGCGTACGTACGGCTTACCGTCTCCATGTCGTGGTGTAATTGTTATTCAATATATTATTATTTGGATGGGTATAATAATGATGTATAACTCATGTAAATAATAAATATAACATGATAATGATTATGTATATATGATATACCATCCAATAATATATTATTTTAAAATCAAAAGAATGATATTGTCGCTCGTGCGTACGTACGGACTACCGTCTCCACGAACGCGATGAGATTCATTTTCCATCGTATCCATTCAAGTATAATTCTCATTTGATGATTAAAAATAATATTTAAGGACTTGATATCATTCTGGATATGAATAATATACATCCCATTAATAACAAATATGTCTCACATAACAAAGAATATAATGTAAAATGAACCCGTAAACACCCGAAATGACGATAATTCTAAGATATTATTAACAAATCAATGTTAAAAGATCATATATGATATCATATTAATGTATATGATTCTTTTATAATTTAATAACAATTATTTCAGCATTATAAAGGAGGTTAACCTACCGTCGACCAAGGAAAAAGTACAAAGTAAGGGGTTTCTTATCTCACTTTTAATTCCGTGAGAATTCCATTGATCACCACTTAATTATTGCATGTGGTGTATGTTTACTGCCCATGATTGTATTAATTGTGTAATATACTTTAATTTATGGGTATTTACATCATCATGGTATGATACTTCTTTCATGGGTGTATGTTTCGTAAGTTACCTAATCGACAAGGGAATTTGAGATTTCAATTTCCACTCATTTGGCTTTATGCATATTTCATTGATTATATTACCCCAAGATTATGTGTGGAATCACTATTCATTTGATTATGTCATAATTTCCACTCCCCTTCCTGTGGATATACTTTTGATACACATAATCACTCCATTGACAATTCTCAAGTCATTGATATGAATTTGATAAGAGTAATTTTAACTCATTCACCATTTGTTGAGTTAAACATCCAATTCGTTGGTGTTGTTTTTACAAGAATATGTGTGAATATCCTTTGATTGCTTTACACTAAATATCCAATCATATTTAGTGTATTTATATTTGTCACACATAATTATGTCGTTGATTTATCCTTAACCTAAGGATACAACCTTTATGAGAGATTTCATCTCAATTTACATTCCATTGAGACTTCTTTGTTGATATACACCAAATCACTTTTATGTGGTGTATATAATGTACTTTGAAATAGTATACCATGAATACATTTATTCTCATGATATTAAAATTTTTTGATTACCTCAATTATTTGTATTCAAGTGTCTCTCTTTTGGTTAGAATCTCTAACTAAAATACCATTTTTAAATGTTTTAAAGACTTATTCATCTAAATATTTCTCAATAATGTCCATGTTTTAAAAATGTTTTTAAGGATTTATTTATATGGACATTAAAGTTTAGAAATTAAAACTCCTTTTAAAAAGTTTCAAAGTGGTATGGGACACTTTGATTCAAAAATCTATTTTTAAATGGCTTCTTGACAAATAGTGTGACTTTTAAATGATTTCATGAAAAAGGGGGATATTTCTCTCAAATAGTTTTGATGATTATTTTCATCTATGTCAACATCCTTCATTATTATTGATTGAGGTTAATGTGATAAAATAAAATCTTCCATAATATATCAAATGAGTTATGTTTGACCGTGGATGTGCTATTTTTATACCATTCATGGTTTGTGGTTAAAGTATTGACATTTCGTATGCTAGTTTTAATACGAATGTTTATGTTATGTTTAAACCTGTTCATATGAGGAATGCATTGGACTTAGTAAGTGACAGGTGGAGCCCGCTATAGCTCCTCGATGCATCGGTAGGTCTCATGAGACAAACTAGTGTCTTGGCACAAGGCCTTGGCAAAATCTTATTTGTAGTCATGGCACGAGGCCTTGGCTATGTGGTTATGATAGTCTGGCATTATGCATTCCATCATTATGAAAGTGGTTATTTATATTGCATGTGATCATTCGACTAGTAGAATATCTATGTGAGTAAGTAAATGGAATTATTTCATTTTACCTTTTCCATTTTATGCTGAAGTTCAAGTTTAAAAGGCTTTTGTTTTAGTTATAAATTGCCTTAAGTGTTTATGTTTATCTATAAAAGCTTCTGCTATAATGTTATCCTTACTGAGCATCTGAGCTCACCCCTTTCAATGTTTTATTTTTCCCAGGATTATAAAGAAGTAATTTATGAATGACCTGCAGGGATAGTATGAGGGGATATGAAGACAAGATGTTTTTTTATAAAGTAATGTAAAATTTTATGAATGTATCTAGTGTTTCCAAGGATACTAAACTAATCGGTCTTTCGAGATTTGATATTTCTTGTGATCATGACAATGTTATGTAATATTGCACCGACTCTAGGTAACTAGGTTCGGGGCGTTACAGTTGGTATCAGAGGAAGTTTAGTACAAACCTTGGAAGCTAGATTTAGATAAACTCTGATTAGAGCACGTAGAACTAAGATGAACTTTGAGGATTAGTACAGAATAACTTTCCAGGATTTTGGTATTGTAGAGATTTTATGAGTTTTCTGAGAAATACATCCCTGTCTGGATTCAAGAAGGTAGAGGCGGCTCTGGTACAGATGTACCTAGGGGTAAAACCCGAAAACACCGCTTTGAGCTAGACTCGAATGGGAACTAGTGCACGACAACGGGCCTTGATGCACTCTTGGTTATGACACTCCCGGGGGATATGCTTAGGATAATTTACAATTTCTTTACAAACCGATTTAAAGTAATATATATATAAGATTAGAGTAAATGACCTTGGTTAATCCTAATGTGTTTCAAATTGAGAATATTGTGACATGTTAATCTCTAAATGATTTTATGACTATTGTTACTCACACAATGCTTTCTGGTTTTAGTCAATGGCTAGATTCCAAGGAAGTCATAGTGACTTTGAGAATGATGTACAAGGTGAGAACGGTGGTGTCAATGAGCAACAAAATGGAATGTTGATAGGTGTAAAAGATATCGTCTTTATGCCAAATCAGTTTTCCAAAAATATGATCAACAACATATATATTAACCAACTCCCAGACTCAACAAGGAAGAGAAAGGTGATGAATGATAAGAGCTCCAGTAATGGATACCATAGAGAAAAGAACCCCCAATTTCCATCATGCAAGAAATGTGGTAGGAGACACCTGGGAAAGTGTCTCAATGGGACCAAGAAATGCTTTACGTGTGGGAAGGAAGGACATAAAGTGAAGAATTGCCGAAGAAAAATGAAGAGTACTATGGAAGAAGATAAAAATGGTCCCAAGAGTCCATTTATAGTCATTTGCCGTAAATTTAGGGGACCTGGCCATTACCCGAGTGAATGCCCTATTCTATAGGATATTTTCTTGGTCAAAGAAGAAGCCATGTGGAAATAAATGGTTGGAGAAATGTTTAAAAATTATTAGTTCTCCTTGTTGATGGGTTTACTTTGGAATAATTTTCTCTTGTATTTTTAACCCTGAAGTTTGCCATGTGAGAATGATATTTGAGGAAGAATTATCTCTTCTCTTGTGGATATAGGTATAAATAGCCATTTGGTTTTATATGATCATTGGGTTTTGAGAGAATTATAAGTTATTATAATTTGGGATGAAAATGCAAGGTTTGATATAACATTTGTGGTTAAATTATGTTATGGTATTTTGAGGAATTTATCTCATTTTGGTAATATTATAAAATATAGTTTTTGAAAAAGGACAACACGTAGACCGTGTGACAACCCGTCGCGTCGGACAAAGTTGTGGGAATCGAACCCACAACCAAAGTGCGATTGGGATTTATCGCCTACCAATGGACTATGTGAAGTCCCTAGATAGTGTGACTAATTTTTTTTAGTTAAATGATTTTATTGATCAATAATAAGTTGATTTGGGTTCTTATGTCTTATCAAATGAATACCCTTGGTATAGGAAAATGATTTGGTGATTAAGTGATAAATGTTATTTTGGAAGATGTTCTCTTTGTTGGGAACACTATATGCCCAAGGAAAATAGAATACTATGGGATTTCATTAGAGGAGTAATGGTGGATTTTTATCTATGTTTTTATTGTGGATTTATAGTGATTTGGGTTATTTATGGAAATGATTAACCTATAATAAAGAATACGTGATTTGGTTAAGTATGTGACTTTAAGAGTAGATAATTTCATTTGGAGATACAATTTAACATGGAAGACTACATTCTTATAAGTTTTGGGTTTCAATATTAGTTTCGATTATATTGAAGGATTTTAAGTACAATTTATTAATGAATGGTATTTATTTAACTTTGGGGTATTGTTGGTTTAATTTTAGAAATTAAGATTAGTGTTTATTTATCTCAAGGAATATCCTTTTGGGGGATCATTAGATCTTGCACTAACCATTTTGATTTTGATTAATCTCTAAAGACAATGTAAATATATAGTTTATCCTGCATGGATCATGTGATTCTATAGAAGTTTATTCTAGCTCTTCCAGTGTGACCAAGTCTTCTTGAATACTCATCGTTTAAAAAAAATTGAGTTAGTGGTGGAAATTATTAAAGAATGAAACTCAACTTAAAAAGTAAGTATATATCTTTATATTCTTATTCAATATCACAAATTAATTCCTCATCCTTATGTAATGTAACTTAAAACAAAATTTTTTTGTCCATTTACTTTTCTGCTAGGAGACTAATGACCGTTTGTCCCAACACAAGTTTGTGGTTTTCTTATTGTTAACTTTCTCCTGATCATGATTTCTATCCCTCTCCATTAGAACTTTACACTTAGTTTATCATCCATATCCATGTTTTTCTACATGGAATCCGAGTATGGGTTATCTTGGGTGACCTTTATACCTCTTTTTTTTTTAAAGTGATAGTTTTATTGACTCTTTTTCCGATGTGGGACTTTCCATTATATTCCCAAGAACAATTTTAAAAATTGTGAGGATGAAATTTATTGAAGGAGGGGAGAATGTAACACCCCAAGCATCCATGGTACGTTTCCTTTCGAATAATGCAATGGCGTGCATTGTACGCAACTTCGAGATTTTAACACACCATAACCAATCAAACTAGCCGTTATGAATAGTAATACCTAATTTTTGAAATTTTATAAATTCTATCTCTCAAAATGGACTTCATTTTTGGATTTGGAATATCAAAATTAGCCTAGGGTGAAATTTTGGTACTTTTCGGATAACTTTCATATTTTGATGAATAGTGAAAATTACTAATTTTTAATTAAAAACAACTTTTTTAATCAAAATAATTAATAGTGATAAATTATGAATTTGAGTGGTTTTAAAGTATATTTAGAATATATTTTTACCATGTAATACAATGTGGGTCATTGAACATAATTTCACATTTAAACCAGACATAAACAAGCGCCAATCTTTTGATATATATTATCTCTTAAAAACACGCTTTTTGTTTTAACAACGGGAATTAATTTTAAATTAATTTCTGCCACTTCTGTGTTTTGAATTTGGAAAAATGGATTCCATATTTGGAATCAGGATGTTCAAATTTTGTAAATAGGTAACTTTTATTTTTAGACATTTTGGATAATTACTTCGGTAAATATTTTATTTACCATGGGTAAATCCGGTAAACAAGGGTTAAAAAAATAATATTATAATAATAATAAATTACCCTAAAATGTGTCTTAACCCTATTGGTTGATACATGGTCGATCATGGGAATATTTGGGTTGATTTTGGGACCCCATGGATCCACTTGTAAGTGATAATGACACTTTATTTTAATTAAGTTAAAATAAATACAAAAATGACACAAGCATATATCTTTTAGCAAAACAATTGTTACATAGGGTTATATATGTTGGATTTTAGAATATAAATATTAATTAGAAAGATAATAGGATTTAATACATAATAATATTTTATTTATAATTTTTAGACATTAAATAAGTTAATTTATTTATGACACAATGGTGATGAAGTAATTACCATAATAGTGAAAAATTAGAATAATTGATATTATAAATACCCAAATAAATATAATTTGATACTTTTATTGAATTAAACTAATTTTATAGGATAATATGACATATTAGGATTGATTTATTTAACTTTTTTCGAAGTAATCATTCTGTTATGTGTTTCACAAAAATCAACTATTGAATAGTGTCAAAATTGACATAAAAGAGTTTTTAAAACAAATATTATATTATTAATTGATATTAAATTCCTAAAAATCTACGGTTCGGCCATGTGACTTATATCATGATATGTTCATAATTAATGGACCACTTGGGGGTCTCTTGGATGTATATGGTAAGTTTATTAACAATATAATATAAAAATACAAAGAGACATTGTAAAAGTGAAACTAATTAACTAAGAGTTAAAACTAAAAGATAAGGTTAATATGGTGACCCAAACCTATCTAAATTCTATTTTATGAATGGTTTTAGACCTATCCCCACCTTAAACTTTGAATAATAAACTTTTCAGCCATTATAAACCGAATATGAATTTATTATAAATTAATATTTCTAGATTTTCCAAAGGTCCCCCTCACCCCTCTTATAAAAGGGCACTCCTCCTTCTCATTTCTTCACACCTTCAAAGCCTTTTGGTTCGGCCAAACCCTGACCAAATACTCTCCCAACTTCCCTAAATACAACCTAGAGGCATTATTTTGATTAGAAATCCAACCTAAGAAACCCTTTTGATCAAATAAAAAGGAAGAACCCGAAGAAGAGGTAATGTTTTCACCACCCCTTTTCAAGTTCCTTTCTTCTTCCACTTCTTCTTTCTTTGTTATTACCATTATAAAATAATAACTCCAGTATCATATATATACTGTGATGTTATTATAAATATGGTACAACCATATTCAGTATTCTATCTATCCTTTGAATAACATGTCACCATACGTGCGTACGTACGGCTTACCGTCTCCACGTCGTGGTGTAATTGTTATTCAATATATTATTATTTGGATGGGTATAATAATGATGTGTAACTCATGTAAATAATAATTATAACATGATAATGATTCTGTATAAATGATATACCATCCAATTATATATTATTTTAATATCAAAATAATGATATTGTCGCTCGTGCGTACGTACGGACTACCATCTCCACGAACGCGATGAGATTCATTTTCCATCGTATCCATTCAAGTATAATTCTCATTTGATGATTAAAAATAATATTTAAGGACTTGATATAATTATGAATATGAATAATATACATCCCATTAATAACAAATATGGCTCATATAACAAAGAATATAAAGTAAAATGAACCCATAAACACCCGAAATGACGATAATTCTAAGATATTATTAACAAATCAATGTTAAAAGATCATATATGATATCATATTAATGTATATGATTCTTTTATAATTTAATAACAATTATTTTACCATTATACAGTAGGTTAACCTACCGTCGACCAAGGAAAAAGTACAAAGTAAGGGGTTTCTTATCTCACTTTTAATTCCGTGAGAATTCCATTGATCACCACTTAATTATTGCATGCGGTGTATGTGTACTACCCATGATGGTATTCATTGTGTAATATACTATAATTTATGGGTATTTACATCATCATGGTATGATACTTCTTTCATGGGTGTATGTTTCGTAAGTTACCTAATCGATAAGGGAATTTGAGATTTCAATTTCCACTCATTTGGATTTATGCATATTTCATTGATTATATTACCCCAAGATTATGTGTGGAATCACTATTCATTCGATTATGTCATAATTTCCACTCCCCTTCCTGTGGATATACTTTTGATACACATAATCACTCAATTGATAATTCTCAATCATTGATGTGAATTTGATAAGAGTAATTTTAACTCATTCACCATTTGTTGAGTTAAACATCCAATTCGTTGGTGTTGTTTTTAGAAGAATATGTGTGAATATCCTTTGATTGTTTTACACTGAATATCCAATAATATTTAGTGTATTTATATTTGTCACACATAATTATGTCATTGATTTATCCTTAACCTAAGGATACGGCCTTTATTAGAGATTTCATCTCAATTTACATTCCATTGATACTTTTTTGTTGATATACACCAAATCACTTTTATGTGGTGTATATAATGTACTTTGACATAGTATATCATGAATCCATTTATTCTCATGATATTACAAAGTTTTTATTACCTCAATTATTTGTATTCAAGTGTCTCTCTTTTGGTTAGAATCTCTAACTAAAATACCATTTTTAAATGTTTTAAAGACTTATTCATCTAAATCATTCTCATTAATGTCCATGTTTTAAAAATGTTTTTAAGGATTTATTTATATGGACATTAAAGTTTAGAAATTAAAACTCCTTTTAAAAAGTTTCAAAGTGGTATGAGACACTTTGATTCAAAAATCTATTTTTAAATGGCTTTTTGACAAATAGTGTGACTTTTAAATGATTTCAAGAAAAAGGGGGATATTTCTCTCAAATAGTTTTGATGATTATTTTCATATATGTCAACATCCTTCATTTTTATTGATTGAGGTTAATGTGATACAATAAAATCTTCCATATTGTATCGAATGAGTTATGTTTTACTGTGGATTTGCTATTTTTATACCATTCATGGTTTGTGGTTAAAGTATTGACATTTCGTATGCTAGTTTTAATACGAATGTTTATGTTATGTTTAAACCTGTTAATATGAGGAATGAATTGGACTTAGTAAGTGACGGGTGGAGCCCTCTATAGCTCCTCGATACATCGGTAGGTCACATGAGACAAACTAGTGTCTTGGCACAAGGCCTTGGCAAAATCTTATTTGTAGTCTTGGCACGAGGCCTTGGCTATGTGGTTATGATATTATGGCATTATGAATTCCATCATTATGAAAGTGGTTATTGATATTTCATGTGATCATTCGACTAGTAGAATATCCATGTGAGTAAGTAAATGGCATTATTTCATTTTACCTTTTCCATTTTATGCTGAAGTTCAAGTTTAAAAGGCTTTTGTTTTAGTTATAAATTGCCTTAAGTGTTTATGCTTATCTATGAAATCTTATGCTATAATGTTATCCTTACTGAGCATCTGAGCTCACCCCTTTCAATGTTTTATTTTTCCCAAGATTATGAAGAAGTAATTTAGGAATGACCTCCAGGGATAGAATGAGGGGATATGAAGACAAGATGTTTTTTTTATGAAGTAATGTAAAATTTTATGAATGTATCTAGTGTTTCCAAGGATACTAAACTAATCGGTCTTTTGAGATTTGATATTTCTTGTGAGAATGCCATTGTTATGTAATAATGAACCGACTCTAGGTAACTAGGGTCGGGGAATTACAGAGAGAACCTGTACGTCCGTGACATCTCTCCAATCCCCCGAGCCTCCATACGAACTCTCATTCGAACATCATTGATTGCATTGGAATCACATCAGTGAGTTCTCTATTCTTCTTGAGACGTGTTTTTCGATTCCTCTTTTTTTCCAAGTTATCATGGGTTGAATGTTTTGGAAGATTTTTTAGATCTACGACGTTACAAGGAGATTCATTCTTCGAGGTTCATGTATATTGATCTCCTAACCCTGAGGTAGGTGGTTTGTGCCATTATTTTGAATGTCTTTGAATTTTATCTGAAAATTTTCCCAATACCCATGAATAGTTTACTGCATGTTTATCATTTTAGCCCTATTATCTCTCTACTATGCTGATATGGCTAAGTAGATGATTACTGTTATGAGTAGGGTGAATTTTTGAGCTTTGGATGTTTCTCCCATGCATGTTTTTCCTGTTTTGACCCTTGGGTATTGTGTGTATGTTAGGCTACTGTTTACTTTCCCATGCCTAGTATTATATGATGGTGTGACTGTTATACTATTATACTATTGTGCTATATAATTCAAGCCAAGTAGCTCATGAGGTTTACTTTGGCCATTATGCACTTCTACAATTTCATGGCTTACACAAGGCCGAGAGAACCGGGTTTATAGACCGTAGGGATAATGGATGTTGATGGCTTCTCAAGAATGTCTTTATATTTTACGATGTGAGACCACATGGGTAATTGATGATGAGTGCTTCCCTAGAGTGTCTGTAGTTCCTCGACGTGGGACACAGGGGGAATGAGATGTTGAATGCTTCCCTAGAGAACCTTTAGTACTGTTATGATACTATAGGGGGAATTGACGGTGAGGGAATCCTCAAAGAGTCTATGATTAAGTTGAACTAGCGGGGTTAAACTGAGTGTACTGGCCATAGGGTTGCTTGTACTTGTTATGTAGGACCAGAGAGGATAGGCTGTGAGTACGTTTCATAGGGTTACCTTATGTTTAGATGCTTTATTGTGTTGCTAGGTAGGACCACAGGGGATAGGTTGTGGGTACTTCCCAGAGGGTTACTAGTTGGGTTTATCTTCTTTGTTTAGTTGTTACATGTTGTGTGGTTATTTGAATGATATAAACTATGGATTGTATAATTCTTAGTGCTTTCCTGTTTACTGATTTCTATACTTTTACCTGCCATATACTCACTGGCTATTAGGAACAAATCTTCAGGTGGTTGCATACTGGGATTTAGTCTCACACCCATTTTGGGTCATACTTTTGGGCCCAAACAAGTTATATTGTTTCATGTATAGATAAGGGGAAGCACCCTTCTACTTCAAGTACCTGACTTGTTGTAGAGATGGAGAGCGTGAGACCAAGCTATGGATTACGATGCTGTAGAGTTTATCTGCTTTCTTTTGCACTTTGGTTTAACACAGTTTTATTCCAGAATTGTGACATGTTTGGTTGTTTTCCTAGACATATGTATCACGCATCATTATATATATATATATATATATATGTTATCCAGTTTATACTTTCAGTTTCCTACTGTTACTACTCTATGCCATTATTACTGCTTACGCTCTTGTGTGTATTTTTTTACTTCCATTGTTAACTCTACCAATGAGGGAATTGTTTTCCCACTGCTACACCTAAGGCCCTCGCTGCTAGTCGGCAACCTCTGGTGTTCGGAGAAATGCGCTTGGGGACATGTGACCAACTGGGTACGGGGCACCTCTGGGTGGCTTCTGGAACCAGGATGTTAAAAAGTGGTATCAGAGGAGTTCATTTCTCTTGACTTACTATTTGGAGCCTTATCCAGGGATAAGAAGTAATTGGTACTTTGTGTTAAAATGTGCTCGGCAGTAGCTAACCAATGTACAGGGAAAAGCCAATCAACCTTGTTTAATTGCAATTGTTCTACTTTTTCAATTATTACAGTTTATTTAATTTCAACTTGAGTGATTCACATGATTTTTGTTGTTATTGTTGATGTTATTGAGGTTCTATTTCTATTGCAACCTGATGAGATGAGGGTATGTCATCTCATGTATCATATAGGCACTTGCTTGAAATCACATGTAATGCATTTTTTCCATGCCATCTTGGATGCATTAGTGATTGCATGTTGTTACTATAGAAGATGTGTAAACTATGAAAGTTTTTGTGATAGTTGCCTTGATATAAATACCTGATGTTTGATAGGGTATTGTTTGTGTAGATATTGCTTAAATGGAAGACAAACATTGGTTCTTGAGGTGTTATGGGCCCTCAAGGACCATAATTTTTTGGATCATTGCTTTGTTTGCCTTGTTATAACTTGTATAAGATGAAAAACTCTGATTCGTTGGGAGTATGGGCCCTCATAAATTAGAATTTGGCACTTTCATTGTTTTTTTCAGTATTTTTTGGGTTCCAGAGTACTTTCTGAGGCTTAATGTCTGGAATAACCCAGAATACATGCCGTGTAATTTTATGAACATGTCGTGTGTTCTTCTCTTTAGGAAGAAACTGTTTTTCTTATGTACATGCCATGTACTTTATATACACAATGTGTAGTCTCTAAACCATGTCATAGTTTGTGTGGGCCGAGACACGGGATGGGGAAAAACCTAGAGTGAACATGCCGTGTATTTCCCACACATGCCGTGTAGTGTTGACCTCGTGCCCACCCATGTCACTAACAAAACATGTTGGATGAGACATGTCTAATACACACTGTGTGCCATCTAAAAACGCTTTGTAGTCTGAACCAGGTACCAGGCCGTGTCACAAACAATACGGGTTAGTGTCACCATTTCTTGTACCCACCGTGCCCGCCGTGAACATGCCGTGTAGTCTGACCCAGGTACCCGGATGTGTCACGAACAACACGGGCTGGTGTTATCCTTTCTCATACATGTCGTGTCCATCTGGAACACGTCATGTAGTGTGATCTATGTGTCAGGCTGTGTCACTAACAACATGGGCCTGGTGAAGCTTGTCTGGTACCCGCCGTGTAGGAATTTTACATGCTGTGTAGTCTTTCCTTAGGAGAGTTGTGTGGCTTAACCGTGTAGAAGAACTCAGGAAGGAAAAGGGGGACTCAAGTACACTCTGTGTATGGAGACAACGTGTCGTGTGTCAGCAATGTAACGTGGCTAGTTTAGGACGGAGTACACGCCCATGTAAATGACTTCAGGGAACACGTCGTGTAGTAAATGTACACACCGTGTAGTCATGTTTTGTAAAACATGAGTGCTTCCTTTCTCATGTTACCTTATTACAATCCTTGTTTTCAGTCCTTTTTAATTTTGATCTAAGGTGTGAACTTGAACTCGCAGAGTCATGCCACAGAGACGTCCTCCTGTTGTGAGCCAGTTTCCAGATGGTGATTAGACACCAGACATTGCCGATAAGGGACCACCTATAGATCCTCCAATTGTTCCAGTCTTGGTAGCAGCAGTTATACCTATTACTAGTGCTGATGAAAATTTTAGGTAAGGCTTCATGAGGATTATGCATACCTTTTTGGGAGTGCCGTCTCCTACCCCATCTATGGCTGATTTGATGCGGGTCTCCCAGCAGCAACATCCACCCACCTTCTCAGGGGAATGAGGACCTCAGGCTGCAGAGTCATGGATAGAATCCATGCTAACGATCATTGAGCATCTAGATATGCCTACTGAGAGGAGGGTCAATCTCTCTACCTATATGCTTCGGGACTCTGCCAAGATGTGGTGGGATGTGATCTCGTAGGCAGGACACCAGCAGGTTATTGTGAGGGATGATTTTCAGTGTATCTTCTTTGATTAATTCTATCCGATGAGCCTGAGGGCTGATCGAGCCCGAAAGTTTATGATTCTAAAGCAGGGTACTCTTTCTATCACTTAGTACTCCTCCCGCTTTACCAAGCTATAGTGATTCACGCCTATTCTAGGAGTTTTTCAGTTGTTTATGGGAAGGAAGTTCGATGATGTTCTGAGGCACGACATCCGATCATAGGTGAACATCTTCCTGTTGACTTCTATCACTTCTATAGTCAACCAGAAACTGATAAAAGAGCGCAATATGAGGGATTCTGGAGTTATGAGCCAGGGCGGCTCGACAGCTGGGGTTAGTACTCCTCCTACTAACAGCAGGAAGCACCGTAGGGAGTATTTGCACGGTGATCCGAGGAGGCAAGACACCTCTTATGCTATCTAGGTGGTGTGTTACCAGTGCGGAAAGAGTGGTAATACATGGGAAAATTTCCCAAAAGTCCTAGTTGAGTGCCAATTTTATGGCAAGATGGGTCATCTTCAGCGCTTCTCCCAGATCTTCTCTCCAGTAGCTGGTGACATGGGTTCTTCTATGACTTCTTGTTCAGGAGCAACACCACCAGTTTCTCACCAGTCTAGGAACTGGAGTTCTTCCGGACATTCAGGCTGAGGTGGAGGTCATGGTCGTGGTATCCAGTCTCCCGGTTTTCAGTGACATCAAGGTGGGTCAACTTAGAGGGGTGAGGCAGGGTCACAGGGCCATGATACAGGACAGAGTTTTGTAGTGGAGCAGAACCATCAGAAGAAGGATCCCAGACCTTCTACCATTCTAGGTACGATCTTAGTAGCCTCAGTTATAGATTCTTCTATTTCTGATACAGGAGCTTCCTATCGCTTTATATCTGTTGCTGTCGTGGAGAGCCTTGGGCTCTGCTGCTTTTCTTCTACTAATATCTTGATGCTAGACACTCTGTTGGGGACTAGAACAACTAGTGTACGTCAATGCAGAGAGTTACCTCTACAGGTTGGTGGATGTCACTTTCTGTGGGACCACTATGTCTTAGATATTAGAGGCTATTATTTCATACTTGGGATGGACTGGTTAGTTCCATTCTAGGAATTCATCGACTGTTTTCTCCACCGGGTGAGTTTTATATTAGAAGAGGGTGGATCCTTTCTTCATAGGAGTGAATGGGATGTCCAGGAGAGAAGAGTAGGTCCAGAGCTTCATTAGTTGGAAGGAGTCGCAACTCAAATTTCTAGTCTATATCTGGAGGACCAAAGGACTTCACAATTAGACTTTCCTCCATTGGTAGATCATTTCAGAGATGTCTTTCCAGAGGACGCCTCATGTTTGCCTCTAAAGCATGAGGGACACTTCTCGATTGTGCTTGTTCCAGGAGCGACACCAGTGTCTATTCCTCCTTATAGGATGGCTATACCTGAGTTTTAGGAGCTCAAGAAGAAGTTGGGGGAGTTGTAGGCAAAGGGTTTCATCCAACACGGTACTTCTCTTTGGGGTTCACCAATCCTATTTGTGAATAAGGTAGATGGTATTCTTAGGCTTTGTGTGGACTAACAGAAGTTGAACCAGTTGACGGTTAAGAACCAATATTCCTTGCCAAGGATCAATGATCTATTTGATCAGCTTCAAGGATAACAAGTGTTATCAAAGAGTGACTTGAGGTCCGATTATCATTATTTGCATGTTAGACCATCAGATATATATCTTACAGCTTTCCGGAGCATGTATGGTCTGTATGAGTATTTTGTTATGACGTTCATTCTCACAAACGTGCCTGCAATTTTCATGTCACTGATGAACCATGTGTTCCATCCATAAATGGATTCCTTCATGGTGGTTTTCATGGACGATATCTTGGTGTACTCTCGCACTTAACACAACCATGCTACCCATCGTGAGATCATTTTGAGTGCACTGATATAGCATTATTTATATGTTAAGGTCTCAAAGTGTCACTTTTGGATGGATTAGATTCACTTCTTGGGTCATGTCATCTCAAAGGCAAGAGTATCAGTAGACCTAGATAAAGTGGGAGCTGTAGGTTCCTTAGAGAAGCCAAAGAATGTCTTTGAGGTGCAGATTTTTCTAGGACTGGATGGATACTCCATGCATTTCATACAAGACTTTTCACGTTTGGTAGCACCACTGAGAGGTCTGACTAATATGGGTGCAATGATCTTATGGTCAGATTCTTGTGAGTCAGCCGTTCATGAGATGAAAGGGAGGTTCTCTATAGCATAGAAAGTAGTCTTTATAGAGTTGGGAAAGAGCTATACTGTCTACTGTGTTGTGTCTGGTATCGGGCTGGGTGCTATTCTTATGCAGGGGGATGTGGTCATTGCTTATGGGACTCGACAGTTGAGGCCACATGAGAGGAATTACCCGACACATGATCTAGATTAGGCAGATGTTGTTTAAACACAAAGCTATTGGAGACATTGTCTTCTGGGAGGGAATTTTGTGGTTTTCACCGACCACAAAAGTCCCATGTACATCTTCACTTAGCGTGATCTTAATTTGAGACTGCGCAAGTGGGTTTAATACCTACAGTCCTTTGACTTTGAGCTTTCCTATATGCCAGATAAAAGGCAACACAGTTGTTGATGCACTGAGAAGGAAGACTCAGATATAGGTAGTTCAAGAGTCCTGAAGTGATTGGCAGCTTATGGCTCTATTCTTTGAGATGCATTTGGAGGTGCATGTTAGTCAGGGGTAGTCGTTTCACTCTTCTGTAGTAGTTACCTCTACTCTTCTTTATCGAGTTTGAATGAGGTAGGTATCAGATTCTGAATGCCTAGTCCTAAGGGAAAGCGTGTCCGAAGAGGACCCTATTCCTGGATGGACCATAGTTAAGGATGATATCTTACATTTTGAGGGACGCGTATAGGTGCCGGTAGATATATGCAAAGAGCTGATGCGGGATTTTCATTCCTCAGTTTGAGCAGTTCATCCTGAAATAACCAATATGTATCATGATCTACACCATCTTTATTGGTGGCTAGGTATGAAGATGGATGTTTCTGGTTATTTCATGAAATTTTCCACTTGTCGGCAGGTGAAGGAGGAGCATCAATGACAAGTAGGGATTTTATAGTAGTTACCCATTCTCAAGTGGAAGTGGAATGACATCGCGATGGACTTATTGACCAGTTTGATGAGGTCACATCGAGGGAATGACACAGTTTGGGTTGTCATTCACAGACTCACAAAGGGTTCTCACTTCTTGCTGATCAAGGAGACCATCAGTGTTGATGATCTTGGATGTTTGTACATCCGAGAGATTTTACGTCTACATGGAGTTCCACACTCCATTCTTTCAGACAGGGTTGCACGTTTTACTTCTCATTTCTAGAAGGGGCATCAGAATGCTTTGGGTACACATGTACTTTTGAGTACAACATACCATCCCCAGACAGATGTCCAGTCCTAGCGCACAATTCAGGTGCTTGAGGATATGCTCTGAGCATGCATTATGGATTTTGGGGGTTCTTGGGAAAGCATATAACTCTTGTGGAGTATTTCTACAATAATAGTTTCAAGAAACTATTCAGATGGAACCTTATGAGGATTTGTACAGTAGGCCAAGCCGATCACCCTTATGTTGGCTGGAGGCAGGAGAGGCAGCTTTGCTGGGACCTCATCTTCTTAAGGAGACCATCGAGTAGATAGAGTTGATTCAGTAGAGGATGACTACTACGCAGTCTCGACCGAAGTCTTATGCTGATCAACAGAGATGACCTCTAGAGTTCGAGGTCAGATATTAGGTTTTCTTGCATGTCACACCGAGGTTAGGACACAAGAGTATTAGGATACAGGTTAAGCATTCAACAAGGTGCTTCAGGCCATTTTAGGTGATGGAGAGAGTTGGGCCGGTTGCCTATCAGTTGAAGTTACCTCAGAGGCACAAGGCTATGCACGAAATCTTTCACATTTCTCAGCTTCGACAATACTTTTCAGACCCGTATCATGTATTTCAACTCTAGGAGGTTGAGCTCGGAGTGGATGCGTCCTTTGAAGATCATCCTATACATATTGTGGATCACAGTACAAAATTTCTCTTTGGATGGTATGTTCCTCTATTAAGAGTGCTATGGGAGGATGGGTGGGTGCATGATTAGACTTGGGAGAGGGAGGCCGATGTAAAAGCTCAGGGACCACAACTATTTGAGGGTTCTTCTTCTATGCCATTCTAAGAAAATTCATTGATGAATTTCTATAAGGGAGGATGTTTGTATGAACTCAAATATTCATTCCAGTTTTTTTCCTTTTCTGGTCATTTTTGAGAAAAAGAGGAAATTCTGAAAATTTTCTAAGTACATGCCATGTACTTTATGAGTACAGGCCCTGTACTGCCTTTCCATAGGAGGCCATGTGTTGTCCATGTAGTATCCACACACACTTCTTCTTGAATGTTTCTAAGTACACTCTGTGTACTTTATGAGTACATGTCGTGTACTTATTTGTCGGAGGTGGTCGTGTGCTGATTGTTTATTCACCACACACACAGCCATGTGGGAGTGGCATAGAGGCCACCTAATGTGGAGTACGGAAACAGAAAGTACTTTCCATGTACTCTAAAAGTACACATCGTGTATTTATTTTATTTTTCATTAAACTCACCGGGGTCACGCGTGACAGACAGAACAACCTTCTTATAGGTCGTCTTCATCCGACAGAACCCATACGGCCACCACTTCTCTCCAAGCCCCCGATCCTCCATCCAACCTCTGATTCTAACACCATTGATTGCGTTGGAATCGAATCAGTGAGTTATCTCTTCTACTTGAGCCTTATTTTCCAATTCCTCGTCTTTTCCATGTTATCGTGGGTTGAACTTTTTGGATGTTTTCATAGATCTAAAATTTTCCAAGGAGATTCAAGATTCGAAGCTCATGTATATTGATATCTTAATGCCGAGATAGGTGGTTTGTGACTTTCTATTTAATTTCATTGAGTTTTATGTGAAAATTTTCCCAATACCCATGAATAGGGTACTGCTCGTTTACCTTCTCAGCCCTATTGTTTCTCTGCTATGCTGGTATGCCAATGTAGATGATAACTATTATGAATTAGGTGAATTGTTGTGCTTTGGATGTTTCACCCATGCATGTTTTTTCTATTTTGACCCCTGGGTCTTTTGTGCCAGTTAGGCTACTATTTACTTTCCCATGACAAGTATTATAGGATGATGTGACTGTTATACTGTTATACTATTTTGTTGTAGAATGCTATCCAAGTAGTTCATGAGTTTTAATTTGGCTATTACGTGATGCAACACTTTCTTGAATTACACAGTCCCAAGGGAACCTAGTGTATAAACAATAGGGATAATGGATGTTGAGGGATTCTCCAGGTAGACATTATATTTTACGATGTGAGACCATAGGGGGGAATTGGCAATGAGTGCTTCCCCGTAGTGTTTGTAGTTCCTCAATGTGGGCCACAGGGGGAATGAGACGTTGAGTGCTTCCCCAGAGTGCCTTTAGTACCGTTACGAGACTATTGGGGGAATTGACGGTGAGTTCTTCCTCAGAGAGTCTATGATTTAGCTGAACCAGAGGGTAAGACTGAGTCTACTACCCAGAGGTTTTCTTGTAATTTTTAGGTAAGACCAAAGGGGATAGGTTTTGAGTACTTCTGAAAGGGTTACCTTGTGTTTAGCTACATGCTTGCGTTCCTTGGTAGGACTAGAGGGGGTATATTATGGGTACTTCCCCGAGGGTTACCTATTGTTTTTATTTCCTTTGTTTAGATGTTTCATGTTGTGTGGTAATTTGAATGCTCTAAACTATGGATTGTTAACTACTTAGTGCTTTCATGTTTACGACTTTCTATACTTTTACCTGCTATATACTCACTGACTATTAGTCATATATCATTGGGTGGTTGTATATTGGGTTTTAGTCTCACAACCTATTTGGGTCATGCTTTTGGGCCCAAACAAATTATATTGTTGCTGGTATAGATAAGGGAAAGCGCCCTTCTACTTCATATACCTTACTTGCTATGGAGCTGGAGAGCATGGGACCAAGCTATGACTTGCGATGCTGAGGACTTTATCTGATTTCATTTGCACTTTGATTTATCATAGTTGTATTCCAACATTGTGACTGGTTTGGATGTTTTTCTAGACATATGTATCATGCATCATTATATATATATATATGTTCTCTAGTTTATACATTCTTTTTCCTACTGTTACTACTATATGCCATTATTACTGCTTCTGCTCTTGTATGTATTTGTTTACTACCACTATGTATTCTGCAAATTAGGGCATAGTTTCTCTACTATCACACCCAGGGCCCCCGCTGCTAGTCGGAAGCCTCTGGAATTCAATGAAATGCGCTTGAGGTCGTGTGACCCACCGGGTATGGGGCACCTCTAGGTGGCTTCCGAAACTGGGATGTTACAATATCCTCATGATCTCAATACTAGATATCACAATGTGCGAACTTCATGAGAAGAAGTCTCAATGCTTTTGAGCCCCCAACACCAGATTTTCAGAAATCTACTATGTTGAGTCGGTAAGATGTATCTAGAAAAGAGAACATGTACTTAAGATAAATGTCATAGTGTCTTGAGGTTCTCATTATAGCCCTAGATCTTCTATAACTTCTCAATATGATGATTAATCTTTGGAAATATCCATTATAATAGTGGACGCCAAAAAGACTAAACTGTAATGGTAATATAGCATCATGTATATCTATCTATATACATTATATGGTAATCAAAAGAAATGAATAGTTGGGTCTAGGGAACCCCCTATTTACACAAACTTATCCATTAATATTATTTATTTCTCTAATTGAAATAGGTCCATTAGAAGTTCATATATACTGATGGTTTTATGGTCGACTATATAGAGTTCTGGAAGCTCAGAAAAGATGATGGGTCATCAGGTTAGTATTCTATATTTGGCATTCATGTCTTTTGATCGAAATTTTCAAGAGAGTGGGTTTAATGTTTTTTGACTATTCATGCATTTTATTACATGGCATATTTAGTGCAATGTGTAAAAAGGTGAAAAAACTCAAAGTGTTTACAATTGTTCAAATGGGAATTTATTTGATTTTTGTGAATTTGGTGAGGATTAATTGTCTTTTTAATATATATTTCACCTATAATAAACTAGTTATAATAAAACAAGTAGTAATGTGGTTTCCACAATGCAGATAAAAAAAATTCTAAATCACAATAAAACATTGAGTTATATATTTTATTTCTTGTACTTTCATTTCATGTTTTACTATAGGGTTTTTGATTATTTTTATACTTGTATTATGTTGTGTATATGAAGTATATTTCTTGTAGTGAGTAAGGTGTAGTGAATACATACTTCTAAAACACACAATTAAGAGGTTGAAGAACACCTCCATGGATTGGGTTTTCGAATATGATGCTACAAAATTCAAATTGGATCTATCAATCATACTTATAGTGATGTATCAATAGTACAAGTGACTAATAATTCATGAAACCATTGTTTATTCCCCCTGAAGTTGTTATTCCATGATTATTAAAAATCCATCTAGCAATTAATTTTCCTAGCTCGTTAATGAGAGATACTTTTTTGTTAGGTGAAAAATTTGTTCTCTTAGTTATATGACCCATAGTAACTCAAACCATATATCAATATCTATAATATATTGGTCGGTTAACTACAAATTCAATATAAATTTCATCCCATTTTTATAGATTATGTTATTTAAGATTACCTATATGTATTTTATGTTCTTTCTTTAACTTGCTGACATGTGAATCACTAGAGATGAACAATACAATCTCCATCAGATATCAGTCCATAAAATTCAGTGATTAATATTATGAATCAAATTCATAACTCTAGGAAGTTAAAACCATCAATATTTGTGATATTAAATCATCATATTTTCCCTCATACCAATAAATACAATAAGTCTTACATAGAAAAAAGAAAATTATATGAATCTTGAATCCAACCATTATGGATCATACCATTATTGAGTGACTCTCGAATAATGATAAAATCATGATAAAATATTTGAGATTCCATGACATGACCCATTATAGATAATACAATATCGATAATGTATAAATACACCATATATTTATTCATAATTGCATCTAAATTGATCTTATCTTTAGAAACATCAAACTCCTTTGTTCTTTAACTCCTACACTTGTTGTGGGAAAAATTTATTTCTAAGAGAATAAAAAAACACATTTCTTTCCCCTAAAACATACTTGAAATCAAAATAAAATTATTAGAGATATTTTATCCTTCTCTACTACCTCAACATTATGTATTACTAAGAGAATACACATTAGAGAATTTTAGAGTTAGTAAATACCACAATAGACTCCCCAAAAATAAAATTCCACTAAAATTATAAGGCAAGAAAAAATTATCATTTTCAAATCATTATTAAGATAATTTTACTCATCATTCCAGAGTTCTTAAGAACTATATTCCATGACATGATAATATTGTAATATAACACAATAAAAAATAATTTAAGTATCTATATAATAAACCTCAAACCATTCACTTTGATAGGGTAATATCTAAATTGGAGTAATGGTCAATATTTTCATTAATTCATATTAAATTACATCATATCAATCCAACTATAAAAAATTCTATTTTCTTTATTAATGATATTGTTAGATAAACTATCATTGAGAAATCTTGAATGGAGTGCTAATAGTAACCTATAATCCAAAGAAACTCTTGATTCAAAACACATTGGAGTTAATTTTATAAGACATTAATGCTTTAAACATATCAATATATATATTATGGTTGGATTCATAAATTATGATCCTGATAAATAAAACTTCTTAAATACAAAATGAATATTTAAAATATTACTCTATGGCTTGTATTCTCATAAAGTCTATTTGGGAATTCATTGACATCATCCATTATCATAATGTGATTTTGAATATTCTGAAATATCATCAAAAAACAATGAATCCAAGGAATATTTTAATGGATTAAATATCCTATTATTTAAGTAAATAAATATATATGGTGCATTAGTCCACCAAAAAATAATTAAAAAATATTCTAAGCATCCATGTTTAATTTGAAAAGCAATATTGCGAATGTATTCTAGCCACAATTAAACCCAGTGATACCCAAATTATAAGTTGATCATTGAGAAATAGTTTTGTAATTTTAAAAAATAAAATATATAATAAATTTCGGGAAAAGTGTATCTACTTTTAATCATTAAGTATTTTAACAATCAACGGCCTAAACAGACTTGTATACTTCCATCATCATTCTTTTAAAACATAACTGAATCCCACTAGGGAGAAGTGATCATTGTAAATCCATTTTACCTCAAACTCAATTAACTAAATTTAATTTTTTTATTCCATTAGATATAGAGGAATCAAAATAAATTGGGTTTCCACAAAATTATTTGATAGTAAACATCACTTCTCTCTTATGAGGTAGTTTTAAAAAATTACTTAAGATAAACTCCAAAAAAGAGATATACCAATAGTAGTAAGAATTATTGTACCATAGTTTAAACACAACAAATAGCGTGTCTAAAAATAATTAGAAAAATAATTCAATAGAACATCCAAAATGAACTATTACCACACAATCTTTGGTCCTCACCCTCTTGGTTTGTTTTATTTGGCATCTTCGCCAAACCTCCACTAAAAAATGTACCTTCATGGTTGAGGTATTTTCTTCCCTTAAATAAAAAGAATTGTGAACTACAATCAGCCAATATATGATATCCCTTAGACCTATCCATCACAAAAGGGGATAAATTAATCATTGACACATCAGTTTTAGAATTATCTCTAATACTATTTATAATATCACATTCTACCCAGTCTATAATATTGTCCTCTTTGATCCTCGCCCTCAAGGTTTTGTTTCTTTTGAGTATCTTGGATAAGACTCTTTTATTATACCATGATTATAATTCTATTATATATATTTGGTTATTTATAATTTTATATATTTGATACATAGTATAAATAATATTTTAATTATTTATTATGGACTGTGAGGAACTATCTAAGAACCCTATTTATTTATATATAGGTTTTAGCTTTGTATAGTATATGGTCAGGTCATGATGATTTTTTGTAATATTTAGAAATAAAACTTATATTTTATATTTTATCTCACATTATCTCTATGAATATTTAAATCCCTCATAATTAGTCTGCAACCATTGACATATATGGATTCTCACTAATGATAACTTGTCACACCACCAGCTCGGTTATTATTTTGGAAGGTCGATCCAATCCATTAAAATGTGATATCATGATTTGTTTTTGGAATTTATAGTGTAATTTATATAAAGAGATAATATATTAAAAATTTAAAGGTAGATTTTGTCTATTCATGTTATGCATGGATTTAACTACAACCTAAGTTACTAGGGGAAGTCTGGTGTTTAAGATTTTGAAATCTAGGTTGATTGGGTTGTTGGACTGAGAGTCAAAATATAGGATTGAGGATACATTGGATGATTCATAAAGATAAAAAACAAATTCTTTGTATATCATGATAATTTTATAATAAGAAAATATACATGCACATATGAGTGATGTTTTTTCTATTATATTGGCTTTTCTACATCTATTATTTTTTGAATGATGTTATAATCTATTCGATTTTTTATCAAATAGATTAAAAAGGGTCATTAGATTAATATGTATTATAGGGTATTTCTTATTATATGATTGTATATGTTTTTTATCCATTATATGGTAGTAGTTTTGAGAATTTTTGAGTTTGGAAAAAAACTCTTGTTTTGGGAAGGAAATCTCAATGGTGGAATAAAGAATTCAATATGATTTTTTTTTCAAAAAATTATTAGTGAGGCTTAGTGAATCATATGCCAATGTTTTTAAAAATTTTATCAAAATTGATCTTGATTTTAGATATAATTGACCTAGGTATGGTTGATTATCAGTACTTTGAGATTTATGGATGTGTCCATGAAAATTGTTTTGTGTTTTAGTGTTGATTATGAGTAGGGTGATTGGGTGAGTGGAATTGAATCTGAAGAGAATCAATGGATATCTCAAAAAAACATCCTGTGATTTGATGTAAATAAAGGAATGTCTAGTAGGAACAATACCCTAGTTGTTCACTATCATCATTCATGAATAACTCTATTGGATCCTAGATAAGATCTAAAACCCATCATGAGTATCCTTTATCTCACATTAGTATTATTTGTCTGACATCTCAATCTACGTATAGTTCCAAACAACTATACATCTCATTCTAGGAAATTAATTATTTATATACCAATATATCTAATATTTAAATTGAACACCTACCAATTGACCCAAAAACACATTTATCAATCTAGATAAACTTAATGTACAAGAAAAAAATACAGAATCCAAACTCACAAATCACTTCTAGTCAAATTGCAGAAAACCAAACAAAACATGTAGTATAGAAATAGTTGCTTATTCAAAGGCCTAAAAAAATAATTTCACACCATAAAAGAAAAAATTTACAATGTAGATTGCTAAAATAGAAAATATATTTTTGTATATGGATTAGTCTCTTAGAAATCACTCCATACTACCACCAATATAGTCACACTAGACTATATTAAAATCCACAATTTATAATGAGAGTATATTGAGTAAGGGGAGAATATGAGAATTAAATCCTCCTTTTATAACATTTTTATAGGACTACAATTGGGTTAACCATTCCATATCAAGATTAACTAGAAATGAATTTTTATTAAGGACAATTAGATTCCATAGGTTCCTTTGAGAGTTTTTCATTGAGGTACCTGATGAAACCTCTTCGTCTGTACAATTCATTGCTTTTAGGGGTTTTATGATTAAAAAATATTGATAACACATTAACATTGAGTTCAAGAATAAATTATAATTTCTTTGAGATAAAATAATTAGAATAATCTATATCCAATTAATCAAAGATAATATAGATGGAATGAAAATATTACCTATAATAGTAGAAGTCCCCACTCCAACATTAGTTTTAAATTTTTATGATTCACATTCCCTATATGAACCCCCATGTTTTCCTTGAGGTTAGATAACATACTCAGAAAAATAAGAAGCTATCTAATGAAAATGACCAACACATTGTCATTCCTAACTATATATCTCATACAGTAGTTGGCTACATCTAGTAAATTATAGACCAGATCTAGCATATGATACTTGGGTTTGATAGGTTCTTTTCCTCACACTCTTTTATATACCGCTTTATTAGAAACATTGAATATAATAAAATTTAATACATGAATGGAAGTAATTCACCTAAAATGTAAATTTGTATTTAATATTTCTTTACATCCAAAATAGATGGAAACTAACAGAATCCCTCTATGGATTAGAAGAAGAAGAAACACCCCACCTTGGCATCTATGGAATTATTCACCTATTTCTTATTGATGATTCTTCCACTAGAAGAAACATCACCACATATTCGGCAAGGTAATGAACTTCCAACTTGTGGTCCTCCATTATATAACATTAGGGTAAGGATGAATTTACTTAATAATATAGAGTAGGTATAAATATTTAAGAGCATCACTTGAGTATAGAGTACCTTTTAAATCAATTTAGAAATAATTTTATTTTGATCCATTATCTCTACTCATTTTAACACTAAATTTAATTAAATAAAAGAATTTAGTGTTGTATTATATAATTATAATTGAACCTTTATTTAGTTACATGTCCATTTTTTACCACTAGGACTCATGTTATGCATAACCTATCAACCAGTGGAAGTAAAAAAATTACTAAGAAGGTTTAAATAGGAATGAAACTATATTGACATTTATTAATTATTTTACATCAACTAAAAACATCACACAACCATCCAAAATATAAAAAAAAATTACATCCACTTATATCATATGAATAGAACAAAACACAATTATATATTATAAAAGGATCCACAAGTGGAATATCATTAAGAGAAGAAACTAAAACAACCAGTGTTGATCACTCATAAATAAACAATCCATATATTCAATAATATGTAACACGGATCCTCACTACATAGAATATTTACTCATATTCTATGGTGCCTTTCCCTTACCATGATCATTTATAAAAGATTCTATATCCACCCTTTTTAGAAAATGTGTAGAGTTTTAGTTTATCATACAAAGTAATCCATAACCACTCCACCCATACCAACCAATAATACACTAATGTGTATGTAGAAATAATAAATTGAAAATTAATATATAGATAAAACAATTAACATTCTCATTATGAATAATAAAAATAGATAACATGAATAATGAGAAAAGTTTATTATAGGGATGATGTAAACCTATATTACCTACTTCGAGCATAACTTAAAAATATATAGAATAAAAAATTATCAATGTTAGGATATTAAACGTGTCTCATGGAAATGGGAATGGTTTATAATGAGTTGGGGTAATCTTATTGATCATCCATTTTAGAATATTGTAGAGGGATATAAAAAATCAATGTACTATAATAACATCATGTTTCATAAAAGTATTCATCAATATTAGGTGTACCAACTCTTCATTTATATAATAACCACATATCCCTTCAAGCATGCTTAAAAAATAATAGAATACCCAGTATATCAAATAACTATATCAAGCATAATCAATTATATAAACATTCATTAACATGTACCCATAAAACACTTATAATATGTTGATATATAATTTTAAAGTAGGTAATAAGTATCTAATCATCACTATTAGGTCTAACATGTAAAAACATAAAAATATAAGTAAATGAAATTAACATATTATATAAAACAAGGATAAATTAAAAAACTTATCACCTAAAGAATGAATGTATAAGATCGTGGTTCAAACAAAAAAAATTATTAGATAAAAATAAGAAAAAAAATTGAATTTATTTTATTATAAAAATACTTCATTTTAATTAGATTCACTCATACCAAGTACTTTCCTAGATCAACCCATTAAGATTTTGAGATATGGGAGGGTAACTAAACAAAATTAGTGCAGAAAATTTCTCTATGTTACAGTTTAATAAATATCATCACCAATGGAATGATTAAAGAATCATATCATATATAAATAATAATATTACAATTAAAGGGAATAAATTTAGAAATAAAAATAATTCATTTTACCTAATATAAATTTGCATAACTATGTGTAATAATAAATCCAATAAAGAATGAGGATTTCCTAGGACCTGGAATTAAGTATCATGTAATTGATCTTAGAAATAAAAAAAAGTGATTAAATTTTGTGTAAGAACCAACCCATTCCTTGTGTAAGACAATCTTCTATAAGATCTTGAAATAAGTTAGAACAATGATTGCAAATTGATTTTTATGAAAGGGGGAGTGGAGATGGATATATTCTATAAAACCCATATACTTTTTGATATATTAATTCATAAATAATTTTAACACATTTTATATATTTCAATACATGAAACCCTGAGTCTAAATGAATTGGAATAAGGTATACTATTATGAACTAGCCTTTAAATTTGTAGGTATGAAAATGACAAACTAAATTATGAAAATTATATTATTTTTACATTTATAAAATAAATATATTTTATATCTATTAATTATAAATTAACATAAAATTCATTTGAAAATAAATAAAATATTTATCTGAGAAAATATTTTTATGATAAAGAGTGTTATTTTCTTAATAAGATAAATAACTCACTATTGGTGAAATATTTTAACAAAATTTATATATAATATATTAATTGAAATGTTTTACCATTCATCTAGTATTTCTTTAGGAATGGGATAATAATAAATCTAGTTTGGTGCCTAAAATCATTATTTTTCTATAAAGTTGGTTCATCACATTATGCACAATTTTTTTAAATTAATTTTTATAATTTTTTTTAAATTTAATTTAAAAAATTAATTATTTTTTAATTCAATACTTAAATATAATCATGGAGTTATTTTTTTGATAATTTATTGAGAAGATTAATTTTTTGATGAATAATGAAAAATAATTATTTTTATTGAGAACTTTTATTTCATTGAGATAAATTAAAAATGTATATATTAAAAATGGTTTTAAAAGTAATATAAGGTAAATTATATGATTATTTATCAAATTTATTTCATTAAAATCAATGTTATTTTATATTTATATATAACTTCTTTTTTTTATTTGAGAAAAAAAAATTCTTTGGAATACCATATTTTCGTCATGCTCACAGCTTTAATTTTAAATTAAATTAGAAAAATTATATTAATTGAATTTTAAATTTTTTTCCCATATTGTGAATAATAAAAAGAAATAATAGGTATTAAATTCAACTTAAATTTTTTCATAATTAATTGTAAAAATAGTATAAATTAATTCTCGTGGTTAAGGTTAAAATAGGTTTACTGGGGGTTGAACAAAATTTATATGTGTTAAAATATCCTTAAATCTAGTAAATTTTCCCTTTAGATGAAAAAATTTCTACCTTATATGATAAATATTTGGTTAACGGTGTATTTTGTATCCATTTAAGTTTTGTTAATTGTGGTTATATTTTGTTCTTTTTAAAAAATGAAAGTCTGTCATCCCCCCAATTATAAAAGGACACATCATATCCTCTAATATCCACATATAAATTGCCTTTTTTTTTCAGAAAATACCTACCCAAATACTTTACATACATCCCCCTCCATGACCTAGAGACCCTTTTTTGATCATAAAACCCATCAACGAAGGCTTTTGGTATAAATCTATTGAGGTTGTGTGAAGAAGATGTATAGATCTTTACCAGGCATTATCATTTATATCTTATTATAACTCCTCAAAATATTATTCAAATAATATAAAATAATAATAACAGTACCTATAATATATTTATATCATATTATTTTATTTTAATATTCTATCTATGTCTCATCTCTATCAAATGGGAAATGAAAATGATGATCGTGTGTAGTGTGGACTACCGCTCGCAGACCAATTTAATTCATTTTCCATCACCACCTCTCATGGATGGATATAACAATGGATTTAACTTTTAGATTTTAAATTTATGAAACAATAATACTTATATAATTATAACATCACATCTACCTTCTTAGCTTCCAATCCATTAGAAAATGAAAATGTTGCTCATGTATACGTGTGAACTACCACCTCCACAAAGCAATGAGATTCCTTCTTTATTTTCCATTTAAATGGATGTTAATAAAGAAATATTTAATGGAAAATTATTATATAAAAATTATTTTATAATATTGAAATATTGTTTACCTTTCATTCATTCCATCTATTCAAAAAATAGTAACAACGTTTGGGAGTACATATGTCATATCGTCTCCCTGAATGGTGTTCTTCAATTTTCTATTTATAACTTTTATGGATGAATCTAAATAAATATATATAAATCATGGTTAAAATTTTTTATATTATAGAACCATGAAAAAAGTACAAGGGTTTAAACTTGAAACCAAAACAATCATGAAAAACAAAGTAGTTATTATACAGAACAATGATATTAACAAATAATAGTTAATAAACGGGTTGTAAAAAGTTATAATTAAATAATATATGGTATTATATATATTATTAGGTTTATATCATATATTTATATAAAATATATATTTATTATACCGAAGATTCAAACACATATGATGGAAATTAGACCTATGGGAAGGGTTTATTTCACAATCTCATCATCTTCCCGAAATGTTTATGTTTATATATACACAATAGATATTACTTTATATTTCAATATTAAAACAAATAAATTTAATTCTCCTATGATTATTTATATAAATTTAAAAATTCATTCCAATTTCCTCTCATTAATAAATCAACATACCTAAATAATATTTTTATGGAAAACCATCATTGTTTTTTTACTTAGTCAGGAATATCTCTATCAGGTACATGTTTTCCTTAAAAAGTATAAAAATTATGTTATTAATATTATCCAATGATTTATTAAAGACATGTGTACCCATGTTTGTGATTTTTTCACATGTATTAAAAGGAATCTTCCTGTATTTTTAAAAAATAGTTATTTTTTGTCCTTTTTAAAACAACATGAATGTATGTTTTTTAAATTATACAACATGTATGCAATTACCCTCCAAAATGAACACTCAGTTCCTTTAATCTTAATTTACATTTTTATAAGGTAAATTTAATATATATTTTTTACATTATAATTTTGATTTATTTTTACATTTATATTATTTTTTTCAGTGTGAAAATGGTACTTTCATCAGTATATTTTCTATTATATTCATCTATGTCAACATTCATTGGTGAATATTATACTTTACTGGGGATTTACTCTTTTTATATCATTATTGATACTACACTGGATGGTTTATTATTATGTTCATTGATTGGGGAAATTATTAATATTTCATATTCTAGTTTTTCAATATGAATGTTTACATTTATTATGTCTCACTCTTCAATATATAAAATTCATTGGAGTTAATTAGTGATAATAATGACATGCTACAGCACCACGAGGAATCGATGGGTATCAAAAGACAAACTATGTTGGGTATCTACTCAAGGTATTACCCATTTATGTAATATTTCTCAGAACGTGGCCTTTATGGTATGTTTATAATGTCTAGAATTATATATTCCATCATTATAAGACTAGTTATTAATATCGATGCGACAATTTGATTCGTTATGATATTTATGGATAATTTTCATGCTCATGTGATTATTTATTGGGAATAATTTTATCATCATTTATTCCTTCCATATAATTATTCATGCTCAAGTTAATGATTAAATAGTTTTTTCATATTTTTATATTTCCATTTTGATTATAATTTGTTTATTCATGGTAGCTTCAATTGTATTTATATTCATGATTAGCATATTATCTCATAACTTTATTATGTTTCCCTTCCATAAGATACCAATAAGTGTATTTTGATTGATATACAATTATTTGAAAAAGTGAAGAATAGGGTTCTCAAATAAAATGAGATGTTGTATTTTATGTTTTCAAATTTAATATGAGATTCATGTATGTATCTAGTTTTCCTTGGATACTAAACTATTCAGTCATTCAAGATGTGATTCCATGTATCTAGTACCAATATAAAAAAGTAACCACCAACTTTTGAATACTAGGATCAGGTTATTTATAGTTTGTATCATATAAATATTAGTAAAAACGTTGGGAACTATATTTAGGAACACATATATCAGTAGATATATCAATATGGTTGGATTTGAGGATGATTCCTTGTATATTATGACATACTAAAGTTTTGGTAAGGTAGATAATATATGTTTTTCCTAGAAATTAATCTTTTTATAGATAATGCATGTGAATGTTTCTCTAGAATAGTTGAACCTAGGGGTAATAACATTGAAACAGATGCATTGGTTTTGAACTTATTGTAACCGGATGCCCGACGATAGGCCATACTACATAACTAGATTAACACACCTATGGGATATTATTAGGTCAATGTAAATTTTATTCACAAATAATTATGAAGGATTTGAAAATATTTTTGTGACTAGAAAACAAACCCAAAGAAACCATGTTTATGATTCTAAGATTAGAACTGCATAAATTTCTTATGTAATGTTAAGTGTTTCACTAGCTTGGAAATTATATATTATGTTTTATACAGTAATGATCTAAACTAGTATATAATATTGTTTATAAATGTTTTTTGAAGAAGGAATGAGAACTGTAATAATGAACATAATCAATGTAGGGATTTACCTCCTGGGAAAGATAATGAACCTAGATATAGATCACCAAATGGGGCTTAAAAACTATTACTATATTGGGGTAGCTAACTCGAGTTATTACCTATAACCTTTCTCATATGATGTAATGTACATATTGACAATACAGTGTAACAATGTTAGACTTATTCATACGAAGAAAATCCTCTATCATATAATAGTATTTTAAATCATTTTGTTTTTATGAAATGGATAAATTCATTAGATAATTTATTTCTCACTTTTAGAAATAATGAATGGGATAAGGTTGTCTTGGATGTTTATTATCTCTCTGGATATTCGTATCAATGGTGGTTATTGATTAAAAAAATATAAAGATGAGAAGAAAATAGAAATCATGAAATTGAAGGATTTTATGGTACTCATCTTGGAAAATTGTTTTCCTCAAGAAAAATCAAGTTGATATAGAGAGACAATCCCTGAGTCGAAGAAAAAAAGGAAGATTAAAATATTTCTATGTATGAATCAAAATTTACAAGGTTATCAAGGAGATATATGGACAACGTATGTAATCCAAAGATTGAGATTGAAAATTTCATTTATGGTATTAAGAATATACCTAAATGATAACTAGTCTCCAAAACTTCTTAATCATATGAGGATTTAATATCATGTACTATCAAGATATAGAATGAACTTTTTTATGACTTAAAAATTAAAGGAACGAAATAAAATAAAAGGGTTGTTGACCACTTTTGAAAATGAAATACAGTAAAAGTGTTGACGTGAGGGGTGGAATTTATAACCTCTATAAAATTTGAAAGAAAAAACATGAAACTTTCTTACTAGGAATGAGTGTTTTCTATAAGAGCGGAGAGAATGGCCACATGGATCCTAATTTCTCGGGAATGAAAGATTCATCTAATGTGAAATGCTTTAATTTTAAGGAGATATGGAGCTATGAAAATTATCATCCTAGGTTTCAAGATAATTTCCCCCAAAAAATATACAAGGGATAAAGGGCTTGTTTATATGAACACAAAAGTTGAGGTTGAAGTTACTAATGATTTTGTGGTAGGTACTTTAATTATATCCTCAAATTTAGATAACGGTTTATTTGATATTATATCTTCACTTTCTTTAATATCACCTAGTTTTTTTCAAGAAAATTAGATATTCCCCTATCTCTTTAAGAAGAGGTTTATCATTCATGTCTTAGTGTGGAAGTATCATTTCAAAAATTTTGTGTTATTCAGTTCCCATTATGACACATAAACATTCCCAATTTGATGAATTTTTTATTATACCAATGGTTGATTTTTATATAATCCTTTTTATGAAATGGATTTCAAAATATGGTTTAATAACTTATTGAAATTTTAAGGAAATTATGATTCATAAAGATGAATTACAATTATTTATCTTTAAAGGGGATCACTCATCATCTGATTCATGTCTATATCCAACCCCAGAATCCCTTATAATTAATATTCTTGAGGAAGAAGAGAAATAACAATCTACTAATGGAAATAGAAATCTTCAAATTTAGTATGTACCTATTGTGCAAGAATACATTGATGTATTTTATAAGTAATTACCTAGGCATACACCAGAGTGTGATGTTAGGTTTTCCATTAATTTAATCCATGATACAAGACCTATATCAATGAATCCATATAGAATTTCCACTGTGGAATTAGTGTAATTTAATAAAAAACATAAGAATTTATGTGATAAGTTATTTATATGCTCTATTGTTTCAGCTTTGGGATCCTTGTACTTCTGTTAAAAGAAATATGGTTATACGAGTCTATGAATTCATTACAGTGAAATCAATGATATTATGATAAATAAAAAGTATCCTCTACCTCATATTGATGACTTATTCAATCAAAATTATAGAGCTCTATATTTTTTGAAGATTGAAATTTAATACGGGTATCATCAATTAGGAGTAAAGAAGAAAAATATTCCAAAGATAACATTTCGAATAAGGTAATGACATTACAAGTTTACAGTAATTTCATTTTGATTGACTAATGTACCATTTCTTTTTCTAGATATTATGAACAAATTATTCAAGGAATATATTGATATTTTTTTGTGGTATTTATATCTGATATCTTGGGATATTTTAAAAGCTATAATAATCCCATGAATCACTTAATGAACATTTTTAATCTATTAGAAGAAAATAGTTATATGATAAATTTATAAAGTGTGATTTTTGGATTTATAATGTTTGTTTTCTTATCTATACTATCTCTATGGATGGAATCTCAGTTAATCCTATAAGGATAAACACATTCCCAGAATGGACTACACATATTAAAATAATTATAGTATATAGTTCCATTTTTTGGTAGGTTGTTATCAATGCATTATTCAAAAGATCCTTGACTGTATAACCCATTAACTAGGATTATTCGTAATGGGGTTAATTTTATATTGATAAAGGAATTTTAATAATGGTTTGAAGAATTGGAGAATATATTGTTGAGGAATTTGATTTGGACTCTAACATTAGTAAATGGTGGAATTTTGATATATAGTGATACACCAAAGAAGGGAAATGGTTGTGTATTTATGAAAAATGATAATGTTATTACCTATGCTTGAATCCATTTAGAGATTCACGAAAAAAACTCTCTAACCCATGATCTTGAGTTGAATCCATAATATTTTGTTTGAAGATATTGAGACATTATCTCTATAGATAAAAATGTAAAATTAGAACATATCATAAGAGATTGAAATACAGAATTTCACTAAAGATATTTAAATGAGGTAAAGAAAATGGATATAGCTAGTGATATGTTATGATTTCTCAAATACACTACCTCTTATGGGAGAAAAATATGGTATAGGATGAGTTGAGAAAGAAAGATCATAACGTTATGTCCAAAATTAGGATCGATAGGAATCCTATCTTCATAGATCTGGTAAATACAAATATGAGAACTATTATCAAAAGGAATATATCAAACCCTTTTCAAATGATTTCCTAACCACATATTTTGTGAATGAAAAATGGTTCTCCACCTGATGATGAGAATTTACAAAATAAAATTAATGACGTGAATGATGGAAAATCAGATAAAATTGTTTGTGAAGATGAAATTCTGAAATTTGGGAAGAGAATATGTGTTCCATATATATATGAGCTAAATAGGGAATAATTGGATGATTTTTATTGCTTTAATTTCTCTATAGACCATTTTATCACCAAGATGTATAGATATTTAAACGAACATTTTTTGTGGGATAATAAAGAGTGGGAAATTTCTAATTATGTGTCCTGATGTTTATTTTTTCAATTGATGAAGGAAAATATAAATTACACTAGAGAAGTATTTCGTCCTATACCTATACCTATATAGAAATGGGATGACATTACTATTGAATTTTTCACTGTAATATCAAATACTCCTAGAAAGAATGATAGAATATGGGTTATTATTGATCACCTGACTAAATATACAAATTTCCTCTCTATGATAGAATATTTAACTCTTGATATCCTTTAAAAAATCAATATTAATAAAGTTATAATACTTCATGGTGAACCTATTTCAATTTTATTTGATCATGATCCATGATTTACATCAAAATAATAAAAACAAATACAGAAGGCCCTTGATTACAAGCTTTGTTTGAGAACCTTGTATCACCATCAAACTGATTGATTGTATTTATTGACTATTAAAAAATTAGAATTTATGTTGAGGTCTTTGAATATTTACTTTCATATTATGTTGGATCAATATTTACCTTCTTTAGAGTTCTCCTATTACAATAGTTTCCATTCAATCATTCAAATGGAACCGTATGTAGTGTAATATGACATGAAGATTTCTTTTTATTATAAAATGAGGGTGATCAAACAACCACCCCTAGAAACCACATCAAGGAGGATGGAAGTGATGCAAACCAAGAGCGTCCCCTTGAAAAAAGGAGTTACACCCCGCAGGAAGAGAACCAGTACTAGAGTAAACAATAAGCTCATCCTCTGAGCTCCCCCTTCGGGATAGCGCATCCGCCAAAAAAATTTCCTCCATCAAACAATGTTGAACGTCCCTCCAAATCTCAATTGCAAGCGCATAGTTATGAAGAACATAAGTCATTTCCCATGGAGGATCGTAACTTTCTCACACAACATGAACCAAAACTTCAGAATGAGTTTCCACTTCAGCCACCTGAAAGCCAGACCTCCGACACACTTGAATTCCTGCCAGAAGAGCCCTAGCCTTAGAACCCAAAGAACTTACTGGTCCAAAATATGCACTGAAGGAAATCAGAACTAAACCACTTGAGTCTCACAACAACCCTCCACCTCTCATGATCCCATCAATCAGCGATCCATCCACATTAAAATTCAATCCTCGATATGGCAACCACAATCTGATCCACCGACATTCCAGCCGGCCACGCATGTGAGTATCATTAAGACTAAAGGATCCAAGAAGGTGAGTGATCCCTTTCAATAGACAACCCATCTCGACCAAGAGTGACTTTAGCGGGACCCAGAGATACCATGTAGAATGTTGGTCACCCATCCGAGACCGATTCCTAGCCTTATAGATAATCCAGCAAATAGAGGAAAGGATAACACACCTCTCCTTGAATGTCATGGATTCTGATCCATTGAACTAAGAATTCAAAAAATTGTGAAGAGTGGTGAAACTAGCAGATAGATTCGGGAGGGGGAGGATGTTAGACCAAAGAGACATGGCCCATTCACTCTAGCAAAACAGATGCACCACAGTTTCTCTCTGGGGGCCGTCACAACAATGGAACCTCAATGCCAAGTGATCTCCCTTACTTTGAATATTTTCATTCTTGGGTAGAGATCTATTGATGATGCACCAAAAAATAAAATTCACCTTGGTTGGAATCTCTTTACACCAACAATTCGGCGCCCACGCATCAGACATCAACTCACCATGGTGGAGAATCCTATAATCCCGAGTATAGAACTTACCCGAACTTGATCCTGTGAAATAGCATCTGTCCTCCTCCATATTCAAGGTAACCTCCCCAAAGATCTTTATCTGCTCCTGGGTAAAAACCGCTTGAATAATAAAGTATGGAAAGGCGCAATCCTCCCTAAATGTAATCTCCGGCGTGGGACACCTAGGGAAGTACAACTTCCCACCCACCCAGTTATCCTTCCTAAAAAGGATGTCACCCTTCCCAATAATCCATCATGTCGATTCTTGCAATTTATTCAAACACAAGAACATATGTCTCGCAAGTCCAATATGATATATCCTATGAACCTCCGAAAGAACCCCCCATTAACCATAACGAGTTGTGAAGAAAGCAACCCAAAGTGAGTCACCCGTAATAATATCCCATGCATGTCTCGCTTGAATGCCTTTCAAGGTATCCTTAATGTCACGAAGACCAATACCCCCTTCTTCAACCATTTTCGCAAGCTAAGACCAAGTACTCTGATGGAAACGACTAGTATGATTGGAATCCCAAATAAAAGAATTAAGAATCTTTTCCATTCTATCAATGGTTCCCTTCGGTAGACATAAAACTGAGAAGAAATGCATTGGAATAGCCGACAGAACACTATTAATCAGGGTAACCCTCCCACCAAAAGATAGCCATTAGTTCTTCCAATCAATGATACACCCCAACACCTGATTGATAGACCTCTCAAAGAAATTTTTTTTAATGCGCCCACAAGCAAGTGAAACCCCAAGATAGTCCATAGGGAGAGATTTCTTGTGACAACCCATGATATAATGGATAGACATAGACCGAGTACCCGAGAATTTGTTGGAAATAAAAACATTAATCTTAATGGTATTGATGCACTGACCACTCAAATGACCATACTTATTAAAAATCTCCCTGAGCACCCTTAATGATCTCCACTGGCCATTTGTGAATATCAGGATATCATCAGCAAACATCAGATGAGACACACCTTCCCTGCCACCTGCTGATAAAAGGCAACAACCTTCCCACCTCCAAACCCATCTATAAGTTCCTTGAGAGAGCCTCCTGAGCCAAGATGAAAAGATTCGAAGAAAGTGGATCACCCTGCCTGACTCCACATACTGATTTGAAAAATCCAAAGCTTTTCCCTTTGAGAGAGATGGAAAACCATGGGGTGGAGTAGCATCTGAAGCAGAGGTCACAAACCCACTCATGAAAGCCCAGCTACCTCATAACCTGGATAATAAAGATCCATTCCACCTTATCATACGCCTTGTCCATCTCCACCTGAAAAATAACATTATACCCAACAATTTTCTTGTTAAGATCATAAACCATCTCACTAGCAACTGCCACTGCCCCTTGAATATTCTGGCCTTTAACAAACTTATGTTGTTTCCTGGACACCAACCTTGGAATGTTCCATCTCAACCTTATCGAAATCAAACATTCCATAATTTTATAGTACACATTACTCAGACATATTGGTCTATACTGATTAATTCTATTAGGATCTTTAACCTTCCGAATAAGCACCACCCTTGAAGACACAACCCCCTGATTGAGGGCGCTTCCATGGATGAAATCCTAGATGGAAAACACCACTTGAGGACCCACAATACCCCAGGAAACCGCATAGAAGGAACACAAGAAGTCGTTCAGGCCCAGAGCACTATCCTGAGGCATCTCCATAACCGTTCTAATAACTACTTCCTCACCAGGTTTGGCCATTAGAAACTCATTCTCCGCATTCCCAACCAAGAGGGGAATGCACTGCAAAAAACTCATATCCTCGAAAACCCCATCCAACACCCCTTTCCTAGCATGAACCCTTCTCGCCAAGAGCCCTTCAAAATGTTCCAGGTCCAGAACTCCGATCAAATACACATCCGAGGAGAAGACCCTCCTTACCTAGACCAATATTAAGCTTCAGGCCACTCTTTTCCTTAAGACATGAATGGAAAAACCCGATGTTGCGATCCCCTTCCTTCAACCACCGCACCAGAGCACACTGTTTATAATCGCATTCCACTTCCAAGAGTTTCTCAACATGATACCTGCGATTCTCACATAGAATAGCAAATCGGTTGTCATCCCAGCAGAAATGTAGCTCCTCCTCCAGGTTCTCAAAATCACCTTGGATAGCGTTCACACAAGAAAAAACATCTGGTCTAGAAGCCCTCCACTCTAGAAGGTCCTTCTTGAGCCTTTGTAATCTGATAGAAAGGTTGCGCTAGGCATCCCCGAACACCTCGCGATCCCATGAGGACCTCACCGCCTGCATAAAGCCCTCCAACTGGTGCCAGTTTCTAGAATAGAGGAAGGCCCGTCTCCCCAGATTATCGCATCTCACCTCCACCAGAATGGAGGGTGACCGTTGTTTTAGAAAAAGCATCAAGACCTTTGAGGCTGGACAAGAAACCATCAATCCTGCTCCATATACGATGCGCCCCCCTTCAGTTATTACACCACGTAAAGCGCCTTCCTTGAAAACCGAGTTCCAGAAGCCCCACTGCAGTAATGAACTCGTGGAAGTCCTGCATGGCAACCACCAAGGGCCACAAACCACCTCTTTTCTCCTCAGGGTCCACGATCTTGTTAAATTATCCACCCACAAACCAGGGAAGATTTCCAGACTGGAAAGATCCGAGGAATCCCCAAAGCTCCAATCTCCGCTTCACATCAGTGTTGTCGTACACAAAAGAGAACAGAAATTCACCCCTAGCACCGGATACCTTGGTGTTAATGCATTGCGAGGAGAGGCTAGTCACTTCCACCTTCACACTCGTCTTCCAACAAACCCAGATGTGTTGGTTAACCTGACCACCATGCATAAACAGCAGCAAACCCATCCGTCTCGCCACAAATGGAAGTTTCTTCTAGTCAACCTTCACTTCAAGAACAACTAAAATAGAGACATTATGCTTAGGAGATTCAACAGCCATGATGTCACATTTTGACAGATCCCCCCAACCCTCGGGCATTCCAAATAATTACTGAAGCCATTACTGTAGTCCCCCCTGGACACTAGGACAGAGGTATCTGAAGAAGAAACCACAAACGAAAACCCTGCCTCCCTTGATTTCGAGCAGGTAATAGGACCATAAAACTCGAGAGACAGCCTTCCATGACGCGACCCAGGAGATGTTTTTTTGGGAGAACACTCTGAGCCCTCCAGAAGTGGAATCCGAGATGCCGACGTCACAGAAAACTCCCCCTCCTCATGGAGGATGGAGAACAGTAGGAGACGTAGGGGGGAGGATCCTGAAGATAGTACCTATTTCACCACGCCCACCAGAGACAAGGCACCGGGGGGGGGGGGGGGGGTTGAAAGGGCATCGAAATCAAGCTAGTAAGGAAAGAGAACATAATGAACTCTTAGAAGAGCTGAGATGAGATCTCGAAGTGCAAAGAAGGAGACGATAGAGGCCGAGAAGCATGAAGGAGAATATCCCATTGATCCTCAGAAACCTCCTTCTCGACCACTAGAGAAACATCCTCCGTTAAAACAGGATCTAAGTAGGCCAACGTCGACAACAAAATCAGACCCGTAGGAGCCCCCGGAGCATCTGAGGAAAATGCATCCTCCACGTGCAAACTATCCTTAGGTGCGTGAGGGCCACATTCGGAATTTGAAAAAACCTCGCTCTTCCCAATGGTCGTCTCCTTCCCTAAAGACTCAGCGCTCCGCTCCGAGCCAAAAAATAGATTTTCCTGGAATCATGGAGCCATAATAACTCGCCCAGAACGTCTTCCTCCAACAAACCTGCTCTGAATGGCCATGGATACCGCAAACCATACAAAAACACGGTGGTTTATGAAAATCTAGCGGCTGCCACCAACTCAGACTACCATCAGACCGAAGAAGAACCCTCGCTGGCAGCCGAGCCAAAAGATCTACCTCAACGCATATATGAGGGCATGCCATAGACAGCAGATTCTCTATAGCATCATTCGAGCCGAGGATGGAACCCGGGGAATCTCCCTCCAACCTCAGAATTGCAGGGTTCTGAAAGGGAAAGAGGAGGCCAGGGAGACCCACCCATACCGCCGCTGAGGGGTCTTCTATACCAAAGGGAAACTCCCAAGTCCATCAGAACAAAGAGAAGGACAACGAGCCACACCTGTGGTCTTCCCTAGAACAAGCCTGTGCGAACTCTTCCTGCGAGGCAAAATGAACACAGAACGCTGCCTTGGAAATATCAGAGACCGCCGCGGCTGGAAGGGCCCCAAGAGCCAACAAACTCCCTGAAAAAAGTAATCGGGGGCTTGTTGTGGCCGAACCGCGCCACCAGGGTCTGATCGTGAAAGTCTGAGGCCAACCGCACCTCCTTATCCAATAGTGTAGGGATTTGGTTGTGAAGCGGAATAAAAAATGCAACCAAACATGCAAGGATCGTGCTGGAGGTATGTACCGATTAATGCAAGAACAATCAAAACAGAAATCAAATGCAGAATTGTAAAATGAACAAGAGATTTACGTGCTTCGGTCCCGTTTGGGACCTACTGCACGACAAGAACACCCCTCACGCACACGTTTATTAATCCTCAAAGAAAACAATTACAACACAAGGGATTTGCCCCAACAGATCGAGATACAGAGAAGGAAAATTTACAAGGTTACAACAAAACCGTAAGGAAGAACTCACAGTGCCGGGCATAAACTTGCCCGACGGTCCTGATCTCTTCAATCTTGGCTGGATCTGGTTCGAGTGGACTCGCGGACGGGCCTTCGGAGTGCTGAAGCCGAGTAAGGCGCTGAAACGATGCTCCAACAGAGGCGACACACCAGCAGTGTGCCGCGGAGATCGTTTGCCGACGAGAATACCCTCAAAGGGTTCGAGTGCCAGGATCCGAGCAAGACGAACGCGCTGTAATGTCCAGGAAAACGAAACTGATTCGATCTGAGGAGCCACACCGAAGATGAGTCGTAGCAGGGGTGATTAAACCCCCTGCGAACGACGGTTCGGAAACAAAACAGCCAGCTTCTCGAGGGTCTGCCACGAAGTCAGAAAGAAAACCGAACAGCCGCTGATGGTTCAGGCCGTTCAATCAGTGGGAACAGGTGGACGGCCAAGGATGAAATGGCAGCAACAAAGATCAACGGCCACAAACCAAATGCAGCAATACACAGATTGCCAGCGTGGCAAAATAAACGCAGCAATGCAGAACAGAAAAAAAACGGTGAAATATATAATGAAAATGAATTTAAATAAAAACAAGAAATACAGAATTAAATTTCATTAATTCACAAAACTCCACCATTTTTAATTAAATTCAGGGATGTTCTTGCACCTAGGATTACGGAACAGGAACCAAGTTCAAACTATCTAGGCAATATTTGAACTTAGATAAAATGACAGCTTTAGTCAAACTATCAGCTGGATTTTTATCAGTGTGTATCTTATTGACACACACGGTTCCTTGTTCTATCACATCTTTAATAAAATGTAATCTAATGTCTATGTGCTTTGATTTACCATGGCAGACTAAATTCTTAGAAAGATGTAATGCAGATTGACTATCAGAGAAAACATTAATAGTTGAATCAAAGAGCTTGAGTTCAGAAGACAAGCCTTTAAGCCATAAGGCTTCCTTTACCGCCTCGGTGAGTGCTATGTACTCGGCCTCAGTGGTGGAGAGGGCAACAACGGACTGCATGTTGCACTTCCCTGAGATAGCCCCACCGCAGGCAGTGAACACGTATCCAGTCAATGATTTTCTGGTGTCAATGTTACCTGCATAATCAGCATCTACAAAGCCTACCAAAGTGTTAGAGGTATCAACATTTTTACCAAAACATAAAGGCAAATTAGAGGAACATGATAAATATCTGAGAAGCCATTTGAGAGCATGCCAATGGGGCTTCCCAGGAGCGGCCATAAATCTGCACAAGGTGCAGATAGCAAAAGCAATGTCAGGCCTGGTGCAAATCATAGAGTACATTATACTACCAACAATGCTAGCATATGGAATTTTAGACATAAATTGCACATCATCATCAGCAGTGGGTGCTTGTGTCAAAGACAATTTAAAGTGTTGAGCAAGAGGTACATTCACAGGTTTGAGAGATTCAAACATGTACCTCTTCAAGATCTTTAAAATGTAAGCATGCTGAGATAAGTAGAGCAATTTATTAGGTCTATCTCTAATGATTTCAACACCTAAAATCTGCTTAGCTGCACCTAAGTCTTTCATTTCAAAGTTGCCTTTCAATTGGGATTTAATTGAAGTGATAAAACTCACATTCTTACATATGACAAGCATGTCATCTACGTAAAGCAGAAGGTAAATCATACAACCTTGAATTGACTTGAAGTAGACACAAGCATCATACTGGCTCCTGGTAAATTGGTTATTTAACATAAAGAAATCAAATTTCTTGTACCATTGCCTTGATGCCTGTTTTAAACCATACAAGGACTTATTTAGAAGGAAAACTTGGTTGGAATTGAATTCCTTTGAATAACTATTAGGAGGTTTCATATAGAGTTTTTCATTCAAATCCCCATGCAAGAAGGCAGTTTTAACATCAAGTTGCTCGATGTGCAGATCGAGATAGGCAGTGAAGGCTAATAAGAGCCGAATAGAAGAGTGTTTGACAACGGGGGAAAAAATCTCAGCATAGTCGATTCCCTCTCTCTGAAGAAATCCTTTAGCGACTAGCCTAGCTTTAAACCTCACTTTATTTCCCTCTGTGTTGTCTTCTTTTATCTTGTAAATCCATTTGGACCCAATCACTTTAGCATTCACAGGCTTGTGAACAATGGTCCAAGTGTGATTTTTCTTTAGAGATTGTATCTCTTCATTCATGGCTATGATCCAGTGCTTTGAATCCTTATATTTTAAAGCTTTCCTATACGATTGAGGATCATCGTCGATGAGATCCTGGGCCACATGGAAAGCATATGATGCCATATCATACTGGCTAAACCGAGCAGGAGGTCTAGAGACCCTCCTTTGTCTATCTCGGGTTAATTGATAACCTTGATGATCGGTGGAAGGTTCCGAATCAGAGTCTGAGCCAGAACTCATCTCAGAGTCAGCCGCATCAGTGGGCTGAGGAGGAGCAGGAATAGACTGAACATCAGTCTCAACATGAGTAGATGACTCATGTTCATCAGACTTTTGAAAGTCTGGATCAGAACTGTCAGGTGTGTCAATCCTGGTCATAGGAGCAGAGGACTCATGAAAAACAACGTCTCTACTAATAATGCATCGTTGGTATCCCGGTTTATCCACCCAGAGTTTATATCCTTTAACTCCATCGGGATAACCAACAAAGATGCACTTGAGGGCTCTAGGCTCAAGTTTGTCAGTCTTGATGTGGGCATAGGCTGTACACCCGAAGACCCTTAAGTAGGAATATGATGGGGGCTTGCCGGTCCATAGTTCTTCCGGAGTAATTGTTAGGTCCACTAGGCTAGATACCCTGAGAGGGGGGGGGGGGGTGAATCAGGGTATGACTAATTAAAAATTAATGCCCGTTCTGATCTTGTTTCGCTGTTAAGAAAAACACTCTTCTCTCTTTTTCCTGCTGCATGATATAAATAGAATGTAAAGCAAGCACAGGACACAGCAATTTTACTTGGTTCACCGCTAAGGGCTACGTCCAAGGAGCATACGCCGACAGGTTGCCGGTCGTACCAAATTCCACTAATCTTCACTAGCTGTGGATTACAAGGTTCGGGCTAGATCACTTCTATGCCCAGGCTCACTGCCTTTACAATGTTTAGGGTTAGCTCACTGCTTTCCCAAGGGTCACTCCCTGTTTCTCTCTCTCTGGCTCACTGCCGGTGGAGAGGATCACCTTCTTCCTCTTCCTAAGCTCACTGCTCTTGGATGGAATCCACTCACAGTTTATAGACCTGTAGGTCTCTTCATTTTCATGAAAGAATGCATCTTCTCTTGTGTGTAGATGCTCTGTTGAAGTTTAACTTTCACCCGTTGATGAATATCTCTTTGCACCGAAGGTATCGGGCAGACATCCAGCTTCCATGCAGCTCAAAAAACACTGCTGGAACAAACCTTACTTGGTGCGCAAGTCAACCTCGGCGCGCAAGTATCGGCGCGCAAGTCACAACGGGCACGCAAGTCCTCCTCAAACACTTGCGCGACTCAAGCTTCCTCAACTCCAAACTTGCGCGACTCTCTTCCTTTTACGCCCAAACCAATATTGGCGCGTAACTACCAACCGGCGCGCAACTTCTAACACCGGCGCACAACTTCAACCACTGGCGTGCAAGTCCCACCTGCGCGACCATACTCACCACTTGCGCGACCACCAAACCTGCGCGACGGGAGCTCTCGTCTTGAACTCCGGTGTGAAATGAGGAGGGGTGGTCCGGTATTTATAGGCAATCTGACCACCCTGCGCGACGGCGCGCAAGTCACCTGCGCGACCCAATCTCGGCGCGCAAGTCTTCTCTCCTTTTAGAAACTTGCGCGACCAACTCCCAAACTTGCGCGAACCTATCTCCTTAGCCATATTTTGATCTTCTGATCTTGAAAAACATATGGCGCGCAAGTTTCCTATACTCCAAGTCCACGGCGCGCAAGTCCCTTTGCCAAAAACACTTTTCTTCATTTGCCGATTTTCAGGTCCAAAAATTTGGCAAACACTGGAAAACGGCGCCACCTTGTATCTGTTCTTTTGTACCGCCTCCAGATCATCCATTCCTTTTATCGACGTTCTTGAATCAAACATGGATCGTTGACCTCAGCTCTTGAACTCGACATTCAACCATGAAATCCTCTTTGTCAACAATCACAACTTAGATGTCCACTTTTTCAACAAACACAAACACCTCAAAAAGGCTTCAATGATACCTTGAGGGATTTTTGCCCAACAATCTCCCCCTTTGGGTTTGTTGACAACTCTTCCAAACAAAGATACGTCATTAATTCTTCAACCTCCATTCGCCTCATTGCGATTCTGATAGCGACCAAGGATTTACTCAACACATACTCTAAGCCCACATGAGCAATGCTCGGCGTGAGAAACAAGAGTAAATGAAAAGTTCATCAATGAATCACTTTGTCACTGACATCCACTGTTGACACCAAACACTGTCCAACACCACTCTTCTGCTTTTATCACGATCCTCAGCTGTCGTGATATCTATTCTTTGATCGATCACTTCTAGCATCGTCAGATTTAATACGCTCCCCCTTTCTACTCACAGCTTCAACACCTCTTTAGCCATATGTCCTGTGTTGTCCAAGCTAAGCTCTGGCTAAGCACGTTAAACTAGCTTCAACTCCCCCTATCTGGCTGCTCCACCTGTCAGCTTCTCCCCCTTGAACAATCACTATTTTCTCCCCCTTTGTCAACGAACCCAAAGGCAGTCCTATGCAGACTGTAACAGAGTAGAGAACAAATCAGCACATTTGGGAAAAACACATCATACCTCGGGGAGAGGGGGGGGGGGGGGGTCCCACATCCACACAATTTCAAGTGCGGGGAATCGACTGAACTCCCAGAGCCAGTCGATGCCTCTCAAAAGCTTCCTTGGGTAAGGCCTTTGTCAGAATGTCTGCAACCTGTAGCTCTGTAGGCACGTACTCCAACTTCACGATGCCCTGCTCAACCTTCTCCTTGATGAAATGATACTTGATCTCAATGTGCTTTGTCCTGGAATGATGGACAGGATTTTTTCTAAGATTTATAGCACTTGAGTTGTCACACTGGATTCTGATCGGAGACTTCACTTCAACTCCCATATCTTCAAGCTGCTGCTTCATCCACAATAACTGTGTGCATGCTTGAGTGGCCGCAATATACTCAGCTTCTGCGGTGCTCAATGAAATGCAATCTTGTTTCTTGCTTAGCCAAGAAATACACAATCCACCAAGATAGAATGCACCACCTGACGTTGATTTTATATCATCTGCTGAACCGGCCCAGTCTGCATCAGTATATCCCAATAACTCTGTCTGAGATTTGTCGTTGTATGTCAAGCCGAAGTCCACCGTGCCCTTGATATACCGAAGTATTCTTTTCACTGCAAGCATGTGACTTTCCTTGGGATTACTCTGATATCTCGCTGCTTGGCATGTGGCGAAAACAATATCAGGCCTTGTTGCGGTTAAGTACAACAGACTTCCAATGATTTGCCTGTATTCTGTGATATTAACTGCCTTGCCATCCTCATATTTTGATAATTTCATCTGGGTAGCAACCGGAGTCTTCATTTCCTTGGAATTATCCATTCCAAACCTTCTTAGAACCTCCTTGGCATATTTGGATTGAGAAATGAAAGTTCCATTCCTTCCTTGTGTCACCTGTAGACCAAGGAAAAACGTTATCTCTCCAATCATTGACATTTCAAACTCATTTTTCATGAATTCGGAAAACTGTCTGCACTGAGCTTCATCTGATCCGCCAAAAATTATGTCATCGACATACACTAGCACCATCATCCTTTGATTACTTTCATTGCTGAAATAGAGGTTGTAGTCAACTCCTCCACGCTGGAAACCAAGCTTCTTCAAGTACTGATCAAGCCTTGAGTACCATGCCCTTGGTGTTTGTTTCATCCCATACAACGCCTTCTTCAGCCTGCAAACTTTGTTTTCATCCTCATGAATGAGAAAAACATCTGGCTGTTCAATATACACCTCTTCTTCCAGAACCCCATTCAGGAATGCGGATTTGACATCCATCTGGAACACTTTGAACTTTTTTTGCACTGCTATGGCCAAAAATAATCTGATTGTCTCCAGCCTTGCAACCGGTGCAAATGTCTCATCAACATCTATTCCCTCTATCTGGGAGTATCCCTTGCACACTAGTCGTGCTTTGTTCCGAATCACTGTGCCATCTTCATTCATCTTGTTGCGATAGACCCATTTAGTCCCGATGACATTCTTGTCTGCTGGCCTCGAAACAATCTCCCATGTCTGGTTCTTCTCAATCTGATCAAGCTCTTCGTTCATGGCCTGAACCCAGTTTTCATCTTCAGCTGCATCATAAAAACATTTCGGCTCCACTTGAGACAAAAATGATGCTTGCTGTGATGATTTCATTCTTCGAGTCTGAACTGGAGCTGTTTGATCACCAATGATATTCTGCCTATCAATTCCAGCTCGACTCTTTGGCTTTCTCACAGACACCAACTTGACACTTTCCTCTTCATCATCAGTATCTTCTTCTGAGTCAGCTTCTGCCACTTCTGCTCCCCCTGGGTTGCTTACCTCATCATCACTTTCATCCAGGAACTGTTCACTGGATCGTTGAGTATTCTGCTCATTTTCAACTATAGTGACATCATTGCTTTCAATGATTTTTCCCAGCCTTTTATTGAAACATTTATATGCTTTGCTTTTACCGGAATAGCCAAGGAATATCCCTTCATCTCCTCGTGCCTCAAACTTCCTATGATGTTCTTTGTTGAGAATGAAACACTTACTTCCAAAGATTCGAAAGTACTTCAACGTTGGCTTCTTTCCGTACCACAGTTCATACGGAGTCTTCCCTTGCTTCGGACATAACAGGGACCTGTTTGAAACATAAACTGATGTCAAAACTGCTTCCTTCCAAAATTTCTCTGGCAGGTCCTTATCAATAAGCATTATTCTAGCCATATTGTTGATGATCCGATTTCTCCTTTCAACTACTCCATTCTGTTGGGGAGTTCTTACTGATGAAACTTGATGCCTTATCCCATGTTTCTCGAGATAGTTTTCAACCTGACTGTTTGTAAATTCCGTACCGTTATCAGTACGAAACTTCAGAATTTTCTGCCCCAGCATCTTTTCTGATTCCCTCCTGTACTGCTTTATGCAACTGAACACCTCTGTCTTATGGGTTATGATGAATACTCAGGCCATTTTGCTATAGTCATCAATAAAAAGAACATAGTACCTTTTCCCATTTATAGCTCTTGGTGAGATAGGTCCACATACATCATCATTTACCCATTCAAGCACTCTAGTTGATTTCTGTTCCTTTGGCCTGTATGTCTTTATGATTATTTTCCCTTGTTGACAAGCATCACACGTATGAGTGCGATCACGTGATAGTTTGGGAAGGTCTCTAGCAGCATCACATTTAACGAGATCCTCCATAGATGGTTGGCATAGATGACCAAGTCGCTTATGCCACAACTGGTTTTCTTCCTCTCTGGATAAAAGACAAATATCTTCTTCCCCACCTACAAGATAGAGATTTCCCTTTGACCTTTTTCCCTGCAGAACAGCTGCTCCATCTTTTCCTTTCACAACACACATCTTCTTGGTAAATTGGATAGAGTGCCCAGAGTCACATAGTTGACTGACACTGAGTAGGTTATGACTGAGACCCTCTACTACCAAGACATCAGCGCGTCTCATCTCTTTGCCCCCAAACTTGGATTTCCCTGAGCCAACAATCTTCAGGCCTTCATCATTTCCAAATTTGACAACTCCTTCTTTGTCATATTTGATGCCTGTAACAAGATCCTTATTACCCGTCATGTGGGATGTGCAACCACTATCAAGGATCCAAACACCAGATCGATCTGATGCTTTAAGGGCAATCTGCGCCACCACAGCCTTCTCATTTTTCTTCTTCTTGGTCCATACTTTTTCTTTCACACTCGGCATGGATTGAGGCTTCTGTTCTTTCTCAGAGTATGATGGACCACCCTCATCTTGCAGAGCTGCAAATCTGTTCTGAACTTTTAACTCGCTTGCTGGTTTATTGATCTGCTGCTTGCGAACATTTTGATTATTCTTTGACACATTTCTCTGAATGGTTGAAGTGCAATACCTAGCCATGTGTCCAAATCCTCCGCACCAAAAACAGTGTCCTTCAAAATGTGTTCTGGAAAACCGTTCTCTGTTTGACTGCCATCTCTATTCATGTTCCCTTCTGTATCTCTTGGCTATGGAACACACATACTGTGAATGCCCCATTTTCCCACAGCAATAACACCTGATATAGGATGCATTCCCTCGTGATATTTCAGCACTATGATTTCCCCTTTGGGATCTCTGAATATTCTGATTCTGTTTTGTTCCCAAATCAACCTTCACTTTCGGGATGAGTTCTTGCGGTCTGACTACAATTGTTGCAGATTTTTGTTCTTGACTAATCCCAGAAACGACCTTAACATCTGAGCTCAATTGCTGTTTCTTCCCTACTGAAATGCTAGGCTCCACTTTCATCTTCTCTGTCTTCTGAATAGCCTGCTTTTCGGATATCACATTGGGGGTCAAGAGTTTATCTTGATTCTTAAGTTTTTGTCGCAGACTGACCACTTCTTCTTCAAGCTCTTTGATACATCTAACCTGCTCCTTTCCTGTGTTAGTCAAACAATCAATTTCCTTCTTTTGTTCCTCAATCTTAAGCTTATACTCAACAATATTTTCTGAGCTCTCTGGTGTTGAGGATTTTAGTCTTTTAATTTCTTCTAACAACTCAGACTTTTCTTCATCCTGTTGTTTCATATAGAGTTTGGCATCATGAACTACTTTATTGGTTTTCTTCGTTTTGGCTCTCCAAACATCTATCTTCTCAAGAGATGCTTCCAATTCGGCTTCCATATCAATTCTCCCTTCAATTTCTTCTTCTTCTTTAGCATCAACTTCTTCTCCCTTTTGAGAACTACCAACAATTGCCACCAAGGCATTTACCCCACGATCTCTGCAATTTTCTATTTCCTCAACTTCTTCATCCTCAGACTCATCTGAACTTTCAAATTCTTGTGAAAGTAGATTCTTTTTCTTGAAGAAATTTCTCTTGAATTGTGTCTTCCCTTTCACAAAAGGTGAAGTCTTCTTTTTGGGAATTTCAACATCATCATCATCATCATCATCTTGAAACTTCTTGGGGCATCTTGCCACAAGATGACCAACCTTTCCACATCTAAAGCATGCTAGTGGAAGTTTACCTTTAAACTTTCCTCTTCCTCTTTGTAGATTTGAAGAAAGGAATGACATCACCTCATCTGTCTCTTCTTCTTCATTAGAATCTTCAATGGTGAGCTTCTTCATGGCCTTAAATGCCACCTCTTTAGACTTCCCCCTTTCCACAGCCTCATTATCATCGTTCCTCATTTCATATGCAACCAAGGTACTGTGCAAATTGTCAAATGTCAGCTCTTTTGGATCTCTATCTTCTAGTACTGAAACTTTCGGATTGAACCGAGGTGGAAGTTTCCTCAATATGCGCTTTACAATCTTTATGTCTTCAATGAATTCTCCAAGACCTCGCAGATCTTCCACAACAATGTTTACCCTATCAAAGAATGCGTCAACAGACTCATTCAGGTTCATTTTCAGATCTTCATATTTGTTCCACAACACCTGCAGCTTTGCCTCTCTGACTTTTGTGTCCCCTTCATATATATTCAAAAGCTTTTCCCACATGGAATGTGACGTTTTGCATGATATCACCTTTATGTAGATGGGATTGGAAAGGGCTCCCCCTAAGGCATTAATTGCCTTGGAATCAGCATCCAACTCTCTATGCTCAGCCTCTGATAAGGCACCACTATTAATATCAGCTGTGATACCATGCATAGCTGCTGAAAACACATCCATTCCCAAGGATCGGAAATAGTGTTGCATCCGATTCTTCCATATCTGAAAATTATATCCGTCGAAGATCGGAATCCCTTTATGATTGGTTACCTCCATTGAGAGAAGAACAACTTTGAACCTTCCCTCGGATACCACTTGTTAGGTCCACTAGGCTAGATACCCTGAGAGGGGGGGTGAATCAGGGTATGACTAATTAAAAATTAATGCCCGTTCTGATCTTGTTTCGCTGTTAAGAAAAACACTCTTCTCTCTTTTTCCTGCTGCACAATATAAACAGAATGTAAAGCAAGAACAGGACACAACAATTTTACTTGGTTCACCGCTAAGGGCTACGTCCAAGGAGCATACGCCGACAGGTTGCCGGTCGTACCAAATTCCACTAATCTTCACTAGCTGTGGATTACAAGGTTCGGGCTAGATCACTTCTATGCCCAGGATCACTGCCTTTACAATGTTTAGGGTCAGCTCACTGCTTTCCCAAGGGTCACTCCCTGTTTCTCTCTCTCTAGCTCACTGCCGGTGGAGAGGATCACCTTCTTCCTCTTCCTAAGCTCACCGCTCTTGGATGGAATCCACTCACAGTTTATAGACCTGTAGGTCTCTTCATTTTCATGAAAGAATGCATCTTCTCTTGTATGTAGATGCTCTGTTGAAGTTTAACTTTCACCCGTTGATGAATATCTCTTTGCACCGAAGGTATCGGGCAGACATCTAGCTTCCACGCAGCCCGAAAAACACTGCTGGAAAAAACCTTACTTGGCGCGCAAGTTAACCTCGGCGCGCAAGTATCGGCGCGCAAGTCACAACGGGCGCGCAAGTCCTCCTCAAACACTTGCGCGACTCAAGCTTCCTCAACTCCAAACTTGCGCGACTCTCTTCCTTTTACGCCCAAACCAATATTGGCGCGTAACTGCCAACCGGCGCGCAACTTCTAACACCGGCGCACAACTTCAACCACTGGCGCGCAAGTCCCACCTGCGCGACCATACTCACCACTTGCGCGACCACCACACCTGCGCGACGGGAGCTCTCGTCTTGAACTCCGGTGTGAAATGAGGAGGGGTGGTCCGGTATTTATAGGCAATCTGACCACCCTGCGCGACGGCGCGCAAGTCACCTGCGCGACCCAATCTCGGCGCGCAAGTCTTCTCTCCTTTTAGACACTTGCGCGACCAACTCCCAAACTTGCGCGAACCTATATCCTTAGCCATATTTTGATCTTCTGATCTTGAAAAACATATGGCGCGCAAGTTTCCTATACTCCAAGTCCACGACGCGCAAGTCCCTTTTCCAAAAACACTTTTCTTCATTTGCCGATTTTCAGGTCCAAAAATTTGGCAAACACTGGAAAACGGCGCCACCTTGTATCTGTTCTTTTGTACCGCCTCCAGATCATCCATTCCTTTTATCGACGTTCTTGAATCAAACATGGATCGTTGACCTCAGCTCTTGAACTCGACATTCAACCATGAAATCCTCTTTGTCAACAATCACAACTTAGATGTCCACTTTGTCAACAAACACAAACACCTCAAAAAGGCTTCAATGATACCTTGAGGGATTTTTGACCAACAGTAATGAATTGATTCGCAGAGGAGGGACACCTGTTAATCAGGTGCACAGCAGTGCTTGTGGCCTCGACCCAAAAGGATTTAGGGAGGCCGGAGTGAGAAAGCATGCTACAGACTCTTTCAAGGATAGTCCGATTCATCCTCTATGCTAGGCCATTCTGTTGTGGAGTTTCCCTAACAGTTCTGTGCCTCTTGATACCTTCAGACTCACAGTATTGAATGAACTCGGTGGATAGGTACTCAAGCCCATTATCCGTCCTCAAGGTCTTAACTCTCTTCCCAGTTTGATTCTCGACGGTGGCTCTCCAGGTTTTGAATGTTTGTAAAACATCAGATTTATTTTTGATGATGTATACCCAAACTTTCCTGGAGTGATCGTCGATAAAAGTGACAAAATAGAAGCCTCCACCATGAGAGGAGATCCTGGACGACCCCCACAAATCCGAATGGATGTAATCAAGGGGGGCGGCTGCCTTGAAGGAAGATCTATTAAAAGTCACTCTTTTAGCCTTTCCCATCACACAATCCTCACAAAACGGGAGATTTGCAGGTGTGATGTCATTCAGCAATCCTTGTTTGCTGAGTTCTTCTAGGCCTTTGGAGCTTACATGCCCCAGCCTTCTATGCCAGAGCATAGTGTTGTCAGTGTTCGTGGTGTAAACACTACCCAACTATCTTGAATGGGTCCTGCCATTCAAGACATACAAACCATTTACAAGGGATCCTTTTATGATGGTTCTTGATCCTTTTGAGACTTTAATAGTGCCAGATTCAGATCTAAAAGTATATCCCTTTTGATCTAGGACTCCTAGGGAAATCAAGTTTCGTTGCAAGTTGGGGACCCACCTTACATCAAATAAGGTGATGATGGAATGATCGTCCAATTCTATCAGCACAGATCCTCTTCCCTCAAACTTGCATCTCTTGTTATTCCCTAATAGTACGTCCCCTTCCACTTTCTCGATCAGCTCTAAGAAGGACTCTCTATGGGGACACATATAGAAGGAGCAGCCAGAGTCAAGGACCCACTCGCGGTCGAGTGTATGGCTGGAAACATTTAGAACTTCGGCTGTGTCATAACTGGAGTCAACAATAAGAGACTGGTCAGTGGGATGCGCGCATTCTTGCTCTCTCTTAAGCTTCCTACACTCGGGCTTAATGTGCCCAGGCTTCCCACAGTGGAAGCAAGTAACTTTTCTGTCTTTGTTATCATTGTTCTTTGTCTTTCGCTCGTGCCTTGGTTCTTTACTATTGCTACTTTTTTCTCGGCTAAAGTGTTTCTTTTTGCTTTTAACCTGAGCTCTAACCCTAGTGAACAAACTCTCAGCCTCTCCTTTCGCCTTGGGTTTTGAATGAAGATCCTTAGACAGAAGGGCAGACTTGACCTCTTCAAGAGTCAAGGAGTCACGACCATACATCAAGGTCTCGACCAAAGTGCTGTAGCTATGGTCTAGAGAGATAAGGAGAATAATAGCTTGATCCTCGTCATCTACTATGACATCTATATTAGCTAAGTCAAGCATGATTTTATTGAACTCGTCAAGATGAGATTTCAGGGAAGAGCCTGGTCTCATCCTGAAAGTAAACATGCAGTGCTTCTTATAGAGACTACCAACTAAGGAGGCAGTCATGTAGAGATTCTCTAACTTGAGCCAGATGCCAGCAGCAGTGGACTCGAAGGCCACTTCCCTAAGGACTTTATCTCCTAAGGACAGTAAAAGGGAACTATGGGCTCTGACTAGAGTGTCATTAGGGATCAGTTGGTGTTCAGTTACGGTTTGACCAGCTTCATTAACAGCTGTTATGGGTTTAGTAGGCCCAGATAGGGCATCAATGAGACCTTGTTGGACTAATAATTCCCTCATTTTAATACGCCATAAATTGAAGTCATTATCTTCATCAAATTTTTCGATTTCATACCTCATTGTAGACATATTTATAAACAGTGAGTTAGATGCCAAGTAATTGGGGACAACGAGAGCGTACGCCCCCAAAAGACCGGCCAATACTCACTAGAAATAAATCTGTACAATGTGTAGTGAAAAAAGAAAACAAAATAATTTTATCAAGATGATGATTTCGGTCTTAAAAGAAATTAAAGACAACAATGTATACTGGCAGAATAAAACAGATACAAATGCGGAAAGAGAACAGAAACCCAGTGTCAGAAAAAAAACTGTGGGTAGGATTAAACCAGAACCAGTAAACAGAATTTATACATGGCTGAAACAGAACACAGAAAGTGAAAAATTGGCCAGATTTATGGACAGTACAGGGGGCTACCAAATTGTTGGCAGCCAGAAAAAAATAAATGCAATAACAAGAAACTGAATTTAAGACAGCCTATAAACAGTAGCAGTAATGCTTCGGGCAAGATTGTGAACAAACATTGAGCATGAAAATTACAGAAGACAAGGAGCAGTCATATACGAATCATACAGAAACAAAGGAAACATACGACTGTAATTGCAGCTTAATCTTGCAGATATTACCGAGCAGCAAAATATATGTAAACCAATTAACAAAGGGAACATATGTGTAATAACATGAAGGCAGATTGTGCACAAAGGTAAATCAGGAAACACAGCAGCCAGATTGGCTCTGATACCACATGTAGGGATTTGGTTGTGAAGCGGAATAAAGAAATGCAACCAAACATGCAAGGATCGTGCTGGAGATATGTACCGATTAATGCAAGAACAATCAAAACAGAAATCAAATGCAGAATTGTAAAATGAACAAGAGATTTACGTGCTTCGGTCCCGTTTGGGACCTACTGCACGGCAAGAACACCCCTCACGCACACGTTTATTAATCCTCAAAGAAAACAATTACAACACAAGGGATTTTCCCCAACAGATCGAGATACAGAGAAGGAAAATTTACAAGGTTACAACAAAACCGTAAGGAAGAACTCACAGTGTCGGGCATAAACTTGCCCGACGGTCCTGATCTCTTCAATCTTTGCTGGATCTGGTTCGAGTGGACTCGCGGACGGGCCTTCGGAGTGCTGAAGCCGAGTAAGGCGCTGAAACGATGCTCCAACAGAGGCGACACACCAGCAGCGTGCCGCGGAGATCATTTGCCGACGAGAATACCCTCCAAGGGTTCGAGTTCCAGGATCCGAGCAAGACGAACGCGCTGTAATGTCCAGGAAAATGAAACTGATTCGATCTGAGGAGCCACACCGAAGATGAGTCGTAGCAGGGGTGATTAAACCCCCTGCGAACGACGGTTCGGAAACAAAACAGCCAGCTTCTCGAGGGCCTGCCACGAAGTCAGAAAGAAAACCGAACAGCCGCTGATGGTTCAGGCCGTTCAATCAGCGGGAACAGGTGGACAACCAAGGATGAAAGGGCATCAACAAAGATCAACGACCACAAACCAAACGCAGCAATACACAGATTTCCAGCGTGGCAAAAATAAACGCAGCAAAGCAGAACAGAAAAAAACGGTGAAATATATACTGAAAATGAATTTAAATAAAAACAAGAAATACATAATTAAATTTCATTAATTCACAAATAGATCCACCACAGAGTAACCCTCTTCCAAAACAATCAGCCTGGGAACCATAGAGACCCTCGGTAAGGCAGGTCTACACGCCCCTGTAGGTAGCGACCCAACCCCAATCGAAACTTCCAGAGCCATCCTACCACAGAGAACTTCATTTAAGGAACACGCCTTTCCCCTAACCAAGAGTTCCACCCCAATCGTTGGGGTAACCAGGATGTGGCTGGCCCTAGCAGGAGCGCCACGTGAAGGAGAATCTGAAGCAGACTCCATTTCAGCACTCTGGTTATCTCCAATATGTAGTGTAATATGGAAAGAGATTTTGTACTCCAACTTATTCAAATAAAGTTAGTGAAAGGAATCTGGTAGAACTAGAACTTGTAAAGTAGAGAACAAAAAAGGTTGATTATTCAAAACCATATCAATGTAGCTCAAAGAAAGAAGAAGTGTTACGTTGATAATCAAGGGAATGACTTGGAATTTCACATTGGAGGTCATTTTTTTCATGAAAGTATCTACATGGAAGGGTGTTATAAGGTTTTGTAAGAAATGGAAATTGAACCCCAGATAAATCAGACCTTTTTAAATCCGGTAAATCATTAGAGTTATGGATTCTTGTATGGAAATACCCCAAATTCTCTCTAAGATACGTGATTTGTTCCATATATCATTGTTAATGAAGTACATTCTATACAGAATGCATGTGCTCACCTATGAGAAAATAGAACTAGAAATTGGTATATCATACTATGAAAATAGAATCTAGATTATAGACACTAGAGAACAGGTGTTCAGTAATTAGATGACTCATTTGGTAAAGGTGATTCGAAGAAATCATAAGACATAAGAGGTGATTGGGGAAACAAAAGAAATTTCGATGATGAAATTTCCAAACCTATTCATGAGGTGAGATTCTATAAATTTTTAGGATGGAATTTTTTAAGAAGGTAATAATGTTTCACCATGATACATTACAATATATTTCATCTAAAATAAATTTATTCAATTTGATATCTTACAATGCACACAACCTCAAGTCTAAATGAATGCTAATATGGTATACCACAATTTAGAGGTCAATAAATTTGATGGAATGAATAATAATATGAAAATAATGAAACATATATGGTATACATATGTTTAAAATTAATTTATTGGTTATCATTAAATTGAAAATAAAAAATAAAGTAATTTGAATGTAAAAGATTTTTTTTTGAAAAACTATTTTTATACATGAAGAGTGTTTTTATCTTAATAAATTAAATTACTCACTATTGGTTTATTAATTTAATTATTTCTATATATTATATATTTATTTTTTTAACATTCATATAATATATTTTAGTCATGGGATAATAATAAATCTAGTTTTATGATTAAAACTAAAATTTTCTAAAAAACAGTTTCATCGTATTTTGAAAACTTATTTTAAAATAAATTTTAAAAAATTTAAATAAATTAATTTAAGAAATTGAAATTAATTATTTTAAAAAATATTTTTAAATTATATTAGTGTTATTTTTTGTTAAATTTTTGAAAACAATAAATTTTCTATTAATAGTAAAATTTGATTTTTTATTCAAAACATGTTTTTTGTTTAAAGTATTTTAAAAGTTAAATCAAGTTTTAAAAAGGTTTAGAAAAAAAAATAGTTAAATAATAATATTATTAGTCTAATTTAATCCATTATAATAAATTTTATGTTTAATGTTTTTATTAAAACATTAGGTATTTGGGAAAACATTTTCTTTGGAAAATCATATTTTCACCGCGATCGTGGGTTTAACATTATATGAAACTATACCAATTTTATGAATTGAAATTTAAAAATACATTTGATATTTGGATTCATAATAATTAACATTAGGTAATAACTTCAACATAATTATCTGTCACAATGAATAGTAAAAATAGTAAAAATTAATTACTGTCGTTAAGGTTAAAATAGGTTTTCCAGGGGTTAAACTAAAAAGATGAGGGTAAGAATTACCTAATTTAAAATTTATATTTTCAGGAAATATTTATACCTTATATCATATATGGTTATATAATAGTCCATTTTTTCAGTTTTTGTGTGTCTAAGACATGGATATATTTTATTCTTTTAAAAAATTCCAAGTGTGTCCACTCCCCCACATATTAAAGGACACCACCTCTCCACTACTCTACACCCCTCAAGAGCCTTTTGGTTCCAGAAATACATACCAAAATACTTTTTTTAAACTCATACCTATGACCTTAGAGTTACATTTTTATCATAAAACCATTTTAGGAAGGATTTTGGTATAAACCTAAAGAGGTTGTTCGAAGAAGAGGCACAGTTCTTAACCACAGTTTTTCATTTTATTTCTTCTTCTATATCCTAAAAATATTTTTAAATTATAAAAAAATAATAAAAAATAATAAAAAATATACTTTTATTTTATTATCTTAATTTTAAAAACTATATTAATTTCTGATTTCATCAAATGGTAAATGAAACGGTCGATCGTATGTACATTGGACTACCACCTCAGGAACTGATGTAATTCTTTTTCTATCACCTCTTCTCAACGATGTATGTAAGGATGGATTTAATTTTTAAATATAATATTTATTAAATACTAACTTTTCTTGATGTTTAATTTCACATAAAACTTATTAACTTTAATTCTTTGGGAAAATGATAATGTTACTCATGTGAACAAGTGGATTACCACCCGCACGAAGGAATGTGATTCGTTTTTAATTTTATTTTGAAATAGATGGTAATAAAGTTATATTTAAATAATATATATGATATATATGATATTAAAATTATTCTTTAATGGTGATATATTATTTGCCTATCTTTTAATCTATTCATCAATAAAATAGAAACAATGCTCATGTGTACATACGACCTACCATATCCATAAATGGAGTAATTCATTTTTTATATATAAACATTATGGATGAATATAAATATGTATATAATGAATATATATAATATTTATTTCTTTATTAACATTCTTTTTATTATTTAATCAAGATTAATATTAAAGTAATAAAACTACTGAAGCAAAACAAACATGAATAACAAAGAAGTTATTACCCGAAACAATGATTTTAACAAAGAATCGTTTATAAAAGGGTCATAAAAATTTATAAGTAAATAATATAAGATATGATATAATTGAGTATATCTTTTTAATAGATTTATAATAAATATATATTTATTATACAGGAGTTTCAGACATGTATGAAGGAAATCAGACCTAATGTAAGGATTTGTTTCTGAATAACATTATTACTTATGATTATTTAGGTTTATGTCTCTACTGGGGAAAATATTTAATATTTCTATATTAAACCTAATAAATTTTATTATAATATAATTATTTACATAAATGATAATTTTTCCTTTAAACTCATCTATTTAAGTACTCAACATACTAAAATAATAAATTTAAGGAAAGCCAACATTGCTTTTATTCTCAGTCAAGAATCTTTCCCTTATGTGTAAATATTTTCTATAAAATGCCTTAATTTATTATTTTAAAACTACAAAAAATTTATTAAAAATATTTTTCCCATGTTTTAATTTTTACAAAGAAAATTAATTGTCATATTATTTTTGTTTTCGGAATAAGGTAACTTTTGACCATATTACAACAATATGAAATGAATTTTTTTAACATATTTGAAAAGTACGGAATTACCCACCATTGTGACCAATGATTTTCTTGAAGATTCATTTAATATCTTGTAATTTAATTTTCAAATAAATTTATTTCATAAATAGTTTTTTTAGGTTCCAAAAAATGAGTGTCTCGGATGAAGTGTCTACTGTATTATATTGGCATAAGTTACAAGGAATAATATTTTAAAGGACTGAATAATTTATTAGAAATTGTAAACAATACACATAATTCAAATTATTATTAAAAATTAAAACATAAAGTTCAAAAAGTAATTTATTTTAGAATGTCATTATTCCTCATACGATATCCATGTATATCAATCATGAAACACATATGATTATCCTACAGAAATTTTAACATAATAAAGGGGTGAGCTCAGAAGCTTTGTAAGGGTAAGCGAATGGAAGAATCTATGAATAAATATTATTTCATCAAGAACAAAAGATAAATTATTACAAAACATGAAATTTAATTAATAACTTGAGAATAATATGACCCGAATAAATGATGATAAAAAAATCCATATAACTAATCACTTAAGATTGAAAGCTTAACCATGTTTATTTAACTATTCTAATAATCTCATGGAATATCAAAAACTAAATTAATAATTATGGAATGCATAATTCTTTGGAAATAAAACAGTATGTATAGGACTTTTTCTAATACATCTAAATTAATGGGAATGAATTTTTCCAAAACCCAATCTAGTTTGTCTCATGAGACATACAGATGCATTGAGGGGTTATAGCGATCCCCACCCATAACATACTATGTCCAATGTATTCCTCATATGATTGTGGTGATATAGAATCATCATAAAAATTTGAATTGAAAAAATAACATATGAAATTTTAATACTCACCCCAATCAATAAACATAATCATAAACCATCCATCGTAAAATGGTAAATGGTAATAAAATTTTACATCCTCATTTAAACTGATCATAATCCATCAATAGAAATACTAAGGATGGTATCGATACCATATATACTTAGTGGATCCTAAGTATAATCAAGGGTTAATTTCATTGATAAATATAAATACCATGAAAGGATCTATATAAAATTAGAAAAACAACCTTTTGATTTTGAATGTCACACTTTAAAACAAATTTCACAAAACATTTTTAAAATAATTTTCTTTCAAATAACCTATAAAAACATGTAAAATAATAATTAAAACATTGAATGGTCCTTATTGTTGAAAATTAAAATCATTATATAAATGTTAAAACAAAGATTAATTTTATATTTCTTGTAAAATTGAAATAATAATTATTTTGAAAAATAAATGAAGATTCCTTTAATTTTTTTTTGAAAAAAAGTAAAAATTATGAAAAAATTTATTAATAAATCATTCTGAATATGATAATTTTTTTTAATTTTTTTTATAAAACATGGGTTTTGATGAAATACCAATTCAGAACGAATAACCATAGGTGAAAAATGTATTTTTATTTTATTATATAAATATAAAATAATTCCCATATGGGAGAAACAAAGATAAACAATACTTAATAATAATGAGATTTTGAAATACACCCTTACCAATTTGGTAGAATATGAATGATAATCCCTATCAAAGAAATAAAATCAAATTGAACTTAAAATAAAATTAATATAAATATATTCATGATATGTCATATCAAATAGAATGTATATATAACATAAAAATTAAATGAGTGGTGAATATGGCATATTTCTCATGGATGTAAAAGTGAGAAGAGATGCCCTTACCTAAGGTCCAATTTCATTCCTAACTTCCCTTTACAATTAAATATTTTATTTAATTATTTTATTATTTATATTATAAACATAATAATATTTATAATATCATATATTGTACTATTATATAATTTTACCGTCCCTTTGCTACTAATATTTCATTATTTTCATTGTTTTGGGTGATAATTGCCAGGTTTTCTTATGCATGTCTTGTCATGAAAGTTTTTGTTCTTAAGAAGAGGATATATATATATATATGAATATATCATTTATGGAATTATAATATATTAATAAATTTCATATTTACTCATTATATACATTTTCATAACAATTTATGAAAGTTGGACAAGAAAAATGAATGGCATCGCTTTGTGGAGATGGCAGGTCATACGTATGCACAAGCAATGATATAATTCCTTTAATGAGAGAAAGAGTATGGAAGTGGCTGATAAATTAATTTTAAATAATAAATATTATTCGATATATATGACATATATTTTTAATTTTATACTTATTACATTCCATTTATAGAGTAAATGAGAAACGAATCATGTCACTTCGTGAGGTAGTAGTCCTCTATATACGCAAGCATCATTAGCGTATTTAAAATAAAATGAAATTTAAAAAATAATTTTTTGATATTTAAATTATATATGTATAATAATATCGTAAATATTATATAAATTTTGTTAATCTATAATTATTTCTATCTTTAAAGGCATATACAAAAAACAAACTACAACGATTCATGAAGCTGTACTCTATCGTACAGATTCTCATTTGATGGAAGTGGAGATAGATAAATATTATTCAATAAACATAAAAAATTTATTTATATTGTATGTAATAGTGTTTTTATATTTAAATTTTTATTATATAATTTAATGTGTAAATAGAATAATGAAATGAAAGATCATTGTTAAGATAATTACCATCTCAAAGAGAAACATCCTTTAGATGTCCTCTTAAAGACCCTAGGGATGATATTTTGGAAGGGAGATAATCTCTAAAATTTGTGTAAGTATTTTGGGGAGATATTTTGGTACATATTGGTCCATAAAAAGTTATTTAGGGGTGTGTATATGTGAGAGTAATGAGTACCCTTATATATGTGTGAAAAGACAACCCTCTTGAATATTACTTTAAATTTCCAAAAGGAACCAAAAATGATAAAATTATTCTCACGAAAAAGATAAAAAATATACTTAGGTTCATTTTTTGGATATTATAATGTATAAATATGTCCATAAAAGTATATTTTGACATGTTTTTAGGTTATTTTAACCCTTTTCTTCATAGTTTTTTCCCACAGAAAACACATTTTACCTTAACAATGGTAATTAATTTTTTCGGTTTTCAATATTCATTTTGGTCAAAAATTAATTTTAAATTATTATATAATATAAATAATTATTATTCCAAATATTTAATAAAATTTTATAAATTAAATTAACATATGTTGTATAATTAAAATTAAAATTATACTTGTATTCGTAATGAAAAATGTGTTTTTATAGAGAACATTTCAATAAGTATTGAACGTTTTAATATCAAAGTTAAATATTAAATTAATAAAAATGAAAAAAGTTAATTAATTTTTTATATAATTTAACTAACTTTACTTTAAAAAAATTTTAATATATTATTTACCTTTGTAACTAATTTAGACGAAAAAGAGGATTTTAGTATGAATCTGTTTTATCATTATTCATCGAAAAATGAAACATTCCAGAAAAATCCAAAAAACTATAGTATGTAAATTTTGATAATATAATTTCAAAAATAATGTCTATTTATTGAAAAACATATACTATTATTATAAATTAATTATATATTTTGTTCCCAATGTGCAAATGAACTGTGTTTTTGAAAAATATTATTTTTCATAAATAACTTCTTTTACTTTCAAATGGCTCATATTTTTTTATCAATAGATAACAGTTGAATTTATTTTATACAATTTTAATTCATATAATTTTTCTAATTTATTTAATACTATTAATACCTTACAACTTATCAGCTATGTTATAATGGTCATGTATAAATAATAATAATTTAATATATTATAATGTTTCATTTAAACCCAATGCAGTGTGCATCATAAGATATAAAATATATTTAATTTAATTAAAAATAAATGTATCATAATATATAAAGATGTTATATTCCCTTCTAATCATGGAATTCTGTGTCACACATTTTATCAAGCAAGATGTGCCTATTTTAAAAATATCTAGGTGTTACATCTCCCCTAAATAAATTACACCTTCACAATTTAATCTTCATCTCAATAATCATGTGTTTATCATTTAAAAATACCTTCAATAAAAATCTTCATCATAAAAAGGGTTAATAAAATATCCTCTTAATAATATAGAATGATAATTATATATGTCAAATGGAATAACTCATATCTAGGTTTCTATGTAATATAAAATTGGTGAAAAGTGAAGATATTGACATGGAATAAAATCATAAGAAAATATACATAGAGAGAGAGAAGACATTTATCACTAGAAATTTAGTGATCATATAAAGTTATGGAATGAAAAAACATAAATATATGATGATATATTAGATCATTTGTTCAATATAAATTAAGGTATTTGGATAAAATTCGGTTAAAATATCATTTTTCTAGAGTTGATGAATTCCTTTACCATATAAACTGAGAATATATAAAAATATACTTTCTTGATATATTTCTATTTCAAAGGCACAATTTCATCTTTTAGTTGTTCTTTGATGAATTTAAACTTCATTTCTGAATACAAAAAAATGAATATCCAATATGAATTTTTTATACCTAAAGAACTAAAATAAATTTTAATTGTATTATCAAATCCTTATGAGAGTGACAAGAATTCCAATATATTTATAAATATTTTCCAAAACCAATATTCTTATCACTAGTTATCCAATATAATACAATAAAATCTAATCCTCAATAGTAACACAACTAGTTCAACAATAATATTTATCTATCAAAATGATTAACTAAAAACAATGAAAAATTAATAAAGACATCATAAATGTATGTGGTAGGTGTTAAACTCTTATTGTCCTTCAGTTTTGTGTTCAAGAAACATGGCCTTGTTGGATGTCATTGGGTTTCCTCTGACATGTTGGTTGTCATTTTTTATAAAACCATATTAATATAATTCCTTTATTGTTATCAAATTGTAATATCCTATAATTACATCATCATCAAAGATTATATAAAAATTAAAGGTTTTGAATATCATTATAAAACATAATTATCATTGTTATCTCCACATCAGGAACATTTTAAGTGTTATCATCCATGAATAATATGTTTTCTAATAATTTTAACTTGTCACTAAATCAAATTTATTAGTTTTATTCACCACTTTCTTTAAAATCCTTAAAGAAATACTAATGTCGTATATTACTTATACATTTGATAATTCTTATAACAAGAATATCATGGATTAACATACTATTGTAACAAAATTATTGATTCTAAAAACAATAAAATTATTCATTCCACATCATATTTGTCAATATCAAAAGATTTACTATGATCATTTATCTTATTTTTAGGTATATCACTTTGATGCTTTGGGAATTCATTTGTATAGTTCCCCATATCATTATAGTTGAAGCATTAAATATTATAAATTTATTTCTTTCTATTCCATTCATGATCATGTTGGTATGTATATCTACTCTTTTAGAAAACTCCCATTCCCTTAATTAAGGTCCAATAGAGTTTCTTTTCACAATTATCACATGTGGGAAAATCATTCCTTCCATTATCCCCTTATCCATTTCATCTATTTTATCCTCTTATTCTCTTATATCCTTTAAATGAAATATTATTTTTATAAATGTTTTTATATAATAATAGCACATGATTATCTGTCTTCTTATGATGAAAATGATTGGGAGACATGTTCCCTTTGAAATATTATCTTAATCCCATAAAATGAATGACTATTCTAACTATTTGGATTATTTTCATTTATATTCTTAACATTCTTTCAAGCAGGCTCCATTTCTAAACAATGGAATACCCTAGTCTAGATCATAATATTATGAAACATAATTTACAATCCCAAAACTAGCGAAACACTTAATATAAATTAAAAAGACTATTTATTTCTTATCTCATAATCATAAAAATGGTTTCTTTGGGGATATATTTATTTTAAAATCCTTCAAAATTTTGGGTGAAAAAAATTTAAATTCTCTAAATCCTATTGCCTAGAAGTGTCAAACCAGGTGTGCAGTAAGACCAATTTTCAATAATTAGGTGACGATAAGGTCAATCCCAATGCACCCTTTACAGATTAATTAACCTAAGGTACATTTGTTATGGAACCACATACACATTTAGTATCTAGAAATGGATGCATTTATATGAAAAGATTTATAATACATTCTTTAACAAAACATTTGGATGTTATTCTATACATATACTCAATTTCTATCATAGGGTTATGTTCCATAATCTATTTTTTATTATCTATAGTTCTAAATTTTTCTACTAAACTTCCTCTAATACCAAATATAGTGACCCAAACCATTATAGCCCAGAGTTGAGGTGTAGTTCATTACATTAACATAAAATATAAAGAATCACATCCAAGTGGTCTGAATAGATTAGAAGTTTTTTTAAAACTATATACATACATGGAGTTCTTCATAAAAATGGAAACATAATATAGATAAAGAATTTATTTGAGAATTTCATTATTCCTCATATAGTATCCCTTTATATCAATCACAAAACACATTCGGATATCACGGGTAAAATAAAACATAAGAAAAGGGTAAGTGTATAAAAACACAATGAATAAATAAGGATTAATCAATATTTCAAGGTAAATAATTCTAAAAAATCACATTTAATCAATAACATGATCATAATATGGTAGAAATAAATAATGATCATATACTCCCATATAAATAATCACATGTTCTTGAAAATATAACTATGTATACACTAACTAATAGAATAATAATGTCACAAATAAATATCTAAATTCATAATGTTGGAATGAATAATTTTAGACATCTAAATAATAATATTGATTCCATCTACCATAAAATTTATATAAATCAGAATGGACATGACCAAAACCCAATATAGATTGTCACATGAAACAAACTGATGTATTGAGGGGTTATAGCGATCCCCACCCTTCACATACTAAGTATAATGAATTCTTTATATGTAAGGGCTGAAACATAATAAACATAAAAAATTATAGGAAAACTATTATATGATATTTTAGTACATACCCCAATGAATAAACGTAATCATAAACCATCCCGAGTAAAATTGTGAATTGTAATGAAATTGTATATCCCCAATCAAACTGTTTATAAAACAAATCTAAAAATAATAAGGATGGAATCAATATGTCATATGTTTAATGAATTATAAGTAAAATAGAAGGATTATGTCATTTTTAATGTCCTGAACCAAACCACAAGGTCCACGCTGGAAGGTCACATGAATTCATGTGTGTCTCCCCATATGAAAGAGGCTACTAACTAGTAGGGAGTGTCGAATTCCATCAGTGGGAAGAATATACCCTCAATATCACATCATATGTTCGATAATCAATAATAAAAAGTATTCTAAATAATCATAGTAATCATGCAAAAAGGTAAATATGGAATATATTTAATACAAATAAATGAAAATCCCAATGGTGGATAGTCTATCTAGGGTAAATAAAGAAGATAATTAAATAATTTATAAACCCCAACTCTCGATACTTTTTGTCCAATCCCGCCACCAAATCCCTAATCCTTACACCATCAATCCACCATAGGACCCTTTCACTTCACTGTATCCCTTATAAAATATATACGTTCATCAAAATTCCCAATTACTGTGTGAGTACATGACTCAGTAGGACCCCACCAATGTGTCCTTAACCTTATGTGCTCAACTATATGAGTGTATTCTAGAATAATAATAAATGTTTAACAAGCATTAATATACAATCCAAAACCAAGTGGTCATGAGAATACCAATCCACCAAAAACACCCAATCGTACCTACTTCAACTTTGTTCCCAAAAGATATTCTCGGATCTAGAAGAATCAATGATTACCCTTAGGCTAAGGAATCATGCTACTCAAAATCTTGTGATTGTCAAATTCTATATCAATGTGTGACAAGGAAGTCATGTTATTGGAATTACCTAGGAATCAAGAGTAACTAATCATCCACCAGGCATCGAGAACACGCCCCTTAGAATTTGTTAGTCACTAAGTTCATCAAACTATATCCCTAAGGAATTGTTGTATCCATACCCTATGCATAGGTCACTCATCATCATCATCAAAAATCGAATGCACTCACCCTATAAGTGGTAGACATGTCATGATTGTCCACCTTTTTTGGGACCAAATAAAAATAACATGAAATCACACATAGCATGGTCTGATACACGAGAAAGCATAGAACAACATCATAAATAAGGTAGCATAGAAAATACAAGAGATCAATATTGAACATGAATAATAAGATACAAAATACTCAAGGAAACAGTGTAACATAAGGTTCTTAGGGCTACTCACATGCCCACATGTGATCATAATCTAGAACATTTATAAAATATGTATACACATAATCATATTAAGGAAACATGTGTAACAAATCCCCAAAATTCAAGGAACTTCCTAGACCAAAATTTGTCGATGTCAAAGGTAAAGAGAATCCACCTTGTGTGGTTTACAAGATGGAGTGGAAGCATCAATAGTAAAGAACACTTCTTCATATCCTTATTATCATAATCATCAATACGTCACTACTCGATGTTAATCATTTTTTCCGAGACCCAAAGTTAGAAATTTTAATTCAAAATAAAATCAAAGATCACGTGCACTGATACATTCACTCTCCAAGATAATTTTTGAACTATCATTTAAGGCCAAAAAATGCACTGATAATTTTCCACTCATGATTTATTATATTATGATAATTTATTTTAAATTATCTTTTAATAATTATACATTGATAATTTATTATAAATTATAATTATATAATTATATCTTGTTAACTTCTCTTAAATTAACCTTTTATTATTATAATTTGATAATTTGTCAAAAATTATAATTTTATAATTATCTTTTGATATTTTATTATAAATAATCCTTCTTTAGTTATATTTTGGTAATTTCTCATAAATTATCCTTTCATAATAATCAGTCAATAAGTTATTATAAATTATTCTTTTTAAATTATCTTTTTATAATTTTTCATAAATTATCCTTTTATAATTATATTTTGATAATTGCTCATAAATTAGAATTTTTAAAATTTTATTTTGATCATTTATTATAATATAACATTTTATAATTATATCATTATAATTTCTCATAAATTATAATTTTATAATTTACTTTTGATATTTTTTCACAAATTATCCTTTTATAATTATCTTTTGAATATTTTTCTTAAATTTTTCGTTTGAAAAACTCTTAATAATCATCTGGTAATTTTTAATAATTATAATTTTATAATTAAAATTAATTATCATCATGATGTTTTTTAAATTATCCGTTAATAAAACCATGTGATTATCCATTTATAATTTTCGTTCAATAAATTATCGACCAATGAAATCATTCGATTATCCATTGATAATTTTTAATCTATAAATTATCCTTTAATAATCTAGAAATTATCATCTAATAATTTTAATAGATTACCCAAGATAAATAAATGTTTTACCATTTGATAATTTTTATATATTATCCTTATAAAAATCATTGTTATTTACATTTAATAATATTACAAAAAAACCTTTTCATAATTTATTTAATAGTTATACTTGATAATCGAAAATAATTATTGCATGATAAATTAAATAAATTTTCCATGAAAATTCAATGTGATTATAAATTTTGTAATTATATTAGAATAATTATATGAAATTATTTTTCTATAATTCATTTTCAAATTTTTCTTTTATAAAAAATTGAATAAATACCCTTTGGTAATCCATTTATGAAATTGTTCATTAATAATTAAAGAATTATCATTGATAATTTAGGTTTTATAATTTTATTTAAATTATTCTTGCTTTTAAGAATTTTGAGAATGTGATTGAATTTAAAAACGAATAATATACATAAAAACAACAACAATAATAAAACACGAAGAACAAATAGCTTCTTCACACATGGAAATTGAAGATGTGGGGTATAACACCTCGACTTGAGAAAAAGTGATTGATGTATCTTTAATAGTTGAGGTAAAATGAGTCCACGTGCCACTCAGAATCTAAAGGATCTAATAGTGAAGATATCTGAGCCAATTGGATAACATAATACCCTAAACTGCATATCCATCAGTCAAAATCAAATTATCTATTTAATATATTGTTTCAACTAGATATAAGGATGGATTCAACATTTTTTCCCCATTTAGTTGTTACTATTCGTAATAGTTCAAAACTGTTGGTTTTTCAAGATATATAATAGGTGCTGAGATAATAATGGAGGGTGTGAGTCTTTGAGGGTGTTATGAAGAAGAATATGATATAAACATGATATTGATAATTTAAATATAATAATAAAATTAATAAATACATTCCCTAGCATTATACCTAACCTAATACCCGACACGTGCAAAAGTTATTCACTACCTAGGGGAAATAACACATCCTTAACCTAATGATGGTATCATATTATTAATAAAAATCATTGTCAAAGATATATAATGTTATTTTTTGTAAAATGTAATAAAAATATTAAATAAATTATCCTCACATGTGATCTGACCAAATGCACAAGGCTCACAAAATGTTATACCGCACCTAGGGTAATCACTATGTCTCAGACCTAAAAGTGGTCTAAGATTTCTCATACAATGCACCATTTGGGAGTTATTTAATTAATTTAGATAAATTTTTGGAATGTAATATAATCTAATTAATTTTTTTGAATTCATCTTGTTTGAGGCACTACAGGCCTCATAATCTCTCAATAACATAGCTCTTGACTCCATAAATATAATATAGAATATTCCAAGATGTTATCATGTTTTCACCCTTATGCAAAGCCATTAAAACACTTGTTATGTTATTTTTTTTTGAAAAATTACATTTTAACATAAAAATGAATAAAATATTAGCAGAGGGTTTTATTATCTTTAAATAAACCAAGATATTACTATTCTCTCCCCTATATCGACTTCTCATCCATGAGAAGTATATCTAGCAGTCTTGATCAAACAACTCTAGCCATTAAGATAAACCATTATACTTGTACTCCCATATTTTTTAACCCTATAAGTTTTCCACATTTGGAATGATGGTTCTCCCCACCTCATTTTCTTTATTTCTCAGTCTCAACATCTCTTTCCCTAGTTGAATGGAGATACGGATAGTGCAGATTTCATTCAACTATCACCACCACTCTTTCTGACTTACCCTTGATAATTATACCTCCAATTGAATCTATGTTATGGATCTTTATACAACATGGGTTGGCATAATTGTTGTTGTGTAATATTCTTATTCCACTCTTCTGTTGATGGAAAACCAATTTTGATCGACCACATTTTGGTTAGGGTTGATGAGGGTTTCATCTCTCATACTTGGATGGTGTTGGTGGGGGGATATCGTCAGTCTATGTCTTGTTCATCATCAATGTTGTTTTTATTTCCTTTTCAGCTTGGTTCTTCATTTTAATCTAATTTTTATTTTCTTTCTCTTGATGGTTTTCATTTTATGTTTGGATTTGTCATATTTATGAATTAGTTCACATGATTGTTTTTCATATTGTTTTTAATTGGTTTTGGTTTTTTTGGGATTGTTTATGGTGAAAGAATCGACTGTATTTGGGAACTTAATCGACTCAATTATAAACTAGCCTCAAGGCCCATCTCTCCTCCCCACTTCAGTTTGGTTTGGTGGTTCTTCATAGCTTTAGTAAGTGTCGTTCGGGTGACCAAAAATTTTCTGAGAGGTTAGTTCTTCATTTGTAGGTATGGTGTGTTGGAATATGGCAGTTCTGAGGAATACTTTCAACCTTTTGGTTCTGATTGTACATGATATAAATGTTCATGTGGATTAATTTTTTGGTTATATGAGACAATAATGGTTAAAATATTACTACATGGTTGAAAAGGTTGTTTGGTGAAATTTTCGACTTGTATTTGGTTTTAATTTCATTATGGTGGTTGTGGAGCTGTGATACAAGGATTTAGTGGATGTTAATCTCTAGGGTTCTGTTGTGGTGATATTTTCTGATGAAAATGGTGATGTTAGGTCACTAATGAAGACATTTGTGAATCATGATGACGAAAGGAGTCCTTTGTTTGGCTTACACAGTCCTCATGGATTGATGCTTCTTCAGGATATGTTCTTTTGATGCGTTCCTAATTTTTTTTAATTTAAAATCTCACATGGAATGAGTTGTATCACAAGAATGTATTTTGGGTTAATTCTAAACCACAATGTTGATTTTTTGAAATCTAAAAATATATATTTTATTTAGTCACACCCACAACTCTTTTTGGATCCATCAATGTTGTGATCAAATATGGACTTGTGGTATCGTCTTTCCTCACAACACCTTCTCACTTCGATCTATGATCCACACTGAACGATCCTCATAAGATGCATCATTTTTTATCTCAATTTCCTCAAAATATATAACATGAATAGGGTTTGGAATGTACCACTGAAGTTGTGAGACATGTAACATTTTATGAATTCATCGATAGGGGGAAGGGAGGTCTAGACGATACATACTGCCGATATATGCTTGGTGATGTAAAATTGTAAAAAAAGTGAAAGTTTAACCTAAATCCTCATACATCCATGCCCTAAATGAAGAGTCACTCACAATAAAACATGATATCTCATATTGAACTCCATGTGTCTCCTCCTACAGTGTACAAAAAAATATTTTTCTTTTCTGAGAGGTGATCATCCCCTTCGGTATCAGCTTCACTCTCTTAGAAGTCTCTTAAATAAAGATGGTCAAAAATCTATTACCTCACCTACCCCATGCCAATAAATTAGTGAAAAAAATGGTATTCCTTTAAGAGTCTCATAAGGTTATATGTGAAATAATTTCTATTAAATTTCATTGAATATTAAGTCAATAAAGGTTAGTTGATCATTCCATTCTTTACCAAAGTTTATCACATAGGCACGATGCATATTTTTTAATATGTGTATAGTCATCTTGGACTATCCATTGATCTAAGGGTGGTAAACCATGATCAATTTCAACTGAGTCCCTTGAAATTTTTGAAAGACCATCCAAAAGTTAATAATATAACATGTGCCTCTATCTAAAACAATTCTTAGGGGAACTTGATGTAAGCATATAATATCTCAAACATAGTACTATCCCAAATTCATTACTAAGTGAGTCTGTCTAATTTGAAATAAATTAGAAGGCTTTTTAGCATATTAGAAATTACCCATACTACGCCATGACTCCTAAAGTCCTGATTAGACTAATTAAAATGTCCATCATGATATACTCTAACTTCCATAGAGGTGTCAGGGGTGGCTACAAAACTTATTAAGATTCTTTTTCTTAGCCTTTACCCTATTACTGGTAAAGCATTGGAAAAAAAAAACCATTAATGTCTCACTTTAACCCTATCCTCCAGAACTAAAATCTAGATTATTGATACATCTTTGTTGCACTGGAATTTACTACCCATCTAGAGGTATCATAATCTCCCTCCATGTCCTCTTTGATGGAATTAGGGACCACAAATCTACCATATATGAATATCACATCACCTTTCCTTGACAATATAGGTATTATGTCACCACCAACTAGTAGTTCCATCTCATAGGACACTCTTAGTCTAACTCATGTCTATTCTTCACCTAGTCCACAAGTGAGGACGTGATCAATGAAGGGAACAAATCATAGAAACCTAGTCATCTAAGGATTTTTTCCTCGAATCAACCAACATGCTCACCAAGAATCATTTATCCCTTGAATGAAACTTACCAAGATTCTACCCATCATATTTATTTTGGATAATATCATTCTCAATGATGTTATATTTTCCTAGGTGCATGAATCATATATAAAATGAACAGATATAGTTACACAACCAAACACCTCTATCTCAAGTTCATGTCCCTATGTGAAATGTTATAACGAAGTCTCTTCTAGTATATGTAAAATATAAATCTATCACCAAAGAGATATTGTCTCCAATATTTCAGATCATGGACCATTTTTGTTGACTACAGGTCATGTGTGTATTTGTTTCTCTCATGGGGTTGTAGCTAATGGGACCCATATAGTACTACCTATTCCCATTGCATCATCCTTTTTTTATTCCCACCCTCGTGTGTGTATAAGACTGAATAGAATATTATTCTCACTCATGACTAAACTTTTGTTCAATAGATTAAATAGAACCAGGGTGATTCTCTTTTTTTATTTTATAAGAGGTTGAATCTAGAAGAATGAGTCCAAAAATTAAGAGACGATTTGGGAAAATCAAACCATTGAAGAGATGAAAAAAACACCTTCATCAACAGAATGATCATAGAATCAAGAATGATGTTATCATTCTGTACATGAAAGATACTCCCAGATCAACACTCGATGCATCACAATACACTACACAACAAATACCAAGAACAATTAGTATTAGTACAATAGATTTCGGAAGCCTTCTATTTATCTCATGTAACTCCTCTGTACATTGGTATGGCCACTATAACTTCAATTTATTTCCAGTGTTGTTCATGGGTGTTGTTGATCAAGAGTGGTTTTGCATAGTACATTGATAATATCCTGCTAATTCCAAAAATCTCTTAATATCAACCATTATCTGAGGAAATTTCCAAAATATTATTATATCATATTTCTATAGGTATATAGATATACCAATTTTAGACTACACGTGTCCAACAAAGTTTACCTCTCAAAATAAGAAGTTGTATTTTAATAGCATGGAATAATTAATGTTTTTTCAAAGTGTACATAGGACTATCTCAAAGTTCTTATCATGTTTCTGTACTGTTGATGACTAGATATGATTAGAATTGATGAAAATTATAATGAAAAAGTCAAATTAATGATTGAAGATCTTGTTCATGATGTTCATGAACAGAATCAGTGCATTTGTTATCATGATCAACATCACCGTGTAATCATATATTTCATACCTACTAAAAACTAATTTCATCATAATAAAAACCTCACAACTAGTGATATCATAATCAATGATAAATCATGGAGAACCATCAGTATCCCTATAGTTTATTTAAAAGATCATTGAACATGGGCAGCCAATATCAGTTCTTCACTATCATCTTGATTATTTTCTGGTAAAAAATGCATATCCAAAGAATATTTTCCATCTTTTTGAAAATAAATAGATTTTTAACCCATAGTGATGTATCATTTCATTTAAATCCTTTCTTCTCTTTGTCTTGTAGTTTAACGTTGAGCTCTTTTCTTCTCATTTTGCATCATCTAATATAGGGTATAAAAATGGATGTTCTCCCTATATGATCTCAATATCATCTTTTATTATTGTTACTTTAGAATCGATACTAGGTCAAATATTACAAAAAATATTTCAGCCTATTATTTAGTTACCGTAGGGCCTCTAATTATTTTGAATGATTAAGAATGATGGAGTTGAAAATCATTGAATTTTTTACCATAGTCCTGAACTTGTATGTCTAGGATACGTCAAAATGGAAATACTTGTGGTTGAAGTGAAAATAGTACCTAAACCATATGGAATGGGTTGGAACATGATAGATTGTATTCTAAAAAACATCCAGTTGTAAATTTGAAGCATGCTCCATTGAGTAAGTATTCTAGACTGCATCCCATGTATACCCATAGGATGACGTTGAGGAAACATATCCTATAATGTGAATGAAAAAGTTCATAAACAAAAAAAAATGTTAAGATAAAACCTAATCTGTTAATGGCATCACAAAAGTTTTATATTAACATCGTTATGAGATCAAACATGGTTTTCCTAACATCCTACCCTTAACCAAAGGTATACCCCTCCAAGAACTCACCCTTATTTCTATCCATGTATGTTAGTTATAGTTAACATATATATTGTAACACAAAATCATGCTCAGTTAAACTAATAAATTCCAATAAATATATATTCACAGTATCTTGGAAAGAAATATGTCACATGAGTGAAACTGTCCCAAAAATCTAGTACAAATCATGGTATCTGATTAATAAACTATTATGCATCATAAAAAATTAATATATATTTCATGTGAACCTACTTTTCCAGTCATGATGCGTGAACGCACCTGAAATCACATAAATCATATACCAATATCATGTGCATCACCCATGGTGAGTTTAATCTATAATAATAGAAAAAGATAAATTGAACACTATATGGAATCTTAGATGTCAATTATAATGTTATTTTCAAGCACTATAATAGTTCCTCTACTCGAGTCCCATGGACATATATTATATATATCATATCCCATCACAAGGAAAATAAAAGAACAAGTTACTGAATCCTGATTTATTTATTTCATATAGTAACATCTAGACCCGAACCACTAGGTATGAGTAGGAAGGTCACATGACCTCATGTTCACCTCCTCGTATGCAAGAGGCTATTGACTAGAAGTTAGTGTCTATATTTATCAGTGGGAAAATATACCCTCTTCATCACATCATCTGATTGATAATCAACAACAAACAACATAATACATAACAATAGTAAAAATAATGGAAGGAAAATATTTAATACATGTTATAAAATTAATATAAAATCACAAAAGTGGAAATTCTATCTATGGTAAATAAAGAATACAAGGAAGAAAATGAAAAACTCTAAGTTCCACTAGTCTTAATCTTAGCCCACCACAAATTCTATAAACCCCAACTCATCTATCCACCATAGGGACATTTTCTTTCATTATATCCCCCCGTGAAAACTAAAAGTGCATCTAAATGACTGAGTAGAGTGTGAGTGCATGACATAATAGGACACCACAAATGTGTCCTTAACCAGATGTACTCAAGTATACATGTTTATGCCATAATAATGATAAATTCATAAAAGTAATAAAAATACAGTTCTAAATAGAATATTCATGAACTAACCTAGCCTCACAAACACTCAGTTGAACCCACTTCATCATTATTCCAAAAGGATAATAAAGGTGTTAGATGAATCATGGGTTATCCATGAGGATAATGAATCACACTGCTTGGCATAATGTGTCCATTCAAATCATCATCACTACGCATCACATAAATCGTGTTCTTAGAATTACCTATGAATCAAGAAGGAATCAACATCCCCTAGTCATTGAACATACCCCTTGGTATCCACTTGTCATCAAGTGCATCACACGTCATCCCCGATACATCATTGTGTCCTTATTTTATAAATAGGTCCCTCTTCATCATCATTGAAAAGAAAGTGCACTCCCACTCTAAGGGATAAACATGTCATAATGGTCTACCTACATTAGGATTAAAGAACATTACCCGAAATGGGCACATAGAATTGTAGGATACACAATAAATGATAGAGAAAAATCATATGTAATGTATCATGTAAAATAGATGTGATCAATATAAAACATGAATAATAAGATACAAAGTCTTCATGGAAACAAGTCTAAAATAATGTTCTCAAGGCTATACACACACACACCCACATGAGATCATAATCTATAATGATCATCAAATATATCTATGTATAATAATATTAAGGCAACGTGTGTAACAATTCCCAAAAAGGATAAGGGACTTTCTACATGAAAAGTTACTGATGTTAAAGGAAAGGATAAACCACCTTGCATGGTTTGTAAGATGGAGTAGAAACCGTAACTATCTTGAACACCTATTTGCGGCCTTACTATGATAAATATTTATATTCCACATCTTAATGTTTGTTAAGGTTTCCTAGAACAAAAACAAATTATATAATTTCAAAAATAAATAAAATACCAAATTTTATGAAAATTTCACTCTTCAGTATTATTTCTGAATTATCATTTTATGCCAATGAAAGCACTCCCAAGTTTCCACTCAAGAATAATTATCTTTTGATAATTTTTTATAAATTATTCTTTTATTATTTTCAATGGTTAATTTTTAATAAATTATTCTTTTATTATTATCTCTTGACAATTTCTCAAAAATTATCCTTTTATAATTATATTTTTATAATTTAACATTAATTATCCTTTTATAATTATCTTTTGATAATATATCAAAAAAATTCATATTATAATTATCTTTTTTAAATTTTTCATAAATTATCCTTTTATAATTTTTCTTTGATAATTTATTATAAATTATCTTATTATAATATATTTTGATAATTTCTCCAATATTATCATTTTTTAATTATATTTTAAAATTTAATTATGAATTTTCCATTTATAATTATCTCTTTATAATTTATCATTAATTATATTTTTATAATTATATTTTGATTATTTCTATTAAATTATTATTTTTTAAAAATATTTTGAAAATTTCTCTTAAATTATCATTTTATAAATTCACAATTATCATTTCATAATTTAGAATACCTATTTTTTTTATAATTAAAATTAATTATTATATACAAATTCTATAAATAATCCATCAATAAAACCATTTTTTTATCCACTAATAATTTTTATTCTTTAAATTTTTAGCCGATAAAACCATGAGATTATACATTGATAATTTTTTTTTCTATAAATTATATTTTGATATTATAGAAATTATCAATTGATATTTCTAATAGATTACCCATGATAATTCCATTTTCTATCCTTTGATAATTTTGATAAATAATCCTTTGACAAATCATTAAAATTATCATTTAATAATTTTAAACCAATATATTTTCATAATATATTTAACAATTATCATTGATAGTATAAAATAATTGTTTCTTTATAATAAAAATAAAAACTTTATTAAAATTTCATTTTATTTTCATTTTTCAACTGTACTGGGATATGTTAATGAAATTATTATTTGATAATTCATTTTTAAATTATCCCTTTATGCAATAAATTTTATCAAATACCCATTTTAAATCAATTTAAGAAATTATCTTTTGATTATTTAGGAATTATCAGTGGTAATTTTTCTTTTAGAATTTTATTTAATTGATTATTATTTTTCAGAAATTTGAGAAGAATATTTAATTATAAAGAAAGAATAAAATAACAATAATAAAAATGAAACTTAAATAACCAACCAATTTGTGTGAACATGGAAAATGAAGAGGGGGGGGGGGTATGTAACCTTGGACTAACCAAATGTGATCGATATATCATTAATGACAAAGGGGAAAAGTGATTAGGTGTTTCTTAGACTCTAATGGATCAACAGAAATGTTATATGATCCAATCGACTAAAAAATGACCCTAAACCTCATACCCATTTGTCAAAAACAAAATAAATATTTAATTTTCTCTTTCAATAAGATACTAATGATGTAATCATTAGTTTTTTATCATTAAGGTGTTAAAAATATTAATTGTTCAACACAATTGATTTATCAAGATTTTGAATCAGATCCTAGATTATAATGTTGGGTGTCTGGTGTAGAGCATGTTTTGAGGAATAAGAATATATAATAATGATATTTATTAATTAAAATATAATAATAATAATAACTAAATAATTACTCTACCATGTAATATGATCTAATGCCTGATGTGTGTGAAATTTCTCCCCCGACAAGGGTAAACCCCACATTCTGAACATAATGGTGGACTCAGATTTCACATAAAATTCACATTTTGAGAGATATTCAATTATTTTAAGAAAATATAACAAAAAATACTAAATAACTTATCCTCCGTTGTGATCTGACCAAATGCTCAATTCTCACAAATGGTATACACTATAGAGGGTAAAAATTGTGTCTTTGGATTAACAGTGGTTTCATATTTCTCATATGATGCACCATTTGGGACATATTTAATTATCTTGGATAAATCATGTTCATTATAATAATATATAAAATATTTTATTATTTAATCGGCTCGGAGGCTCTATGTGTCTCAAAATCCCACACTAACATAATTCTTATCTCCGAAAATATTCTATAGAATATTCCAAGATGTTAAATGGGCTTCTAACATACAAAAATTCCTTAAAACATTTATTAAGTAACTTATATTTAAAAATAAAAATATTCAAATAAAAATACTTATGAAATATTTCCAATTTTTTTTATTATGTTCAGTAAAATCAGAATATTATATCATTGATGAATACAAATACTGTTAAAGGATCCTTAAAAACAATTTGAAGAAAAATAGCCATTTTATTTTAAAATTAAATCTTAAAAAAATTCACAAAACAATTTGAAAATATATTTAATTGAAAATAACCTTTATGACTTGTAAAATAATAATTAAAACATTGTTATTCCATAAGAGTGGAAAATTATGTTAATGTAATACATGTTAAAACAATGATTCCATTTACATTTTGATAAAATCCAAATTTACATTGTTTTGAAAAAATATAAAGATTATTTTAAACAATTGTAAAAAGTAAAACATTTTAAAAATGGATTTAATAAATCATTTTTAAAATGTAAAAAAATTAAATAATTTTTGAAATCATTTTTGGAAAACATTGGTTCTGATGAAAAAATATTTCTGGCTGAAGATGAAAATAAATTTTTATTTTCATTAAAAATTATCAATCATTTTATGTACCAAAGATTTTGGAAAATGGTATGAATTCATGAAAAAATTCATCGATAACCATAGTTAAAGAAAATATATCTATTTTATGTTTAAAATATCAAATAATTCTCCCCATGGATGATGTAAACCAATATAATATAGACTAATAATGAAATTGTGAACTAAACCCTTACCACATTGGTAACATCTGAATCATAAGACCAGTAAAATAAATAAAATAAAATGAAACATTAAATACCATGATGATAAATGTATTAATGATATAACATAGCAAATTTGAATTATATACACCACACAAACTAAATAAGTTTAGAATATGGAATAAGTCTTATGGAAGTAAAAGTGAGTTGAAAACCCTTATGTTATGTTTGATTTCCTTAATATATGTACTTGCCTCATTTATAATGTTTTTAAGAATGTTGTTAATTTATAAAATAATAATAATAATAATAATAATAATATCATATTTTATCCCATTATAACATTTTACATCCAAATTTTTAATAATATTTCATTATTTTCATTGTGTCAGGTGTTAATTGTCTTGGTTTTTCATTCACGTTTCTCCATGAATGTTCTAGCTCTTATGTCTAGGGTATATATAAATATATATATATCATATATAGAATTTTAATATTTTTAAAAATATAATAATTTCTCATTGTATACATTTGTATATCCATTTATGAATGTTGGATATGGAAAATGAATCCCATCAGTTCGTGGAGATAGTTGGTCATACGCACGCATGAGCAGTAGTATCATTCCTTTAACGAGTGAAAGGGTAAGGAACTGGGTGACATATTAATTTTATAGAACCATTATAACATCATATATATCCCGTATATTTATAATTTTTATCCATATTACATTCCTTGAAAATTGTAAGTGGAAAATGAATCACGTCACTTCGTAAAATGATAGGCCACTATACACATGAGCAATGTTATCATATTTGGAAAGAAAAGGATCATAAAATGGTATATTTGATATTAAATTACTTTAATTATAATAATATTATATATAGAATATAAATGTTTTAAATCTATGATTTCATTCATACTTTAAAGGATGTGATGGAAAATGAACTACATCAATTCCCGAGGTGGTAATTTACTGTACACATGATCAATGATTTCATTTATAATTTTATGGAAGCATGGATGGATAAATATTTTTACATAAAGGTAATAACATATAATTATATTATATAAACTGGTTTTATTATATTGGTTGTGTTAAAACATAATATAACGTGGAAAAAGAATAAATGAAATGAAAGAGCTTTGTTAAGATAGTTGTCTTCTCTAAAAGGATCCCACATTGGATCTCCTCTTAAGGAATTTAGGGAGGGTATTTTTGAGGACCAATAGACATATAATATGTATCGGTATTTTGGGGATATATGTTTTTAGGTTTTTTTAAGAAAAATGGTTGTTCAGCTGTGAATAAGTGAGGGGATTGGGTGCCCTTTTATAAGTAGTGAAAATGATCCCTATTATAAATTACTTGAAAATTTCTCCAATGAATCTTAAATGATAATGTTATTCATATGAAATAATAATTCAAATAACATAAGATATTATTTTGGAAATGATAAGGTGTCAATATTCCCATGAAATAATATTTCGACATGTTGGTAGGTCATTTTAACCCATATCTTCTTTGTTTAACTCCATAGTAAACCCATTTTTACCTTAAGTGTGGTAATTTATTTTTACTATTTTCAATATAAAATTTGGTCAAAAAATAATCTGACCATATTAGATAATATAATTTATGATTATTCCATGTTTTTAATCTATTTTTCCAATTTTAATTAACATAAGTGGCATAATTAAATTTTTAAATTGTACTTGCAAATGTGATGAATATGAAAGATTACAAAGAGAAAAATATAATAGTTATAGAAGGTTTTCATATCAAATTTCAATATTAAATTTATTACAATCATAGAAATAATATATATTTTAATATAATTTTAATAATTTTAAATTAAAATAAATTTAAAATATATTTTAACTTCATAAATAATTTAAATGAAAATGTAGTTTTTAGTAAAAATCATTATATTTTCACTATTCATTGAAAAATGAAACATTTCAGAAAAATATGAAAAAATAACCCTAAGATAAATTTTATATGATAATTTAGAAAATTAAGTTTATTTTGAGAACTACATTTTATAAAATTGTTAAAAATTAGTTATAAATTATATGGGTTAAGTGCGACTAAACCTTCTTTTTGAAAACTATATTTTTCAGAAAACTTTTATTATATGTTCAAATAATTATTATTTTATTTCTAATTAATAGATATCCATTAAATTTATTATATTAACGTGTAGAGCATAAATTTTTTATAATTTATTTAGTAATATTCATACTCATAATCTTAATGGCTATGTTATAATGATCATGTTTACATAATAATATGTTAATAGAGTATCATGTTTCGTTTAAACCTAGTCTTGCATGAATCATAACGTATAAAATAAATTTATTTTAATTAAAAATAAATGTATTAGAAAGTCTGTGGATGTAATTTTCTCTTATATTCTTGGTCTTGTGTGTCATTTATACTATATAACACAATGTTTCTATTTTAAAAATCTTATGGTGTTACATTTGGTATGTATTTTAGAATTTAAATAAGTAATTTGGAAAATATTATATTACTCAAGAAATTGTAAAGTATATTCACCTATGTCAATATTTTTTTGTGATTATTATTCTTTATTGTGGATTTATTATAATTATACCATTCTCTATACTAATCTATATTGTTTAGTATTATATTTATTAATTATTGAAATTATTAATATTTCATTAGATATTTTTTCAATATGAATGTTTACAATGATTATATTTCACCACTTTCATATGAGGAATTTGTTAGACTTAGTAAATGATGGGAGATGTGTGATATATCTCCTCAATGGATTGATAGGTCTCATGACACAAAATATCATGCGTATTCGGCCATGACCTTAGCCATTTATGTAATATGACATGGAACAAGGCCTTGAAGGTATGTTTATAATGTATGAAATTATGAATTCCCTCATTATGTGACTATGTATTGAAGCCCATGTGATTATTTCATTAGTTATGGTATCCCCAGATATGTTTCAATCCTATGTGATTATCTATATGGAATTATTTGATCATTATTTTTTCATTCTATATTATTCTTCATGCCCTGGAAATTGATTAAATTGAATATGTTCTTAGATATTTGGATTTCCATTTTGATTATGCCTTATTTATTCATGATAGCTTCTATTATAGGCATACCCATACTAAGCATCTGAGCTCACCCCTTTATTATTTTCCCTTTCCCTATGATGCCATAAAGTGTATTGTGATTGATATGTTGGGATATTCCAGAGGGAATAATGGTGTTTCAAATAATGTCTTGAGTTGCCTTTCAATTTTCAATTGTAATGTGAGAATAAATTTTGTATCTAGTATTTTAGGAAACCTAAACTATTTGATACATTGGAATGAAATTCCTTGTATTCATTACTATTATAATAAAGCAACCATAGACTCTGTTCTACAAAGATCGATGTATTTATAGCTTGAATGGGGTGACTATTCCAAAAATGAGATGAAATATTGAGTGGAAGAGTTTTTAGGGATAAAATTTTAAATTGAATTGGAAAATATTCACTCCAATTTAAAGAGAAATTATATATTCTATTTCATTCCTTATAAAAATTCAACATGTACCTAATGGTGTGGAAAAAACTATTGCGGCCCACTAGATTCCACATGGTACCGGGTCAAGACACCCACATACATGGTATTATTCTCCATATTACCCCACTTCCTTATTCCATACAAACCCCTCTAAATAAAGTCTAACTCTTAATTATACAGATTTAAAAAAACTAAATGGCTATATTTAATGGAAAAAAACTAACTGGAAATGATAAGTGATGGTACATATGACACTACCAAATGTTATAACCTAGAATTGATGCATTAAAATAACCAAATAGATTTCCCTGTACCATTGAATTTGTGTACAAGGTGTAAATATCAATTTGAAAATCAAATAGATCAATCACATGACAACTCCCTAATCGATTCATTTTTTAGTTTAATTTATTAACCACATTTGAAGACTAAAATGGTAGTTATTGTTAGTTACTATAATACTTATGGTTACAAAGTAAATATAAATATATATATTCACTAACCAATTTACTTGGAAAAATGTTTGATGGAGCAAATTCTTAGACACCAAGCATGATTATAATTTCTTTAGCATTATGAGTCATGTATATAGTTGTTACATGAACTGACCCACCCAGACCCACCTGGTCTAGCAATAATCCAAGTGTGCCACCTCAAGCACTCCTTCAATAGGCCAAGGGCTAGTGACTGGCTCTAAGTTGGCCTAAAAATCATGATGTAGGGCCTTTTCCCAAAAAACATGTATATGAAAAAATATCCCTTGTAATAATATAATAATGAATTCTAAATAATAATATCCAACTTCAATATAAAATATATGTTAAAAATTATAAGATCCAAAAAGTAAGTACAATGCATTAACCATAAAGTAGAAAGGTTGAAAATACACGCTGAATAAACAAAGTGGGAATCCAAAATAAAACAACTAAGGTGAAGGGATACCTATCATGAATTATCTCTAAAAAATAATGCCATCTAGTATAATCACCTTTATGGAATTATAATCACCCACTCCACTAATACTGGGTCCATCATATTATTCACCAATCTATCATCTTCATAATACCAGACAATTGTAGGTGAAATTCACATGTAGTGGTGAGAAAATACATACCCCGTATGATTATTTAAACATGAAAGTGGAATAAAGAAATGTATAGTCAGCTCAAAAACACCAATGAAAAGGGATAACCCACTAAATAAATAAGAATATGATGATTAATAAAACCCCATATATACATTCAAGTTATAGAACTAATGATAGTAAACACAACTCAACCAGATCTAAAATTCACAATGAAATATGTCACCTTCAGAAACCTATGTATCTTAGATACCTAAATAAAACATACCCACATAAACTCTCCATGTATGTAACAAGACACCCATCCCAAATTGATATAAACATATCAGTTAAGTGAGTTTCAAATATTAATGGTGGAATCATTCCTTATTGAGATGTTTTCATTAAATGGGTGAGTATCTAAATACATGGATATCCGACTTATGCCTTATGTATGTGGGGAATTATCAATCACAATTAGTTGTGCATGGGTGACTCACGTATCATAGGTATTGAGAGAGAACCAAGATGAGGTTCAATGTGGATAACTATTTCCTAATAATGTTGGGGAGTATCAAACTCATAATAGAATACTGGGTGTTGGTGCCTTATCTTTTTCAATATACATGGGGATTACATGAGCCTATTTTTTCAAGGAAGGCCTTTAATAAACCCTATATTACATTTTATATAGATAAATCCTCAACCTATCAAAAATAAAATATAAATGGAATCATGTAGTATATAATATCAAATCAATCACAATATAGATGGTAAAATCTCTAGATAGGTTATCACCTTGTCCAAATTTAACATAGTGATTAAAATATACATAAACACCGATAGAAGGTTCTTGCTGGGTAATTCTCTCTTGGGATCAACATAGTCACAACATGAGCTATAATGTAATATTTCAATTCTTTCTCGAATGGTTTCCCAACATAATAGAAACTCCTCATGGTATATCCAATTGAAATTATTATTCTCTATACAACCCAACCTATACATTCATGCCATAAATACCTCCTTCACACCACCACCCATGGATACATATATCTTAACCATTACAAAACCATTACATTTATACTAAAATTATCACTTTAATTACATATCAAAAAACATCACATTATATCACAACATACATGATATTGACTATGGATATATAACCTTCATGTAATGTAAACTCCTAATAATCTTATACACTAATTATAAGGGGGTGATTATGAATCAACAGATAGTGTCACTACCTATTCCTCTCTAATGGAAATAGGGTTGTTAAATGATACACCTAAATTGTCTCATGAAAAGAGACACCCCTGAAAACTATCTCAATTATTTCACAATTTTTTTCTTTTTTCCATCATCTCATCAATGAACCTTCTCAACTAAATATCAATAAAAATCAGTTATCATATATTCTTGTGGATTATATTTTATCAAACTATGAGAATAAGAAGGGATTCAAAATAAATATTTTACAACGAAATATCATATATATTAAACACAATAACAAGGGGGGATATGATAGAGGAATTATCATACTGATCAATAGGTATTCACAGAAAAATATAATATGGAAAATGGAATAAAAAAGTTAACATATCCATAATCAAAATATTTTGATAACTGAAAATTAGATGAAATAATAGGCTAAAATTGGTTATCTTATGAAGATGTTTCACTAATCCAAAATGTGTATTCTCTACGGGATCACCATGTGTTCTTCTTTTGTTGAAGGATCCTCCAAGATGAATAGGGTTCCCAAAACCCACCACTTGAAGTTGTGATCTTAAGGGTAAAAAAGGAAATTAGAGAGAGGGAGGGGGATTAAGAACTATTTATAAACCATGGGTAATCTCATTCATTTCATTAATCCCCATGTAATTTTATAATTCCTTATAGTTGGTTCAAAATCCATGATGTAGTGGGAACCATTATGTCACGAAGGCACTCAATCAATTCAAGATCGAAAATCCATGACAAAATTAATTGTCTTTATAGGACTTCTGATAGTGAGATCTTTTAGAACAAATAATCAACCTTCACTGATAGTAAAGGAATCCATCATTAGTCTTCATATAAATTTTGATACTCTCAATAATCCTCATACAATCTAGAATCACCCACACTATCACCATCATTGACCACAACAACTCAAGTCTCATTAGTGAAAACTCTTTAATATCTATGTATCATAATATTGACTTATGGGATCTTCCACGAAAACCCATAAAATCATTCAGGATAATTTTAGAGTGATATATGTTTTTTTAAGTGAACACCTATATGGGTAAGTGATCTTCCCATCTAAAGAGAATTTATAATACAAAATCCTTTATCATATCCTCAAATGCATAGTTGTTTATCTTCACCTACCTATATTCCTAAGGGTGGAATATTTTAATCAACTATAATTGAGTCCAAATAGTATCCTACAATCTCATTCTCAGCTAGGAAATTAAATAATAATATTGTTTGGAAATCATTATAAAATCTATCCAATGTTTTTTGATAATCTCAGTCACAGAAAGAAGTAGTAAACTTTCCACTGAACTCTACTCCCAAATAAGACAGGTGTGGCATAACATGGTTAGTAAGGTAAAGACCACAAAATTTTTACTATGGTGTCTTACCAAACTTGGTAATCCTATTAAAAATGTATCCTCAATCAACTTTTGAAACTATATTAGTTGATAAAATCCAACTAGAACATGGTAGTCAAACTTTTCCAGCTTAATATTAAGGAACCATCAGATAAAATTAGAACACTACTCATTATGATGAGATTCCAAAACATATACCTAAGGTCATGGTACATCTTTGTCACATAAGGATTAACTAATAAGGGGGAAATATGGACCTCCCTTATCACTTAAACATGTATAATGATAGGTACCACCATCCATCATTGATAGAGGATGACATGCTCTCCACCTTGGTAATATCTATCCAGTGTATCTCGTGATTATATTGGTCCAAATAAAAGAATTAAATTTTTGTACCCTATAAATTAACAATTCAGTTTTACTTGAAACTTCACCCATGATGGCTCACCAGAAGGCAAGATGCACATTCAAAATTTTCATATGTTGTAGGAAGCACATCAATATCAAAACACATAACCATGGGACTGATTTCACCCTGAAGTCACAACACAACATGTATCATGTATAATAAGATAAAGATAAAAACCATTTTACATCATGGAATATTAGGAAAAAACCACGAGACATATAAAAAAATGACATAAGCCTAATTTGGAAAATAAACTACACCCATGACTGAAATCAAGTCTCCATGAGTTCGTTTTTCACCACAATCCTAAACCACCACAAAGTGACAACATCCAAGAGATTTTTCCAAGAAAAATGAAACCATTTCTTTTACCTATATCCTAAAAACAAACTCTACATATTCCCATAGTCAAATGAAGGGTGTGAGGAAAACACCCAATAAGATACCAGCATATATAAATATAATATATATCACTATAGAATTGTAATATAAAGATTTAGAACAATTTGTTTATAAATAATCCATTGGTTTCATTTAAAAAGAATATTAAAATAAAAAAATAAAATGATAAATTAGAAGAAATATAAATAGAAGTAAATAGTCAAAAAAATTTCTTCATCTCATGTTATAAACATGTGATCAATAAAATCATAAAACATTACTATCATAAAAAAATACATGAACAGATAGGAACTAGTTTATGGAAATATATAAATTGGGAAAACAACCAAGACTAGACAAAAAAAATTTGTATACTAAGGATACTGATTCCTTCCACAGTCTATCAGTTTCATAACCAAACCCATTGGTGGTGTGACACTCTCTATGTTTTTCATATATCCAAACCTGACACACCCATGGTTCCCTTGGGCTATGTTTTCTCAAAAAATTTAGGTAAACCATGCCAAAAATTAAATAAAAACCCAAATTAATTAATTAACAATACTATGCTTAAAAATCCATTTCTGATTCAACACCAGCTTTGATGAATTTCATAAAACCCATCATGCGTTTAAAATATTTTTTAAAGAAACCCCCTTTAAATGAATTTTAATTACCACAAATGATGAAATTACACAAAAAAAATCTTCATATAAATCGTAGAAATCATTTTAATAAGCGAAACCATTGTAAAAAACAAGAACAAAAAGGTGTTCCATGAGAAATGAACTATTATATAGAGACACCCACATCACTAATAAAGTAAACTTAGTCACCTTCAAAAATAGTGATTGAAAATAAAAATATATGGATCTCACAAGCCTAGATAAAAAAGAAATATCATTAACTCCACACCTAACACCCAATATATGGACATCACACCCTATTAGGGTTCCTAAAAATCTAGGGAAAAAGAGATTGAGAGTAGTTATTGATAAAATAGGTGAAATGAAGGGGATATTTTCAAATACCATAGATAGATCCACCCAAGTTAATGGTGAATCACAAAGAGACCAAGGGGATAACCTTATATGATATTGAAACAATTAGAGAATAATGTTTTTTTGGATTAAAAAACTCCATGGTTATCAATGTAATTTTCTTATCTTTATGAAATTCATATGGGTAACACAGTTTGACAAAACGTGTATTAAGTATGAGGTTATAACTATCCCTTAAAAACCAAAACTCATGGTTTCTTGGGAATATCCACAGAGATAGAAAAACCATGTTCATGTAGTATAAACACCTATTGACACAAACCCAACCATATGTATGATTACATGAGAATCTAAAATGGTTATAAATACAATGTTCAACCAATGGAAAATTCCATTTGAATCAATAGATCCATATCACATGATTACTACATGGTTAATATTAACAACGCACAGACTAGGCAGTTGGCCAATTTCTACGAATAATCCAAAATCCCAACCCTCTATTACAAATATTAATTCAAACCACAAGAGAGATATAATATGCCAAAAATAAAAAAAAATCTATTACCCAAAGTGTCTCACAATTCTCCCCACCATGCTACATTATATTTCCAAAAACAATTTGGATTCTGGGATCACAAATATATAAGGCCACCACTATATCATTAGTACTTCATTCTCCCAGGTCTCTTGTATATCATATCAACACTATCATAGTAAATAGACCAAGATAATCATTTTACCATGAATTACCATATTCTAATGATCTATAATTTAAAATGTTTTCTCAACAACTTAGGTGTTGGTCTAAATATCATAATATTACCATTTTTTCACACAAGAAGGTTCTGGTCGTGTAAGAAACCAGGTTTTTAGAACGGGTCAAAATCCTGACCCTGTTAGAATTTTTGACTTGTTTCTAAGAAATCTTGGAAAAATTGGGATATTATTGAATTTCTTATACTAAATGTTGTGTACTATAGAGTACACGTCATGTGTGGGATGGGTGAGCACCGGCCGTGTGCCACCGAGTACATACCGTGTAAGAATTCTTACTACACGACATGTATTTATTAACTCATCTTGTACCCATGACTGTGTGGAGTCCATACATGGTGTGACATCCTATTGGCTGGGTAAGATCATTTAAAAAAGTACACATCGTTTCCTCCTTGGACACACCATGCAGTCTATCCATGTATGAAGAATATATATGGAATGTGTGTATGTCAGCGAGGAAGCGATGAAAAACTAAACAAACAACGTGTATCCCTAGGTACACGCTGTGTATTCATGTCGGAAGGTTCTAGAAAGTATGTCGGTGGAATATTAGCCATCTTATGACCAATAAAATGATACACGACATGTAGTACTAAAGTACATGCCATGAAGTTGCTTTTTTATTGCTAAAATGGGAAGAGGCCTTGTATTGAGGTAGAACCTCAATACCTTTGATGGGATGAGTGGGGAGAGATAGCCAGGACTTCAATTCACTTTTGTTCCTTCATCCGAGACTCGATTTGAACCTCAGTTGATCTGTTGGAACCCCCTCGGTAAGGCATTGATTTATCTTGAGCTGTTTTTAATTATTTCTGTTCTAGAACAAGTTATAAGGGTTTGAGCAGTTTTGATTCTTTTCTATATCTACCGTATTTTAGACCTAATTGGAGACTATTGTTGGAGGAGTAGCATAATATGAGTCTAAAGTAAATGGTTCATACCACTTTTTTTTTATTTTTGAGGTCAATTGGGTTGTGCGACCTCTAAAACATTTTTGGGTATTTTGAACGGGACCTAGTTTTATCTAATATTTCATATGAAATTATTCATTAGACCCATGGGATGCCTTTGAGAATGACCTTTACCTATTTTTCATGAGCGGGGTTGGGTGAGGGGTCGTTGCTCAATTAGGGAATTTTGGCCGGGGGAAGCAAAAATGGTTATGATTGAACTGTGATGTTTTATCTGATAAAATTAGTTTATTAAGAATTATATGAATTGATAGAGGCTCTTAAGTCCTTAGTGTTGGTATGGGACAAAACATGCTAGTGTACTTCAACTGTTTCACTGTCTTGCATGTTTGAAGTTTTCCATTGTGATTATATATGTGATGTGTGATATTGCATATGTTGGAACTTTTGGGTTGTGCTAGGCATGACCTGGGTATTGTGGAGTGATGTTGATCACAGATTGGTCTTGGCCCTAGTAACGTTGGGTGTTTCTAACCACGGGATTGGGCGTCATGGGCATCAATTTGAGGTAGGATGACTGTCAGGTTAGGCATGTCCCGGGTTACTCGAATGGAGAGACCATCAGACAAGGGCGGAATGGTCTCAGGGACACAATGTGTCAAAGGTGTTGTGGCTTGGGTACTATTTTGGGGATTACTGCTCACCCGAAAACATTGAGTAGTGTGCACAGAGAGAGACTCTATGAGGAGGTCGTTTTGAAAACTCGTGTGGGTAGAGGCCCCCATTAGTTGCGTCTTAGGTACTATCCGTATGAGGGTGTTTGCCGTAGGAAGACATGTGGATGGTGAGGAGCCGTCAAGTGATAACATTTTGGATATCGGGTTGGGGGAAGAGGCTCTCCGTCATTTGAGGGAAGAAATCAATGTACCTACAGATACATTATTTGAGTGCAGACATCGCTGTCCCTCTGGACACTTATTCTGAGGGAAGACATCATTGTCCCTCTAGTTTCTTATTGAGGGTAGGAATCGATGTTCATCTGGGTTACTGCTTCTCTGGCATGCCTTCCAGACGTCGGTACTTGAGACACGCAGTGTCAGGGGGCACATGGTGCCAGGTTACATGACAGTGATTCCAGCGTTGGACGAAGTAGGTGACACTCCATGGTGGATGCTGATCACCAGTGGATTTTGTGTCTATTTGTGCATCATACTGTTTACAACATTCCTTACAAATTCATGCCTTCTAAGACACTTATATTATATACAGACCGTTCAGTGGTATCCAATAGAGATTCATCTCACACCCTACACGGACAATTCAGGAAGCATGTAGAATTGATTTATTTACAAGAAGAAAAGAGAATAGCTTCAAGAGTCTGGCTGCATTAGCTATTTCATGGAGATGGTATGGACCTTAAGGTGTTTCCTATAAAGAGTTACTTTGTTTTGGTTACTTCCTATATCCACATACTTAAATGTTTTGTAACTACAATTGGTTAGCCATTGGAGAACTTTATATTTGTATATGTATGACCTGTTTTGGATCCATGTTTTGTGGTTCAGTAGTAGTTACAAGTGATCAGCTTGCATTTGTGTTTATTTTCGCTGCTATTTTTTATATTTATTACTTCCGTTGTTTATTGATATTGAATGTTATTCCGCTCTTCAGGTCTAGTTTGAGTCTACTGAGATGTTTATTACACTCCATCTTTATTATTATACTTGGAAAGTACCATTATTATTATCCTCCAAGAGCGTATAGTCTCCCCACTATACCTATAAGACCCTAGCTACTAGTTGGAAGCCTTTGGAATTTGGGGAGGAGGGCATAAGGTAGTCACACCCGACCCATTTATCACTATTCGGTTGGAAGTTTGGGTCCGGGTCATTACATAGTGGTATCAGAGGATTTTTTGACATGGATTTAGTAGCAGTGTTTTACTGAATACTACTAAGATTGAGGCTTCTATTTTATTTTTGATGGTTTTTTTATTCGGGATATGGTAGAGTGGATATAGTTTGTTACTGGAATTGGGTTTCTAGTATGTGTTTGGGTGCCTGCATCCCAGGTATGAGGGATGGTTTAAGTTTCCATGGGTGGAAATTGTTGTTTGGGTTTTTCTCATATTACAGTTTATATGATTTTTGTAACGCCCCGACCCCAGTTTCCCAGTGGTGGTGCATTATTACATAACATTGGCATGATCACAAAAGATCCAGTCTCGAAAGACCAATTAGTTTAGTATTCTTGGAATCACTAGATACATTCATATGTCTTACATTACATGATAAAATGAAAAACTAAAACAACATATTGTCTCCATAGACCACACTCATATCCCCTCATACTATCCATGTAGGTCATTCATAAAATAATTCTTCACATCCCGGAAAAAATAAAACATAGAAAGGGGTGATCTCAGATGCCCAGTAAGGATAACAATATAGAGGAAACATTCATAAATAAGAATAAACATTTAAGGAAATGTATAACTAAAACAAAAGCCTTTTAAACATGAAATTCAACTTAATATGGAAAAAATAATATGAAATAATTCCATTTACTTATTTACATGGATATTCTACTAGTCAAATATTCACATGCAATATCAATAACCACTTTCATAATGATGGAATGAATAATGACAGACTATCATAACCACGTAGCCAAGGCCTCGTTCCAAGAATACAAATAACATTTTTTCAAGTCTTCATTCCAAGACACTAGTTTGACTCATGAGGCCTACTGATGCATCTATAAGCTATAGTGGGATCCACTTGTAACTTATTAAGTCAAATGAATTCCTCATATGAATAGGTTTAAACATAACATAATCATTCGTATTAAAACTAGCATACGAAATGTCAATACTTCCTCTATAAACAATGAATGGTATAAAAATAAAACATCCACAGTCAAACATATCACACAACCTTTTATACAATATGGAAGATTTTTATCATCATAAATCATCTTCAATAAGCTTAAAATCCTTCAATGGATGTTGAAATAGATGAAATCAAAACTATTTGAGAGAAATATCTCTTTTTTTAAAATCATTGAAAAGTCACACATTTATAAAGGAAGCAATTTAAAAGATATTTTTGAATCAAAGTGGCCCATAACACATTGATACTTTTGAAAATAAATATCATTTCAAAACATTCATGTCCATATAAATAAATCTTTAAAATCATTTTGAAAACATGTACATTAATTAAAAAGATTCAGAAATATAAATCTTTCAAACATTTAAAATTCTGATCTTGATAAAGGGTACCTTTCACAAATTCTTAAAATATTAATTTTGAAATAATTTTAAAGTCACATAATTATAAAATAAAATATTTACATTCAAAATATTCTTATAATCTTGTAAGGGAATCTTTGACAATTTTTATATTGGCAGAAAATAGCCGCACCCCCCGTATAAGTTAAAAAAAGACATTGTTACCATAATTTTCTTGAAAAGGTTAAAAAGGACATGGTTTGGAAAATGACAAAAAGAATCCTTTATAAACATCTTATAAAAAGTAAAATAAGGGTATAAATGAATTTTACTCATTGTCTAGTAAATAGTAAAAAAATTTATAAATATATTTTTAAGAAACATGGATTTGGATGATAAAGAGGTCCCAGTATATCATTACGTATAAACAACCTCGGATAATAAAGAGATTGTAGAATTAACCCTTACCTTGCACTTTTCCTTGGTCAAGGGTAGTTTAACCTCCTGTATAATAGTTAAATCATTGTTATTAAATTATACAAGAATCATATACATAAATATGATATCATATATGATATTTTAATATTTCTTTGTTAATAATATTTTAGTATTATCGTCGTTTTGGGTGTTAACTGATTCGTTTTTATTTATATGATTTCTTATGTAAGTCGTGTTTTTATGGATAGGTTGTATAATATTCATATCCATAATTATATCAAGTACTTAAACATTACTTCTAATCATAAAATGAGAATTATTCTTGAATGGATATGATGGGGGAATGAATCTCATCACGTTCGTGGAGACGGTAATCCGTACGCATGCACGAACGCTACTTCCATTTCTATTTTCATTTTAAAAGGAATAAAAACCAAATTATACATAGGTATATTATTATTCCAATATAATATAATATCTTATATATGTTACTTATGTTCGTTAACACAATTCTTTATACGTTCCATGTATGGTATTAACGAGTCATATCACTTTGAGGGGGCGGTAGTCTGCACTTCCTCAAATGAAATTTTCGTATATATATATACAACATGAATTGAAAAATGGTATGATATAAAATGGAATTAAAGAAGATTATATATAAAATAAATATCATTAATATCATATTTAATTACAGTTCCATTATAATGGCCAACATGAGAGGTGGTAGGAGATAATTGAACAATCATCATCTCGTGAGGCGTTTGGTTTCCATCCACAGAATCATTATGTTCTTCACCAATTAGATGGAGGTGTGTGTAAGTGTGGTCCTAATCCTTATCATAACAACATACTATTATATTTAGTATACTATTTTTTTACAAAATAAAAGAATAAAAAGTGTTTATGGGTTGGGGAAGTAAAATAAAAGAAAATAAGTTACGAGAAATTGTTACCATTAATTTGGGTAACTCCCTTTGGTTTGAACCAAAAAAAAAACTCTCGATGTACTTTCTGCTTAAGGTAAGGCTTCTAGGAGGAGTAAATGGATGTAGGGAGATTAATTGGGAAGAGTTTGGACGAACCAAAATGATTGATAGGTGTGAGGAATTGGTTATAAGTGGTGTCCTTTTATAAGGGGGGAGGGGCTCTTTAGGGAAAACTTAAAGTATTAATTTATAATAAATTCATATTTGGTTTTTGATGGATCAAAATTTGATTATTAAAAGTATAAGGTGGTGATGGGTCAAGAACCACTCAACCAATAGATTTTAGATAGGTTTGGGTCACTATAGTAACCTTATCTTTTAAATTTAACTCCTAGTTAAATAGTTTGACATTTACCATGTCTCTTTGTATTTTTATATTATATAGTTAATACACATACTATATACTTTCAAGATACCCCCAAGTGGTCCATTAATGACATACTTATCATCATATAAGTCCTTTGGAAGAACCTTATATTTTTCAGAATATTATATGAATTAATAATATAATATTTGTTTTAAAAACTCCTTTATGTCAATTTTGATACTTTTTAATAATTGATTTTTGTTAAAGTCTTAATAACATTATTAGTTCGAACAAAATTCATTTAATCCATCCTAACATGTCATATTAACCAATAAAATTTGTTTAATTCATTATAAGTCTCAAATTATATTTATTTGGGTATTTATAATATCATTTATTTTAATATTTCACTAATAATGTAATTACTGCATCATCATTGTGTCATAAATAAATTAAACTATTTAATGACTAAAATTTATAAATAAAATACCATTATGTAAGAAATTAATTTATATTTATAATGAATATTTATAATTGAATTTATCTTATGTATAACCACATATTAAAAATGTTTTAGTTATTAAACTTTGATTTTAACTCTTTTAACTCTTTTTTGAGTTAAATAATAATAAATGTCCTAATCTAATCCAAGTGGACAAAGAAGGTTCATATTTTATTTCTAAAGTTTTTCTTGGTCAAATTATACTTATCAAATTGAATTAGGACATGTGTTAGGGTAATAATAATATCATTTTTACACTTAATTACCCTATTTACTTTTAACCGTGGTAATTAAAAGTAAAAAGGTACTATTCACCAAATTTTTTTTATCTTATTGAACCAAATTTAACTCCTTTATATGATCCATGTCTCTCAAATTTTTGAAATTCCACTCACAGAAGCGGTAAAATTATGTTTTATGTGAATTTGTAAATTCTCCTAGGAGATGGGTAAAAGACGGTGAAAATTTCAATAAAATTTTTATATGTCTAAAATTATTATAATCTTACACCAATTAATTAAATGGAACTTATATATCTATTAAGAATTTATTCTGACCTAAAATAAATTTAAATAAAATAAATAATTATTTAAATAAAAAGTTAGTTTTAACCAATAACTTAGTGTTTTTCACTATTCATCAAAAATTTAATGTTTTCAGAAAAATACCAAAAATTCACGCTTTGGTAATTTTTCATACTTAGAATTCAATAATGAAGTCTATTTGAACAAATTAAAAACATAGAAGTTTCATTTATTAATTTAAAATTAATTTCCGCTGTAAAAACAAAAAGGCGTATTTTTTGAAATAATAACAATCAAAAGATTGACACTTGTTTATGTCCAATTTCAAAGTGAAATTACTTATAATGACCATAATTGGATAAAATGGTAAAAATATAATCTATTTATACTACCAAACCATTAAAATGTATAATTTAACACTATAAACAATTTTGATTAAAAAAAATATTTTTAGTTAAAATATAGTATTTTTCACTATTCACCCACATATGAAAGTTATCAGAAAAAACCAAAACTTTATTGAAAATAAATTCTTATGTCACGATTTTAAAAAAGATGTTTTTTTTCAAACTGAATATATAAAAGTTTAAAATATTGAATTTAAAAAGGCTTTGCTATTAAAAGGCAGTAAAATTGCATTTTTTGAAAAATACTTCATTTATCTGAAAAAATGTATTTGTTCTTACATTATGTCTATGAAAATCATAATATGGACACTAAAATTATAAGTATTATATAAAGTTTAAAATTCAGTTAATACTATTCATAACTTCTTTTCAACGGCTAGTTCGGTAAGTCATGGTGCGCTAGAACTCAATGTTGAATGTAGTGAAAGTTATTGAATTACTTTGATAAAATAATGTACTATGAAATCTTGAGGTGTTACATTATTCCATCCTTCAATAAATTGCAACCTCGCAATTTCAAATTGTTCTTCGAAAATAGAATGTTAAAAATAATAAATACCTTTGTAGGAAAACCCACATCAGAAATTGGGTTTCTAAAATTTAGTCTTAATAAGAGAAAAAAGGGAATGAAAAAGTCACCACCAAATTATGATCTTGATTAAGAGAACATTAGTTGAAATTAAAGACATATAATTGGAGGGAAAAAGTAAATATTTATAGTTAGTGATTGAGTTCATCAATCACAAACAAGTGTAAAATTGAGGACCTTAAATTCATCAATCTATGATGATTTAAAATACCATCGGTTCAACAAAAAATATGGTATTAGGATAACACATTTTTTGTTTTGATATCCCTTCACTAAAGTATAAAAATTAATTTCTTCATAAAATAAGAGAAGAAAAAAAAATATATACTTGACAAGTAGTGTCCCATCCTTTAACTAATTTCTACCACAAACTCATCTTTCAATCTAAAAGATAGTTGAACTAAAAAAAATATTCTATTTATCCTATACATATAGGGTTCAAAAAATGAATTTTTAATTAATCTACCAGATTTTTTTAAAAAATACTACATTATTCAACCCAGGACATCACGTGGGCCAGTGGTAGGTGATACACCCTTGTCGCCCTCTGGTTGCGGGTTCAAGTCTCGCGGCCTTTCCGGAGACGACAGGTTGTCGCCCAACATCCGAGATTCCTTTTATGGCAATCCAAGAATAATCTTAAACTATAATTATCCAAAATAATTCTATCCAAACTCACAGTCCAATGTTTATAAGGAAGGTAAACACAATGAACTTCCTTTTTTCTGCGTAATAACATGTGAACACCTTCATCATGTATTCTTTTAAAACATCGCAACATCCTGAATTACCATAAAACATTATTGATTACATTCACGATCCCTTATTACTTATAGAATACTGGATATACTCCTTCTATCCAATTTTTTTTTTAAACTCCAACAATTATGGAATATACAAATCATTAATCAGTTTCAAGGTAATCAAGAATATCCAATATAATTTATCCAAATCAATCATGTATTGTTCTAAAATCACTACCTCAGTATCATAACCATATTATGGTTTATCTTTCTCTCAACCATATATTTTCCTAAAATTTAACCTACTATTGAGTGACTTTTCTTAGTTCCACACAATCTCAAGTCCTTAATGAAATAGTACTACAATAAAATCCTTATATAATCCATAATTATTATAACCAGTACATTGTTGATACTACACTCAAATGACATAATTCTCTAATAACAACAAAAGAACTCTAATCATTTCTTGTCATCTGTGGTAGTATCATAACTTGATTATTATCCAATATCATCATTTGGGGCATACTCTGTTGATTTGGACATTGGTTTGCGTAGTGTCCCAACTCCTTGCAGATGAAGCATTGTACATTTGAAACCTTTTTCTCACCTTTGCAGTCACGTACATGGTGTCTTTTTTCTCCACACATATAACAAAAACCCATTCCATTTAGGCAAGTTCCAGGGTGTTTCTTCCCACAGTTATCACATATCAGAAACTTATTATTTTCCCTCTTCCCTTTATCCATATTTCTCTCTTCTATCCTTTTCTTCTATTTCTTCCATTCAAATCCATAGGACTCAGAGAATTCGTTACTTATCTTATTAACACATGATATTATTTCTTCCTTTTTTGAGAATACACAGGAGAATATTTCCCTTCTAAATGTTGGATTAATACCATGAATGATATGATCCTTCTTACTCTTTGGATCATACTTATTGCTGGAGTTCACATTCCTTCTACTGGGCGCCATTTCTATACAATGGCATACACTAGGTCAGTTTATGAATTGAAATGAATAATTTCATGCTTATAAAATACATAACATAGACTGGATAGTTTATGGATATAATTCATAATAAAAATGTTTTCTTTGAGTAATTATATACTTATAAACCATTCATAATGGTTTGTAATGAAAATGAGAATTATCCAAAGCATATCCCTAGGGAGTGTTGTAACCAAGAGTGCAGAAAGGCCCATTTTCATGCACCATTTCCCGTTCGAGTCAAGCTCAAAGCACTGTTTTCGGGTTATACCCCTAGGTACATATGTGCCAGAGCCTCCTCTACCTTCTCGTATCCAGACAGGGATGTATTGCTTAGGAAAATCACAAAATCTCTACAATACCAAAATTCTAGGAAGTTATTCTATACTAATCCTCAAAGGCCATATTAGATCTATGTGCTCTAATCAGAGATTATCTAAATCTAGCTTCCAAATATTGTACTAAACTTCTTCTGATACCAACCGTAACACCCCGACCCCAGTTACCTAGAGTCGGTACATTATTACATGACATTAGCATGATCACAAAAGATCAAGTCTTGAAAAACCGATTAGTTTAGTAGCCTTGTAAGCACTAGATACATTCATATGTCTTACATTACATGATAAAATGAAAAACTACACCAACATATTGTCTCCATAGACCACAATAATATCCCCTCATACTATCCCTACCGGTCATTCATAAAATAATTCTTCACATCCCGGGAAAAATAAAACATAGAAAGGGGTGAGCTCAGATGCCCAGTAAGGATAACAATATAGCAGAAAATTTTATAAATAAGCATAAACATTTAAGGCAATGTATAACTAAAACAAAAGCCATTTAAACCAGAACATCATCATAATATGGAAAAAATAAAATGAAATAATTCCATTTACTTATTCACATGGATATTCTACTTGTCAAATATTCACGTGCAATATAAATAACCACTTTCATAATGATTGAATGCATAATGTCATACTATCATAACCACGTAGCCAAGGCCTCATGCCAAGACTACAAATAATATTTTGTCAAGGCCTCATTCCAAGACAATAGTTTGTCTCATGAGACCTACTGATGCATCAAAGAGCTATAGTGGGATCCACCCATCACTTATTAAGACCAATGCATTCCTCAAATGGATATGTTTAAACATAACATAATCATTCGTATTAAAACTATCATATGAAATGTCAATACTTTCTCCATAAACCATGAATGGTATAAAAATAACACATCCACATTCAAACATATCACAAAACCTTAAATACAATATAGAAGTTTTGTATCATAACAAATGAACATGAATAATCTTAAAATCCATACAAGGATGTTGAAATAGATAAAATCAAAACTATTTGAGAGAAATATCTCATTTTTTGAAATCAATGAAAAGTCACACATTTATAATGGAAGCAATTTAAAATAGATTTTTGAATCAAAGTGTCCCATTGCACATTGATACTTTTGAAAAAAAATATAATTTAAATACATTCATGTCCATATAAATAAATACATAAAATCATTTTGAAGACATGGTCATTAATTAAAAATATTTAGAAAGATAAATCATTAAAACATTTAAAATTCTGATATTGATAAAGAGTACCTTTCACGAATTCTTAAAATATTCATTTTGAAATCATTTTAAAGTCACATAATTATAAAATGAAACATTTACTTTCAAAATATTCTTATAAGACTATAAGGGAAGATTCGACAATTATTATAATGGTAGAAAATAGCCTCACCTACCGTATATGTTAAAAAAATACATTCTTATCATAATTTTTTCGAGAAGGTTAAAAAGGACCTTGTTTGGAAAACAACGGAAAAATTCCTTTATAAACATCTTATAAAAAGTCAAATAAGGGTATAAATGACTTTAAATCATTGTCTAGTAAATAGTAAAAATGTTTTGGAAAACATTTTTAAGAAACATGGATATGGATGATAAAGATGTCCTAGTAGATAATTACGTATAAACAACCTCGGATAATAAAGAGATTGCAGAATTAACCCTTACCTTGTACTTTTCCATGGCTGAGGGTAGTTTAAAATCTTGTATAATAGTTAAATAATTGTTATTAAATTATACAAGAATCGTATACATAAATATGATATCATATATGATCTTTTAATATTTCTTTGTTAATAATATTTTAGTATTATCATCATTTCGGGTGTTAACTAATTCATTTTCCTTTATATGCTTTATTACGTAAGCCGTGTTTGTTATGGATAGGTTGTTTCTTATTCATATCCATAACGATATCAAGTACTAAAAAATTAATTATAATCATCAAATGAGAATTATTCTTGAATGGATATGATGGGTAAATGAATCTTATCACGTTCGTGGAGATGATAATCCATACGTACGCACAAACTCTACTTCCATTTAATTTTTCATTTTAAAAGGAATCAAAAAAAAAATTATAAATAGATATATTTTTATTCCAGTATAATATAATATATTATATATGTTACTTATGTCCATTAAAACCATTCTCTATAAGTTTCATGTATGGTATGAACGAGTCATATCACTTTGAGGGGTCGGTAGTCCGCACTTCCCCAAATGAAATTATCATATATATATATATATAACATGAAATGAATAATGGTATGATATAAAATTGAATTAAAGAAGATTATATATAAAATAAATATCATTAATATCATATTTAATTATAGTTCCATCATAATGTCCACAATGAGAGGTGGTAGAAGATAATTGAACAATCATCGTTTCGTGAGGCGTTTGGTTGCCATCCAGAGAAACATTATGTTCTTCACCCATTTTATGGAGGTGTGTGTAAGTGTGCTTCGAATACTTATAATAACAACATCCTTGTATATTTATGATACTAGTTTTGTTACAAAAGATAATAATAAAAATAGTTTAGGGGTTAGAAAAGTAAAATAAAATAAAAGATGTTAAGAGAAATCGTTACTGTTAATTTCGGTAACTCTCTCTGGTTTGAACCAAAATGGACTCTTGAAGTGCTTCCATCCAAAGTTAACACTTCTTTTAGGAGGAGAGGGATGTAGGGAGCTTAATTGGTAAGTGGTTTGAGGATCCAAAAGGATTCAGAGGTGTGAGTAATTGGTTAGAAGTGGTGACCTTTTATAAGGGGGTGGAGGGGATCTTTAGGAAAAATTTAAAGTATTAATTTATAATAAATTAATATTCGGTTTATAATGGCTCAAAAGTTGATTATTAAAATTATAAGGTCGTTCTGGGTCTCAAACCCCTCAAACAATAGATTTTATACAGGTTTGGGTCACTATAGTATCCTTATCTTTTAAATTTAACTCTTAGTTAAATAGTTTGACATTTACCAAGTCTCTTTGTATTTTTATATAATATAGTTAATAAACATACTATAAACTTCCAAGAGACCTCCAAGTGGTCCATTAATGACATATATATCACCATATATTTCCTTTGGCCGATCCTTATATTTTTAGAAATATTATATCAATTAATAATATAATATTTGTTTTGAAAACTCTTTTATGTCAATTTTGAAACTATTTAATAATTGATTCTTGTTAAAGTCTTAATAACATTATTAATTAGAACCAAATTCATTTAATCAATCCTAACATATAATATTAACCAATAAATTTTTTGTAATTCATTAAAAGTCAAAAATAATATTTATTTGGGTATTTATAATATCAATTATTTTAATATTTCACTAATATGGTAATTACTGCATCATCATTGTGTCATATCTAAATTAAAGTATTTAATGTTTAAAAATTATAAATAAAATACAATTATGTATAAAATAGTTTTATATTTCTAATGAATATTTATAATCAAATTTATCTTATGTATAACCCCATATTAAAAATGTTTTCGTTATTAAACTTTGATTTTAACTCTTTTAACTCTTCTTTGAAATAAATAATAATAAATGCCCTAATCTAATACAACTGGACCAAAGAGGTTAATATTTTATTCCTAATGTTGTTTTTGGTCGAATTATACTTAGCCAATAGAATTATGACATGTGTTAGCATAATAATAATATCATTTTACCTTTAATTACCATATTATTTTTAACCGTGGTAAATAAAAGTAAAAAATTACTATTCCAAAAAAATTATTTTTATCTTATTGAACCAAATTTTACTCCTTGATATAAACTGTGTCTCTCGGATTTTCAAAATTCCACTCACAGATGTGGTAAAATTATTTTTTATGTGAATTTGCAAATTCTCCTAGGAGATGGGTAAAAGACGGGGAAAAGTTCAATAAAATTTTTATATGTCTAAAATTATTATAAACTAACTCCAATGAATTACATTGAACTTATATTGGTATTAAATATCTATTTTGACCTAAAATAAATTTAAATAAAATAAATTATTATTTAAATAAAAATTCGGTTTTAACCAATAACTCAGTGTTTTCACTATTCATCAAAAATTGAAAGTTTTCAGAAAAATACCAAAAATTCACCCTAAGTTAATTTTGATATTTATAATTCAATAAAGAAGACTATTTTAACAAATTAAAAACATATAAGTTGAATTTTTTAATTTAAAATTAATTTCCGCTGTCAAAACCAAAAGACGTATTTTTAAGAAATAATAACAATCGAAAGTTTGACACTTGTTTACATCCAATTTCAAAGTGAAATTACTTACAATGACCATCATTGGATTAAATGGTGAAAATATAATCTATTTATACTTCCAAACAATTAAAATGTATAATTTAACACTATAAATTATTTTGATTTAAAAAGTTCTTTTTAGTTAAAATATATTATTTTCACTATTCACCCAAATAAGACAATTTTCAGAAAAACCCAAAAAATTTATTTAAACTAAATTCTTATGTCCCAATTTTAAAGAAGATGTTTTTTTTTCAAACTGAATATATAAATGTTTCAAATATTGGATTTAAAAAGGTTTCTCAATTAAAAGGCGTTAAAATTTCATTTTTTGAAAAATACTTGTTTTATCTGAAAAAATGTATTTGTTCTTAAATTATGTCTATGAAACTCATAATATGGACTCTAAAGTTATAAGGATTATATAAATTTCAAAATTCAGTTAATATTATTCATAACCACTTTTGAACGTCTAGTTTGCTAATTCATGGTGTGCTAGAACTCGATGTTGCGTGTATTGAAGGTTATTGAATTACTTTGAAGAAATAACGTACTATGAAATCTCGAGGTGTTAAAATTTCCACCTCATTGGATCACATGGTTTGTGATGTTAATGATTGTGATATGTAAACAATAACTCAGTGCAGTAAGGGAGAATTGGACCTTGTCTTGGAATGGCAGGGCGTGTTTTCTTGGATTTTGATAGGCACATTGTAGGGTAAATCAATTTCAAAATTGGATGTATGCTTTTTTAAGTGATAACACCATGTAAATGATATCAATTCCTATGCTTTGTATTCATGAAATGTGAATTGGTGAAATTCCTGATATAATTTTATGTTTGTTGAAATGTGTATGCCATGCTTTATATTTCTGTAGAATTGCTTGTTACTGGGTATTTTGGTCTGGCTCTTGTACGATCAGGCAAGTACTATCGGTTGAGGTGATTTTGATCACTAGGATTGGGTGACTCAGTCGTTGGTTTGAGGTAAATTTGGTTGTCAGGATGGGCATGGCCTGGGGAACTTTTGATACATGTCATTGTTAAGGGCGGGTAAAGAGGCCACGAGGCTGGGATGTCATGGGGCATGGTTGCGGTGGGTGAGAGTAAGGGTAGTAGTTATGAATATCCTTTTACTGATTTTATATTATGAGTTATATATGTATAAATTATTATGTATGTGGGATGTCTGACAATTTATGGTATTCATCAAGTTTATTTTGTGCAACTTAGATGGAGCATCAGATGAGATATGGTATAGTGCCACTGGAGCATTATCATGTTTAAGATCTGGTGTAGGAAGAGAAGGAACCACATGTATAGGCTCAAGGATAGGATCAGGTTTAAGATCCAGTATAGGCAAGAAATTATTCTCGTTTGGCAGCATTCAGACCATGGCTCGACGAGCAGCTCCATGTTATCCTGGTACATGTCTTGAAGGGTATTGACAGTGGTTCACGGGGTACAAATCCCTCTATGGAATATCTGATGCGGGAGTTCTAGTCACAACACCCGGCTCTTTTGAAAGTTGATGGTGGTCCATAGGTGAATGAGAACTAGATAAAGGTCATGTAGATGATCTTAGAGCTGCTCGATACACCTCCAGGGAGGATGGTCAAGCTAGAGACATACATGCTATGAGGATTGGAAAAGAATTGGTGGGATGTGTGGGTTCAAGTTTTCAGGCATGATGGACTGGCATGGAAGGACTTTGAGGACTTTTTCTTTGAGCACTTTTACACAGATACACTAAGAGAAAATATTTCTCAAGAGTTCCTGAGTCTTAAGTAGGGAGACATGTCTGTCATGGACTATACAGGTACTTTAACTAAGCTATCTCACTTTGCACACGGTATAGTAAGCAATGACGTGGCTAGGGTGAGGCGCTTTGAGGATTAAGGATGACACACCATTCAGATCCAGGTGAATATCTTCAAACTAGGTTCCATTTCAGATGTAGTGAATCAGATGCTCAAAACAGAGTGCAATAAAAGGGATAGGCCTCGGGTTGGTCTGGCGACGGCTTCAGGTGAGGGTTCAGACAACAGGAAGCGAGGAAGGGATGAGTGTTAGTTGGGAAGTTAGGCCAAGGACTCAGCTAGACCTCCTCGTAGAAGTTCTTCTGTGGTTTTCTTTCAGTGTGGATAGCTAGGGCATGTTCAGACTTAGTGAGATAGGCATCCAATGGAGTGCAGGGCATGTGGACAGGTCATACATCTTGAGAAGATCTACAGGCAGGCCTCTCTAACAGCCGGCAAGAAGGGACAAGGATATAAGGTGGCATCTAGAGTTAGTTCAGGTTTGGTACAATGAGAGGGTAGCTGATGTTCAGCTTCACATGGTGGACGTGATAGAGATAGCGTGATCTTGTTGAGGGGTCAGTTTCCAGTGGCTGGAGCAGCACCAGAGGGAGGTCATGCATCAGGCAGCTGTACTTCAGGCCAGGTGCACACTGTGGAGCTTCCAGAGCCTGAGTAGGCTTCTGAGTTGATGAATGTTAGAGATACACCACAGGTTTGGTAGTGATTTCCATGCTTCCTTTTTGGCATTACCTGTTGAGTCATCTTTGTTTTTAGTGCACGTGATGCACATGATCTATGTGGACTGACTTAATTATAGTCAGTGGGATTGACACCATATCAGGTGCATGATATATTTATATATATATACGAGATGCATAGCATCAGGGGCATCGAGGATGCGGGATACTTGAGGTACTGTGGGCATTAGGTCATTGAGGATGTTGGTTACTTGTGGTGCCTTGGTCATTGGGTCCTCGAGGATGTAGGTTACATGAGGTGCTAGGCACTTGGTTTGTTTTTTAGCATCCATGGGATGCAGGACCTCATGGTGGAGGACACCGATGCAGTGCGATAAACATTGGGTGTCAAGAATGAAACATGACCACCAATGAGGTGTGGGGGTGACAATGCATCACGTTAAGACTATGCATCCAAAAAATAGGTTAGTGAACCTTTTTTTGTTTTGGGTTTTGTGTTGTTGAGACCAAGCTAGGTGATTCCTAAGGTGGGGAGCCCCTTGGGGAATTTAGCCAGAACCATTAATATTGGGGAAGTCTAGGTTACTTTTATCAGGCTGGTATGTTCGATACCATCTCTGAGTTCTGTTTGACAGATCTGGGATGATCTATATTAGGATGGGGAGATTGTAAGAATCGGGGTTTTTATAACGGGTCAAAATCCCGACCATGTTTTAATTTAGGACTTGTTATTGAGAAATATGGGAAAAGATGGGATATTATGGAATTTTCTAGACTATATTCCACGTACTATAATGTACATTCCATTTATGGTTTGGGAGATCACCAGCCATGTGCTTCCAAGTACATGTCGTGTGATGACCGTTTTGGAATTTCTTACTACACGGTGTGTAGTTATCAACATGTCATGTACCCGACACCATGTAGAGTCCATACAGGGCATGTAGACCCGTTGGCCGAGAAGTATCATTTAACCAAGTACACACCATTACCTCCATAGAAACGTCGTGTAGTATAGCCGTGCATGAGAGATATACATGGCATGTAGTTAAGTCGGTGAAGAAGATAAGAGACAATAAGCACATGCCTTGTATCCCTAGGTACACGCCATGTACACATGTCAGAAGGTTATAGATATTATGTTAGCAGAATATTAGCCGTATTTTGAATAGTAAAATGATACACAACATTTCGTCCTAATGTACCCGTCGTGTAGTTTCTTTTTTTTCACTAAAACAGGTTCTAACCTCGTATTGACACAGAACAACAATACCTTCAACGGGTTGATTGAGGAGAGTCGGCCAGGACTTCAATTACCTTCCATTCCTTCATATGAGACCCAATTAGAACACCGGTGGATCCATTGGTACCCCCTCGGTAAGGCCTTGATTCTTCTTGATCCATTCTTCTTGATTTCTATTCTAGAATGAGTTTTAAGAGTTTGAGAGGTTTTTATTCTTTTGTAGACCTACCGCGTTTTAGACCTAACTGGAGGTAGTTTTTGGAGGAGTATCATCGTACGAGTCTCATGTTGGTGGTTCATACCTCATTTTGTCTTTTCATGGTCATTTTGGTGGTGTAGACTTCAACGTGTTTTCAGGTATTTTGAGCGGGACCTAGTTTTATCTGATATTGCATATTAAATTTTTCATTAAATCCGCGGGATTACTTTTTTCATTCCCTTTACCTATATTTCTTGAGCGGGGTCGAGTCAGGGGTCAATTCTCAAATGGTGCATTTTTTCTAGGGTAAGTCAACATGGTTATGATTGAACTGTGATGTTTTATATGATAAGATTGGTTTGTTAAGCCTGAATTGAATTGTTAGAGTCTCTTAAGACCTTAATGTGGGTATAGGACATCACCATTCAAGTGTAATTCAACTGTTTCACTATCTTTACTATTTAATGTTTTATATTGTGATTATATATGTGATGTGTGATATTGTATATGTTGGAACCTTTGGTTTGTGCTTGGCATGGCATGGGTATTGTTGAGTGATGTTGATCATAGGTTGGGCTTGGAACGATTTACGTTGGGTGGTTCTGACCATGGGATTGGGCGTCATTGGTATTGGTTTGAGGCAAGATGACTGTTAGGTTGGGCATGGCATGTGTTACTGGGATAGCGAGACCATCCGACTTGAGTGGCATGGTCGCAGGGACATGAGGTGTCATAGGTTTTGTGGCATCGATACTGTTTTGGTGATTAACTCTCACCTAGAAACATTGAGTAGTGTGCACACAGAGAGACTCCGTGATGAGGTATCTTTGAACAATCGTGTGGGTATAGGGCCCTATAAGTTGTGGTTTAGGTACTATCGGTGTGGGGGTGCTTGTTGTAGGAAGCCACGTAGAAGGTGAGGAGCCTTCAGGGGATAGCAATGAGGCAATCAGGTTGCGGCAGAGGCTCGCTGTTATTTGAGGGAAGACATTTCTATACCGTTGGATACTTTATTTCATGGTAGAAATCATTGTACCTCTAGACACTTATTTTTTGGGTAGACATCTCTGTCCCTCCGGTTACATACTGAGGAAAAGCATCAATGTTCATCCGAGTAACTGTTTCTCATGCGTGCCTTTAGAACAGCAGTACTTGAGACATGCGGTGTCTGGGGGCACATGGTTCCGGGTTACATGACATAGATTTGGGCATTGGATGAAGTAGGTGACACTCCATGGTGGCTGCTGAGAACCAGTGGAGTTTGTGTTTATTTTTGAATCATACTATTTACAACTTTCCTTACAAATTCATTCCTTCTTAAATACTTATATTAGGTATGAATCGTTGGGTGGTATCCTACTAAGATTCATCTCACACTCTACACAGGACTTTTGGGATGCGTCCAGACTTTATGGATTTATGTGTAGTAAAGAGAACATCTTCAAAATCTAGGATTCATTAACTGTTTCATAAAGATGGTATAGACCTTGAGTTCTTTCCTAGCTGGAGTTACTCTATTTTTCTTACTTATTGTATCAGCATGCTTACATGTTTTGTAGCTACAATAGGTTATCCATTTTCTCCCTTTATATTTGTATATGTATGACCTTCTCTGGATGAATGTTTTGTGGTTCAATATTAGTTGCAAGTGATTGGCATGCTGTTGTTTTTATTTCCACTGCTATTGTTTATATTTATTACTTTCGTTGTTTATTAATATTGAATGTGCCTCCGCTCTGCTGGTCTGGTTCGAGTCTGCTGAGATATTTATTTCATTACATGGTTATTTTTATACTCGGAAAATAACATTATTATTATCCTTGGGGAGGGTATATCCTCCCCACTAAACCTATAATACCCTCTATAGTACTCATTAAACTTTGGCATTCCGGGAGGTGAGCCTAAGGCAGTAGCACCCGACCCGTTTAGCATTGTTCGGGTCTGGGTCATTAGAGGTCGGTACATTAATAGTTATGAAAAATGAAACACTTGATCAATAAAAACAATATGAAATGATAAGTCCATCTATTAATAAACCTTTACAAATGATGTTGTTCCAAATGAGAAGTCACCTTAAAAAAATAGGATCACCTACTGTAAACTGTAATGGGTGATGATGATGGTTAAGAAAAATTATTCTTTACCATGTCTGATAAATGCAAAGATCTCTATATTATCCCATATAATTCTTCAAATGGTTCAAGTTTAATAAAATCCTAACAACTTTTTTTATAAGATAAATCAACCAAGGTAATGTTATTTTCCTACGAACTATTGAAATCCTGAACACATGTCTGAAGCATATCCTCTAGTATTTTAATTACTCATTAAATATTTACATTCATATAAGGATGATACACCATTATAATTTCAAATGGGAACCAATTTAATCATGTAAAACATTCAAAAATTGAGATATAAATCATAGATATCTGCCAAAAACAATATTAGAAACCACTCCATAGAGCATAACTATCACTCAAACATAAAAGTGCCTGATCTCATTCACCTTCATCAACTCTAAAATAATAATGAAATGAGATTATTTCATGAGTAAATCAATTTTCAACCAAATTTTATTTTTCTACTAGGGTTTTATGGTAAATAGCTACAAAGTCCATATTAATCTCATCATACTTCCAAACCGGAATGGATAAAGGCTAAGGCAAACTAGTAGGTATCTGATTCTCTGCCTTAATCTTCTAGAAAGTAAGACATTATAATATTAAGTATGAGATTGAATTCTTCATCCCTAACCAATAATAATATTTTCACAATTCAGGATATATCTTGGTAGTCCCAAGGTGTATGGAACAACTATACAAATGTCAACTGTCCATAAAATATTTTTTCAGAGTTATTATAATGACTAATCATTCACAGAAATACAAGACACCATTAAGAGTCTGAGACTAGTAATTTGAAGTCTCCAGACTATATATAATTTCACTAAATTGGGAAAATTTCTTTTTTTATTATAAAATAGATATTTTTTCATCAAATGATGAATCAAAATTCACATGATCCAATCACATTTACAATTCTAATTTTTTCAAAATCCAAGAACATATCTATAAATTAACTCATAAAATAACATCCATCATCTAATTCCTTCAAGAGATAGTAAATTCCAACTCAGTGAATTAGTAACAAAATTACATTTATTGGATGTGTATGTAATATCAAAATAAAATTTCTAATGATACTCAACTCAGTTCCTATATCATAACATCATATCACTCTTTGAAAAAATATATTCAGGATCATATGATCTAAATATACAGTAAACCATTATTCAAATAGATAGTGGTAATGAGTGTTAAGAGTATGAATCCCTATATCCAATTTGAGATCATAGGTAGGATAATTTTTCTTATTATGGTGTAGTTGTTGAGAGAAATTGGACACCACCTATTTCCCTTGCATCAGTATACATACTATTCCATTACTTGAGGGATCACAGTTAACATCATTACCCAAACATGAACATAATAGAATCAGAATGGGAGTCAAAGTCAACATCACCATAAGTTTCAAAAATTATATCAGACACTTATAATTTCTATATAACATAACATCATTTTGGTTCAGTGGTCTCATGGAAGATTTATTATTGGAAAAATATTTAACAAAATGCCAATAATAACCACCCAAATCCATTAATATCTGAATATGAAACACATGTTTGAGTTTCTATGAAGAAATCACCACATAAATCTTCTTAGGATCCACTAAGATTCTACTATAAGATATAACACAACCCAAAAACATCCCTTATCAGAACAAAAACATGAATTTATAAATCTTTTCATATATATGATGTTCTTTTAGAGTTTTGAGAACAATATCTAGATATTTCATATGTTACTCCTCTATATTGGATTACACCAAAATAACATCCATAAAACATCCATGAAATAATCCAAGAACTAATGAATGATACAATTCCTATAAATCATCAAATTCATAAATATAATATGATATTTAATAAAACATAATGACATTGCCATATTATCATAATGCCCATATCCACTTCTAAATGTTGGATTTAAAATATCCTCCTCTCAAACTCTTTTTTTATAGTACCCTGAATACATACCATTCATATAAAACCATCAATATCCCTAGGGTAGATCAAACATATCATCATTCCTTGGAAAATGATACATGATCATAATAATCACATGATTAAGATTTTAGTATTCAATATGAAGTTAGAGGATTATATCTGTCTTATTTGAAAAGACAACCATTGAATCACAATGTAACACACTAATATAAAAAAATACCATATCCTCAAGATCCTCAAGAATAACATTGTGTTCCTTCAACTCAGTAGGTTTCTGTATGATAAGATAGTAATGAGATGGGACTCATTCTTGAAATCTGGTGAATAGTAAACTCAACCTCTATCTAGCATAGTAATATAGAAAAATAATTACAAAATATCTCAAGGTATTATTTCACAATGGAGGGAATTATTCAATTTAATTACTAGTTGGTGGTGTAAAGAAACATATCTAAAAATTTGAAACATATTATTCTAAATTTGAGAACAATAGGCCCTACTCGTCTATATCTAGGATCCTACTCACCATAAAATATGTGAGTAACCCCATCAAGAGATAAAAACTAAACCCAAAAATAATAAAATAGATTTGGAACATAAAAAGAACCATTTAAACTATACCATTGATGATCATGAAGAAATCAAGACCAATGAATATGAAATCCCATATGATCTCATGGTCGGTGATCACCACTCGACATTAAGAACATTTAAGACCCAGTCTTTACTGATTCAAAATGGAGTGAAAATATATATTATAAACATAATAAATTTAGAGTGTAATCCCAACAAAAAAAATCATATTAGACAATTCAAAAGAAAGAGATTCACCAGTACAAAAATATATAATACTATAGAACATTAAATTAACCTCATACATCCCACAGTAGTTCTCCCCACTTATTATTCCTCTAGTACACACTCTACTACATAATAACTTTATGCCTCCACCACTACCCAAGCATTCATTGATTCATGAGTATCCTCCATTTCATGATAATGAGATCACAAACCTTTCACTCTATCCATCCATGGGTTAGATATTTTAGTAAGGGTGGAAAAATTTATATATCTTAATGATAATGTTCCACAAAATACTTTATGTGGCTATATTGTCCATAATTATGGGAAATCCTAGGTGAATCCATATTATCAGGATTAGTATGGAAAGTTCATCTACACTTGATTCAAACCATATGGGGTTATCTAGTAGAATCCCTAGTAACTTATCATAATATAAACTACAGACACTTAATTTGTTTCTTATTATATCTAGAAAAAACACCTTGGCCACCCCCTACTACAACTGAAGATCTATTTAGATGTGTCTTCCCGACTAAGTCTACCCAAGTTATAACTACCTTATCAACTACAATGGAAATGGTTGGAATGCACATGAGAATAAAAATCGATCAGATCTCCTGATTTAGACCCATCATAACCCTCCCATAATTGTGGTCGTCATTGATATGAAGTTATAGACAGAGATAAACCATTTCAATGAAATGAGTTGAATACTCCATACCTGAATGTTCTCTTTGATCCAAAGTAACAATCTCACCAGCCTCCACCGCGCACAACATTTCCAGATAGAAATTTTTATTTACTGCCTTCTTAAATTTTTTACATTAGAGTTACTCATATAATATATCTTTTATTATAGAATCTAACCACTTCCCACTATGCACTTCATGTTTTTATGTGGAAAATCCAACCTTTGAGTCCTCCAGAGTCTTTAAAAAGTGTAAAATCTTTTTTATTCTCCAAACAACTTCTTTAGCTTCTTGGATTACATTTTCACTATAGAAAATTGGTATATTTTTTGGTAAACTCCAAATCATGATCCAATATCAATTCTTAGTTCCCACTGCCAGATTGATCCATGGATTGAATATTTTGGATTACTATTTCCACAAAAGTTGGGTTTATTTGAGTGTTCTCCTAGGGGACATTCCTCGTAGGTCATTCCCCCAGATTCAAATGTAAGATGTTATGAGGAATTATTTATTAAATAAAAAATATAATTCCAAATTATCTTTGGAATACATCCCCATATCAATGAATGAACTTCATGAATCCTCATTAAAGACAATAAACAATAATATTTTAAGAAAATATTAGACTCAATGAGAATGAGAAGAATACATAGAAACCAAATAGAAAAATTAAACATGACATGTTATATCTAACTAAACCCAAAATCAAGTCCATGGATTGACTAAAAATCCCCCAATACCCATGGTATCATGTTGTTGGGTATGAAAGTGAGCTGGCTATGCACCCTTCCATACATACCACTTGAGTCTAGATGGTCCTATATCTTGTCTAGCAACCAACCCAAAAACTGATCTCTCTATAATAGAATTTTTTAATAAACCAACCATGGTAAAGCTTAAACATCACCCAATATGGATTTCTACATGTTTCCAAGAACATTCAATATCACCAAGGGCTGGTGGCAAGACCCTAGGTATCACAACACATAACTATGAAAATGATTTCACCCTAAAATGAAAACACAACATGTCTCATGTATAAAAATATAAAGATAATAAATAAAAGTATAATTTGTAATGAGGTTTAAAATACCATGAGACATAGAAAAAAATTGGAAGTCTAATCCTAGAAAGAAAGAAAAACTAATACCCAAACCAAGTCTCCATGTGACTTTCCATCACCACCATCCCAACCCACCAAAAAGAATCAGCATCGAAGAGAATTAATCATGCTTCATTGAACCCTTTAAGTTAATTATATCCCATAAAACTAAGATGATATATTTTCAATGTCATATAAAATTTGTGATGAACACACCCTGGGTAATATCACTATAAATCTATACAATTTCTGTCACCATGAAACCATCAGATACAGCTTTCAAACAAACTATGTTTCATAAAGAAGTTTCATCTAATTTTTTTTTCATAAAACCACCTTTTTTCAATTAAAACTTATAATATTCAAATAAACTAATAATTTGATAAATTTAATAAAATATAAAATGAGGTAAATAATCAAAACCATAAGTCGAAACTCATTAGATAAGCATGTGAGTAATCAAAGCATGGAACATTACTATCAGGAATAAATCCAAGAAAATGGGAAATATCCTATGGGATTATGTAACTAGTACATGAAATGGACCATAACTAGTGAATCCATGAATCCTATTTATATAGATTCTTAGCATACTCTATTGGTATAGTAACCAAAACCCCATGTGCTTCCACACTCACAAAGGTTTGCATATTTCCACCTTCCAATGCACCCAAGGATCCCATGTGTTATGATTTCTTAAAAAATTCAAGTTAAAAATACCCACAATTTAATAATAAAATTTAAGAAACTAAAATAATTACCTCTTCCATGATTGATAATCGATTTCATAGTCAAAAACATCATTAAATTATTTCATCAAACACATGATGTGTCTAAAATAGTTTTTCAAGAAAAACCCCATTTCAAACCATTTTCAATTATCATTGAATATGTAATTAAAAAAAATACTAATAGATATCAAGTAAACCAATTTAATGTGCCATAACAAAAGAAAAAAAAGATAAAAACAAGGTTTTTCATGAGAATGAACAATTTTATAGATATATCTACCTCAACAATGAAAGAAAGTTACTTGTATTAAAAAACGGAGGTTGGAAACGAAGAGATCCAGTACTAACAAGCATAGATCCATAAGAAAATTCATTAATTCTCTACCCAACACCATATATACATTCTTAATTCCCCATAATGGTTATAATTAGTCATGGGAAAGAGACATCCAAAAAATATCTTGAGAAGAGTGGTGGAATTAAGAGGAGATTCACATATACCTTAAAGAGATCCACCCAAATCAATAGAAAATTACCAAGAGACTGAGAGGAGAACCACATAGACTTTCTAGGAAATGATGGGTTAATATAATTATATATTATGATGTAATTTTATTTAAAATTACCACAGATAATAATGTAATGTTTTCATTTTAATAGATTCATACATGTCGCATAGTTTGGATGCATGGTTATTCAAATCATGTCATCCTTAAAATCTCTTTAAAACCAAAGTGCATGGTTACCTAGGAATAACCATATGGTTAGACATACCATGAATAACCCATGAAACAACCAATATACCCAAATACAACCCTCTATATGGTGAAAAATTAATCTTTCATCGTTAGAAAACCATTCTCAAACTCTGAAAAAAACCACTATGATCAACATATCCATATTGCATGGTAATTTTATGGTTACTAATAACCATACACATTATAAATTTCACCCAAAATTTCCAAATCTCAACCCTCAATTATCATAAGACTTTAGAACCTCAAGAGAGACAAAATAATCCAAAAATAAAACATACTTATGACCTGAACAGTGTCACATTCTCCGAAAGATCCTCTCTTACACACTTTAAATGAACAGAATACACCACCATCAATCATAGAGATGACACATATCCCTTATACACAAAGGTTAACTAAATTGAGTATAGTTTAAATGACACATCAACCAATTATGGAGCATGATACTTCCTTATAATGGCATATAACCGCAAATGTTTCTTCCCAATAGTACAATTTTTTTAATCTATAGTCCAATAAGAACTTCAAACAATTTATCTTACTTAGTCATTGCATACACTCCTAGATATCATAGCTTATGATTTTAGTGTGACCTATATAAAAAAAGAGGGTCTTATTTATTTTATGATATCCATGTCAATTGTAAAATACAATTCATATGTACGTGTAGTTTTGATGATATGTAACAGTTCATTTACTCGATATATAAGAGTAATTCCATATTTCATGTAAGTTAAAGACCCAATATCTACCTATTATAGGATAAGATAGTGTTATCCATACTAAAATATGAATTTTGGACCTAAACATATATAATGTTGTAAGATAACATATCATATTCTATGACTCTTGATATATTATAGAATTCAAGTGATGATGAAAAATTTATTTTAATTAATTCAATAATTTATGGAATTTTATTATTAAAAAATTGTTTACAAATAATAATGAAAGTTATTTTTTAAATATTTATTAATTTATAATGTTTCTATAAACTAATTTATTATATAGAGTTTATTAAATTATTAATAAATGTTTATGAAAAATTTATTCGTAAATATTCATTAATATTAAAAAATAATACTAAAATATATTTTACCAAATTATATAGAATTCATTATAACTAAAAATAAATTTATATTTAAAAATTATAAGTGTAATTTATACAGAGATTATGAATTAAAATACTAGAATAAATTTTAAGTTTTTATATTTTATTAATATGAATTTTTTATAATACTTAATTTTTATTGTTCAAATAATGGTCCTTATTTAGGATTTCATGTAAACCAAATCCAAATAGTTTTGATGCTTTATTTGATTAAGGATTATATAATGTTTGGTATTGGATATTTAGATTATATAAAATGTTACATACTAGAAAATTGAATTATAAAATGTTTATAATCATGAAAATAACACATATCTAAATAAAGACACTGTATAATGAATAAAATAAACGAGTATAAATTTTGAAATACATATAAAGCGTTTATATTAATGATTATGGAATATTAATAATTTAATGGTAAGATTATAAAATGTTTATAACTTGTAAATTTTTATCTCATTTTTAATATGTGAAATGTTAATTTATTTAAAATTTAATACAATATTTATTCATAGTTATAAATTATTTATACAATAAATATGTGTATTCTTTAGTTTAATTTCTTAAACTAATTTAAGATATTATCATACATGCATATAAGAACCTACATTCTCGGTATAGTAATGGATTTAGATTCTTTCTACCATAATTGTTTTTGTAATTAATGTTATTAGAAAGGATTTAGGGGTTGAATATAAATTATAGATATTATTTGTAAGAGTTATTATAGATTAGAATCCCTTTTAAATAAGGTATCCTTAGGTAGAGGGACTTTGGGTCAGACATGACACATTAATGCAGGCTTATGCCTTATTATAGAGAATTATTTGATGAATATATTAGGATCCATAATTACTCATGTGATGATAATAAGTATCACATAATTATAAACTTTTATATGAAAATTTCATGTACCTTATGCATGAGATTCATTTTTATATTTGTAAATATGATTAAAAACAATTTTTTGATGAGTTACAAAAATTGTGATTTTTGAAAAGAGTTACATAAAAATCTGGTGTAGATATATTTTTTTGGTGGGATAAAAATATTAGAAAATAAATTATTAGAAGTATTCAGACACAAATATAATAACATGAGACAAGATGGTGTGATTAAATCCCCTTCAAATACTAAATGTGATATTCCTTACAAATAAGAAACTATCAAGACCTCAATCATCCAACCATATAGGTATACTAATGCTAGGTTTCCATGGATTTTCTTATATAAAGAGGGAAAATAATGGGTAATCCAAATAATACTTTCTGTCCATATTTGGAATTTTCATTGGGTTTTATAATGTATATAACCTTACGTATCAATATAATAGAGGAATATAGATGGTTTTATCTATATGATGGATTGGAAAATTATTTTTCCACTTGACTATCCATGATTTATATATGATTTGATTACAATTATTACCCTACCTAAATAGAAAAGTGTTGAGATGAATATTAAATTGGGCTCATTTATAAAAGAAATATATACCTTTTTCACTAATGGATATGATGTGATTTTAAAAAGGGATTTTATTTTAGTTAGATCTCATTTAATATAAGTACCTAATAAATGTTAATAAAACCTGAAACTCATATAACAAAGATATTTTTTAACAGATAATAGGATCTTCTTTCATCAGACATAAATTTGAAATCGGTCCTAAAGGAAGGAGTGAATTAATAAAATAAAGCCTTGAGATTAGTAACCTAAGAAAGGTTCTTCATAGAATTTTTTGTGTTAGAGAAAAACATTTCTAGGGAACCTAGTGTTGAAATTATACAATATGTGAATATAAATGATTTTAGGAAGCATAGAATGATTCAATTAAGGTTTCGAATGAATTAAATTCAATGTAACCTATGGAATTTCAATCTAAATTACTCAATATGATTGATTATGTCAATGACATTCACTATGATTGGTTATGGAAATTAATTAGTGAGAATAAAGGTATCCTCTATGGCTTATTGTGGTTAAAAAATCATTTTTTTATCATTCTTGTATTTTTTTTGAAAATATAAATCAGTTAATGTAAATTTTAACTGATATTGTAAATGTTTTTAGAACACATGAATTGTTCATATGATGTTTCTGTTATATTGTTGTATACAAAGTACATGTGGTTGAAATTTAAAACAAGAACAAGAAAATATTGTTAAAAAATTCATTGATATATCTTATAGGATACCATTAATGAATCAGTACTACAGAGATTGATTCTTAATTATTTAAGGGTATGTGAATTTAAATGTATATATTATATGTTTCATGAATATATAATATTTTAAAATCTATATAATAATTGATAAGAATTATAGTTTTAATTTATTTGATGAAGGAGATAATTTTTACATAAATGATTTGACTATAATGGGGTTTTTATGTTCCAATGGATCGAAATAAAAAAAAATTTATAGTTATTTAATTTATCATTTATTATAATAGGATTTTTCAACAAATTATTTTTATGAATAATAAAAAAATAATGAATTCATCACACATATTTTATGATTAATTTAATTATATAACATGTTTTGAAATGAATACATGGCATTGAATGTTTTATCTATGAAAAAAATATTATCCAAATAATTTTTAAAATAAATATGAGTATGTTCCCACCACCCTTTAGTGACATATTTTTATTAATAGTCTTACTTTCATAAATAAATAATCAAAACAGTTAAGATGAAAAATATATAATATGAAAAACGGTTTTTTTGTTTAGTATTCTTACTAAAATATAATAAGTGTTATTTCATATAAAAAAAGACTTTGTATATTTTTAGATGATATTTTGATGTGGGTAAAATCTCTAATAGGTATGTGGGGATATTTTTGTACATAAGAAATTCAATGTTAATAAGTAAATTATTATGTAGATCAAAATTTATATTGATTTACACATGATATTCTAAAGGGTTTTGAGTATATGGTGCTGAAGATAAATGTAAAGAGTTAAATTAAGTTACCAAGAGAAAGTGAATATCACTATTATCTAATGGATTATGCCTGTCAAAAATAAAATGTGAATTATACTCAACAACATAACATATTTTTAGGGTATAGAGGTAAAGATAAATGTATAGAGTTACATTCAGTTACCACAAAAAGTGAATGTAAATTTATCATAAATGAGTTTATAATGCACCAATAAATAATAATGTAAATATTGACATTATTTATGACATGAGATTAAAGTAAAATATGTTGGAATGATTTTCAAGGATGGTCATTTTAAAAATAGATAAGTTATAAGTTGAAAATATAATTTATTGATATCATAAGATATGATGTTGTGAAGTTAAGGAGTTTTAATACATTCAATGAGTGTAAAATTGGGAATATGATTCCCAAATACCACCATTATTCAAACATAAAATTTAGAAATATCTTACTCACAAAGAAGTTTATTTTGAGGATTTCATCAGGTGTTCACATGGTGATGTCTCCAAAATTATATAAAGATATAATGATTATACCAAAACAAGAATGTAAGAAAACTAAAGACTTATTTGGTGACCTATATGATATTATATGACAAAAATGTGCTTACGTGTTATTTTTTGAAATATAAATTAAAGGGTTTTAATAATATACAAATTTAACACATTAATGGTAATCTCTACCTTTAAATTCTTTCATGTTGGATATATAAATGAATAAATTAATATTTATTTCATTTAATGAAATTATAATTATTTTCTTAAAATATGAATTTGAGTTACCTATAACTAATGTTAATCATGGAGTTTATAGTTTATGAATAAAAATATTATGCTTATACTAAGATGGATTTATTTATACTAATATAGAATATACTCATTAGGCACATTAGGTATTTTTCTATGCTATATTTTCAAACACTGTGTATTTAGTATATGAAGGGTGAAAAGTTCATATTTTTAGTCCCCATTACCTATGTTTAGAGATATACCTAGCATGAGAAGATACATTCTTTTATACCATTCTTGCTTAAGACTTTATATTTATTTAATTAAGTGGTGGTTGTGTAGATTGAATATCACTACATTTGTTAGAACTCATCCAAGATGATATGTTTTCTATTATATGATGATTATGAAATGTGGTACCTTGATTTAGAATGAATGAAAAGTGTGAGGCCACACCTTGATATTACATATGATTCTCTTATCTATTAAGATTAGGGACATGTGCTGTGTTAATCCATAAAGGTGTAAGACATGTGATGTATTCACCAACCTGCTTTTTCTATACTTAGATAATTGAGAATGTAGGATTAATATATATGGTATAGAAAATTATTGTGTCCCATAGTCATTTTATTTCTTTGATAAAGTAAATATATGAGAGTTCACTCTAGTATGTGGTGAGAAGGGTATAAATGGATATATAGGTACCTATGTTTGTTGTAGATTATGTAAAATCTCTTTGTAGCTTGGGTGGCATTGATGCTTTTTTAGATGTTAATATTTTATTATATTTATGGATACAAGTTATAAGGCCCCAGCCTTAAACCTTACTTAATCTTGAGTTATTACAATATTACACATTGATAATCTTTTCAGGTTTAGAGTTTTAGAGAATTAGATCATAAAACATGCATTACATTCCACATTTAAACAAAGTGGTTACATAAAATATAGTATTCATTTTTCCCATCAACGAAAACTTATTTAAAATAAAACATAGATTCTTTCTTGACACTTCCTTGACACTATCATCATATCATGTACCATTCCCTTGACCTTTGAAAAACATTTCAAAAACTTGGGATGAGAATAAAAAGATCTGTAAGGGTTATAAAAAGTATAGAAATGAAAAATTAGTACATATATACATAAGAATGAAATCATACTTTACCCATAAAACATATGCACTTTAACAGACCTCGAAAAATCATGAATAAATCATCGAATTCATAAGACATAAAGGTAACTTGAGGCATTCATAACATTCTTACGTAGGGAGTAACCCTCTTGGTTACGTTTGGAATACCCATCATAGTATATTCCCTAAATCTCTTCGGAGAAACCTTAACGTTTAACTCCTTCGCGTTACACAATGCATTGGAGAGCTATATCAGGATCACCTGCCCTTAGTTTATCATGGAACCACCCGTCTTCATAACAATTCCCAAGAACCATAACATAATCATAGCACATAACTTAAGCATAAAGGAAAGATATCATTCCCACATTGCAAAAACAATATAAAATTTTATGATATTGAAATAATGAATCCATTCTAAAAACCATTTTCAAAACCATTTAAAACATTTAATAAAGAGATTTATAAATCAAAGTTTCCCATACCACATTGAAGATTTTAACATTTTAAACCATTAATATCCATATAAATAAATCCTTAAAACCATTTTGAAAAAATGGATATTAATGAGAAATATTTATAAGATTAAATCATTAAAACATTTAAAACGATATTTTAGTTAAAGGGTTTTTAACAAAATGAGAGACACTTGAATACAATAATTGAGGAATAACATTTAATAAAAACTTTATAATATCATGAAAATAAATGGATTCATGATATAATATTCCATAGGACAGTGTATACACCATATAAGAGTGAATTGGTGCGTAACAACAATAAAGTCTCAATTGAAATGTAAATTGAGATGAAATCCATTATAAAGATGGTATCCTTAAATGAAGGATAAATAAATCTCATAATTATGTGTGAAAAATATAAATACAACCAATATAAGTGGATATTAAGTGTAAAAGAATAAAAGTTCATTCACACATATTCAAAGGATGACATATTCAATAACTACATGTTGAACCCAAAGAAATCGAAATTGGGTTAAGAAGTTCCCTTGACAGCCTAACGGTGTCACATCAAATTTTAGAAAAAGAGTTGATGAGAGAGATAAATGGTATCTAATCAATTGGACATAAAATTTACGACAATAAGGATATATAAGAACATATCTCCACATAATAAGATGTAAATGAAAAGACATAACAAAATAAGTCTTTTAAAAAGAGGAGGGTGAAAGGTTCCCTTACTGATTTGGGTAACTTTCGAAACGTACACCCCATGAAAGAAAGACTATAAAAAATTGATGTAAATACTCATAAAAGAAATTATGTTACACAAAGATTAGAATAATGGAAAGTACATACACCACTCAAAAGTAAATATTGGCAAATGTAGCATGAATCTCACGAAAACACAAAGTGAGATACAAGCCCCTTACAAAATTTCGGCAGCCTAATGGTGCCAATTAAAACTTCCGAAATGGATTGATGAGAGAAAATAGGGTCTCTAATCATATGAAAATAAAAATTACAGTAAGATTAATATATAAAAACATTCCAATCATACGAAAGATGAGCTTAAAAGGAATGACATAAAAGAGTGTTCTTAAAAAGAGAGGGGTAGGATCCCTTACCTCGGGTCCGACTTGACTCGATCGTTCTTTAACCTCATGAATAAAAAACTTGATGTAATTTCTAATTTATTAATAACCTTTTTCAAGTTCATTATTACTTTTATATCACTTACTACCATGCTATGAACACTATGTAATTATTTAAGTCAATAATGGTCGTTTTGTAGATCATTGCTACTTGAGTAAAAAATAAACTCTTTATAATTACAAGTTGTTAATGTGGTGAAATATATATTATATCCAAAATTATATTCATTATTTAGATATCATATATATCATATATATCATTTATATACATGCATTTATAATATTACATAACATTTAGAGGTAAGAAATGAAATGCACCGTTCATGGAGATGGTAAACCGTACGTACGCATGAACGCTACTTCCATTTCTATTTCTTATTTAATGGAATTAAAATATAATTATACATAATAGTATTATAATTAAAGTATGTTATCATATATAATATCATTAAATCTATCCTTTATACGTACCACATATGGTATTAAAAAATCAAATCACTTTTAGGGGGCGGTAGTCCGCACTTCCTAAAATGAAGATATCGCATTTAACCATAATGGAAACCATAAAGGTATGAAATAAATGAAAAATACCGAATATTAGGTAAAACATAAACATATTATATATCATATATAAATATAGTGACATCTTAATGTCCACATTTGAGAGTTTTAAAAGAATATTGAACAATCTTCGTTTCGTGAGGCAGAAATTCACCATCCACAGAAACAATATGTTCTTTAACCATTAGATGTAGGTGTGTGTAAGTGTTTCTCGAATACTTCTTATAAAAACATCCTAGTATATTTAATATGTTGGAGTTGTTACACAAGAAATGTATAAAAAGAGTTTAGGGGGTTGGAGAAGCAAAATAAAACAAAAGAACACAAGTGAAGACATTACCTTAAAATCGGGTATCTCTCTTTGATTTGAGCTCAAAGGATTCCTTGGGAAGACTTCTGCTCAATGTGAGACTTCTAGGAGTAAGAGAGTGATGTGGAGAGGCAAAATGAACAGGGGTTGGTCGAGCGAAAAGCTTGAAAGGTGTGGGTAAGGTGGTAGAGGTGGGGGCATTTTATAAGAAGAGAGGAGGGGCACTCTTGGAAAGTTACAAAATGTTACTTTATTTGCAAATGAGTTTCAGATTTTAAAGGTCCAAAATTGATTTATTTCGAGGATAAGGTGGTAAGGGTTAGAATGATACTAATTTAATAGGTCTTTGACAAGTTTAGGTTATAGTTTTAACATTATCTTTTCATTTTATTTATATCCTTTATTAATGAGGTAATCGCTGCATCATCATGATGTCATAAATAATTTAATTTATTTAATTTTTATAAATTATAAAAAAATATCATGATATAGGAAATATTTTTATATTTCTAATGAATATTTATAGTCAAAAATATTACTTGTTTAACCCCATTTAAAAATTGTTTTAGTAAAACAACTCATGCTTGTGACATTTTTATTTAAACTTTAAATAAAAAGTTATTTAAGTCATTTTCCAACCAAAGTAGCTCCATGGGGTCCCCAAGTTGACCCATGTATTTTCTTGGTCGGCCATGACACATAAAAGGAGGGTAGGACATGTGTCTAGTTCATTTCATATTATTAAAACATTATTTTTACCTTAGATTACACTAATTACCTCTAATCGTGATTAAAAACTTAAAAGTTACAATTCACCAAAAAATTATTTTAATCCCATTGAACCACATTTTACATCCTAATAACAACCATGTATGTCAGATTTTTTAAATTCAAATCATAGAAGTGGTAAAGTTTGATTTAAACGAAAAATCACTTTTTAAACTACCACTTAGTGGTTTCACTATTCATTAAAAATTGATGTTTTTCAGAAAAAATCCAAAAATTCACCCTAAGCTATATTTGATATTCCAAATTCAAAAATGATGTCTATTTTAAAAAATTAAAAAAATATATGTTGAATTAATTAATTTAATAATTAATTCCCGCTGTCAAAACAAATATCGTGTTTTTAGGAAACAATATCTATTAAAAGATTGACAGTAGTTTAAGTCCAATTTTAAAGTGAAATTAATTCCAATGACCACAATTTTATTAAATGGTAAAAATATATTCTAAATAAACTTTAATATAAATTAAAAAAAAATATAATCTATCTATATAAATAAATCAGATTAAAAGGAGGTTTTGAATTAAAATGCAACATTTTCATTAAAAATGATCTTTATTGGAAAAATAACTAAATTTTACACAAAGTAAATTTTGATGTCCATATTATAAAGAAGGATTTTATTTTGTCAAATAAAACATATAAAATTGTCAAAAGTATATTTAAAAAGGGTTCTCAATCAAAAGGCGTTTAATCGAGATTTTAAAGAATATTAGAAGATGTATGCTTAAAATTGGATTCATTTGCATTTTAAGCCTCCAACATTTATTGGATAGACGTTAAAATATTTGACAAACTTATATAGTCATTTTGTAGTTATTTACGTTCATTCTCTCCATTACAACGGCTAGGCGTTAACTACCTTTTAAAATAATATTTATTTAGTATTAGAGTGCAACGTAAGATTTCAAAGAAACTCGTTGTTGCGTATTGGGTACGCCCTCGAGCATAGAATTCCCTTTAAAGTAATATTAATATTTTATTAAAAAATATGGATAAATATGAAAATGTCATATTCTTTATTTACCTGGGGTGTTACACATGTATTCCCATTTTTTTAATGTTACAAAGGACCATGGGGTTACACATTGTGACTAGCTGAATGAGGATTGAGTTTTCCATTGAGAGATTCTATAAAAGAGGTTTAGAGTAAATTTAAAAGAATAATAAATAGTTATTAATAAGGTATTTTATATTATCTGATACATGGTTAAGTTAATGATAAATTTTTAAAAGGGTTATAGAAGTTATCCAAAATTCTTTGCCTTTTAAGATTTATTTTAAATGGAATATTAAGATACATATGACCTAAATCCTTTACAAATGTGATGTATTTTGTCCTATATCATATGTTACAAAATAAACATGTTGTATGGTGCAATAATTACAAACCAAGGGGGTTTTTGGGGGAAATATTCTTTTATAATGTGGATATATTGTAATTCATGTTTAATACCACTATCCATGTATATAATAGATTATGATATACCATATTTTATATCCCTATATTCATTTCAATATCTATGATATAAGTGGTGGTTAAATGTTAATTGTTAACATTTGAGTGTGAAATTCCATGATAGATATAATATAAGAACAATTTATCAAGATGAAACATTTTCGGATTAGATACATTAAAGTAAGATATTCAATAATTGGATTATTAACGTACTCATGAATTATAACACATGAGTAAACCCATAGACTAACAATTTGAATCATTAAAGGACCCATAAAAATTCACAATAATTATGATAGCTGTTCACTAGTTCATTAATTCTTATTTGTGACTCCTTGATACCTAAATTTCTCTTCATCTTCTAAATTTACCCAAGGTGTCAATATAATGTTTTCATGAGAAGATATATCCCACCAGAATGTTGGGTGCTCCATTTTCCTATAGATACTTTCAAAGGTATCATTTCATTAATTTTACACTTTTGTGATCTTCATCAAACACATAATATAAACATGGATTTTATAATGGTTCATCGATCAAAGGTATACATTTTTAATGTTTTTTCATATCCATTTTATATATCATTTCACCAATCTAGAATAGTGATATTAGGATTTGATTTCAATAATCACATCCCCTTATTCTAATAGATATTGTTAGATCCCATCAAAACAAAACAACGTTTCTACCCATTTAATCTCTCAAAAACTATAGCAGGGGACTTTCACCTCACCAAGATGAGGAATGCTGGTTGAGGGAGTGCCGACCTCTTTAGAGGACCACATCTCATTGATTAAATCACATAAAACGAGGGAGTATCTAACATAATGGATAGAGGACTTATTCTCTAATATTGGGGAAATTTTGGACTCTATCATTTTATGGGGGGACCCACACCATTTTTAGATAAAATGAGTATAGAATTATGCATTGCACTTTTTTAGGACCCACAACCCAAGTGTGTGGGGGTTCCAAACTCTATAGATATATGAGGGATACATAAACTATCTCTATTATGTAGTTAGGGGTGTACAAAAACCCCATAAATTCTCTGACCATCATGCCCAAACCCCATCATTAACGCTACATTGAAAAAAACTAAAGGTGAACATATCTCTAAAAAATGGTCTCTAATGGAAAAAAATCACTCCATTTTGATTTATGTTGAAAAATTATCAAAATAGTGTATTAATTTTCTTAATATAAAAAAATGTGTAAAAAGTAAAATGAAATACCATACAGGTGAAGAAAAGATCTGGTTGTAGACATTGGGTTATTCATGTTGTGTGTATGGGTGAAAGGGGATAACCTATGTACAATATGGGGATCTCAATAATATCATGTATCCACCTTCAATCGGGTTGATCAATTCAATCCTAAGTGACCACACGACCTTTATTGGGGGTTATGTAACATAATAGTGGGATCCATCTTGGTCAGGTTACCCACTATACCTATTGTCACTGCTTATGCCGGTATTAGGTGGACCATGCATTGGGTCAACTCACTTCCCCTAGACTGTGAATTAGGTTAGGCTTGGCCATTGGCCCATTTTATGCCACCCACAAAATTACAAGGGGTTCTACATCAAATAATGTTTGATTAGATAAAAAGGTTGGTTCCCTTAGTGCATCCATTCCTAATATTCCCCCATACCACAACTGCCAATCATCCACTGCCTACCACTCCATCAGTCACGTCCCAAATACACTCCTTACCTTTTTCAACTTCACACACCATAACCAATATTATAGAATCCACATCTTATATATTATTTATATCTAATTTCACCCCTCGTGTCGACAACATTATTCCATTACTTAATCAATTCATCCATTACCACTAATGACCAACCCTATATCCAAATTCTCTTTTCCCATTCAAAAAAGTTTCATGGGTATGGCAGATGGTTAGCTAACAACCCATAATTTCACCACTTTATTTGGATGCTGTACCAAAGATTTATTAGTGTTTTAAAATCTCAACTCATTAATGAGAGATGAGAATTGGTATTTGAGCCTTTATCCTCTTGCTGAACATAATTATTTATTGACCCTACGATCAACCAACCACTAAAATAAATAATAATATTAGGGAGATAAATATCATTCCATAAATTATCTCATACAGATAAAAAATAATTAAAAATGGTGTTTTAATATTTATAATTAAAAACATGAAAAATAGAAAAACTAGAAAAGATATCCCTACAACTAGTTTTTATTGAATTTCATTAAACACTACACTTGCACCAGGTTTTGTTGCTGATCTATCGATGGATGTGTTTAGTGAATCTCTTATTCACTCTCATCCAGTCTCTCTAATTATGGATTTTTTAAAATATACTACCCTAAATTAGATATTAAAGGCGTCTTAAATAAAGTAGGTCATGGTTTTGTGTTATTTTATTTAAACATAAAAAACAATCCCCACCTAGGGCATATAACCTATAGAGAAATTATATAACCCATAGGGTAAACCCAACATTATGAACATAATGTCAATGTCAAAATTTTAATATAATTACCCATTAAGGATATATTTCTGATTTTTATAGACACACATGTGTAGACTATAAATAATATAATATATTTAATATAATACAATCATTCTCCCAAAACATTAAATTTTAAAAACTGACTCTATAACCTATCTAAAAAATATTCATCAATATATTTCAAAGGATAACAATGAAAAAACAAGGGTCAGTATATCCTTTTCACCTCATATAATTTCACCCAAAAAATAAAATATACTCCAAGTATAAGGGTATTGAACTCACATATAAATCTCATGTTACTATAATATATGTTGAAGTTCTAAAAAATCAACAAAACACTCTATAATGATATTGTTTGAGCTAAAAGTTTCATCACCTTCCAATCCATTATTACCACATGGTAGTGTATAAAGTTTTAAATATCCCTGATTTTTATCTCACCCGATTCAATGATGTTTGATAGTTAGTACACAAATATCCTTAGTTGTAACATATGGATGAATTTTGAACCTGATTTAATTGTGGTTAGAGTGTTAGCTTATAATAAACCTCACCTACCATGTATAACATCTCAAATAACCTAATAAACCATTGGGTATATTGATTCACTAATCAAATATATATAATTTAAATCATGTTTATACCTTCAAGAACTCATGGTCTCCCTCTGAAACTCCAATGACCTCTATTATCCATCTGTCTAAGACTTCAAATAGATTTCTGCAATCCTTATCAGCTATCTGATCACCTACACCTTATAAATCATCAACTACACTAACTCTATCCCCATTAATGATAAATATCCAATATCCATACAATAGAAGGGTTTCCTACGGGGGCACCCATATAGGGCTTCCAGAGGATCAATTTTGATAGTGAAGTGGTAGTATTTTTGTATAAAAAATCCACTAGTTGTAGGTGATCATCCTGGCTCTAGACAAAGTATTGTATAGAATCCCTCAATGTTTTCTCGATAACATGAATATTCTTTTTGGTATTTCCTTTCATATCAGGTTGGAATAAAATAATAAATAATAAATATAGCATGTAAGATACTTGAAATATCATCCATATATATGATTGAAAGTGATCGTCTTAATCAGAAATAATCATCCAATGTATTGTATGTAATAAATTTTCTTTGTGTACAAGAATCCAATGATTTTAATCATACAGTAATATCAAATAATAAAAAAAATTCTTTGAATTTGTTAGTTATTTAATGATCACTCAGATAAATTCATTACATTTAAATAAACATTTCTTTTCCATAACAAATTATATTGATATTCCATCCCCCTAACTCTATAAAACCGTGAGGGGTTGAGGCAGACTTTCTAGGACATAGTGCATTACTTTCAGTAGTTGAAAGTTTATAAACTCTAAATTAAACTCAATATCCTTATAATTCATAGTTTGATTCCAATACTGGTGCCTTAGGACCTATTATATTTTCATCATACCTAGGTGCACCACTAATTTAGAAGTATGAAACTCCTAAAACACTTCCACATGTAGTACAACTGAAACAACTTCTCTACCCTTGAATGAGGGTAACATACTCATCCAATTTAGGAATATTTAGTTGTTTTTTATAGTTATACTATTGTGAATGATCTCTTAGTAGATTCCCCCCAATTGGGTCTCCCTTACACATAAAATAAAGAGAGACGACACCATCTTAAATTAAATATAAGAGATATCTACCTCATCATCCATGTACAGAATCAATGAGACAAATTCTGATAAACCTCCTATATGAACTAAGCATGAAAATTCTTACTATGTAAAATAGTCATGACATTCCCCATTCTTAGAGTATAGATAATATCATTTTCACATTCCTTCAAGAACTCTAACCAATGACGTTGTCTTAGATTACAATCTCACTGAGTCAAAATGTACCAAAAACATTTTTAATCCATATAGACTACAAACTTCTAATGTTAATAAACCTATATCATTAAGGTGAAATCTATTATTAAGAGAGAAAAAGCATGGTTCATGTAATTATTCTCATGAGGTATCAACTACCTTGAAAAATATGAAATTATCAACCACCTATACACTAGAACACAACTAATAGCTTCTCTAAAGGCATAAAAAACACCTTGTAACTTACTATTTTGTCAAGATAAATTAAGAAATAAGTACTTTCCAACCTTTAAATTATCTCTCTGAAATAATTATAACATTTCTCAGACCAAACAAAGTGTTTCCATTATGTGTTAGGGTAGTCATGGGATATAAAACCATATTTTTGTTTTCTAAAAAATTTAAGTTAATATCCTAAGAAGGAATATACACCCATAAAATACATCCCATGGTGGATTTCAAGAATGAACGACCTCAATATTTACTTATTATATAGTTACACATCCCAATGAGATGACATGACTCAGAAAATAAACCACCCAAATATTGAACTAAAAATTATAGAGATCACTATAAAGCTGCTTTTCTTGACACAAGTCCACAATTATCTTTAGGTACTGAGTGTGATCATCCTCTAATGCTATGTAAAAGAAGATTTCATCAATAAATAACCCTATAAACTATTCTTATAAATGATAGAAGATATGACCGGTGAAGACCATGAACATAGTTGGGTCATTGATTACAAAAAATGACTTTACCAGAAATACCTAATGCCAGTAGTTACCCTTGGAATCCATTTCATGAGATATTATCCTCCTAAGAACATAAATTGGGATAGCCTGATATCATATTGATCATTCTGAACAACTCCCCTCCTTTTAGCTATTTAAATATGTTTTCAAGGCTTAATAGTTGGTATTTGTTCTTAACTATCACATAATTCAGGTGGTGATAGGGAATACAAAGCAACAAGATTGCTTCTAAAATATTGGTGAATAACATCAGAGATACCCAAATAGAAACACATTTTCAGATGAAATGTTTCTTAAAATTGTCCTCTAGATACACTTTCAACTCTGTGAATATAGTTAGGGACACTCAATATGATGAAGGGGATATCAGAGTTCTCTTGCGGTGAAAATTAATTCATGGGATGATTTATTTATGAGGGATAAATCCCTATACATTCTAAAAAAAACATCAATTAACTCCTCCAAAACTATATGATTCTGATAATATGAAATTTCCATTTTACTTAGATCCAAACTCACTAATTGGTGGGTGGATGACTTAAAATTCCATTTTATAGGCCTTGTTCTCCTTGACTAATGGACCCACTATCCTAAATATGAAAATATAATTTGATTAGATTAATAGAACAACACTCTTGGATAATAAGAGAATATCCAGGAACAAATTGGGGATATAAAATCAATGTTAAGGGGGTATCATAATCTGTCATCATAATGACGATAATTACCCCTAAAATCTTCTCTTCGCTAACTAAAATGTTTCACCATAAATGGGTGTTTGTGATTGTGTTTGACCCTAAAATAAATTTCTCTAGTAATATGGGTCTTGATAAGGGATCTACCAAGGTTTATAGCTCTGAAAAAGCGGAGAAAATGAAAAAAGAATTACTTATGTTGGTATTTATGGTTTTTTGTTCCATTATTGAATATACTTAAATAATACCTTGTATCATATAAGGAATAAAATATAGATAAATATCCATCACATATGTCTATATAGTAAAATAGTATTCAACTCTATGAGGTTATTAGGTTCCACCAATAGGTGGTAGTGGAATAGGATCGTATCACCATCCATCTTGCACTACTCTTAGTGCACCGCTAACTCCTCTACCAAATATACCTCATAAAGGATTTCCCTACCCTATTTAGGGAGGCCCCAAATCATTCATATTCCTATAATATATAGGTACATAAAATATACCATCCCAGATACCCTCATCTTAAAATAAGGTTGGACAATCTTGAGACATCTAACATCATCCTCTATAGTTGTAGCATAACCTATCATCCATATAGCTAGATTCCCTTTGTATAACTCCTGCCGCTAATCCTCATGACCGGGTCAAATCATGTGAATAACTATGATGTCAATGAACATAATTATGACGTCATTTTGCAATAAATAAGGACTTCACTAATACAAAACTGGTACCATCTCCCAATTTTTTTATTCCATATCCAAGATGATCCTTAACACTAGAGACAAATATAGTACTCTAGCAAAGGTGGGAATATAGAAAGGGATTCAACCAAATAATATATCTCTATAAAGGCCATATTTGAACATCCATTATTTTATTAATCCATCCAAATTCATATTTATAGATTGACTTGTGGGGATGTGAACATTAAATTATATTATAGGACATACATGCTACCCTATTGTATGTTTAAAAACTCCTTGATGTAAACCATCTTCAATATATCTTGTTAGTATTTCTAATGAGGGATGTGATCAAAAAATTTAGATGGAAGATTCACATCATCATAGGTTTAGATAATCAATGACTATAATTAACACTCACCCACATATATAAGAAAAATAATTTGTGACCACTATATGATCAATAGGTTCTAGACTAATAAGGACATTAGAGTCACTACCTCGAGATAGTCATTTGAGGCATGGTGATTATGATATCCTAAGAACCTGGGTTGTATATTTTTCTGAAAATCATGAAATTCACTCAAATTATATGAATCTTTATCCTATCCCACTACAACAAAACATTTCCCAGTAGGCTATGGTTTTTCTGTCTACAATATGGGAGGAAATTTTTATCATAACACTACAGTTAGAGGGACGTCTCATTACTCTAAGCTGGTGAAATATCATGATCCAATCCTATAGAAGAATTTTCTCTTATTTGGTCAATTCCAGGAGCCACTAATGCTTCAACAGGTGCATCAAGACCCTATTGTGGGATCCAAGTTGGATATCAGTCCGATTGCATTCTATATTTAATATGAAAACCACATATCCATTAGTAAATATATAAAGATAATTCATCAGTATAAAACTAGTAAAAAAACCTCCAATCACAATATAATCATATACCACTCTTTATTTACCATGTAGGTAATATTTTAGAGTTATATATCAACTAATAGGTTATTAAGGCTTTTGTAAATGGACACATCAACCGTTGCACCAGAAATTGTTCTCCTATCCTGATATCTTAACCATAGATACTTGAACATCACTACATAAAATTCCAAATCCAATCCTTATAAGACTCATAACTCCAAATTACATCCCAAAGATTTACATACTCTTATACCACTATGATATGACCCTACCCACTTGGACCCCACCTCAGTGGGAAAATATAGGGTGTGGACAGTAATCCCACCTTTAATAGGCTAGGGTATTTATGACCAGAAATGAGTAAGAATATACTACAATTTTGGTTCTATTGACCTAATATACCTATACATAACCACATGTCTCCAAACAAGATAAACAATAAAGAAAACTACACCAATAACCGATTGAGATATATAAATTTAAGGGATGAATGCTAAAGATCCACAAAGGCATGTTATGTGAAAAACTAAAATGAAAAGGAATTTCCTAAGTCCAATATCCCAAAAAGATAAACCAACCCTGAATAATTGGGTATGAGGGATATCCATACTGAATTAGATCCCGGAATGAATGTTATCCATAGTAGTCACCTTCTTATGCCACTAATATATTTCTCCATCAACATAATTCCCACCATGATCACCACAAAACTCCTCATCAATTGTATAATACATGACACAAGTGGGTGAAATTCCCATATCGGGGTGAGTATATAAAAACTCAGAAATAAAATACCAAAACCATAAAGGAAAAATAGAAATATAAGTTCATTCAAACCTATAAGAGACAATATAATAATATCCTAAATATTCATAATGGTAGAGAACCTCATATGTAAGACTTCTTAGCCCTTGATAGCCAAGCTACATAATAATAATGACGGTCTGAATAACATAAGAATCCAAAACTAACATGCTTAAAAACACAATCCATCTCTCAAAAATAGTAGTGAGGGACCCAAACCTCTCAAAGAAAATGGGCGTTAGTTAAGGGAATTCTAACTACGTTGGATGACCCATGCCTTGTTTGAGTAAATCATGTTGAATGAGGGAGTACCTAAGTCAATATATAGGGTAAACATGCACTTAAATGGGGGAGATCCTCGCAATATCAATCTTATAGGGGACCCACATCTAAATACTGATAAATGGAATACTGACCATATTTCTAATCTTTTTGAGGAAACATCCTCTGAGCATATGGGGGGAGTATCAAACTCAATAGATATGTAGGAAGATCATTCCCTAACACTATCACGTATCTAGAAGAGTGAAAAAACCATGCATAATCTCTGATCATCATGAAGAAACCTCATCATCAGCCTTATATAGCTAAAATCTAAATTGTACCATATGATCTTGAAAATAGACCAATATATTGTGGAAAAGTGTGGGATAATTCAAAATAGGAGAATAAAGGTTCACATGGAGGCCCCTCAACCTACTACATGGAGCATTTGGGAAAATAGGGATACCTCTGTGGGGTGTGTGGTTCCTCATGCATAGGCCACACATGTGTGCATGACGTCCATGCATGCTATGCATCCAGCCTTGGATTAGGTTAAGAAATCCAGATCTAACATACCATACTACCCAACATAAGGGTTGAGTCACCCAGTTGAGGGAGCTTACTACTAGGATGACCCACACCTCAAGAGCTATGTCATGATCGAGGCATGAAATAATCTCAGGACATAGACTTCTACCTAGTTGGCCAACCCAAAAACGGAGAAGAGACAATCCACTAACAAGCATCATTCCATCCGCCACTTACGCTAGAAAAAATTTGTTTGTTGTGATGGGTAAGGGTCCCATCGCAAATAGTCTTTCGAGGGGTATTATATGCGACTGGGCCTTTTTACTATTGCAAATAACTAATTATTTGCGACTGGAAATGTGACCCTTCAGAAAAGGTTTGGCACACACTGCACGCCAACCCGCAAGAAGGGTTTTTGCGACGGGTGGTTACACCCCTCGCCAATACCCTTCAACGGGTTTTTAGCATTTTTGTCAGGCATGATCCCCCATCGCAAATACCTTTTTCACTGGTTAGAATTTTTAATGAGTCTCCTCGCAAATGTTATGTCGACAAATATGTATTTGGGATAGGGCCTGTCGCAAATACCTGTTTAGCCGCCTTTTATAATTAATAATGGTTAGCATTTTCTACTGGACCTGTCACAAATAATCAAACATATATATACCCCCATCTAACTTTTTTCAATTTCACATCTCTCTCAACTACCCCTCCCTCCCAGCTCTCATATTATTCTGTTCATTTTTTTTAAAGTTTAAAATTTTACATCGGAGCAATTTTCAAACCTTTCTTCCTATGAAAAATTCAATTGATCTATTATTTATATTGTCGAGTTAATTCATTTTATTTTATATTAGTTATAATTATTGTTAATTTGTGATAATTAAATTAAATTAGAAATAAATAGTTTTATTGGCATTATTTATTTTTACAGATATGTTGTTTCATTAAGATTGAATTTTTTATTTAAAAATAAATAGTATTAATTTGTAATAACATGGTTCAATTGTCATTAATTATTATTAAATAAAAGTAATTATTAATTATTAATGAATAGTAATTCGTATTAATTATTTTTAATTATTAGTAAATAGTATTAATTATTATTAATTAGTTGTAATTAGTATTAATTATTATTAATTGGTAATAAATGGTAATAATTAGCAGTAATTAGTAAAAATTAGCGGTAATTAGTAATAATTAACGGTAAATTGTAATAATTAAAAGAAATTTTTAATTATTAGTTGTAATTAGTAATAATTATTAGAAATTACTAATAAATGGTCGTAAATTGCAATAATTATTAATAAATATTAATAAATATTAATAAATATTAATAAATAATAATAATTAGTTATAATTTGTAATACATAGTAATAATTTTTAATAAATTGTAATAAATTGTAATAAATAGCAATAAATAGTAATAATTAATAACAATTAGCGATAAATTAAAATAATTAGCCCTATTATGTAATAATTTGTAATAATTGGTAATAAATATTAATAAATAGAAATAAATATTAATAAATAGTAATAAATATTAATAATTAATAATAAATATTGTGAATAGTAATAAATAGTAATAAATAGTAATACATATTAATTAAAAGTAATAATTACCAGTAAATAGTAATAATTATGAGTAAATTGTAATAATTAGTAGTAATTTGTGATAATTAATGATAAATATTAATAAAAAGAATAAATTAGTAAAATATAGTAAAAATTAACAATTTTTTTTAATAAATAGTAAATATTTGTAAAAATTATAAATAATTCATAACAACAAATAGTTATAATTAACCGTAAATATTAATAATTAGCAGTAAATTGTAATAATAAAGGATAATTAGTAATAAATAGTAAAAATTATTAATAATTAAAAATAATTAGTAATAATTAGAAATAAATGGTAATAAATAGTGGTAATTAGAAATAATTAGTAATAATTGGTTGTAATTTGAAACAAATAGTAATAATTAGTAATAAATATCCATAAATAATAATTAATATAAATAATTAGTAATAATTAGTAATAAATATTAATAAATATTAATAGTTACTAATAAAATTTATTAATTTAAATAAATAATAATTAATATTAATAAATATTAATAATTAGTAATAAATATTAATAATTCAAAATAATTAGTAATAATTAATGATAAATAGTAATAATTAGTTGTAAATAGTATTAAATTGCATCAAATACTAATAATTAGCATTAAATAGTAATAATTAGCTGTAAATAGCATTAATTAGTGGTAAATATTAAAATTTATTAATAAATCTTAATAATTAGTGATAATTAGTAATAATTAGTAATAATTAGTAATAATTAGTAATAATTAGTAATAATTAGCGGTAATTAGGAATAATTAGTTGGGGTTTAAGGTAAATAGTAATAAATATTAATAGCTGTAATTAGATATAATTAGAGAAAGTTTGTAGTATTTACTAATAAGTAGTAATAATTATATATAATTTGTAATAATTAGTAATAAAGATTAATAAATAGTAATAATTAGTAACAAATATTGATAAATATTAATAAGTTGTTATAAATAGTGATAATTAGTTATAATTAGCGATAATTAGGAATAATTGGTAGTAATTAGGAATAATCAGCGGTAGTTAGGCGTAATTAGCGGTAATTAGGAATTATTAGCAGTAATTATGAATAATTAGTGCTAATTAGTAATAATTCGAGGTAATTATGAATAACTAGTGGTAATAAGTAATAAATAGAAACAAATTGTAAGAATTAAAAATAAATGGAAATAATTAGTTTTAATTAGTAATAATTAGTAATAAATACAAGTAATAAGATATAATTAGTGGTAATTAGTAATAATTAGAGGTAATTAGTAATAATTAGTAATAATTAGTACCAATTAGCAATAAATATAAATAATTAGCAATAAATATAAATAATTAGTAACAAATATAAATAATTAGTAACAAATATTAAAAATTTGTAATTAATATTAACAATTAGTAATAAATATTAATAATTAGTAATATTTAGATGTGATTAGTATTAACTAGTATTAATTATAAATAATTAGTGGCCAATAGTAATAATCAATGGTTAATAGTGATAATTAGCGGTAAATAGTTATAATTAGTAGTAAATAGTAATAATTAGCGATAATTAGTGATAACTAGAGATAATTAGTAATAATTTTTAATAATTAGCAGTAATTAGAAATAATTTCCAGTAATTATGAATAATTAAGAGTAATTAGTAATTAATAGTAATAATTAAAAATATGTTTGAATAAATATTTTTAATTAGTTATAATTAGTAATAAATTGTGGTAATTAGAAGCAATTAGTAATAAATTTTCACAGTTAGTAATAAATTGTATTAATTGTAATAAATTGTTTTAATTCATAATAAATTGTAATAAATAGAAATAATTAGTAGTATATTGTAATATGTTGTAATAATTAGAAATAAATAGTAATAAATAGTAATAATTTGTAAAAAATTGCAATAATTAGTAATAATTAGTAATAATTATTAATAATTTGTAATAATTAGTGATAATTGGTAATAATTAGCAGTGATTAGTGGTTATTAGAGGTAATTGAGAATACATAGTGGTACTTAGTAATAAATAGTGGTTATGTGAAATAATTAACTATAATTAAGAATATATATCAATAATTAACTATAATTATGAATAATTAAGAATAGTTAATACTGTTTTCCTTTTTTAGATCGTATTTTTCTTATAATAAATTATTCAAAAAAACTAATAATTTAATATTTTTAGAAAAATATCGAATAAGGAAGTCAAAAATGGTCCTTATTAGATGATTTCTCTTGGATAAATCCACGTAAGAATACAAATGGTTCTAGTATAAATCATGTATATATTGAGAGTGTTGAAAATTTATTATCATTTGTATCATTGAAACCATAAATTGATTCATAAGGTAAAATTAAGTGTCCATGTAAAAAATGAGGTCTAAGGATGTTTGATGAATTTGAAAACATAGGGTGTCATCTATTGTTTTTTTGGTTTTTAAAATGATTATATTTTTTGGTATCTACATGGTGAATGTAGTTATAGAGAATTTACTAATAATTTGGTTCCAGATCCATCAAATTTTCAAAATTTAGTACATATTGTGGATGGTCTATGTTCGGGTTGGCTCTATTAGTTACCATTAGAACAACAAATGAATGTCCTATAATAAAAAATTAACCAACTATAAAATATTCAATCATTGATGTGTAAATCAATTATTGTTAGTGGAATTCATGTATGTACTACATGGGATAATCTAATGGGGTTGAATTCATAAAAATCAAAATTTATTCCTCGAGTTTGGATCAGTCACTGATTAAGAAAGATCCTACTCAAAATTCATTGGTGAATTCCATGAAATATATTGGTATAGATGATCCATATGGTATCAATCTGATTCTATAATCCATTTTTATCCACCAAATATTTCTCTTTTGTCTCTCTCTCTGAAATCCCTAGGATTATACACCTATCCAAGGGATTTTCATGTAAATTTATATTAAATGAGTTTTTATATGTCATAGTGAATATTAAAACAGTTATATAAATAATTTATTTGTTTCACTATTTATTTTCCCATGATGGAACCCAAGATGAACACCCCACACACATAATGATTATGTCATTCCTAGGCTAAAAACCACGTTCTAAACTCTATAGTATCCACCGATTTCTAAGTTGAGATTCAATTTAAGATTTATTAAACATTTTATAGAAAACCACATGCATTATATATTAACATTTTTAATATTTTTAAAATAAAAATTCCATGCTCACCAGACCTTGTAAGGAAGATCTATCTTATTGTCTGACTCTGAAATTATTACTAGATATATTTCAATGTTTCGCATGAAAAAAAGAGACAATACATTCTCCCCACCTTCAATATTTTCACCATGAAAAAAGAAACATAATACTAAAAATATATGGGTATTAAATTTTCATATGGGTCTCCCACTCCCAAGTTCTCTCATGATGTTTCTCATGCTACCACCAAGCACGCAACCAAGGAATCACTCACTCATGGAGGATATTCTAATACTGATACATTATCTCCACTGATTACTCTACAAAGGTAGATCCATCCTATATGTCTATATTGACTCAGTTGATAGCTAGTGATGGTTCAAGAATGTACCTCCTCAGCTGCAACCCATGGGATATGCCACACACCATGTCTAACTGTAGTAGTTGAGCTAAAAATTACAACACCTCACCATCTCTAAAAATAATCTAGAGAGGTACAATGAATCTAGAATATATATTTAGACCCTGGACAAACCTCTATAATCAAAATTGAGGTATGACATTCATGAATTCATGTTATCCTTCCCCAAAATCTAAATTCACCAATCATTGGTCTGTATAAGACTTTTGACAGCTCAGTGTAGTCTTCATCTACTCTGGGATAAATTTTACTTTCTTTATTAGAGATCACACCAACTCTTGGGCCATGAGTGATTAATCTCATAGATCATTACAAAAAAGTGGTTACCTAAAGGGTAACTCATACAAATTATATAATGGTTCAATGTTCATGTTAAAATAGAACCTTCTGTTGTATGAAAACTCCCCCAAGTTTAGGTGCTCCTCTCAACTACATCCAATGTATAACATGAAAGTTCTCAATATATCTTCTAGAAACCGAATGATACTCTCAATATATACATTATTTAGGGGTGAAGTATCTAGATTGAACATAAATAAGTTCCAAATGTCGCATAAAATCCCCTCTATAGTAGTTACATGAAATGAACACATGGTCTAAAATGATTTTCAAGGGAAATAACATGATCCAACAATCTCTAGTGGATAAAGGCATCCCAATATTTCTACTAAAATCTACTCTTGGATAGCTAGGAATAAGGTTTACATAGTGAGTCACTCTTTGATCACCTAGATAGAACTATTTATTCTAGGGATACATGGAAAACCAATCCTAAAGTATATAGATATATCATCCTACATCCACTTTGTAACCACAAGGGGTTGATTTAAACCCAATTTAACATGGTGCTTAGCCTTCACCTACTGAAAGGTGATGCATTGAGAGAAGTACTCAGCAATACTCATCTTTATTTTTGGACCCCAAAATAGATTTTGAAGGACTGAGTACATATTTTTCACCCCTAGATGTACCGATAAAGGGGTTGTATGAAACTCAATCATCACCACCTCCTTCAATGACATTGGAACTATCACCCACACTCTAAAAAGGGTAACATGCTCTCCAACTTCAGAATATCCATCAGGACCCTAACCAGTGGATATCAAAGTATTCCTAGTCTCACATTTGGTTTCTACATGTTGAGCTTCCCTAAAACACTATAAAAGTGATGGGGTAACAAAAATCAACTTCATGTAAGTTACACCATCCTCTTATACACAATACAACATCAATAAGGATAACTAATCTAACTCCTTAGCTAATAACTAAGAACAAGATATCCGGGTGAGTGTATTTACGATCATGTTCCCCTTCCTAGGACTATAGACTATCACTAATTTATAATTATGGAGGAAATCTTGAAATCTCATATTTATCATGTTAAGATCATACTGAGTTATTTTATACTTGGGACTCTTATGGTCACAATATATGAAAAAATTCTCACCCATAAGATAGTTTCTTTATATCATTAATATGAAGACTACCAATGCAAAATCAAAATCCTATGTCACATAGTTCCACTCATGAGGTATCATTTTCCTATACCCATATTATATCATCACAGTCTTCTTCATAAAAAATATCCTCTTAGACATCTTAGACCACTATATACTTTCCTCCCCCCTTTATAAATATCCATATTGGGGTGCTCATCAACATTCTCCCCAACTTATGAAAATCCTTCTCTAACCTATCCATCCAATTGAAAGGATTCACCTTTCAATTAAAATTAGTAAAAGTTTTCCATTTCTCGAAGAATATAGACATGAATATCCTATAGTAACCTACAAACACATGGAATCTCCAAACCTTAATCACGCAATTCGGAGGTTCCCATAATTACACTACCTCAACCTTTACTGGGACCACTACTACTACCTCTGGTGAGATGACATGTCCAAGAAAGTTAACCTACATAATCAAAAATGAATCTTATAGATATTTTGATAAATCTGGTTCTCTCGATGTATTTCTAGGACCATCCTCATGTTTCTAGAATTCTCCTCCCTAGATGATGAGTAAACTAGGATTTCATCAATGATTATCACAATGAACCAGTCTAAGAAACGATAAAATATATGGTTTATGAGTCCTATGAAAATATTTTTGGAATTAATCACACCCAAAGAAATCAAAAAGTAATAATAGTGATCATAGAGACATAATCATTTCATCTTTGATATATCCTCTTCCAATATCTTTATTTGGTGATGGCCTAATCTAAGGTCAAATTTGAGAACCATCAATCCCCTATATATTTATTGAAGTGATTTTTGATACTTTATAGTGGATAATTTTCTTTTATGGTCACCAGATTTATGATATGAAAATATTTTTCTAACCTCAATCCCCCATCTTCCTTCTCAGCGAACAACAGTGGGACTACATAGGTGAGAACACTAGGACTGCCAAGGTGGGAACACATGGAATCACATAGACTTTCAATTGTATGTTCACTAATTATTCCATATCACATGAAGCTCTATGATAACCATATGATATGTTATCCTAGATATTAGGTCCATACCCAGGTTTAGGTAAATGAATAATATCTTTCTCGTAGTGTGGGGGGGGGGAGGGGAAGCTTGAAACATCCTTAGTAATGTCATCATTGTACTTCCCCACAATAAAAATAAACTAGTAGCACATAACATAATTTACATTAAGATCCATGCTAGTCCATGCATATTATGAAATTGTAAAACCTCAACACTAAAAAAATGATATCCCTTTATAAGTGCTCTCATCCAAGAATCATGTCACCATATTAGTAAAATTTTATGATCATTGAGTCAACTTTGGTAAAAGTATCCAATAGTAAGGGTTGATCTAATGGCTCAACCAAAATATCTAGGTCTCAAATTAGGTTTTTTTAATAGATAAGAGGATCCCATGATTGTGTAAAAAAGAACATACTATATGTTATAAAAGATAGATATAAAACCTCTAATCATCCCTTGATCCACTAGGTCGTAGGAATCAACTACCTAACGTTTTCCATTCCCCTGTTTACTGGCTCCCTGATACTAGCACGGAACACCTTTGTGTGGTGGTAGAAATAAGTCAAACTACCAACCACCTCTATCTAATATTATGATCCTCTATCACATGAACCACCCAATGGACCTCCATGCTTCTCGAACCACCTCGTCCTTAGAGGCCCATCTACTATTCGTGGTAAGCTATAAGGTGGTTTGGAGTATCTCATGCAAGATGTACATGTACATAATAATAGTAGAACCAACTCTCCCAAGGTTTACTAGAACCATAATGGGATCCATGTGTAGTAGAACCTATGTCATGATATCACCACTTGAAACACCTTGCACATTTTGGTCCTCATCTCATTCTTTATGTACCTAATATCAAAGACTCAACAGCTGTGTTCCCACTACTGACTCCAACTGTCAGTATTAGTTCGACCAGAAATCTCTCTACTATCCATGAATGATATGGTACCCTATTATAGGTGAATATTCATAGAGGTATCACAATGGCCTAAATATCTATTCATAATCTTCATACAATCATTTGTTATTTTATGAATGGATCCTGAACCATATTCATCAAGTATCGTGTGAGGTTTCTAAACCTAAACGAATACTCATTCATAGTGATGATTCCCTATTGATGCTAAAAAATCTCCCTAATGAAGACAAGATTCAAAATAGATGTAGATAAATCGTATTTGAATAGGTGCTAAAAATATATCTATGAAAGTTTCACCTTATCATATTATAGAGCTAATAGGATTCTCCATCACTATGTCGATACATGAAGGTGGATATCTGTCAGTACCACCATCAAGTCTACAGGTGTTCTGATATAGAGGAAGAATCATGTAATTACCTTATACTAATACTCAACTTCATGAGGGTCTATGTCCCCCGAAACCTGAGGGGTCCCTGATGCTGAAACTCATGAATCATGCTCATCCTACACACCTCATCCCCTAGTATTTTTGGTATCATCTATTGCTTGACGGGTGGAGGTATATTAAGAAAAGCACCCTAATGTCCCGCCTTCAAAATATTCCCCTGTATTGATGTATCATAACTATGAAATTCATCCTCTTGATAATTTTTTTGAATCCTAGTAAGAAATCACCTTGGAGATATTCTACACTAGACAAAATGTACCATGGTCAATGAGAATATATACAAAGATGATATAATAAGGACTTGGAATCCATTACCCATTCAAATATGATTCATGTACCAATTTTTTCCATACAACCAGTGCCTACATATACCAAGTAAAAAAGTTGGTGGTCAGAGTGCCGATGAATGGATAAATTTGCAGCTACCCAACAATAGACTCTCTAGCCTAGAATCCAAACTCAAAATACTTAAAATTATTCCCATAAAATCCAAAATAATATCATAGATATAAAAAACTCCAAACATCAATCCTCTGATTAAAATGATCTGATTCCACTTTGTCATGACCCAACCCACAAGGAGAAACTTTAATAGTGAGAAGGAATGTTTGAAAACCCTAAAACTCTATAATGTTGAGAATCTAAATACAACTAATACCATTGAATACACAACATCAATCTAAAAATAAAAGCATGGAGAAAGTACTAAAACTTATTTAGGGTAAAAAAAAGCCAACCAAAACTAATATATATCTATAACATGTAAACCAAACTACTCAAAAGAATGGTACTACTATCAAATGTGGCTGCTCGTATGAACCATGGTCTCTCTATCCTAGTATATTCCTTGTCTACTCCTTGTACCCCAAGAACCCCATCAAATGGCATGTAATCTGTATAATACATGACATATGTGAGAAGATCCCATGCAGGGGTTAGTATAACAATTCCCAATAGGACACCCCAAAATAACAAATCATAAAGCATCAAGATCGTATTCAACCCATCATAGGTATATGTAAATCATAAACTGATACATAAAAATATATATAGTCAAGGTAGAAACTCACTCTCAAGGTAAGGTCCAAACTACATTCCTATCCTAAGATTATGCTAAAGAGTTCATAACAACACTCACCTAGGAGAAATTTATCCATGTGTCTGGAAAGATTGATGATGTCTATCTGAGATATATTCCTCATCAAGTATCACCAAATTTAATTACATGTTGGAAGTCAAAAGAGATCCATACAAGGATGGGGGACCACACTTAGGACCAATGGGTATACCAAAAACCTAATATGGATAATCCCTATGCATATGATTGATGTCTATGTAAATATGGTCACATTGATTTTGAGAACCCCACTTAGGGAAGAAGATGATATTGGAACCCACCCAAGGCCATAAAGAGACATTAAGAACTATATCCAAGACAAATCCCTAAGACAAGATCACAATCCCATTTCCATGATGTAATTCTAAACAATACCATAGTTGGTATAGATTGATGGAACACACCCTAAGTCAACTGGTCCATAACCAATAGTAAAAGGGAATCATTTCTTCCTAGAAAAAGTACCAAATGGGTACTAGTATAACACTATGAGTTCTTCCATCCTTAGATCTTCCCATGTGGTCTATTCTACACTCATGTACTCTATGTTGTGGCTGTGTACACCCATCCATATTCATGTACCATTGGTTATTACCATGTTATTGGATGTGTCCATGTACGGGGTCATGCACATGTACTCTACATTTTCCCATGTACTTAGCTATGTTCAGTCATGTGTATGCTCAATGATAGATTTTTATCCTCTCAGGAAGGGTCACACAGAGTGTGACCTGTGTCACCTGGAACTTGATATTTAATTTTCATGGAAACCCAAGATCTATAACTAGGGGTCCAACATGGGGTGTATCTTAGGATTACACACTATATAACATGATATTTTTCAGATAATATGATTCCTTCATGAATTTTACTCCTTATACACCATCATTTCCAAATAGTCTAGGATACATGGATCTAGGTTTATCTTAACCATTCCATCTCCGGAATCTATGCTTAAATATGCTAAAAAATCACTCAGTCATGTCACCCTGCCTATACAAACTCAAAAAGTAAAGAATGGAAATATTTAATATTTTCTTATACCGCCATTGATCACCCAATTTTGTTGTCTCATTTTGATTTCACCCACAATCACGAACCATAATAGTGGCATAGATCTGTTTCACTGATTAATGGTTGTATAATACAATAGAATAAATAAATTACCCTGGATAAACATGAAAAAAATGGAGGAGAAATCCAATAAACACAAGAGAGTAATAAACCTCAACAATGTTTGGATTTTCCATGATTCATTGATGTTAAAATAAAAAAGAAATATCCAACAATAATTAGATTAATCAAAAATAAAATAACCAACCATCCATGCACAAATAAATTCTTGTTAGTAGAATTTATCTATGTTCAATACGGGATAGAAAATGAAGGGAATCAATATATATCAAATGTCCTAACATGAGTTCAGTTTAGTCACTGATGAAGATTTATCTGGATCCTTAGTTGTTAGTGAATTCCATGAGCTATCTTTCTATTGATGGTTCCTTTAGTATCATTCCAATCATTTGATCTGTTGTAATCCACCTAAATGTTGTTCATAGTCTACCCATAAAATTCATAGTTTTATATGAATTACCCTATGATTTTTCCATAGACTTGTATTTAAATGGTTGGGATAGGTTACGGTGAATATTAAAACAATTAAACAAATAATTTCTCTAATTAATTATTTATCCACCCATGTTGAAGCCTAAGGAAAACACCCTATGAACTTAAATATTATGTCACACCTGGGGTAAAACCCAAATTATAAACTCAATAAAGGCATTATATTTATGATCTAAGCCTCTGTCATATTGATATTTCAATTTATATGTAAAACTATTCATTCATGATATTAATATTTTTAATATTTCTTAAATATAAAATCCAAGATCACTAAGCCTTAGAATCTCGAACTATCTCAACTCCTGGACTTGATCATTTTAGTAGATTTTTTTAAAATATTTAAATTAAAAAATTGATATTTTAATTTCAAACTCAATGGTTTTTATTCTATAAGGAGTCTTGGACATGGGTATAGATCTAGGTATATGTTCAATTGATAACTCAACCTCTCAATCAGAAGGAATACTAGGCAACTCTTCAGGTAGTATATCAGTATAATCCCTCAGAATAAGAATGTATTTAAAAATGATTCTCCCATTTATATCAATCATTTAGGATACATATTATTTATAAAAAGTCAATAATATCCATGTCTAAATAGTATATTCTTAGGGAATCTCATACTCTTCCTTACACTTTAATAAAATAGGAGAGTTACTTTAGATATGGATAGAGGTATCCCTTTATTGACAGTTAATGTTGGATTTATATGAGGATAGACAATCCATGACCAAAATAGAATCAAAATCCACTAATGGAAGTAAAAGGATATTTTTTGAGAAGATTATGTCCCAAAAAAATTGACTACGGTGGAGTTATATACTTGGGATGCAACTATCACTTAATTTTTGTTTCTCATATATTTTTCATCCCTCATGTTTTTAGTTAGTTCTTAAATAGTTCTACTAAACCTAGAAGATATGAAATAATTAATAAAATTCTAATGAAAAGGTAAATTCATTATTATTTAATGATTACCTTTCTTACCCTTCACCACACCATTATTAGAACCCACCTTAAAAGTAGTGATAACATATTCTCTTCCTTTCTCTATAGGTATAGGTGATTTTTTTCATTGATTTACTCTAATGAGCCTTAAATTTTGGCACTGTATTGAATAATTCTTGGGTTCCTTGTAGATGAAACACTACACCTTTAGTTGAGTGTTGATTGGACCTTATTTTATTTTTATATATTAGTGGGTTTATTCATTTCCATTTGGAACATACTATCTATATGTCAATCTTTTCCACATTTGAATCATCTCCTAATTCCCATCCGATGGTTTCTAATATTATTCTTTTCACACTATTGACAACTGGGATGTTGGATTTTAATTCATCATTGGGATTTACCTATTGATACTCTCGAAGAAAACTCTATATTACATTTTTTTTTCTTTAGCCCCACGAGACCACTAGGACTCACTAATCTTCATCTCAACTTTCAGGCCACAATGGAAAATAACTTCATGACTATAAAATTACCTAATGGATACTGGTTTTGGTAGAAACTGATTAAATCTACTAAATATGGGGTAAAAATTATTTTTGGTGTTGATGAAAAAGAAATATGCATACATTGTATTCCTTGTGATGTTTTCATTGTAATCACTGATATAATCACCTTTCTTTTTCTTTAGACTAAGTAAATCCCTCCCCATTTTAAGATGGATAGTTCTGGTAAATATTTATTGAAAAATATTTTCTTTAAATATTCCTTTCCATGGAATCAATATCTTCTATACGATTTACCTTCTTGATCATTTTTGACCACTAATCAGCTTCTCCTTCAAAGGAATAAATAGAAAACCAAATTTTTTCATTCTCCAGGAATTGGAGGATAGAGAATATATTTTAAATGTAGTGAATCAATTGATTAATGATAAAGGGATACAATCATCCAATTAATCTATGTGTCATTTTTCTCATAAAAGGCATAAATTTATCTTTCTCTTTCTTAAGAGGAGGATGATGTTTTTCATGATCCATGTAATTATTAATAACATGAGAAAGTTCATCCAATACTTCCATGAATTTATCATATCACTATCCCATAAGATTGAGAATATGAATAGGTTAATCATCAAAGTTTTATCATGTTGGTTTTTGGAATGGTTTATCATATTTCCGACCATTGATAAAAAGAAATAAGGGAAATTACATTAACTAATGAATGTACAAAATAGAAAATTAAAAACATGGGAGGAATAACTTATAAATAATAATTATACCCTAACTTACAAGTCTCTATGTTTCAATATTGGTTATCCATGATAATTAATCCTATTAGTTTTTGAAATATTACAATTTTTTAATGACATTCATAATTGTTTATAACGAGTTTTTGAATTTCCATAGCAAAACCCTTTTTAGTGTCAAACTTGGTAGGGAGAAAGGCCCATTGTTATGCCCCTAGTGATGATCGAGTCCAAATAAATACACCCTTTTGGAGTTATTAACCATAGTTAAAACTATTATATATCCGCATCCACTTATAGTATCCAAATTAGGATGTTATTTCTCATAAACCAGTCACTCTATCCTTCACCAATATTCTAGGATATTTTCATATAATTATCCATAGACATATCCCTAGGGTTGTCACTAAATATTTCTCATTGTTGTTTTAAATATTTGAAAAAACATTTAATTTCATACCAACTATAATGACCAAATCTTTTTAAAAACATTATTCAATGATTTTAAAACATAAATATCGAGTTAATACAACACCAAATATCAAGAGTCCTAATATCATTAAATTAATAGGTTCATATTACATAAAATGAAACTAAAACATTAAATACTAGATTTATTCTCCATAATGAGATCCTAAATCAATTTTATCTCCTCAAATTTCATATGATAACCTAGGGAATACATAATGAAATGGGTGAGCTAGAAATCCCCGTAAGAGAATAAACATGATAAGGAAACTTAACATGTGATTCAAAGATATAATATTATATAATAAAAAGAAGGATTAAGAGTAATAACATGGATGAATAACATAAATAAAATGGTATTATAAGATATTGTAACATAGGAAATATATAGGAAACATATAACATGAAAAAACACGAGACAAGGATAACTACCAAGAAAATATCATATGCTGGACAATGACCCATAATGTATTTGGTCTACTCCCTAATCCCAAACATGACACCTCATGAGACTAAATATTTACACAATGAATTGAAGCAGTATTGGAAACACCCTTAAAATTATTCATGATTTATATATGAAACATATATTAACTCAATCATACATCATAGCCTAACAATTACCCATGTAAATAAATTGGGTTGCATAATCTTTCCTCAAACCATAATTAAAGAAAATTTCCTAATGAAGGAATTTCATAAATTAGCATAATGAATGTATTAACCCATAAATCATAGAGATAATAAGGTATTTATATATGTGTGATACATGTATACATAATTTATAATCATTACATAATATTAAATAGATATATAAAGTGATTTAGATAGATAATGGTCCTAACCTAAAAGAAAATGTGGTTAAGAGAGATCCCTTAATTTGAGACTAATTCTTCGTGTGTGTTCTTTATCATCCTGGATAATAAATATATGTTAATTATTTAATTTTATAATAACTTATTTCAAAATAAAATTAGTCATTTTCCATTATTTATTGTCATGTTATATTCAATTACTTATTTATTTTGGCTCAAGTAGTATTTTTTGACAATGTTCAACTCATATATCCAAAATCAGTTAAGAATTTTGACTAAGGTCAAAGATATTATTAATTAATTATCTCAATAATAATAATCATGAAATAATTGTACTCTTATACATAAACTATACTCTAAAAACCAATCAAAAATGATGATCCTGAAATGTGAACTACATTATAATCATGGATATGGTAAGACGTTTGTATGCTTGAGTAATGTTTCCACCATTCAAAGATCATGAATGAAATAAGATTAATGTTATTTTATATTTATATAATGATAATTATATCATTAATATCATAATATATAATTAAATATACTTAGATATACCATCTATGTGATGTGGTAATACAAAATCAAATCACATCGCACCGTGTGGTAGTAGTCTGTCATACACACGAACAATGTTATCATTTTTAGCAGATAGTTTGGTAAGAAATTATATGAAATATTAATTTTAAAATATTATAAACATTTAATTAATATAATATATAAATATTTAATACATCATATTAAATATCCATTATATGAGAGGATAAAAAATGAATTACATCGGTTCATGCGACTGTAGTCTGCTGTACACTGGATCAATGGGTTCATGTCCCAATTGATGGATGTGCAGCTAGATTTAGGGTATGAAATTAACACAGTAACATAATATTATGTGGTATATAATAATTTTATTTTATTATTTTATTTATTAAGATTATAATATGTTTTAATAATAATTGAAACAAATATACTTGATTAAGAATGTTACCTCTTCTTCAAACCACCTCTTTATAATTATACGTATATCTATTATAGATTGGATTTATGATCATAAAAAGACAAATGGAACATAGTTATGGAATTAAATAATGTATTTGAGTAGGTATTTTCTTAATCCAATGTGTTTTTAAATTATAGAATAGAGAGGATATGGTGTTCCCTTTTATAAGTGGGGAGGAGTGACATTCTTGTAAATAGCCAAAACTATTCAATTATGGAAAGTCAGTCCCAATACAATTACCTATAAAATTTAAAAATATATTATATTATTATATATAAGGTCAATACACACCTCTAAAATTAAAAAAACATGTTTTAAATATGTTAAAGTAGTTCATTTTAAGGTTACTCACTTTTACCCTTTCAATTTTTAACATAGTAACCATTTTTTACTATTCTTATTATTCATTATGATAAAAATTAAGATCATATTTTTATAAATATAATTTATTATGACTCAATTTTTTTAATAAATTTTATAAAATATAATTCGTATAAGTGTAATAATTTAATTAAAAATAAAACCTGTAGAAATCTCAAAAGACTAATTTTTCAGGAAATGCATTTTGATGCCTAACATGACCTTATGATAACTATATGAATTTAATCATATTAAAATTGATTTAAATTAATATTTAAAAAATATACACATATTAATTAAATTTAATTATAATCATTTCTCATTATGGGTAATTTTAATTAGTTAAAATAGAGAAATATTGTGCGCTTTAAAATAGTTTTCAAAAAATTTTGTTTTTACGCATAAAAATATTCATATATTAAAGCCTTTTATAATAATTATTTAATGTAATTAATTGAATTAAATTTAACTAAATAATAACTATGTTAATTTTTAGTCAAATTTAAATGTTAATAGGGCTTTTAAATTTCATAATTTATTAAAAATAAATGACAATTTTACAAAAAATTGACTTTTTTCACTATTCAATGTGAAATAAATATTACAACAAATTTACAAATATTTCACTATAAGTTAATAATAATAATATGATTTAAAAAATTCATTTAATTTTATAAAATAAAATTTATAAAATGTCCAAAAATTATTTATGATATTTTCTCAATAAAAGCAATAAAAAAATATTTAGAAGAAAACATATTTTTTTGAATAATAAATGTATTTATTAAAAATTTATTTCTTAATTCCTCAAAATTTATAAAATGTGTAGGAAATTTATATTTATTTCATAAATTATTCAATCTTATTCTTAACATATCATTTATATTCTATATTATAATGGCCATATTTAAATAATCATGGTTTATTTGGGATTAGTGTTGTGTGATGAATACACTGTCAAACATTGTTTTCCTTTTAAAAATTTGGGGTGTTACATTAACAAGTTTTAGGAGTTAATTTCAAGATAAATAAAATATATAAAGTATTTCAAAAAATTAAACCCCCCTTCTATGTGGCCTTTTTATTCATAGTAACTTCACAATTCATGACACCACATACCTTAAAATACTTGGAATTCAAATACTTTCACAAGATCTATAAGACAAAAAAATTGGGGATTCAAGAAGATAATAAAGAACCATATTATGTGAATTATCAAATAAAAATATAAAATTCAATAGTTCCTTAATAATGGGATTTAGAGGAATCAATTACCATACTAATTCCTAAAGAAAACATAATTAATAATGAAAAATAAAATTATAAATCCCAAGTAAATAATTGATCTATAAGAAACCCAATTAGATCAAGTCACAACCCATATATCTAGTACCAAAAACCCCAATATAAGTTTCTATTCAAGGATATCATAGTGTTTCTATAAGAGGAATGAATAATACCAAATAATGGGGAGATACCTTTGAAAAACTATTCATATCACCCAATAATCCATTGAAATCGATCCATAAGAGGCTAGGATATCAAAAATCTATAAGAGGAGTCTCTTTGGTCAGGTGTCTTTTTGTGAGAAGAAGAAAGAGTTAAAATTGACCTGTTTCTATCATTAAAATAAAATATTTAGAATAATTATTTTTTATCGTATAGTTTGGATGCATGGTTTAGAAAACATTGTTCCAACCATGTTCCCTATAATGGAATACTAAAATGGTAACATGGTTGGAATATAAATTTTGAAAAATTGTTCACCAACCATGTGAAATTACTTTTTCTCAAGAACCACCATTTGAGAAGAATGTCACATAGTTTGAACTATCTATAAAACTTATAATGCTCCCTCTTCTGATACTCTTTCCAAAGATGTATGGATTCCTGGTAATAAATTTATAGTTTTATCTAACCATGTTCCAATCATGAAAAGGTCCATAAATCGATAAAAACCTCCTAAAGTAATGCAAAACAACAAGATAAAATACCAAAATAAAATCTGGTAAAAATGGGATGTATGTATCTAAAAGTAACATTGAGATGTGACAATTATCCCCATAAAATTTCTTTTTTTCCTAAAAAATCAAGGTAAAATATGACTGATCCTTAATGTGGTGAGGCCATTGACCTCATGATAAAGTCTCTCACTCCCAAGTCTCATGAGTATTAGAATCATATTGACCCAGACATCAAAACAACATAATTGAATTCCCTCACAAAACCTTCACTTGAGAATCAATAAATCACAATAGTTTCTCAGTCACATAAATATTTGGTTCTATATTCAATAATTTTAAATTCAAAACAAGAGGTGGTTCAAGATGATACATTTTGAGTTGATACACAAGGAATAAATTTTTAATTAAATCCATATGAGTTGGTAAAGACAAAAATATTCCCCCATTACTAATAATTAAATAACCTCAAACAACCCCACATACCCAAGATATATCTTTCCTTTATTTATGGTTTATGGGTGACCCAACAAAGGTGATAATTTTAAGAAAACTCAATCCCCAACCAAAATATCTAGAGAAAGATAAAAGAAATCTAGATAAAATTTATACATTATTTGAGACATCACCAAACACTAGTGATTCAACATGATCTTCACCATTGTTTCATAAAATAATATCCTTCTTATCATGGAATATTTACCAAACCAAGAAAAATAAAGAGGTGAGTTGCAAGGTCAGTCATATAAAACATCAATAATTAACATTTTTATGGATGATTAGAAATTGTTATTTTAGTAAAACTTATCCATCCTTATATAAATATCCCAAGAACCAACTACGTCTAAGATACAATATTTATGTATATCCTCTGGAATTTTATTATCCCTTTATTTCTTCCCATCATTTTGTGGATGATATATTGGGATTAACTTGACCAGAGTCACTATTTCTTCCAAATAAACCTTCCAAAAGTATGAGGTGAAGAAAGGATCTCTATCAAATTCAATAGGCATAAGAACTCCAAGAAACCATATGATATATTTTATTTAAAACATTACAAATTTCTCCACTTTAGTGGTGTTGTGAATCGGTTTAAAATCAAATCTTGGTCAGCTAATAAATAACTACCTAAATTTAATTCCTACTTCAAAAATATTGATGCATACCAGTTATAAAATCAATTAAAATATCATTCCCTATTCATGTTGGTATAAGAAGATAGTAAAGAAAACAAAAATGATTTTTGTGATCATCCTTAATATATTGACATGTGTAGAATAAAAAAACAGTGTTGGATATGTCCCATTTCATACAAGGACACAATAATTGATGAATCATGTCATAATACATATTTGTGTTGTTTGGGTGGAAAATACAAAAATAATGAAGAAAAAAATACCAACACTGACTTCATTATGGTTGATGGAACAACACACTGGTCTCTGATGTGATGGACACCTTTATTGGAGATAGACCACTCATAGATGGTGTCCCCACCATATAACGCATATTGGACATTATAGAACACATTAAAATGCTACTGTTTCTAGATAATTATCTTAGGGATAGAGGATATAAAATTAACACTACTTATATTATTTCCAAACCCTTTCTCATTGAATCCCAATAACATTTGAGAAAATAATACAATCAAGTTCTATTCATCTTTTACCTTATTCATATCCTGGTAAGGTATCTTCCTACTAAGTGTATAAACAATAACATTCCACTTTCGAACATTATTGGGAATGTAAAAATCAAATGACTACAATTATTCCACCCATAATCTCTACCTATGGTTCAAATATTCTTGATATAATATGTTATCTAAACTCTTCTGGTCATATTAAATGATATAAAATTATTGAAAAAGATATATATGAAGAAATTTAATGGAAATCACAATAGTTATATGTTATAAATCCTGAGTGGGAAAATTATTTTCATGAGGTTTAAACTAATGTGATACTTAAGCTTCCACATGATCTCCCTACCAAATTATGTAGCCCAATATTATAACAAAATCCCCACAATAAACCATATATCTCCATCTAGACATTGATAGGGTCAGAATTTATGTTGATCTCAAATTACACTTTAGTTTGTAAAAGGATTCATTACCCATCTAGTCCCACAAGAACATTACCCCCTTTTATATGAGGGCGGTCAAAGGTGATGCATGTTTTATGAAATCATTTTCAAATCATCAATAATATCCTACCAAACCGATAAATATCTAAATATAAAAGACAATATATAGTTTTTAAAATTACAAGAAATCTATCAACTTTTTAAGATCAACTCAGATTATATGATTTGAGAGTACATGTACCCAGAACTTGAATTCTCTAATCTAGAATGAGAATTTTAACAATTTGGCAGAATGGTGGTGATCCCTCTATATTCCCAAAATATATTCCAAGTGAAACACATTATATTAATCAGTATTATAATATACTAGAATAACATACAAAAATACATAAAAATAGTCTATTTACAAGTAGGAAATTCACGTTATCAATTCCAAGAAGATATTAGGAGTGTTATTTAGGATGAATGAAATGAAAAAGTACTCATAATGCCTATACTTACTCCTGAAGGTGGTATTGGGAATATCTGACTCATTGATTCTAAGATGGTGGTAATGAAACAAATGATAAATTTAAAAAACCACATTTACCCATTTAATGGATCAAAAAATCATTAATGTGGGACAAATGGTATTTTTTCTTAAGAGTTTCATGATTAATATTCTGATAATAAACACAAAAAAGAAGATTCGCATCATCCTTCTTGGAGAAGAGCACATGGGTTCCCAAGGTGACACACATATGAATATAAATCACTTCTATTTAGATCACCCCACTAAATTTTTATCTATTTCAATTCTGTTGGATCTATATAGTAAATGGGTATTGATATCAGTTGAGTTTTTGATACTAGAATAATTTAGAACTTCGCCCCTCTATATGGAAGAAAACCAAAAAATTCATCATGAAAAACATCTAAATTTTCAATGACTATCAGATAAATATGACCACTGAATGTTTTATATTCCATATCATCAATTTGATTATAAAATATAAAACCATGATTTATAATAGGATATCCTGCTCTAATAGACCTAATTTCCCATTTTCCATGAAAAATATGATATTTCATATCTGGAGATATAAAATACACCAACAAATGATAAAAAATGATCTTAGCATAATGTGAAATTAAGAAAACCAAAATGATAATAATATTAAAGAGGTATAATTTGAAAAAATATATATATCCCAAAGTATCTCTATATCATTAACAAGGAAAGTGTAAAATTGACATAAAAACCCCACTCTTTCTTTCAAAGGGGAATCTCCAATTCAATAATTAATTGAACGATTTTCATTAAATTTTTAAAATGTTACTCCATAAAAGTATATATGAAAGAGTAATAGTAAAATATATAAAATAAATTAATAACTAAAATTTATGAAACATAAATGGTCCCTCTCATGGTTTCATGATGTGCATGAACTTTAATTGGAGACTCCCCGACTGCATTTAACAACTTATTTCTAGAGTTCTATGGTAGGAACAATATTGTATGTGAAACACCTAATTCAACCATAGATCATCTAAGTGACGGTGATCCTATTATATAGTTTTGAGAAGATAAAACTTGATAGAAAATATATAAGTGACCATCACTTCCAGATGAGTGGTCGGTATTTGGAGACATGATACAAAATTGCATTTTGTACCTCGTCTTGAAACACTGAAAACAATTAAATCCATATAAAACAAATTATTGTGAAAGAAAATTATTTTAATAATAAAAACTATTGTTTCTACCATGACACTTGATTTTATTTTACTTCCCTTAAAAATCTACTAAAACTACCACTAATGATTGGATAAACTTCGACCATTTATGAATTAACCACTGGGTTAATCACATCCATCAACACCCTATCCACCAACTTAGAATAGGTATAAAAATTTATCATGAATATCTTTGACCATATGTTAGTTAAAATATCATTATAAAACTCTAAGGCTTAATCTTCACGTATGTACCACCTAATGTAAAAATTGGGCGAGATCAATGAAGTTATTAGAGTACTCCATCACTATCTGATTCCCTTGATCAAGGTTGAGGAACTCAATGTATTTCTCCATGAACTGACAATCTAAGTAAAACATCTTAGTAAGGATAACCTTTAAGTATTTCCACTCTAGTTACTCATGTTATTATACAAAAACAAAAACGTTCCACCATATTTTACTAGGTGATTAAATCATGAAGACAAAACACCTCACCTTGAATAAATCAAGTGTCTTTAAAAATTACAAAAAAATTCAATACTTTATATCTAATCCCCTCCTCTAAATTATAATTTATTCCTTGAAATGAAAATGTTTTAGGTAGAGAAAATTATAATCTTAGTTTTTATTCACATATAATCAAGGTTCTTGCACAATGGACTGAATAGGGTTATGTTCTATGACTTTATTTGTAGCTCTAATTGTGTAAATATCTAATTCCATCAAATTTTAACCAACCAAGATTCATTTTTAGAAACCCCCTAAAAACCATTGAAATTTCCAAATGAGGAATTATACTACTCATCAATAGAAAATTTTACAAAAGGGTTATAATTCCAAAAAAATATCAACTAGATTTATAACGAGACACAAGAAATGAAATACTAAAATCAAATCATAATGTATCCAAAAAAGTCACATTTCCCAACCACCCATTGTAACGTATGGATCATAATAATGAAGAATGGATAGGAAATCACTCAAAATAGACCCCTAAATCCACCAAATTTATATATCCTATATAGCATGATATCAAAAAATAAAACCATATATTAAAGAATACAAGACTCAGTTTAATATAAATTTTTACGAACCAAATTGAATTTCCCAACTGATTGAAATCTAAAATAATAAGAAATATGGACCAAAGTGAATTAATAATCTATAAAGGATGAAAATAAGTTAATATGAATCAATAACTACCTTTCATAATGATTATTACATGGTTTAACATAAATTGGATAACATTAATAATAAAATGTTGGTATGAAAGTACAAGTCCATAATGGAAAGAATACAAGATTATGAAAATAAATGTATCGAAAAACCAAAAAGACAAACTAATGTATAATAAATTATAAAGATCCTAAACTCCCTATGACATGAAGTAACATTTATACACCCACACACTTCTAATGAGAAAACCCACCACCACCCTACAGTGCCTTTCCATTACTCAGATCATCCCAAATAAGATATATTTTCTCTCGAATTTGTATATAGGGTTATATAAAAACAATCCCAATGGTATCACAATATGTTTTTCATGATAATAATTTATAAAATAATCAAATTATGAACAATTAAACAAATATAATTCATGATATAACATTTTTTACAATTTGGTATAAATCATAGAAATTCTCTCCTTTTCACAGTTTATAAAACAAAACATTAAACTGGTTTCCGAATAATGTCCACAAATATTCCATGCAGTCATTTCAAGGATAATGTTAGATAAAAATCACCCTTATTTTATCATCATTTTTATTTTAGTAGGCCACCTAGTGCGCATATTACCCTTGTAGAATAGGTATATGGCATAATAGATCACTCTTAAGAGTGGATCAACTACAACATAGGAAACCTGTTGAAAACATTACCCTAGTAGAAGAGGTATTTGGAGAAATAGTTTATCCTTGAGTATTTATACCTTCCTAATAATTTATCACATACATTTTTATTCTATCAAAATCATTTAAATATAATTTCATCATTGAAGCCATATAAAAATTCTCTAAAACCATTTTTAAAAACACCAAAGTGGAAATAAATCTTCAAATCCATATCCAAACCACCACATTTCAAAAATAATTAACATATAACCATTTCAAAATAATGTTTTAGATAAATCAATAAAAAATATATTTCTAACAAAATTAGATACCAAACTCCAATAGATTGAAAGCACAGTTCTTAAGATAAATACAATTCCTTAAACCAGCTGACCCAAAGCACTTGGAATTCAAACACTCATGTTGGATCCACAAGCCAAGAAGAATTGAGGGTTTGAGAAGGAATGGATAAAATCGAATCCATGAATTATAAAATAATAATATCCAATTCATCAAATCTAGAACAATGGGAGATAGGGGAATCACTTTCCATAATGATTATTGAAGACCATAGAATGATCAGTAAAGATCTAGATAATAGATCACATTTCAACAATAGTTCTTTAATAAAACCAATTAGATCAAGTGATAAAAATTATATCTATAACTAAAACCCTTGATATGTGGTCCTATTAAAGTAGATAACAGTGGATCTAGAATAACATGGAACATTGTCCATGAATGAACACATACCATTTAAAAACTAGATCCCACACCCAAGGATCTATTTAAATAAAACATTGGGAGGTAGGGAATCTCCAAAATCTCAAATAACAGTCTCTTTGATTAAGAATCTATTTCTCGAGAATAATAATGAGGAAATATTGATGTTATTAGGTTATCAAAAAATCAAGAATAATTTATTTTCATCAAATAATTTTTAAAGACATTTTGGTAAACCATGGACCCCCCATCTGCCCAATTTTGTGATGTGGGAGATGCGTCATGGTTTGGATGTATAGTTTGAAAAACCATGCACCAACCATGTGAAATAAATTTTTCCTAGGATTAATGGTTTTAAGTGATGGTTACCAATTTTTAACTAACCATTCACCAGATTGAGAACCCTTCTCTTGGAATCCAACTCATGATTCACAGTTTCTTTGGAAGTGTCACATGGTTTAACCTAACTGTGAGCCAACCATGAACATGATCAAAAATATCTAAAAAATCCCAAAGCAATACAAAATGACTCATGAAAATATCTAGACAAAATATGTTCAAAATAAAGATATTTATGTGCCTAAATGAAACAACAGGATGTGACACTTTTCTTATGTCCTTATTCCCCTAGACTCATCTTACATTCATTGATTATATTACTTTTTTAATGTATATTTTTACCATTAGTGGTAAGTTTAGATCACCTATCTTATGTTTCCATGTCCCCAAAGTTGTGAGGAATTATTTTAAATAAGTGATTTTTAAAGGTGTTTTCACATGTGATGGATATTTTGATAGACATTTAAGACAAATTATGAATTAATAAAATATGTGTATTGTTAATAAATTCTCAATTTATGATATGATTGTTTTTAAGTAAAGTGTTTTTTCATAATTGTCTTAAAATGTAAACCGATAAACATTCTTGGGTATATAAGTGATTCAATATTTTCTTTTGGGGTTGTAATTATGGCTGGAGAAAATCGTGTTTCATTTATAAGTATCAAACAAAAAATTTAATTATTATATGTAAATACTGTATTCATGGAGTATGAGACTATAGAATAAAATATATAATTTATAATTAATTTCTACATAAATTTATAAACAACATACCATATATAATAATAATATGTTGACTATGCTATATGCATTATAATAATTGAACACAACATTAATTAACATTTGTTCTATGTTTCATTCAATTTATTTTAACACTTCTAGTAATTATGTGATAAAACTTTTTTATTAAAAGCCTCCTGAGAAGACTCTATATGATCACTATAAATGATGAGTAGTCTTTATAGTAACTCATTTCGTTTATTTTAAGTATATTTTGTGTACTTATTTTATTAAATTTTATATAAAATTATTTTTTACAATTTATTTTAAATAAATGGATATGGATATCTTGATGTTATATAGGATGATGATTAAGATAAATTGAATTAGTTGATTAATTAAATAATTAATCAAATCAATTCTCATTTGTATACATTAATAATAGAATAAATGGAAATGAATTAGAGCCTAATATTTTAAATTTATATTCATTTCCCTATTGAATGATCATGAGCTTAAAACCAACCAGGGCATGAGAATGGTTTATTTTAATTTATTTATTTCCTGGTTTATTACAATTATTTTGTTAAATTAAATTGATGGAGTATGATTCATCCCTCCCTACTAATTATGGATGGGGATTCATGTAAATAATATAGGGTATCCTACTTTCTTGTACTTATCATCCCTCTTGTCATTTCCCATTTTATTTGGGTTTATTTTTGTGACTCCTATGTTTGGAGGGCATTTTCTGGGGAAAATGATCTAAATCACAGGGGAGTATGCTTGTTTGAATTAATGGAGTTTGGGTATAAATGTGTCAAAGGGTATGCAGGGTTATCCATGAGTTTAGATAATGCATGTGTTGGTTTTGGATTTTCAACAATAACTGGAATTTTTTTGTTTCTAGGGAAAATTCATGCTATGTAATGGGTTTACAGGTCATGTATTGGTCACCGAGAAGAATCCATGAACCAGTGTCAGGCATTAGAAGTTAAAACATCATGATTGTACATTAAATTTTGTGTAATGGTAAACTTGTTTTTTTAATATAAAAGTTATTTTTTTTAATATACTTGAGTTTCATGGAATGAACGATGTGAAAGGTTGTTTCACTCCATGTAAATCACACGAGTTCTGTTTTTACGGAATCCTATGAGTGATTTGTCTTTCATTCAACCATAACCATATTACCTCTCAACCAATGAGATCTCCCATGAAATTTTTGATACCTTTTATCATTATGGAGTGTTTCATTTAGTGAATTTTCATCATTGTCATTTTAGTTCAATTCATTGGGTGAGTCTTTATTTGGGATCTTTTTTTACTTTTATAATTATAATTATTTTTCATTTTTCATCTATCTATTTATTTATCATGTTGATTATTCTTATTTACTTATTTATTCATCATAAGATTTTATTATGTAGTCTAACCCTTATTTTGGTTGTGGTGTGACATATCCATTCATTGTGATATGTTATGATATATTCTCTCCATCACCTGTTTGATAAATTGAATCTATTTTGAGAGATATGGATTGATTCAAGGGCCTCTATTGTTATATTTTCATTCTTTTTAGTTAGTGGATCATATTATTTTCTTGTGTGATCCTAGTTTGAGGTAGGTTGTGACCTATATAGCTTATATTGGATGATCTATATTTATCTAGTTTTATAATTTATTTTATAAATGAAATGGAATGATTGATTCATCAATTTGTGGGTGTCTGGAAATTGGTTTTTGATATAATATGGTTTTCCCTTATTTTGGTGAAAGAAATAGTTATTTTTAGTGAATTGGAAAATGGATTTTTAAAATGGTTTTCAAAACATGGTTTTGATGAAATGGTTTGGAAAATATAGCAAAAGGTAAGACTTGAGTACTTAGGTGAAAGGTGTAGATTAAGTCCATCATCCATGTATTATCTTGGTGTTCATTCATGCAGAATTTTTATCTTTCCATGGCCCATTTCTCTAGGGAATTAATATTGATTTTTTTTGTAATTCACTGATGGTGTGTTTTTCAACAACAAAGGCATATGTTATATGGACTTCATTATTCTGTAGTCATTAATTTTGGTATGATTAGTATGTTATCCTAACCTATAATGATCCTTTCCATGATCTTATATATTCTTTTACATGTGTTATTTTAGCATTAACTATATTATATTGTAGTTATATATATTTGATATTTTATGTAACACCTACATTGATTTTATTGGATATATGTGTAATGAATTGAAAATATTTTTAAATGGATTAATTTGGAAATGGGGTAAATGGAAAATTAAAATTCTTCCAATGATTTTGATACAAAAATAGAAATTATTAATCATGGAAATTTTCATTAAATATGTGTTTTTTAGATTATTGTATAGATACTTGTTAAGGAACACATGAGTGGGATTCTATTGATCCTGTTATCTCACAACCTACACTTTGCTTCGTTGGTGCATAGACTTGTGTATATATTCCGATCCAGAGAAAGGAAATGTGTTGCAGGGAGGCATGGAGGTTTTAGGTCAACATTGTTTGGGTAGATAGTGGTTAGATGATGGGAGTTTCCAATAATATCATATTGAATAATTGTTTTTCTATTTAAGTTCAAATTTGATTATTAGACTAGTAATTTTGGATGTTCAAACTATTTTTTAGTTGTATCATTTTCATTGTCTTCTTTTAGTTATGGATTATATTTATCTCTTATATTATTTCTCTCAATTATATTTGTATTCCATGTTTTTTTTCATGATGGGATAAATCATACTCTTTAATTTTTTTGATGTCTGGGTGCTAGTCGCTAGTCCGTGGGAATCGAGAACACCCTTTGGGTATGTGACAAGTCAGGTCATGTTCACCACTGTGTCTATTTTTTCTTTTATGTTATCCCCCTTTCTGGTTCTCTACAACTATGAGTGAAGTAAATGAATTATACAGATGGATATAAAAATCATATTGAGTTGGTTCATGATAGTGCCAAGGTAAAACCAAACTAATTAGATACATGGGAAAAAGGTGGATTACTACAGACTTGATCGTAGAATGGCTCAAAATGTTTTTCCCCAGGGATTAATCATTTATTATTTTCCACAAATTAATCAAAATAATAGTTAAATATCATGATCAAATAAAATTTTATTAAGTTATTTTTATCCATTTAAGGATTTATTTTATGTGTATAATAACATGATCACACAAATAATTGTATTAATATGCAACGATAGAATTCAAATAGAAATATTTTGCATAAATATTTATTGATACATGGTTAATCAATTAAGTAAAATCTAAATAATATTATAAAGACATGTATATGATAATATATAAAAAAAATTAAATAAAAAAATCTCTAAAGTTAATATTAACTAATTATTCCTTATATTATTTGAATCAAGACTTACCATGGTTAAATTTTTTATTCAGGCCATAGTTTTGGGGTAATTTTAATTATTGGGGAGTCTTAAATACTATGATGGGTTATTCTAACCAAAATTGTATTAAATTTAATATAATATTCTATGATGTACAAATTTAGGTGCAATAATTGTTGAAATATGAGTTCAGATATCAGGAATAGGGAATCAAATCGATAGAACAAGGAACTACAAGCCCATAATTAGAAAGACCGCCGACCTAAACACATTCTTATGTTTTTCAAGGCCATAATATTTATCATAAGGGTTAAAATATATATCCTTACCACTTGAATGTCTATATTTATTGGATATTATGAGTTCAATGGTTTCAATGATTGAGAATTGATAAAATAGTTGGAGACTCAATAAAATTAAAATTGATATATCTCGTATAATTTGTAATCAAGTAAAGTATTAATAATATTCACTCTTTTTTTATTTAATAATAAAAATTCCATCAACCACATTATCATTGGGATCATTACTAGGGTAATATTATCTTTTAAATGGTATTAACATTCTAGAATCGTTAAGATGCCTCTGGGTTGTGTCCTTCAACAAACAAAAATCTTATATGATAGAATCCTCAGTATAGGATCTTACTACAAAGGAGGAGAGTGATGAGGAGTAAAATGTATAGGAACAAAACTGGAATTATTCACTTGATACTCAATTATTAATGATTTCATCCATATTGAGTGAAAAATAAAATCTCATGAGAACCTAAATTCCAATAGAATTCTACAACATCTTCATGAACTTTATCATGATAGATATATACATAAATGATTTGAGATATCCAAAGAACTATTCCTATGAAATTTTTTAGAAGATTCCCCAGCTATTATTCATGTAGTCAAACTCATTGGATACATAGTGTCTAAAGGATATATAGATTAAGCTTCCTAAATAATTGTGCATTGATATCATTATTTCATCACTCACCCAATGTTTCTCTTGTCTTTATGTGAATTTCAAAATAAAAATCATAGATAATTCATTCCGAGATCATCTCAATCTTCTTCACCATGTTTATAAGTATCTAAATGAGGAAACAATTATGTAATTATTTTAACTAAATGGAAATGTTGGGAAAAGGGATCCAAGACTAACTCCATGTATAAATCCTCTTTATGCCACCCTTCTAAGAAGGGAATGATCACATGATAATTAAGGGAACATGACACATTTTATTTTTCTTGTGGTTAAAAATGACACCAAAAAAACTACACCTATAATAAGAATAAAGTGTAGGATTCAAGTATGATTTTTATCTTGTAAAATTAATCTATTTCTAAAAATTGGCTATTAGATACAAGATGTGGTTCTTACATTTTTATTAAAATATAAGAACCATGTATATTCAAAAAACATTCCCGTGGTGAGGTGGATCTATGAAAATAAAACAAATATAGACTTAATACTATGGCTATTATAGACTACCACCTAATGTTTCTTACTTTATTAATCTTGGTTTTGATAGATTTTATTATGTGATGTTAATTACTGGAAACATTTTTTCTATATAGAAATGATACATAGGGATTTATTGTAACATCCCAGGTAAATTAAGAATAATATATTTTCATATTTATTAATATTTTTGAATTAAATATTAATTTTAGCTTAAAGGGGTTTCTATGTTCAATAGCGTACCTGAAACGCAACAACAGGTTTCTTTGGAATCTTACGTTGCACACTAATAATATAATAATATTATTTTAAATGATAGTTAACTCCTAGCTGTTGTATTGGCAGGAATGAAAAAAACTAACTATAATATGATTATACATGTATTTATATTTATCCAATAAAAGTTAGAGGCTTAATATATGAATGAATCTAATTTTAAGCATAATTTACATTAAAAGGCCGATTTACCACCTTTTAATGGAGAACCCTTTTTAAATCTAGTTTTGGTCACTTTAATACATTTTGTATGACCAAATAAAATCCTTATTTAGAATGAGGACACCATAATTTACTTTGGGCAATTTTTTGGTATTTTTCTGATAAAGTTCATTTTTTAAGGAATAGTGAAAATATTGTATTTTAATTCAGAACTATGTTTTAATATAACTTATTTATATGGTTATATTATACTTTTAATTGGTTTTAAAGTGTAAATAGATTATATTTTTACCATTTAATCTAATTTTGGTCATTAGAATCAATTTCACATTTAAATTGTATATAATCAACTGTCAATCTTTTGATAGTTAATATTTCTTAAAAACACGCATTTTATTTTGACAGCGGGAATTAATTTTAAATTAATTTCTTCCAATTCTATGTTTTGAATTTGGAGAAATTGATTCCATATTTTTAATCAGGAGGTTCAAATTTTGTAAATAGTTAACTTTTATTTGTAGGCATTTTAAGTATTTACCTCAGTAAATATTTTATTAACCATGGTTAAAGGGTAAATTAGGTAAATAAAGGTAAAACAAATAATATTTATTTACCATAACAGGTGTCTTAATCCTATTTTTTGAGTCATATCTGACCATTGGAATCTTTGAGTCTATTTGGGGATGCCATGGAGCCACTTAAAAGTGATTATGACACTTTATTTTAATTAACTTAAAGTAAAGGCCAAAATGAAATAAACAAACATCTTCTAGTAAATTAATTTTTACATGGGGTTATACAAGTTATATTTTTAACTATAAATATTAATTGGAAATATAAAAATATTTCTTACATCATGGTATTTTTTATAATTTTTAGACATCAAATAAATTAAATTATTTATGACACAATCATGGTGTAGTATTTACCTCATTAATAAATGATTTAATTAAATAAGATTATAATGATTAAAATATTATCCAAAACATGTCCAATTCTGATTGGATGATTTTATTTAGATTATGAGTCATATAATATTCGACCATAATAATTTTTGTACCTTTAGAAACCGAATATCATTTTATTATAAAATAATATTTTCACTCTTTCCTAAAGAGCCCCTCCTCTCTATTATAAAAAGAGACCACTTCTGTGCAATTCCTCACACCTTTCAAGCCATTTTTCTCATCCAACCTCTACCCAATTAAGTTCCCTACATCAATCTACTCCTTCTAGAAGCCTTACCTTAGGAATAATGCACTTCAAGAAGTCCTTTGGTTCAAACCAAAGTGAGTTACCCAAATTAATGGTAACAGTTTCTCTTAAATTGTTTTATTTTATTTTGCTTCTCCAACCCCTAAACTCTTTTTATTTCCTTTCTTTTGTAACAAAACCAGTATCCTCAATATACTAGGATGTTTCTATGATATGGATTCGAACTACACTTACACACACCTCCATCTAATTGATGAAGAACATAATGTTTCGGTGGATGGAAAACTAACACCTCCTGAAACGATGATTGTTCAATTACATCTTACCGCCTCTTATGGTGGCCATTATGATGGAACTGTATTTATATATGATATATATTATGTTTAAGATTTCTTTATTCTTATTTACTTCCCAATTATATCAAAACATTATGGTTTTCATGGTGGGTAAATACGATAATATCATTTGAGAAAGTGCGGAGTACCGCCCCCTCAAAGTGATGTAACTCGTTAATGCCCTATGTGGGATGTATAAAGGATAGAGTTAATGATATTATATATGATATTATATTTTAATTATAATATAACTATGTATCATTATGTTTTAATTCCATTAAAATAAGAAATGGAAATGAAAGTAGCGTTCATGCGTATATATGTCTTACCGTCTCCATGAACGGTGCATTTCATTTTGTACCTCCAAATGTTATGTACTATTGTAAATACATGTACATGCTGGATATATATGATATATATGATACCCAAATCATGAATATAATTCTGGATATAATGAACCTTTTACCACGTGAACAACATGTAATTATAAGAAGTCCATTTTTGACTCAAGTACCAAATATCGACAAAATGAACGTTATTAACTTAAATGATTACATAATGATTATAACATGGTAATATGTGATATAAAAGGAATAATAAACTTGAAAAATGTTCTTAAGCAAGTATAAATTAACTTTAGTTTATTATTCAGGATATTAAATAATGAACGGGTCAAGTCGGACACGAGGTAAGGGACTTCTTCACAATCTCCTTTCATTGATGCATTTTTAGTTTTATACATGACTTTCTTTTATATGATGTATAAAACCCTTTGATGTTTACTTCTATTCAAAAGGAATATTTTCTCTATGATGAATTTTACTAAATGACAAAAAGGAATGTTTCTTTAACGTAAGTGGTGACAACGACCTTTCCGCCGCCGCGAGTATTATTTGATCTTTGGCTTACTTAACAAGCCAGAATGTTTTTAAAGGGAAAAATAAATACCAAATACTCTTTTTACATATTTTGGTATTGAAAATGATTTTTAGAATGGATTTATTATTTCAACATCTTGAAATGATATTTTATTATTTCAATGTGGAAATGTTGTCTTTCTTTAATGCTTATGTTATGTGTTAAGATCATGTTATGGTTCTTGGGAATTATTTATGTATACGGGTGGTTCCGTGATAAACCTAGGGAGGGTGAGCCTGATATAGATCTCCAATGCATTGGGTAACGTGACGGAGGTAAACGTGAATGTTTCTTCTAAGAGATTTAGGGAATATACTGTGATGGGTATTCCAAAGTAACTCCCTATATTGTAGTGATAGCTACAATGTAAGTATGGTATGGATGCCGTAAGTTACCTTTATGATTTATGATTTCTACGTGTCTTTCATAAATCTTATGATTTCATGAGTTAAGTAAAAGAGTTCATCTTTTTTATGTATTTATGAAAAAATGTTTTCATTCACTGTTTTATAACCCTAACTGATCCTTTTATGCTCATCCCAAGTTTTGAAATGTTTTTCATAGGACATAAAGATGAATAGGGTCAAGGATGGGGTCAAGGAAAAGCCATGCTCTATTTAACATGGAATTAGACATGACTTTTTTTTTCAATAGTTTTTATTTTATTAAAAATGTGGATTCTGGGTAGAAGTTCCTACTTTGTAATATTTTGAGATGTAATAGTTATGTACTAATTCCCTAAAACTCTAAACCTGAAAATATCCTCAATGTGAATTATTCATTTAATTCAAAATTATGTAATGTTTAAGGTCGGGTCTTTATAGTTGGTATCAAAGGTTGGTTTAGATAAATTTAGGAGTTAGGATATTGTTAAATTAATATCCATAAAGTAATTTGTGTTAATATTTAAATCATATAGAATTTTTAGATGACCATGTTGCTTCGCCTAAGATATTTCTTTGTTTAGAATGGTTTTCCAATGAGAAAATAGGGCAGATATGTTGGGATGACATCAGGAGGAAGACAACATTCCAAATCACCAACCTGAGATGGTTGGAATCAGAACTGAACAGTTTGTTGCAGTGATGGCACAGTTGACTCAGGCTATAAATGGTGGTGGTATCCATGTACGAGATTAGCCAGATCAACCACAGAGGAACATGTCAGTACTGGAGAATTTCATGAGGCAACATCCCCCATCATTCAGAGTATCATCTGATCTGGTGCTTGTTGATGGGTGGATTAAAGCACTGGAAAATATTTTTGATGTCATGGGTTGTTCAGAACATCAAAAGGTTAATCTTGCAGTTTACCATTTTGAAGGTGAAGGAGATCAGTGGTGGTCGATAGTGAAAAATATCAGGGATAGTGAGGAGATTGATTATCTTGATTAGGATGAATTAAAAGGTATGTTTTTGGAGAAATATTTTCCTAAGGTGGTTCGTCTTAGGATGGAAAAAAAATTCATGGAATTGAGGCAGGAGGATGACTCAGTGGATACTGATGAAGAAAAATTCACTCGAATGGAAAGGTATGATCCAAACTTCATACGAGATCATGATAGTTAAATCAATCGTTTTTACTCAGGATTAAAGCCAAAGTATGGAAGGGATTTAGCTTCTTGTGAGTTCAAAATTTATGAAAAACATGTTCGTTTTGCAGAGAAGGTGGAAATGGAGTTTGCCGATGATCAAGTATTCATTGACAAACAACAAAATAAGAGGTCGAGGTGGCAGGTGAAAGGAAATAACTCTTCAAAAAAGTCTGATGGTAAGAATCATTAGTTTACAGTTTGTGAAAATTGTGGTAAAAAGAATGCTGGGTAATGTCTTTTGAATTATGGTAAGTGCTACCGATGTTGTAAAATGGGACATAAGGCTCGTAATTGCACTGAAAAAGATCGGGGTAATGGTAAGACAAAATTTGATTTATAGTCAGTAAAATGTTTTATGTGAAATGAAATGTGTCATTATGAAAATGAGTGTCCAACAAAGAACTCAACCGAAGGAAAGCAGCCAGACTATAAGAAGAAAGGGGTGGAGAAATCCTTTGCAACTACTTCAACAGATGTTGGGCCATCAAATGAAGTTGTATCAGGTACATTGTTTGTTTGTTCAGACTATGCAAATGTGTTGTTTGATTCAGGGTCTACACACTCTTTCATTTCTGAAAATTTTTCTATTAAATTGGAAATTCCATCTCATGATATGAATACTGAACTTACGGTAAAAACTCCTAGAGGAAATGTTGAGACAAAAAGAAAACATAAGAAAATTCATGTTCTTGTGTGTGGAAATAATCTACCTACGAAACTTATTGTCTTTCCTCTAGTAGAGTTTGATGTTATATTGGGTATGGATTGGCTTTCTGTTTATCATGCTAAGATTAACTACAGAGCTAAAGAGGTTTTTTTTTTCAGAATTATTTTCAGTTTGTGTACAATAATGAACCCTTGTTTTTTATAACATATCAGGAAGTCAAAAAACTGGTAAAAGATGGAAATGAATGTTACCTTACACATATTGTTGAAAACAAAGGAACTATTTAGATTAATGATGTGCCAATGGTAAATGAGTACCTTGATGTTTTTCCTGATGAGTTTCCTGGTATTATACCTGATTGGGGATTTGAATTTACTGTTGACTTAGTTCTTAATGCTAAGACAATTTCAAAACCACCTTATCGAATGCCTAAAATTAAACTTTTAGAGTTAATGAAGCAATTGGAGGAGTTATTAGATAAAGGTTTCATTCGACCTAGCACATCACCCTGGGGTGGTCCTATCTTATTTTTTAAAAAGAAAGATGGTTCAATGAGACTTTGTATTGATTATAGAGCATTGAATAACATCTTTGTTAAGAATAAGTATCCTTTTCCTCATATCGATGATTTGTTTGATCAGCTCTAGGGAGCTCAGTATTTTTCAAAGATTTACTTGAGGTCCGGGTACCATCAGTTGAAAGTAAAAGAAGCTGACGTTCCGAAGACCTCTTTTCGTACTAGATATGGCCATTATGAATTTGTAGTTATGAATTTTGGTTTAACCAATGCACCTACTGTATTCATGGATCTTATTAATAGAATTTTCCATGAGTTCTTCGATAAGTTTGTGGTTGTGTTCATTGATGATATTTTGTTTTATTCAAAAAGTAAAGAGGAACATGAAAGTCATTTAAGGGTTGTCTTGAAAACCTTAAAAGAAAAGAAACTTTAAGGAAAATTCAGAAATTGTGAGTTTTGGTTACATCAAATTTCTTTCCTTGGTCACATTATTTCAAAAAATAGCATAACTATGGATCCTGCAAAAATAAAAGTTGTTGAAGAATGTCCAAGACCCACAAATATAACCGAGATTCGTAGTTTTCCTGGTTTGGCAGGTTATTACAGGAGGTTTGTTGAAAACATTGCATGGTTATCTAGTCCAAGGACTAAGTTAACTCAAAAAGGTGTTAAGTTCGTCTGGAAAAAAGTATGTGATGATTGTTTTCAGGAATTGAAAAGGAGATTGGTGAATGCTCCAGTTTTGGCATTGCCTTCCAGAAATGGTGAGTTTGTTATCTACAGTGATGCTTCGTTGAAAGTACTGGGTTGCGTCCTAATGAAAAATGATCATGTAATTGCTTATGCTTCATGTCAGTTGAAACCACATGAGTTGAATTACCCTACACATGATTTTTAATTAGCTGCTATTGTTTTTGCTTTAAAAATTTGGAGACATAATTTGTATGGAGTAAAGTGTGAAATATACAATGATCACAAAAGTTTGAAGTATATATTCACTCAGAAGGAATTGAACATGAGACAGAGGAGATGTTTGGAATTAATCAAGGATTATGATTGCATGATCCATTACCATCCGAGAAAAGAAAATAAAGTGGCCGATGGTTTAAGTCGGAAATGTAATGTCTCATTAGCCATGCTACGTTTGGAACAAGATCCTTTCGTTTTTGATTTGATGAAATTTGGCATAGAAGTTGTTGGTGCAGGAAATTCTTCTGTTTTGTTTCAGGTGTCTGTGAGATCATCTCTATAAGACAGAATAAATAAAGCGCAGAAGGAATACAAAGAGTTACAGAAAAAGGTAGAGTTGGTTCAGAAGGGTAAGTTTCCTGAATTTAACATTGATAATGATTGTGTTTTGAGGTTTGGAAAGAGATTATGTGTGCCTTGTGATTCAAAGTTGAAGAATGAGTTGCTATATGAATCTCATAGTTCTCTGTTTTCAGTTCATACTGGTCGTACTAAGATGTACATAGATCTTTGGGAGTATTACTGGTGGGATGGAATGAAAAGAGATATTTCTGATTTTACTGTGAAGTGTTTGACATGTCAGCAATTTGAAGCAGAGTGACATTTATTGAAAGGAATGCTTTAGCCTTTATCGGTGCGAGAGTGGAAATTGGAAAATATATCCATGGACTTCATTGTGGGATTACAAAAGACATCTTGAGGTAATATTGAAATCTGGGTTATAGTTGACCGATTGACTAAATCTGATCATTTCCTTCTATTTAGAGATACATTGTCTCTAGATCAACTTTCTCAGTTGTATGTTAAAGAGATATTCAGGTTGCACGGAGTTCCCCTCCACATTGTATCTGATCGTGATCCTAGGTTCACTTCTAACTTTTGGAAATGCCTTCAGAAGTCATTGGGTAATAAATTAAACTTTAGTACAGGTTTTTATCCTCAATCAGATGGGCAGTTAGAAAGAAAAATTCAGAACTTGGAGGATATGTTACGTTCTTGCTCGATGGACTACCAGGGATGTTGGGACCAACATCTTTCTTTGGTTGAATTTTCTTATAATAACAGTTTTCATTCCAGTATACAGATGGTTCAATTTGAGGCATTGTATGGAAAGCGTGGTCGAACTCCATCTTTTTATGATGAAGAAGGAGAAAGAAAGCTGATGGGACCAGAATTGGTAGAAGAGATGGAAGAGAAAGTTCAGTTGATTCAGAAGCACATGAGAATAGCTCAGAGCAGACAGAAAAGTTATGCGGATAACTAGAGGAAGGATCTTTCTTTTGAGGGAGGTGATCATGTCTTTCTCAAAGTTTCTCCTTGGAAAAGTGTGATGCGTTTTGGTAGGAAAGGAAAGATGAGTCTGAGGTTCGTTGGACCTTATGAAATTCTGGAGAATTTTGGATCAGATGCATACAGAGTAGTTTTACCTCCAAGTTTATCCCAGGTACACAATGTTTTTAATGATTCGATGTTGAGAAAGTATATGGTAGATCCATCTCATGTTTGGAGACCAGAGGTAGTTCAGTTGGAAGAGAATCTATCTTATGAAGAACAATCAGTCCAGATTCTCGACCATAGAGAGTAGGTGTTGCAAAATATGGTAATTCACTAGGTAAAGGTTTTGTGGAAAAAACATATGGTTAAAGAGGCAATGTGGGAATCTGAAAATGCTATGAGGGATAAATACCCCCACTTATTTTGATAAGTGGATAAAAATTGCAAGGATGCAATTTCCAAAAGGGGGGAAGGATGTAACATCCTAGGTAAATGAAGAATAATAGATTTTCATATTTAATAATATTTTTGAATTAAATATTAATTTTAGCTTAAAGGGGTTGCTATGTTCGATAGCGTACCCGATACACAACAAAGGGTTTCTTTGGAATCTTACGTTGCACACTAATAATATTATATTATTATTCTAAATGATAGTTAACTCCTAGCCGTTGTATTGGCGGTAATGAACAAAACTAACTATAATATGATTATACATGTATTTATATTTATCCAATAAAAGTTAGAGGCTTAATATATGAATGAATCTAATTTTAAGCATAATTTACATTAAAAGGCCGACTTACCGCCTTTTAATGGAGAAACCTTTTTAAATCTAGTTTTAGTAACTTTAATACATTCTATATGACCAAATAAAATCCTTCTTTAGAATGAATACATCATAATTTACTTTGGCTAATTTTTTGGTATTTTTCTGATAAAGTTCATTTTAAAGGAATAGTGAAAATATTGTATTTTAATTCAAAACTATGTTTTAATGCAACTTATTTATATGGTTAGATAATCCTTTTAATTGGTTTTAATGTTTAAATAGATTAAATTTTTACCATTTAATATAATGTTGGTCATTATAATCAATTTCACATTTAAATTGTATATAATCAACTGTCAATCTTTTGATAGTTAATATATCTTAAAAACACACCTTTTGTTTTGACAGCGGGAATTAATTTTAAATTAATTTCTGTCACTTCTATGTTTTGAATTTGGAGAAATGGATTCCATATTTGGAATCAGGAGGTTTAAATTGTGTAAATAGGTAACTTTTATTTTTAGGCATTTTAAATATTTACCTTAGTAAATATTTTATTTACCATGGTTAAAGGGTAAATCAGGTAAATGAGGGTAAAAAAATAATATTTAATTACCCTAACATGTGTCATAATCCTATTGGTTGAGTAATATCCGACCATGTTCATCTTTGTGTCGATTTGGGGACCCCATGAAGCAACTTAAAAGTGATTATGACACTTTATTTTAATTAACTTAAAGTAAAGGCCAAAATGAAATAAACAAATATCTTTTAGTAAATTAATTTTTACATGGGGTTATACAAGTTATATTTTCAACTATAAATATTAATTGGAAAGATAAAAATATATCTTACATCATGGTATTTTTTTATAATTTTTAGACATCAAATAAATTAAATTATTTTTGACACAATCATGATGCAGTATTTACCTCATTAATAAATGATTTAATTAAATAAGATTATAATGATTAAAATATTATCCAAAACTTGTCAAATTCTGATTGGATGATTTTATTTCGATTATGAGTCATATTATCTTCGACCATAATAATTTTTGGACCATTATAAATAGAATATCATTATATTATAAAATAATATTTTCACTCTTTCCTAAAGAGCCCCTCCTCTCCATTATAAAAAGAGACCACTTATATGCAATTCCTCACACCTATCAAGCAATTTGGCTCGTCCAACCTCTGACCAATTAATCTCCATACATCCCTATCCTCCTCCTATAAGCCTTACCTTAGGAAGAAGGCACTTCAAGAAGTCCTTTTGTTCAAACCAAAGTGAGTTACCCAAATTAAAGGTAACCGTTTCTCTTAAATTGTTTTCTTTTATTTTTCTTCTCCAACCGCTAAACTCTTTTTATTTCCTTTCTTTTGTAACATCACAAGTATCCTCAATATACTGGTATTTTTCAATGATTAGGATTAGAACTACACTTACACACACCTCCATCTAATGGATAAGGAACATAATGTTTTTGTGGATTGAAAACTAACGCCTCACGGAACGATGATTGTTCAATTACATCTTACCGCCACTCATGGTGGACATTATGATGGAACTGTATTTATATATGATATATATTATGTTTATGATCTCTTTATGATTCTGTAGTTCCCAATTACATCAAACCTTTATGGTTTCCATGGTGGGTAAATACGATAATCTCATTTGAGGAAGTGCGGACTATCGCCCCCTTAAAGTGATGTGACTCGTTAATTCCCTATGTGGGATGTATGAAGGATAGAGTTAATGATATTATATATTATAGTATAATGGAATTATAATATGCCTATGTATCATTACGTTTTAATTCCATTAAAATAAGAAATAGAAATGAAAGTAGCGTTCATGCGTACGTATGGATTACCGTCTCTATGAACGGTGCATTTCATTTCATACCTCCAAATGTTATGTACTATTATAAATACATGTACATTCTGGATATGTATGATATATATGATACCCAAATCATGAATATCATTATGGATATAATGAACCTTTTTCCACATGAACAAAATGTAATTATAAGAAGTCCATTTTTGACTAAAGTACCAAATATCGACAAAATGATAGTTATTAACTTAAATGATTACATAATGATTATAACATGGTAATAAGTGATATAAAAGGAATAATAAACTTGAAAAAGGTTCTTAAGAAAGTAAAAAATTAACTTTACTTTATTATTCAGGATATTAAAGAACGAATGGGTCAAGTCAGACACGAGGTAAGGGACTTCGTCTCAATCTCCTTTCATTGAGGCATTTTTAGTTTTATACATGACTTTATTTTATATGATGTATAAAACCCCTTGAATTTTACTTCTATTCAAAAAGTATCTTTTCTCTAAGAAGAATTTTACTAAATGAAAAAATGGAATGTTTCTTTAATGTAAGCGATGACAACGACCTTTCCACTGCCGCGAGTGTTATTTGATCTTTGGTATCCTTAACAAGTCGAAATGTTTTTAAAAGGAAAAATAAATACCAAATACTCTTTTTATGTATTTTGGTAATGAAAATGATTTTGAGAATGGATTTATTATTTTAATATCATGAAATGATATTTTATTATTGCAATGTAGAAATTTTATCTTTCCTTTATGCTTATGTTATGTGTTAAGATCATGTTATGGTTCTTGGGAATTATTTATATATACGGGTGGTTCCGTGATAAACCTAGGGAGGGTGAGCCCGAGATAGCTCTCCAATGCATTGGGTAACGCGAAGGAGGTAAATTTGAATGTTTATCCTAATAGATTTAGAGAATATACTATGGTGGGTATTACAAAGTAAATCCCTATGTAGCTGTGATAGCTAAAATGTAAGTATGGTATGGATGCTGCAAGTTACCTTTATGATTTATGATTTCTATGTGTCTTTCCTAAATATTATGATTTCATGAGGTAAGTAAAAGAGTTCATGTTTTTTATGTATTTATGAACAAATGTTTTCATTCACTATTTTATAACCCTTACTGAGCCTTTTATGCTCATCCCAAGTTTTGAAATGTTTTTCACATGACAAAAAGATGAATAGGGTCAAGGATGGGATCAAGGAAAAGCCATGCTCTCTTTAACATGGAATTAGACATGAATTTTTTTTCAAGAGTTTTTATTTTATGAATAATATTGTATTCTAGGTAGAAGTGCCTACTTTGTAATATTTTGAGATGTAATAGTAATGTCCTAACTCCCTAAAACTCTAAACCTGAAAAGATCCTCAATGTGAATTATTCATTTAATTCAATATTATGTAATGTTTAAGGCTGGGTCCTTATATTTATCCTCCAATTTGGAAATATGTTTTTATTTTATTTTATTAAAAAGTCATTTTATGGTATGTTATATTTAAATTATGGACTTTATATATTGTGTTACACAAACCATCCAATGGAAATTGATAAAAAAAGATACTTGACATGACTCATACCACACCCAACTATGGAAACACCAGAAATGTCTTGGAAATGAAAATAATTTAACCATATTACACCATATAACTTATTTCGATTCATTTAAACTAAAAAAATTTATTATATGTCACACAAGTTTTCAATGAAAAGTCAATAATGACCCATTTAGTGCAAATTTTTAGAATTCCACTAAGAATCTTGAGTTGGTTCATACCAATGTGTGTCAACTATTTCCTATTTCATCTTATCATGTGTACTCATACTTGATTACTTTTACTGATGTCTTTATCGGATATTAATATGTATACATAATGTTGTATAACTCAAATTCCATTGAAATATTAAGGGGATATAATAATGAAGTTGAGAACCATCATGGAAAATTGACGAAGAAACTCTTCTTTGGTCATGGTGTAGAATATATTAATCAAGACATCATTGATTATATATTGGAGTTATGGATTTTATCTTAGCTTACACATCCTTTCATGCTACAGTGGAATGGTGTAAGTGAACGGAAGAACCATGTATTATTAGACACGGTATGTTCAATGATGAGTCTTGTGAGTCTTCTATTATCCTTTTAGGGATTTTAATTTCATATAATAGCATACATTTGAAACCGAGTGACATCTACTGTAGAAATTATTATTCCATACTATATTTTGATTATAAATAAACCTATATCTATCATTTATGAGTGTTGGGTAATGAAACATTTGTTAAAGATGTTTCTAGAAAAAAAAAGATAAATCATTGGGAACTAATTGTGACATTATAGGGTATCCTATGGAAACTAAAGGATATTACCTTTTTGATCCTTAATATAAGAAATTTTTTGTTAACATACATCCCAACATTTTTGAAACTAATAACATCTATCAAGGATATAGTGGGGTCAAGATAGACTTTGATAAAGTTTGGTGTTAATATACACAAGAGTTATTAAAAACAAATTCACCTAAATCCCATGGAAGAGGATGTTATATAGAAACAAGTATTGTATAGGAGTATGAGAGAGGTTAGAGAATTAGAGAAATATGGTTTTCAAGTCACTGTGTATAGTAACTCATTATTTGCAGATAATATTTATCATGTAACCTAAAATGAAGAATTAAGTTAAATTGAAGCAATAAAATGGAAAGAATCTTTGAATTTTTAACTGGATTTCATGTACCAAAACCAATTCATGGTTTTGGAAGAAACTCTAGTAGAGAGAATTTTTTTTAAAATGTGTATTAAATAATATACTTGACATGGATGGAAAATTAATTTCCTATAATGTGTGGCTTGTTTATAAAGAGTTTAAATAATATCAAGGCATAGATTATGATGAAATATTTTCTCTAATTGATATTGTGAAATCAATCATAATTACACATTTCATTACATCTTATCATGACTATGGTATTTTTCATATATAATTAGAAATATATGTACTTAATGGTAACCCTTAGGAATATTTATATATGACACAACCTGAGGGGTTTGTGATGCCAAAGGATTCCAACATGGTATGCAAGTTACAAAAATCCATTTATGGATTAGAGAATGAATCTAGGTCATGGAATATATAGATTGATGTATTCGTAATATAATTTTGTTTTTAAAAGAAAATAATGTGATCATTATGACTATAAATATTTTATTGCGAGTGAATCCATTTTTTCAATAATTTATCATCATGAAATAGTACTTATTGGGAATGAAATACCAGCCTTGTAGTTTATTAACAATAGGTTAGACACTAGATTCTATATAAAGAACATAGAACAATAAATATATATATTTGAAGTAATGATCTATCTTGATATACATGAGAGGCTTCCAAGACTAAGTCAAACTACATACATTAATAACATACTGAATAGATTAAGTATGAAATAATACAATGTGGGATTGTTTCTAGTGTCACAAGGAATTTATATCAATAATAAAATGTTTCTCCAAAAAAAAGAATTAAAATGATTCCATATGAATCAATGAATGGGTCATTAATGTATTCTATGTTATGTGTAATTATATATTTTCTCTATACCTTACATTTGGTAGGATGATATCAACAAGGAAAATGTGACTACCATGGGATGATTTTTTAGTCTATCCTTATGTGTATGAGGCATACTAAGGATATGTTCCTATCTATATAGGAGATGTGGAGCTAATAACTATGGGATATTAGATACTAGATTCCAAAAATATCAAGATGAAATAAAATCACATTTGGGATACATCTCCACTTGCAATGGAAGTTCCATGAGCTGGAATAGCTCAAATCAAGAAATAGTCACTATTACTATTGTAGAGTCCAACTATAGCTTATGATGAAGCCAAATAAACATCTTTTATTTACAAATTAATCCAAGATATTGAAATTGTTCCTTACAATAAACAACCTATCAAATTCTATTGTGGTAATACTAAAGCGGTGGATAATCCAATTAATCCAAGATCTTGTTATAAAAAAAGTTCATAAAATATAAATATCATACACTGAGGGACTTTTCAAAAAGAGGTGATGTTATTATGAGAATAGTTTCTATAGAAGACAATATGGAATACCCTTTAACTATAGAATTAACCCATCAAAAACATGATCATAATGTGAGAGCTAACATAGTGAAATCCATTAGTAGTTGGCACATGTTCAAGTGGGATTCTGTTGGACTGGGTGTCCTAAAAATAATTGTTTATACTTTATATTTCAATTTTCTTCAATGAAATGAATATCAATTAACACATATATTTAAATACAATTTATACTTTTGTGTAAATTTAATATAATAATGTCCCAGAGTCTATCACAATGAAATGGGAATATTAGTCACGCATTATGATGAGAACCTTGAAATGTCATGATAATATTATTAAACCTTGCTACATTGTCAAATAACGTATAAATACATAATAATGTATGTTGACTATCACGTTTGAGTAACCATAAGGGATGAAAATAAATCTCATGAAGATCACCCTTGATAATCTGTAATTTGGGGGATTATGAGAGCATATATGCGTATTCGAAATCAACATGTTTATATGTCGTTGGATATTCCTTTCTATGAGCACGTGTATTAATCCATAGACACTAATATTTTTATTAATTCATTTAATTATATACACACTTTTGATGTTTTTCCATAAAATATGACAACATATGATTTTGGTGAATTTAAGTATTTTGGGTGCATCTTAAATGATATATTTTTAATGAATAAGTCTATAAAGTATTTTTCCATTATATATTTTTGAAATTTGAAACATCAAACATTTAATTGAAATGGAATTATCATGTTAAATTTCATCGTGACAGTGTAACAATGAGTTTATTTTAAATATTCAAAGAATGAACTATCAGACATAACAGTTAATGAAACATGTGTGCAACCTTATTGATGAGATATCATGAAAAATGGATAATATTAGATAGTTATCATTCATATGTGGTATTATAATTATGAAATATCTTCTTCCTTTGTTTGTGTCTTGGAATATTTCTAGATGGTAATCAGAAACATTACGCAATCCCACCTAATGCTACATCAGAGGCTTCCAAGAGGGTCACACAAAAAGTGTTTTCTTTGATCTCAATTAAATATTATCTATATTTGAAAGTAAGAATAAATATTAATCTCTATACTGAGAGTAACATTTTTTCATGTTTTTTAAAATCATCTCGAATATTCAATAATTATTTATCCAGATCATTATTTTTTAATAACATGAATATATAATTTTTTTTCTTTTGTTATTCACAATGAAATGAAAAATTATTTATTTATAAAATAAATAGTATATTTTTCTTCTTGAATATTAAATAAATATTTAATCATAAAATTGTGGATATAATATTTAATTATTTCTTGATTGAATAATATTTATTTAAATATTCATTCCAGAATTCAATAAATGTCAAGGATAATGAGGGGACCATATTTTTCCTAGTGATGAATGTTTATTTACCAGATTGAAAAATATATATTTACCATTACATGAGTTATAACACACCAAAAAATAAAATATTAATATTTAAATACAAGGAATTGGGATATTTCTGGATTTAATATATTATTATGGGACTTTGTGAAATTAATTAAAAGTTAAACCATATCCCTATATATAATGACCCAACCTTAATCAATACCTAAATTTATTATTTTGATTAGAATTCATTTTATTTAATTCCACAAGACCTTTTATGTTAATGTTTTATAGAATTATATCATCACACTTACATAAAAAAATCTTACATCAAAAAATGGAAACATCAACTCAGTATCCATTTTTCCCACAATACAAAACCTTTATGAGAATAAAAAATTTATTTTCAAGATATATATCTACAGTTTTTATCTTTACCCCATCACTATCCTTACCTGTCTTTAATACCCTATTACAAATATTTGAAAATGAGGGATGACCATAAAAAGCTCACTAAGGGACATAAAAAATGAATAAATCATGTTAGTTCATGTATACGCATTATAAAAAATTTACTTTTCATAATAATAATAGATCTCAAAATAATAATTTTCTTATACAAAAATAATATTCACTAACAAAATTTTTTTATAAAAAATTTCATAAAAAATATTAAATTGAAAATAAAAATCATAAAATTTTCTTTAACATAAAAAAAACTCAGTAAATATTTTTCACAAAGTTATACATTTTACCCTCAATAAGTATCATAAAATAACATTTAAACATAAACTCATTATATTAACCAGTTAAATTATATGATTTTTTTGAAAAAACATTGAAATAATTGATAAATCATATAGAAAACCTGGGATATATTTTTTATATCACTCTTAAAATCAGTATTACAAAGGAAATAACCTTTCTGGTAAATTCTATTAATCACTTATGAGAAACCCATAATCGTTTAACTAAGTTTCTTTATCCAATATATAGATGATCTGTATCAAGATCACCTATCATCAAGAGATATAGCAAGAACACCTATCATAATATACAATAACCAAGAGCCATAACATGATTAGTACACTTGATAACTTACATTTTCATTATAATACACATAAATATATTATTTTCACAAATAATAAAAATGTTTTTGATTATTTAAATGTCCATTATATTTAAAATCAATTTTTGAAAATTCCCAAAATAAATTGAAGGAGGAAATTTTTTTGAAGAAAAAATGTAATCTTATAAATGAATCCCAACACCGTATAACGGTTATGGTGTTTGAAAAATCCATTGGAACCATATACATTAAAATAAAACATTCGTTTTTTTATTTTTTTTAATTGTTCTATAAAAAAATATTCAAAAAAGATTCATTTTGAAAACATTTAAAGGAATGTAAAAAGAGATATATAATTTCCTTTATAATTAATTTATTAAATAATAAATAAAAATATAAAATACATTTAAGAATATGGACATGGAGGATAATTATTTCGAAAATACATTTTTAAATTAGTTAAAATTAGTGTTTTATGGGAAAGTGGCATTTACCTTGATTTTGAATTGTCAAATACCTTCTTCATATCTTGTATCATACACTTTTATAAAATATTTAATGTATTAATAGTTTTTCCAAATTTTTATGCTTTATTATTAAACCATATATTTTACTAATTTAAAATATATATTTAATTACTTAATCAGTTACGTTTGTTTCATCTGTTTTGATTATGTTCGCTTCATAATTTTAAAATAACAACAGTGTATTGATCATGGTTAAAGAGGTCATTATTCAATAATACCCATAATAATAATCATGAAATAATTATAATTTTTATACATTATTTATATTTTTAAAATACACCATTAATTATTTACGAAAAATGAATTATGTCATAATCATGGAGACATTCAGTAGTACACACATGAGTAATGTTTCTATTTTTCCATGAATATAAGGTAAAAAAGGTATGTATTATTTTTTATTTCGAGAATAATTATTATATCATAAAAATTATATTATCTCATTAAATATACTTATATATACCATTCATGTAATTTGGTGATGAAAAATGAATCACATCTCATCGTGAAGGTGGTAATCCAAAAGTACGCATGAGAGATGTTATGATCATTCAATGGATGTAATGGTAAGAGAATATATGATATATTATCTTCAAATAATTATAATTATTTCATTAATATCAAATAGAAAAATTAAATTCATCATTATAGTCATTCATAAGACATGGTGATGGAAAATGAATTATATTAGTTCATGTGGCGGTAGTCTGTCAAACACGTGAATAATGATTTAACAATAATTTTATGGAATATGAGAGAGATAATAGTCATTAAATTTACATAATAACATATTAGTATGTATAATATTCCAATTTTTTTATTTTATAATGGGATAATAATATTTTAATATAGTAGAAGAAAATTTAAAATTAAAACACTTGTTTATGAACTATTCCACTTCCTTGAAAAAACTCTTTAGGTTTATACCTAAAGTATTAATTATATATCTTTTTGATCAAAAAATGGACCCTAGAATGTGTATATAAATGATAGAATGTTATTTTTTGAAGATTTTTTTTAAAAAAATGACTTTATAATCATGGATATGAGAGGATATGGGGTGTCCTTTTATAAGTGGGGAAGAGGACACACTTGTAAGTTTTTTAAAATAAAAATATGTCATTGTATAAATGAAGTAAAATAGATCCCAAATAGGCATTTTTATAATAACATATTTTATATAGTTTAAATATTTCCTTAAAATTAGAATTATACATGTTTTTTGGTCATTTGAACCCTTATTAATTTAGGTTAATCCACAAAAAACATGTTTTAACCTTATCAAAAGTAAAAAAATTAAATATTTATTATATTAATTATGAAAAAAAGTTAAGTTGAACTTATATAATATTATTAATTATTATTATTAAAAATATAAAATCCATTTTGACAACTTCAATTCCACTAATTGGTATACTTTTATATAAATATAAACCCACAAAACATGATGAAAAGGGTTTTTATAGAAAAAAATGGCTTCTTCAATATAAAAGGTTTTTATAGAATGATCAATAATAAAATTGATTATAATTACCACATTTGGATTATAAATCATATTAATTAAATAATTCTCATTTTAAATAATTTTAAAAAGAATATAACATTGTAAATTCTTGAAATAAAATACAGTTTTAAATAAAATAAATATTTTTAACTATTCATTCGATAAATCAAAAGTTTCAAGAAATTTTAGAAAATTCATAATAAGATAATTTTATAATTATTAATTAAAATATGGGATATTTTTTTAAAATTAAAATTGTAAAATTTAAAAATTTATCTTTTAAATTAAACCATAAATTATATTTAAATAAATTTATTAAAGATAAAAAGATTTCAATTTTCATTGGAAAATTATTTAATATAATTATATTGAATAAAACTTTGTAGAATATAATTTATGATTATTAATAATAAATGAAAATTATTTATTTTAAAATTAACTGGGTTTTTATTCTCTTTCCCCATATAGAAATTACATCAACACAATTTTATTTACTATTTAAATAAGTGGGGGATATACTTCCCTTATACCATTTTATAATTTACAGGTTTCTTCTTCAATAATATGGGGTTTCAAAAAAGCATAACTAGGTAAAACATTTTATTCTATAAAACATTCTCTCATATTTTAAAAATTTATACTAGTGTTTCCTCATGAGAAAGGATTTCTTCAAACAAAAATACTTCATAAGTAAAAATATGAAATGATTCTGAAACATGATTTCATTTCAACAAAACAAGAAATTCATCATGTACCTATTATAAAATTTTAGGCAAGGCCTCTCAAGAAGAAATTATTTCTATATTCGTTAAAATTTCATATGTTACAATGAATTAGAGACTTACCATTATATTTTTAACAAAATGTATAACACTTTTCCATGGATACACTTTTAGAAAAACATCATAACATAAATCGAATAAAATATCTTTCCTTTAGTTATATGTATAACCTTTATTATTGATATGAGCCATTCTCATATTCTACTGAATCGTCATCACATTCTCAACCATTTCTTCTACCAATATTTGTCCCAACAACATTCCTTCCGTGTATTCATCCCTAGATGAAGTATGAAACCACATTCCATATAATGAGAGAAAAAGGTTTTATCTATATAATATTAAGAAAAAATTATTATAAGAAAACTCTACAAATGTCAGATATTGATCCCAACATTCTGAATGACCTGTTGAACAAGTTGAAATCTTCTCCTCTAATGTATGAATCATTCACTCTAACATTCAATCAAATCGAATATAAATGGATGTATTGAAATTTATTTCAGTATCCAATGAATTTGGAAGTCCTTTCAAAATTTTAGAGGGTAATCCTGGATCACGATAAAATATAATGGATGGAGGGACTCTGTGTAATCTAATTATCTCTTCAACATACATTCTAGAAATTAAATCCAAATTCATATTATATCTAATGGAAAAAAATGATCAAATTTTATTTATTCGATAAAAAATTACACAAATTTAATTATTACCTTGAGACACATTTAGAAATATCACCACAAAACCATGGATATACTCTCCCATTTCCATTCTAGCACCGGAAAATTTTAAAGTATCCACTTAGGAATTTTTTTCAACTTTAACATTTTGGCATGTCAAACATTTCATTATAAAATCAGGAATATATTTCTTTAATCCTTAAAACTATAAATGAATCTAATGTTATATAAAATTTTTGGTACCCCCATGGTCAATCCAAAATTAAGAGCTACGAGCCTCACACTATAGTTTTATTTTCAACTATGGATCAAATGAAATACATGACGTTTTTATGAATCTAAAAACACCTTATTTATCATTATTAATTTTAAAAAGCTAACATTTATTAACTAATTATAAATTTTCCAATAACTCATGATCTTAAATATGATATTATATAAATATATTTAATAAGGTTGATTGTTCCAACACCTGATAAAATATAGGTAGTTCCTAAATGTACATTTTCTTACTCATCATTCAACAAATCATTAATAAAATTTCAGGTTCCAAACATAACATGGTTAATATAACATTATCTTTTCAATTCCAAGCATAAAATACTGTTTTTTTACCGGGATAAAAAATAATTATGAAGTTATAATCCATTATCAATTTCAACCATCTATTATATCTCATATTAAAACATTTTTGAGTGAATATATAATTTAATGTTTTATTAGAAGTATATATTTCACACTTTACTCTATAGAAATGATGTCTATAATTTTTTAAATTAAACACTACATCCACTTGATCAAGATCACGTTTCGAATAATTTTTATCATGAATTTTTTAATTGATGTGATGAATAAGCAATTACTCGATCTTTATGCATTAATATACAACCAATTCCCATCAACAAAGCATAATTTTTTATTAAAAATTCATTATTTCTAGGTGGCAGTGTCAAAATTGGGGAATTCACTAATCTCTTTATTAATTTAAGGAAAAAATATTCACATTTATTTTTATATATGATCCTAACTCTTTTTCATGTCAACTTAGTGATTAGTCTGGATAAATTTGATTTTTTTCATAAAAACATTAATATTATCTTCCTAATAAAATAAAACTAAAATCTCAATAACATTTATAGTTCATGTCCATTCATAAACCACATTATTTTTAGAAGTATTAATAGTTATAACATATTTATTTATGATATGTCCAAGGAATGGAATCTTTTGTAACCAAAACTAATATTTACTTAATTTTCCTTATAAATTATTTTCATTCAAGGGTTATAAAATAGTTCTTAAATGTTTTTAATCCTCAAATTTTTTTAATAAACCAAAATATCATCATGAAACACAACCCCAAAATTATATAAATATTCATGGATTACTGTATTCATAAGATCCAATAATACATCTACAACATTCATCAACCCAATGGTCATAAAAAAACTCATAATACCAAGAATTGGTATGAAAAAATGTCTTAGGGATGTTATACTTATCTACCATTAACTGATGTTACATGGAACTATGATCAACCTTTAAAAAATTATGAGCTATCAGGAGATGATCAAACAATTCACTAATACAAGTTAAAATATAAATATTATTAACAATAATGTAATTCAATGATCTATAATTAATTAAAATCTTTATGTAACCATAATTATTTTTAATAAATAAAAGATACACAACCCTTGGTGATGTGCTTGGAGGAATGGAACCTTTATCAATCAATTCTTGTAACTGCCATTTAAATTCAAAAAGTTACACTTTGTATATTCGATAAGGGAGTTTTTAAATTTTATAAGCATCTAGAACTATTTAAAAAGTTAATTAAACTTTCTAATTAGTTATATTTTTGAGAAAAACATCTGTAAAAACATGTAAGTATTATTTTATTACCGAAACATAATTAATCATAACATTTCCCTTATTTTTGAAAATATGAAAAAGATAGCATTTATTTCCATATTTTAATAGTTTCAATCATCTTGATATGTTATCAATGGTATGAGTTCATTATTATAAATAAAATAAAAATTATTTCATAAAATAAACTCTTTTTCTCTAAAAATGAAAAACTGAATGCCAATCAAAATGAAGAATAAAATAAAATTCTATAATAGAAAATACTATATAATTCATAGGGAAAACCCTTCCATAGATTATAATAGTAATATCATTTAAAATTAGTGTTTTATTTAATAATAAACCTATTTTTTTTAAAAAAAATCTTAAATTTATTTCTCAAGGTGGAAATTTTCCTTTTACTATGAAATTTCTGAGAAATTAATGAATAGAAATACCCAGAATCAAACAAGACAATAAAATAATCACAATAAACAAGTAATTTACCAGTTACGATTTTATTCATTGGCCCAAAATCTTTTTAAGTTGTTCCAAAGTATTTCATCATGCCTAAATGATTATATTATTTTTAATTACCATCATTCATTCACTTTTTTAAACACACATCCACATAAGGACTTAGTTCATTATATTTAAAACTCTTTAATAATGTATAATCAAAATAATTATTACAATTTCTATTATATTTTTCATTGAAAAAATGATCCATATAACAAAATATATAATAATAAAATAATTTACCATATTACATAATAAATTACTTAATCGTCTTTTCACTACAAATATCACAGACTATAAACAATAATTTCTTAAGGTCATATTTTTATGGGTTCTTCCCATTTTAATATCTTAGGGATCCCTATTTTTTTTATTATCTTGGGACACATGATCATAGGAAATATCCATTTCAACATTTTTAGTATAGAGAACAAGTTTATAAGAACATTTATTTTTAATAGTGGCCAACACCTTTTGGTATCTTAGATTTAATACTGAGTTATACTGATTAATTTTACCATAAATATCTAAAATATAGTTTGGTGCATACCTTCACAATTAGGTGAAGGTTGCATCGTATGCAATTATTAAATATTATTTCTTATTCCTTAATTCTATTACTTTTTCTCCACAATAAAATTAAAAACCTTAGAAAAATAATTATCAAGGAATAGATTCTTAAATTCATCCCATTCCAATGCATCAATCTCTTCTCTTCCTATGATATTAATAACCATTTACCACCACTGATGAGATTCACCTTCAAAATGGTAAATAGAAACTCAATCCTTTTAATGATCTTAAAAAACCATTATTGGGAATATATTTTTGAGATCATTAATTTACCCATCAGCTGGAACTCGGATATGACATCAAATATATATTAGAGGGATTTCATCATAAAATGATCCATTTTTTACATGTTATTATATTTTAGATCTAGTTGTTATCTAGAATAAATTACACGACTATTTAGATCCTTTTTCAACTGATATATTGTTGAAAAAAACAACTCAGTTCCAATTCCAACCATTCCATTTTGCTTATTTAGAAAGATATTGTCCACATGTTTCCTTCCTACATCATCTTCCCTATTTAATCTATTGAAAAACTTTCTAAACATACACATATTGGATGATAAAACAAGAGAATCATAATATTTTATATCATGATAACCAAAAATTAGTATCTCTTAAGGGTATTTATATACATTATCCTAAACTCTGAAATTATTTAAACCTTCACTCTGATACAAACATAGAAGACTCATCCTTAATCAACATATAAATGAATTATTTAGAAAAGAATTCATTTTATTACTTACACAAATACCATTTAGGATTATCATTTTAGAAAATTAGTTCATCACCCTTATATAAAAAAATAATAAAATATAAAGTGGAAACATCCACATAGTGTCAATTTTTTAAAAAATCGATAATATTTAAGATAAAACAAGTTTTATTATTCATGGCATAAATTCACAGTTTTCATATAGACCTCATATTATACCACAAAAATCCTTAATTCCCAATGAAAAACCTTTGAAAACAAGGTATGAGCACCAAAACTCTAGTAAGGGATGTATAAAAATAAAGGAAACCCACAGGTTCTTGAATACCCCTTATAAAAATTCTCATTTTCTAAATAAACTTTAAACTCAAAATAAACATTTTCTTAACCAATAAAACAAATTCACTCTTTCAATATTTATATAAAAAATATCCAAATATAAAATAATGGTTAAAATATCATAAAGGGTTCTTTAAAAAAATGAAAAACTCTATGAAAACTTCAACACAATTTTATACCTTTCACCATAAATAATTATAAAAAATGTATCTTTAAACATATGCTCATTAACTTATATTGTGAAATTATATAATTTCAATGAAACCCAATTAAAATCATTGAAACATTATGTTGGAAATATGGATTATAATTATAATATCTCATTTATAATCAATCTTACAAATGGAATAGTCTACCTAGTAAATTTCTATAATCTCTTAGAATAAACCAATAATCTATCAACACCATCGCTTTATGCAATGCATTGGAGATCTGTAACAGGATCACCCATCATAAAAAGCTACATTAGTATCACCCGAAATTATAAAATTTTTAATGAAGAATAAAATAATAATAAAACATGAAATTTTGAGTTTATGTAATAATAGTCATAAAAATACTCTTTTCACCCAAAAGAAAAAACTTCTAGATATTAAAATATCCATTCCATTTTTTTGGAAATACCTAGAATAAAGTAAAAGATGGTTTTTTCATTTAAGAAAACATTGAATCAAATAATTGAATACAAAAATAAACTTACATTTATGATATATGGAATTTTTTTTAATTTTTATACATTAAAATGTAACATTCCATTTTTTCATTTTTCAAAACATATCATATAAAATATGTAAAAATATTTCCTTTTAAATCCTCTAAAATAAGGTAAAAAGTGACATAAAATATAATTTAGAATTCATTTATTCACCTATAAATATCGTTGTAAAATAATTTTTATAATATAGATTCATAAGAAAAATATTAACAAAACAAATCAATAAAATATTTAAATATATATTTTTAAGATAAACTTTGCCTTACCTTGAGTCCACCATTTCATGTATGTTATTTATATCCTATATAATAGAATTTTATCAATTGTTTAAATTTTTAAGAACCATTACTAGGTTTAAAACATTATCATTAACTCATTAATTACATTTATTTTTATTATATATTTATTTACTTAGTTATTTTTTTATTACGTGTTTTCTGGAAGTTCAATTCACAATTTAAAAATTAATTTGATATGTTAACTGTAGAAAATGAGGTAATTATTTCATCACCTAGAAAATATATATTTTATATAATAATCATTTTAATACATTAATTATACATTTAAAATATCATATAAAGTATGGTTATTAAATATAAATCACATTATAATCAAAGAGATGATAAGTCATGTGTTTACATGAGTAATATTTCCATTTTCCATTGAAGATGAGGGAAAGAAGGTAAATATTATTTTAAATTTTTATAATTTTGGTTATAAACGAAATATGTTATTATCTATTTAAATGTACTTATATGTTCCTTCCATGTGATACAGTGATGAAAAATTAATTGTGTCGCTTCATGGAGGAGGTAATCCACACATACGCACAAACATCGTTATCATTTTTCAATATATGTAAAGGTAATAAAATAAAAGAAATTTATCTTTAAATAATCATAATTATTTCAATAATATCATATAAATATTTTAAATCTATCATTCTAATCAACTTTAATATGTGGTGGGGTAAAATAAATTACATCAGTTCGTGAGGCGGTAGTCAAACACAGACGTGAACAATAGTTTCATTTACCATTTGATGGAAGAGGATAGAAATATTGGTTATTAAATTAATATAAAAAATTAAATGTGTAATTAATATACTAATTTGTTTTATTTAATCATTGTTGAAGAATATTTTAATGAGGTATAATAAGAAATAACTCAAAAACACATGGTTAAGAATTATACCTCACTTTAGGAATAACATTTTAGGATTATATATAAATAATTCTAGGTGTTTGATTTATAATAAAAAATATAATTTAGGATTTTGGAGGTATTTTTGTAACGTATTTTATCATTTATTGGCTAAAAATATAATTTTAAGTAAGGATTTAAATGTATAGGTGTTTTTCTTTATAAGTGGGGGAGATGAAAAATTTAGAATATTTAAAAAGATTAAATTTTACTAATTCATTAATCAATTTAAAAGATCCAAAATGTACCATTTTATGAAGATGAGATGATATAGCATTGAAATATGGTCATAAAATAGGCTTTGGACAAGTTTTTAGGATATTGTATCCCATATCACTTTAGTTTAACGCCTTGTAAAACATTTTTAACTATAATGAAACAAAATTTTTCTATTTAAATAATTAAATATGGAAATAATTAATCTAAAAGTATTACATGATATTATTTTTTCTATTTCCAAATATTAATACCATTTTATGAAATTTAATTCAAAATAACCCATAAAACAGAACAAAAATCTGTTTTCTAGAAAAATTTTATTCTTAAGAACAAATGGTTTTTAAAAAAAATCAAGAATAAAATAGATTCTAAAAAATTTAATTACATTATTAATAACATATATAAACTAACATTACATTGAAATATATGTATAAAAATGGATCTTTTGGAAAAGTTGAAACAAAAATATTGTTTTCAATAAAAATCATTATATTTCACTATTCATTGGAAAAATAATTTTTTTTAGAAAATTATCAAAAATTATTCCTATTATTATTTATATATATATAATTAAAAAATGATATCATTTTTATAAAATTAATTTAATTATATTTGGAAATTATTATTCAAAATAAAAATAAATAATATATGTAAATAAATTTGGAATGAATAAAACTATTTATTTTTTAATTAAAAAATATCTTAATATCATTATAGTATTTAAACATGGAAATTTATAATTTATTAATATTATTAATACAAGAAAATGACTTATTTTAAAATATCATACCTTGTAAATCTAAATCAATAAATAGACCGATGATTCAATTAAGGAAAGTTTATTTTTTGTGCATAGAAATTAACTCTCAATGTCTCCCCTATCTCTTATTATTATGATCGATATGAATAAGAAAACATTCCTACAATACTAAAGGAATGTTAAAAAATCAATAAGGATAATTCAATATGATAAATCATCCATTCTGGTATAAGGTGGTTCATTGGTGCTTTTTGAGAGATTGAAGGAGAACATTTTGATCACTACTAGAGGAGGTCATCATTGGGTCCTTGAAATGAAATAACAATAAATAGATTATGGTCTATATATATACCTTATAATCAATGAAATATACCAAGATTGAGGTAATATTTCAACTTTTGTTTTTAAATTAATTTCAAATTAACATGAAATATCCTCTCTCTTGGGTCTATAAAAATTATTTTTCAATATTACTCAAAAAATATTTCATTTTCCATGACATTATCTTTATTTAAATTATGAGTAATATTCTAGTTATGAAAAAAATTAAAGTTATAAAAAGGACCATTATGCATTCATAATATATTTTAAACAATCATTCTCAAAGGTAATTGTGATGTTATGAAAATATCAAGCATATCATGAGTTGAGGGTTTATATAATAAGTAACACAATTGGGGCTCAAGGATTCCAATTCATTGATTAAAGTAGATATAATGAAATATCATTCTCATAGTTTAGTTATATGTAACCCCTAAGGTAGGGATACCACCATGATTTGAATAGTGCATAATAGTCATTTTTTACAGTTTCTAGTAAAAATTGAAAGTGATGTGTTGATTTACCCAACCCGATGGTGGTTATATATTTGTGATGCCTATTGGGAATATGTGTCCATTTTATATATAAGAAATTAAATGTCCCAAAGTCTGGGTGTTGGTTGATAAATGTTTATGGAGATAGTATGATCCCAACTCGTTCGCTAATATATGTCGTTTTATAATTTAGTGTTTTGATTGGGTATGCTTACTTTTTAAATATTTTGGTAAGGATACCTAGTATATAAGACATAGGTGATAAGGGGTATCCTATCTATGTGAATGACGATCTGTGTAATTATGTTATAAATCGTATTGAGAGTGATACTATAGGTTTTATTGAGATGGATAGGTAAGAAATGTACTGCTGTAGATTGACAGATTGATCCTCCAAGAAGTTATGTTGTTGTTTCGTACATTTTTTAATGTCACTAGAAGATGGGAATCTTTTTGTAGTTAGTTGAAATAATAGACACTAAGATACATGGGATTGTAAGGTTCTGAGTAGTGGAGATGTCTTGGGTATAGTGTTGGTATTTACAAAATTATTGGGAATAATGTAGTTGCATTGTATATTAGGCTCGATGAAGGGACTATATAAGTGGATAGTTTCAATCATAATGGACTTGGTGAGTGCATGGGTTCTAGTTTTCATGGGTCATGTGAAAAACACCTACCTTTAATTTATTTCACCTATTTTTAGATAGAGTATATTGAATTAGTAATGATTAAGCAGAGTTTCATGCAAGAGATTTAAGAGTACATTTTGTTGATCTATAAATGAATATAATCTAATCAGATTAGGAAGAGATCATATCTTATCTCTTGTTCAAATACTATATATTTCATTTCTTTCTTAAAGGGATGAATCCCTATTTTATCACTAGTTTCTGGCGGTGAATCCAAGATTCATCACTCATTTTAGGGGGTGAAAGACCATTTAATCACATGATTAAGGGGGTGAATCATGTGATGAAACTCAATGAAGGTATCATTTCAGGAATCATTTATCAATAATAAAAGGTAGTTGAAGTTATGGATTATGGGTATGAGTAAGACCCTACATATATGGTCTTTAAAAATATGTTAATATTGAGGCTCAAAAATCCTTCAAGGAGAATCCGATTTGTGTAATATGAGTGAACCAAAAGAGGATTCCAACAATTAGATATCTCTTATGGTGCATGTGAAGTGGAAAAATATGCACATCTATGAGGAGACATGAGAGTTAATGTTTGGTGTGTGTGATTAGTGGCCAATATTGGTTACTGATGAGCATCGGTTAATTTTTAGGGATCATCTCAGAGAAGAGATGCTTTACGGTGGATAGGTTTTAAATACTTTTCACATAGATGAGGTATGGTGTATTTAATTTTTTTCTGAAAGACATTTAATTTTAAAAACATTGGAAAAAGGAAGTGTTTGGAGAATATGGGAGTGGGTTCAGGAGAACTAGGAAGAACTTGTTGTTTTTTAGAAGATTTAGGATGGTTTTATCGTGTAATGATGTTTTTAACCCTAATAATTACTAGGGGTACTTCCCATGTTTTTCAATAATATTAATAGATTTGGGGAACTGTTAATTATTAAAAAACCTCTTGATCAGTTTTTATGTTTTTATTATATCTCTAGTTTGGGGGTTAAAAATATTAGGCCTTTCTCCATAGATAGACACTCGATGGTAACACTTTCCATGTGTCCTCCTCTTATTCTAATAGAGGTTATCCTCTATTTATCTATTGAATCAGATGTTGTTTTGGAGAGACATAGGTATGTTTATCAATCTAACTTTGTCTCTTTCTCAAATATTCCCTCTTTTAAGCATGTTCTTATTAATTATGATTTTTTCCCTATATCCCATATTTATTAATTTCTTTTAGTTTATTGTTAATCAAATATAAATATTTGATTATTGACCATCTATTAGAAGTATGTAGGTGGTTTTTGATATTTTTTTAAGTATTTATCCTTTTAATTGATGTATTCATTGAGTGTATAAGCCAAAAATATCATGAGTTTGAAATAAGTAATTGTTAATATAATATTATGGACCAAATTAATGAAATTTCACCTCTTAATGAGCCACCAATTTCTCATTTTCATGTATATTGGGATTTTAACCACTCGTGAGGTGTTTAAAGCCAACAAAATAATGTTTGTAAATCAAATAGGCGAACCTAAGAGTTCCTCATTCGTAATATATTTCAATATATATATGTGTGTGTGTGTGAGTGAGTAGGAAGATATCCACCACTTGAGTTTCAATTGAACTATGAATAGTGTTTGAATAATTATAAAGGTGGACCTATGGGTACCATGGACATGATAAATAGTCATGGGTGACTAACCAAGGATAATTAGGATGTGCTCTAGACTCCAAAGTCTTTTTTTATTTTATGACACCAAATTTAATTAAATTAATATACATATGAGTGTTTTTCTATTGTTTCTTTACATTTGAAAATATAAATGAAAATTGAAATGGGTGACCATAGGGGAGCCTAAGGATGAAAATTATCATGTATTGAATTATATGAGTTTATTGATGAGATACTTGTATGTTTTTTTATGATAAATTTTTATAATGAAAAAGGAAATTCCTCTTGGATTTTGTGATGATATATGATACTTAGGAACGAAAAGTTTGATACCCCTTATGTTCAATAGTTATGCATGACTGCATGATTTCCTAGGATAATCCTCCTAGAAAACAAAAAATGTTTTACTATCACATTGTATTTTTATTGATGATATCCTATGTGTTTGATGATGATTCCTAATTATATTAGAACACCATTGGATAATTTCTCCTTGGTTCTGATTATGAAACCTACAACTTTATAATTCTTTGGCTGATTCCCCTTAGGTTCGATAATGAAATGTAATTCCATTGAATTCCTTGGGTAATTCCATTAGGTTATATATTATTTACTAATGACATATTATGGGTAGAGACATCTTGATAAGGATGGAAAAGGTGTGTTCAATCAAGGGTTTCACCACGGAAAATGATGACAAATGGTGGTTTATTTATTTCTGAGGTTCATTTATTTATTTTTCATATCAATATACACTTATTGTTCATATTTGATATACTATTAAAAGTTGTTCATGATGGTATATTGAGTTGTACTCACAACCTACTCAGGACACCTTTTGGTACCCAAGTAGATACTCATGTTTTCAAGATATTTAATGGGAAAGTGACCTATGGTTAATGCATGATCTTAAATTAAAGGATGAATTATTGGAGTTTCTAACTAGTATGGGACTCTAGACTATTTTCACAATTTTATCCATTTTTATCATTTATTATTTTTGGTTTTGATGTATATGGTCTCTTATTGATGAATTACTTTCCACAAAGGTTGTTTTTCATTTTGATATAGAATGATTTTTGATTATTCTTCATTACATTCATGGATCTAGTTTTCTTTCTTATTATGGATGTTATATCTGATTTATTTTTTTGATTGCCTATTATATTACTCTAATAAAGGGGTTATAATATACCCACCATACCTTCTTATACACCCATATAGTATCAAAATATTATATGTTTTACTACAAGATGGGGGTGGGTAAATTGTTTTTTATAAAATGAGACATAAAATTTATTTTGAACTCTTTTAAGAAAGGTTTCATTATAAGATTTGTACTGATATATAGTATTTTTAGTGTTATAAAAATTTTATAACATACAATGAAAATAATTCTTATAACATAAACTGTGGATTAACAAAATTACAAAAAAAGTAACAAAAAAATTTATAAATTAATTATGAAAACATACAAAAACCATATAATATATATTATTCAATTTTATCTTTAGTGATAAGTAAGTCAAAAACCTATAATTAAGGCATCTACAATATTCCCTCAATCATTGGGGTCTCCCTTCTAGCCACAAAAGTCCTTTATCACAAAGAACATGCCCAAATTTTGTTCCCCTTATCCATTAAAACAATTAATAATACAAATAGTATATACTATGTCATACATATAATGTAATCAATTAATCAAAAAAGACCTAAAACAACTATTAAAAAAGAAAAACATATGGAATTTACTAAAAACACCTCTAACTGATGCCTTAATTAAAACTGTCTAAATATTGAAATCAATCACTATATTGTAAAAAGTTATTAAAAACTCTTCACGTCAACATTATATCACAGGGGTTGAAAAATAAAAAACATCCTCTCATTTATTATTCTTCTTTATATATAAATTTTCTTCCAATGGTTATATTCCACATTTTTTAGGATCATTTTTCATGGAATTGGATGAAATCAATATTCACCTAGAATGTTTGGAAAATCATCTTCATCCAATATTTATTATTTTATACAACACTAAAATGTATAATGGTTCCATTAAATAGAATGAAAAATTCATCGTCTGGTGGAATGTATGAAGTACTTTGTCCGGTAGGATTTATAAAAGATCATATCGTAGATAGATCTACCTCTATACAGTAAATTATATGCAATATACATGGTATAAATAAATATAATATACTTTTTATACATTATCTAATATAATTTGTAATCCTCCATCAAATGAATTTTTTATTTATCCATTTTAAGTAAAAAGAACATGTTCATATGGTAAACAAGTTACATATGATATCCTCTCTAGAAAAATATAAGAAAATTCTGTAGGGTGGAAATGATATACTTCATTTATAAAATCATTTAACATTATTAAAAATATCATAAACACTTATTCTGTACAAAGATTATAAAGGATTAAAATTTTAATAAAGTGTATTTTTATTTTCTTATGTTCGGTTCGAATGATTTGAAAGAATTATTGTCACATGAAAATATCTCATTTTTTAAAATAAAAAAAATATTTTAATAACAATACAATATTAAAATTTACTCCACTTGTCTTACATAACCTACACCTATTATTATTTATTCCCCTCTTTCCAAAACATTATATGCTTTCTCCGAAAATATTAAAATCTTTATCCTCCTTTGTGATTTTCAAAAAGGTTTATTAAAGGTGGAAAGTGTTACATAAAATTTTAGGTAAAAAATATTTGAAACAATATGATATAATCATATGAAATTTACAAAATTCATACAATAAAGGCATTCATAAAAAAATATTTTAATGAAATTCATCTAATGTTCTTGGAAAAATTATCCATCAATTTTTTTTTGAAAAAAAAAATATCCCAAAATATATATTAGAATATTTTTATTTTGGTTATTAAAAATAGTTGTAAAAGTTAAAGAAAAATATTATTTCCTGGATAGTTTATTTTTGATAAAATTTTTCTTTTTGATATCATTAATGTTAATCTATGATTCAGTAACTAAATCCATCAAAATTACCACAACTTTTTTAAAATCATTAATATTGTTCCCATAATTATAAACCTCAATATATTGCTGTATCACAATATATTTGATATGATTAAAATCTCTTTTACTTTCATACACTTCATGATTAATACTAGAGGAAAACATTGAAAAACAATTTTTGTCGCATTTAATTGTATCAACTTTTTTATAAAAATAAAAGATATCACTTTATATGTTCTTTATCCCATTGATAACACTTTTTAGATTTAATGAATCCACCTTGTATTTTTCGTTAAAGTCTTGACTTCATCTTCAATTTGCATGACTATTTTAGAATGATTTTTCAAGGATCTAGAGTTTTCTAAAAAATCTACAATCCATGAATATAAATACAATTAACTTAAATGTTAATAGAAATACACATAATTCCTTAGATCCTATTGATAAAATCATTTAAATATTTTATTTTAATTTCCATTCTCTTTATAATTGTACATGGAGATGTATCGGTAGAATAACTGAAAACATATAGCACTGAAGGTGGTATAGGTATTGAGGGTCCGTCGTATTATATTTTAAAAAATTGATATTATAAAACCTCTACTACATAAAATTATTCATCTAAAAAATCCTTGTTCAATGATTTTACATTATATTTTTTATTATCATCCTTAAGGGATTCTTCTTTATCTGTATCGCTAAGATAAACATCCTTTACAGACTGAGAGGATAAATATGTTGAGGTTTTAGATGACATATCTTCTATGTCCATATGATTCTTATAATTCTAAAATAACTATTAATTTATTAATAGATTTTATCTCCCTTGGTATGTGATATATTTCATTGAGATGATAAAATTCATCATTTCCAGATATTCTTCAAAAACAAATTTCACATATTCTTGAATATAATCATATTGAGATTCATATAACCAAAAATATTTCCCCTTTTTCATTCTGAATGGACCTACGAACAGTTTTTAATTTTTATGGTAGAACCATTTCAGTAAAACTAATCATAATAGGATAAGAATGAAGAAAATCTTCCTTGGTTTCCACTTCAATTTTTGAATGATTTTTTTCAATTCACTTGAGGAAGTCTCTTGTAATTTTATCATTACATTAATTTTCACCTTGAGTCATTTTATTCTATTTTTAACTAAAATTTTAATAAAACTTCTCTTCAAATGAATTATCTTATGCAGTATCTAAACCAAAATTTGGAATGTCCTTATTCTTCTATCATTTATTTTTGATAAAATCAAAAATAGCTTCATCAGGAATCGTATATTGTCTCTTCCTCACCATAAATTTTTTTTTCTCGAAGTATTATTTTCTCCATTGCCTTTTCATTCATATTTTATTCTTCCCAGATGAATTTCTCCTTTATTTAAATTATCTGAAAACTTATACAATGTTTGAACAAAAACTAGCTTCATTTGGTTAACAGTCTCTTCTCTAAAACAAGATGTATTTTTGTTACAAGGAACTACCACATTATTAATTTCTTCCTTTGAAAAATTTTACCAAAAAATTACTTCACAATATTTGGTATAAATGAATCTTATACATAATTGATTTATCCTTTACTAATTCAATAAAACTAAACATAATAATTATAATATTGAACTTTATCAAATGTATAGGAAATATTCAATATAAATGTCATGTATTTTCATAGTATCCATATCACCATTCCTAGGGATTATAAATTTTTGTATAAAAAACTATTCTTGAATATGGAAATAGATGTGATACTTTCCTCACTTTCTAATATGATGTAAATAAATAATTTCTTTCATGTGATTTCACTAAACTTCTACGATTCTTAGGAAAATTACAAGTGACGAAGTTGGTTCTCCCTATAATCGTATTTCAACCATTTTAGTAACTTATAAATAGTTGAGGAAATATTATTTACAAAAATATTAAAGTAAATATTATTTCAGTTCTCCACTTCATTAATCGTAGAAAATATTTATAATTATTTGATAATCTCTATATATTCAAAATCAATTTTTTAAAATGAATAATGATTCCCAAACATAAATAATAATTTCTGAATTCAGTATGGAATCATTATTTTCTAATCACTTAAATTATATCATTCTTCATTTAATGAATTATCTATTAGTGAAATCTCTTTAGGTTTCTATGTAGAGCTATTATGTAAAATAAAAAAATTGAAAAAATTGAAAAACAATCAGACATAGGGAATTTTTTTTAAAAGACTTCCTCTATAGAAGATGTTTTTAGAACTAAATTGGTAGAAAAATACAATTTTAAATAAAAACAAAGATATAGTTGAAAAATATTCTAAAAATTCAATGTTCAAGATTCAAATATCAAAATGATCAGGTGTTGATTATGATACTTTAAAATTTATTTAATGAAATAAATTTGATCTATTGAAGTTTTGTATATTTTTCTATATGTTTTATAGAGAAACATATATCCTAATAGAATATTAAAGTTTGTAACTAATTTTTTGAGATTATTTTCATAAAAATTTAAAGAAATTAAAAAATCTAATAAAAAAACATAGAGAAATATTAAAAAATATATATATTAAAGAATTTCCCCTAGGGAATTTTTTTTAAACATTCTTATGAATGTTTTTTATATAATATGAAATTATTGGTTTCCTAAAATAGAGAGAGTGATTTATAACGATATTTTATTCAATTATATGTCTAATGAATGTTAATAAGTTTCTAAAAAAAACTAGAAAAATAACTTGGTAAATTAAGTTTTTTAGAAAAAATTCTTTGAAATATATTTAATAAAACATTATTAATAAAAATATAATGACTTTTTTTATGAAAAATGATAAAAATATAAGAAAAATTATCTTCCAATTTTTTATGAGTTATTTAATGTAAGGATATAGGAAAATTAAAAGTGGATTAATGATCATTTTTTGTTAACCATTAAAGTATTTTTTTAAATATATTGAAAATATAGTGAAACTATGGGGTTTTATAGAAATATCAGCAAGTTGTTCTTGTGTTTCAATGAATTTTATAATGATTAATCCTTTTATGTGTGAACTCAATAGAAATAGTTTCTTCTATCTATGTTCTTAACTCATGAATGATGTTTATGGATTTTACATAAATCTATATAACTTGTGTCATCACAAAAAAAAATACTTTCACTAAAACTCATTCCTATGTAAATGAGTGTGTGTTTTATCTGAAACACCTAAGCCCAACAACACCTAGCTAAAACATATTCAACTTTAGACGTTAAAGGTAATACTGAATGGCGATTAATATAATGAACCAACCCCATAAGCCCAAATTTGGTTCCTTACTTTATTGAATTGGAATGATTAAAATGAATAAAATCTCAAAGGACCAATCAGTTTAGTATTTGTGGAAAACTTTATTCCATAAATTATTCCCATATTACATTGTGAAAATTGAAAATAAAACATGATACATAATAAAATTAATTGAACTGTGTCCTTGACATATCATTGAAATAATTCTTCTTCAGATCATTAGTAATGTGAACAAAATAAGGGTAATTATAATAGAATAACTAATTAATCAGTGAGAATAATCAACATGTAATATTAAATAATTGAGCACGCATTCCATTTATATAACAAGATATTAAAAAATCAATATGGAAAGTTATGTTACAGAAAAAAATGACATTTAATCTATAAAAATAGAATGAACTACATCTATATGTAATGTCAAAGAAAAAATATTATGAATAAATAATAATAACATACAAATGAAGTCAATTATTAATTATTAGACTCCATATATACTAGGTACATGTTACATTTACCATCATGACCTTTCATAAGACAGTTTATAACATATTAAGTCAAAAACTAATAGGATTAGCTAAATGATTCTTTTAATGAGACTAGAAATTAATCAAGGAGATATCTATACCATCCCCACTCATGCCATACCATTACAAATAAATCCTCATATATCAAATAGTCTATTTTATTTTTAAATAGTGTCCCTTACCAAATATTTGTACTGAGAAAAATTTAAATATTTTTATATATTTCATTAATTAATTAAATAAGAGTCAAGTACACACCATATGTAAAAATTGTATATGATTTTGGAAAATATTATATCCATAAAAAATAGTATGGATATCTAAAATAAATTTTATTTCCAATGGAAAATTTTTATAAGGAACTTATTGTTTCAATAGAAAGTTAACCATCCTAAAATAAAGTGAGATTGTAATGATATCTTTTACCATGTGGAACTTTTATTGTCAAAACCATTTGGATGAGATAATTAAATGTAAAAAATTTTAATACCATGAATATAAAAGTATTAATGTTATAATATTTCAAAATGGGAATAATAAACACCACACAAAATAATTAAGTGGTGAATATGTCATTAAACTCACAGATGTAAAATTTGAGATGAAAATCCCTTACCTTACACTACCTTTTGGATGAATTATATTTAAAATACTTTATAATGGTTTTAAAAATATTATTAAAATTAAATGTAACCTTAATAATCATAAATATATATATTTATATATGTATATTATTTATAGTCCATTTATAACAAATTATTACCCATTCATTAATAATCGTTCATCATTTTCATCATTATAGGTATTAATTGACCTGTTTCTTGGGTATTTTTTTACTCATTTTTGAGTTACTATTACTTAGATCACTATTTCATCTTCTCAAAAATGTAAACCATAATTTAAATATCATATATATATTCATTATATATGTATTTAGAACAATCCATAAAATTCAGAGATATGAAATTAAAAACATTGTTCATGGAGAATTTAGGTCATACTTACACATGAATGATACTTACATTTATTTTTCATATTAAAATAATGATAAGTAAATTATATATATGAATATTATAATTAAATAATAATATTTTTTCATATATGATACAACGTTTTGTTAAAATAAACTTTAATAAAGTCCATGTAATGCGTGAATAAATTACATAGCTTTAAGTATGCGGTAGTCCACCTTTCCTCAAACGGAGTTATCATATTCCCACAAAATGGAAAGAATAAATTTATGTGTTATATGAAATTTAAATTATAATAAATATATCTTAAATATCATATATAAATTATAAATACATCACTATTCCATCCTTGAAATTTGGCAATGTAAGAAGAAATGAAATCCTTTCATGAGGTGGTAGTCTGCCGTACACACGAATGATGATTGCATATCCCATTTTATGGACGTGTGTGAAAGTGTAGGAATAAATATTATCATAAAAAATATCAGTATATTTAATATATTTATTTTTTTATATAATCATGATATAAAAATAATTTAATGGGTGGAGAAGTAAATGAAACAAAAGTGACCATTGAAGAACATTACCTCTTATTCAGGTATCTCTTTTTGGTTTATACCAAAATTCATACTTGGTTAGATTTCAACCCAAATTGAGGTTTCTATGAGGAGGGTATGGATGATGGGATATTATTTCAGAAGGAGTTTTTTTCATAATGTCATTATTTGTTATAATAAATGGGATGGTTGAGTTCCTTTTTATATTAGAGGAAGAGTGGAATTCTTGTAAAGATAAAAAGGTAAACACTATTAAGAGGTCTCCCATACATCATGTACCTCTAAGAATGAATATATATATAAGGGAGAATATTTCTGAAATAGGTCAATCCAATAAATTTTGGAAAATATTCTAGGTCATTTTATCATTTATGAATAAGGTTTAGTCACTTGTAAATAATAATTTTACCATAATAGTTGTAATTAACATTAATTTGTTTCTATAATATTTTTTTGTAAAAATACTAAGATAACCATAATATAAATTAAACTTTTTTCTTATAAAAATATATAATCTTGTTTTATAAATTCAAATCACATAATATTCATAAATAAATTTAAAAATTATCTCATAGACAGGATTATAAAGAGAGTTTTTTAATTAAAAATGTTCAAACTTTTGAGATGTGTTTATATAAAATTTCAATTTGAAATTGATTCCAATGAAATAAATATGAATTATATATATATAATTTATGTAATTTGAATTTAAAAGTAATTAAAAATACAATTTATACTTATAAATAAATTTTATGAAAATCATTTTCAATTAAAATAAATTTCTTTATCACTATTCATCAAAAAATGAAACTTCACAAAAGAATAAAAAAATGCATCCTATGATAATTTTTACATTAAAAATTAAAAAATGATTTATATGTTGACATATAAAATTTATTGAAATTTTAAAATTCATTTTTAAAATAGGTGCATAAATTAAAGTCCGAAAGAAAATTTCTATAAAAATATATGTTTTATGTGTATAATTGAGTTTGTTATTATCTTATTCCAGTAAAATATATTGGATGTATATCAAAAATATTGTATTGAATATATGACATATAAATTTTCTATATAAATTCTTTTGGTGTGTTATGATTTAATTAAGGATGAAAAATGTTATTAAGTAGTGTTTTATAACTGGGTGTTTTGTGCATTGCATGCTATAAAAAACATTAAATTTACTCTAAAAGGAAAATATTTTAAAATATTTGGTTCTTAATTCAGACATCATGAAAAAATTTCTACAAAATTTTTGGGGTATATCCTCATAAAAATATGTTGGTATTTCTCCTTTATAGAATCCTCTAATTCTCATGTTGCTTCTTACATTTTGTGATTTCTCTAGAGTACCTTTACTAGATGAGTAATCAAATTTTTTAATACATAATCTCAGGAATTAAATTTTTTTATGGATCTTCACAATATGAAATATCATTTTCCAACTATATTTCATCACATGTGAGAACATTTTTTGGTTCAGTAATATACGTCTTTCATAGAGAAATATAAAACACATCATTAACTTTTTAAAGATTTGGATTAATTTACAAATAGTAATAAACAAGTACAAATATTTCAATAATTTCAAAGAATATGATATATCTGGGAATCATTTTCCCTTTCTTACTGAAGTATATAAAACCCTTCCATGTATATACTTTTAAGAAAAAATGATCTCCCACATAGCAGTCTATAAATTTCATATTATTATCGACATAAATCTTTGGCCTACTATTAGATTATTTAATATGAGCTTGAATAACATTTACCTTTGTTATTATTTCTTCAATTATTTCTTGTCCCATGAGATTATTTCACCAAATTCATCCCAAAATGTCATAGTATGACAACTTTTTCCTTATAATACTACAAATCATTCCATTTGAATACTCGAATAAAAACAATTATTATAATAAAATCTACCAAAGGTCACTACTAATCCCACATACCATGAATATTTAGTGAGAATTACCTCAACATGTCTTCCATTATTTAAATTGTTCTTTCAAATGATCAATCTGTATGAATACGGTATGATGCACTCAAATAAAGCTTAGTGTCAATATCCATTTGATTATTATCCTAGAATTTTAATATAAACCAAGGCTGTCAATCATAAAAATTGATAGATGTTTTCTATGAAGTCTTACAATGTCATTAATGTAGATCTTTGCATGGATCTAAAGTGGAATTTATTCTCTTATACCACAAAAATGTGCATAATTTATTATAAGATCTACAATAAAGAATATGTCATAAATCCTTCTAAAAATGTTTCATTGTCTTGTGAAAAAATCTACAGTAATCTCATCCAATTTCTACATAGGAATAGGAATGGGTTATATGAGTCATTTAAGATTCATTCTCGTAGCTTTAACTCATTGAATAACCAAATATCTAGATACATAATCCGCAATTTTTGGCTTCATGTTATCCCAAAATAAAATTTATATCAAGTACCTATTCACCGTTGTTCTGCTGATGAATATAGTGAAATATAAGCTTTGATAATTTTCCAACAATTACATTATTAGGTCAAGTATATATAAAACATATTTTCTATTTAAAACTATTTGAAAACCATATTAACAAAAAATGTCAGATAATGTGCCATCACTGACAACTTTAATTATCTTATGAATGTTCTCTTCATCAAATTGTTAATTCTTTATCTTCTCTAATAATGATTGTTTTATAATCATTTGAAAAAATATTTTTGTCCCCCTTCATTATAAATTCCAATATATTTATTTACTATATTCATGAACATGGGATATTTTTTAATCCCCTTTTGGTTTATAAATCAATATTCCTTTCAACTCAATTCATTTTCAACTATATTTTATTTCCCTATGTGGTATTGTATTGAGAAATCATAATCCTTGAGTAGCTCGAGTCATCACCTTTTCACGTATTGGGGTATTTCTATGAGAAGATGTATTTCAAACTCTTATGATCCATGTATTTATCACATATTTAATTATAGAAATAATTTCCTTAAATATTCAAAGTGAATATTACAAAATCTAACTCAAGATTAGGGGTTGTACAGTTCTATTCATGAGTCTTCAATTTCCGTAATTCATATAAAATAAAATTATCAATTTGAATTAGGAAACAACCAAGTCCCTTATTTGATGAATCACTATATATGAATAATCCATCACTTCTAGATGGTAGAGTCAAAATTTTAGCCTTGAATAATCATCTCTTTAGTTCAAAAAATCATTATTCACATTCCATTATCCAAAAAACATAACCTATTTATGTGTAATATTTGTTAATGTGTAAAGCAATACGGAATATTCTGAACCAATTTTCAATAGTAACCTACCAAAACAATGAAACTATACACCTCAGTTATTTTTTTAGTGTATTCCAATTTTTGACTACCTTTGGCTTTATAGGATTAACTGTTATTCTTTCTTTGGAGACAATATATCCTTTAAAATATACTACATAGATCCAGAAATCACACGTATAAAATTTCCCATATAAATCTTCCCTTATAAGTGTCCTACAAATGATCCACAAGGGATTCTCATAGTCATCATATGATTTTAAATATTACAAAATATCATCAATTAATACCACCAAAAAATAATCAAGTTACTTCATGAATATTCTATTCATTATGTCCATAAAAACTAAGTGTGCATTAATCAATCCAAATAGAATTACTATAAACTCATAATGTATGTACCTCACCTAAAAAAGTTTCTTTAGATTTTCAGTTTTATTTAATCTCAATTTGTGATCCCAATAACAAAGATAAATATTTAAATGATATTGGGCTCCATGAAGTTGACCAAAAAATCATCTATGTGAGGTAGAAGATATATGTTCTTTGTTATAATTGCATTAATTTCACTATAATCAATGTACAAACTCATGAATCCTACTTTATTCTTAAAATATAAGGGTTGGGGCTCTACATGATACAACAGTAGGGTGAATAAATACCCTATTACCTAAGTCCTATAATTTTTTCTTCTACTCTACTAATTCCATATTGTCCATTCTATGTGGATTATTTGATATTGGCCTCGAATTTGGGATTAATTCAACAGAATATTTAACTTCATGATCTAGGGGATGTCTAGGTAATTCTTCACAGAATGAATTAATATATTATGACCCAATAGGTACATCCTCAATTTTAATATTACCTTCTTCATGAAAAAATTCAGTTTTCTCTTCGTCCATAATAATTTCATTTAGTATAGCTACGGGTGGTAGATCTAGATGAAAATTAGATGAGGATTATTATTCTCTAATGATAAAAAATTATATATCTTCCTAGAAATCATAATTTCATTACAATTAAAATAGATTTTTTCATCATATATTGAAATTTATATTATACTGGGGATTATATGAAATTAAACCATAGGTTTGATCAAAAGGTTATAAAATAAAGATCATTTTTGTGTCATAATGAAGACAACCCGATGCATATTTGTTTAAATGAGGATTCCCTTTGGTGTTTTGACTAACAATTATCATATTAAATCAAAATGTAAATGTACAATTTTCATAGAAAATTGGGTAGATATAATAGAGTGTGAGGTTCTATAATAAAATATTACATTAGCTAAATTTGAATATTATATTAATGTACCAACCACTATATCATTTTGTACTTTTACCTCTACAGTAGTGATCAAAAAAGAATGTCCACATCCCCTTGGCATCTTGTGTGGATGTTTCCCTTGAATCTTATTTCATTAACATGTGTATTGCACCATATCCTTACAATTGTAACAATGATTAACATGTTTTTCATTCTTCTTCTTACATTCATTAATATGATGACCCTTCTCTCCACACATGTAACAAAATATCATCCCCTTCATTCATTTTTGAGGGTGACTATTTCCAAAATACTCACATAATAGAATATTTTTCATCTTTATCCAAATATTTTATGAATTATGATTCTCTTGGTTATCAGTAGACATTTTATTCGATGGGTTTCCTTTGTACATGTACTTTCTTGATAATTCTGCCTTAATTTTGATGGAATTTCAAACTATTTCATCATATGATATAAAATATCATGAGACTAGTTCCCTTTAGTGAGTTGGATTAATAACATAAAAAAATTATCAATCTTAGAATCTGTTTTTTTGTATATAATCTAAATCATACATGTATAACCTTATAAATGAAACCTCATAATCTTCAACACTTTCTTCATCCTTTTTCTTTAAGAAAAATAACTTTATCTTCATATAATTTTTTTAATAATGTTGTAAGTATTTACCTAAGAATGTATCCTTAAAATTTCTTCATTTTATTAGTTCTATTTCAACTTCCTCCCAAGTATTCTATATTAGAGACCACCATTGATCAACATAACCTTTGATTCAATACACTACTAGTCTAACCCTTTACTTTTTTCTACATCTGAGGTCCATAAATATATTCTCTAAATACACAATCCACTACTTAGATGGAATTGGATTAGTATTACCACTAAAAGTTTGGGGATTATGTTGCATAAAGTGATTGATAATAAGATATTCCCACGGTGTAATAGGTTTATCAAATCAAAAAAGTCATTTGTCATAACCTGATTAATATTTCCTAATATAGATATAATTTTCTCTACTCTAATACTAGCTGTGTTGGTTTCCTCAGTAGGTTAATATCTAAATTTTCCATGATTTTTGATTTCATTCATCCATTATGGATCCATTTCTAAAAAATATTATATAGTATATTTTCTCATAAAATTATTAATTTTATGTCATAATTTATAATTCCAAATATTTTTTGATTCATAACATTAAAATATTCTGCATTGTAAATGAAATAATAATTAACTTTTCATTCATTGGGGTAACCTTTTTCTTTTGAAAATTTTATAAAGTACTGTTAAAAAATGTAAATTATCATAAGAATATCATTTAATAGTGTTAAACCATTTGTGAAATAAGGCCAACTTTCATATATTAGGTTATGCTCAAGTCAGACCCAACCCTCCTTTTCAGTGTTGTTAACCGTAGGCACATATATGTCATCACCATGTATACTTGTGGTATATTCATAGAGATGTATTACTAGAAACACCCACATAATCACTAAATTACCTAAATTCTATATCATTATTTTATAATTTCTCTCAATATAAATCTTAGGTTTTTGTTCCCTAATCTATGTTTTCTAAATCTAGTTTCCATGTTTTCCACTAAACATTGTTTGATACCAGCGTTAATTACCCAACCCTTTAATCATAGAGTCTGTGTCTTGCTTTATTACATTGGTATGATTACATGGAATCAAATCTTGAAGGACCGATCCATTTAGTAGTTTTGGAAAACCATATTATATATATGTTACCCATATTATATTTGATAAAAAAATAAAACGTGAAATATAATAAAATGAAATGAACTCTATCCTTTAAATCTCACTCAAATACTTATTCTACATATCATAAGGAATGGAAAAAAAATAATGATGAGATAAAATGATCAGTAATGGTTACTAAAGTAGAAGAATTAATGAATAAATAAGCATAATAAATATGTAAATTTAAATAAATGAGTACAAATTCTCTTTATATAACTAGATAAATAAAAAATAAATATTTCAAGGTAAGTAACTATTTTTTTTTTGTTTGATCAATAAACTGTGAATGAACTACACCCATCGTTAATTCCGAAGAAAAAATCTCCAGGATAAATACTAACTAAATAAAAATGATGGAAATTCAAAATTATTAGATTCCATGTTTTCTAGGTACATGGTAAATTTATCATCAAAACCATTAACAAGACCATTTATAACATATCGTGTAAAAAACCCATCTGATTTTCCAAATGACTCGTTTTCTGAGACTAATGATGCATCAAGGGCATATATATAACCATGTAAAACCCACGTTGTACCTATATAAGTGGATCCTATTATATTTAATAATCAATTTAATTCATAAGAAATGGGCCTTATCAGATATCTTTATTGAGTAAAATATACATTTTTACAAATATTTTCCTATTTAATAAAATATCTGTTAATTACACACCATATGTAAAAAAGGTATATGGTATTGGAAATAATTATAAACATAAGGTAATAGTATTAATATATAAAATAAATGCAATTTAAAATGGAAATTTTTCATGAAGAAGTGATTGTTTCAATATAATTTTAACAATCACAAACGAAAGTGAGATTGCAATGATAACTTTCACCACTTGTGAATTTTCAAGTAAAAAATATATGGTAGACATAATCCAAAGTAAAAAAAATATAAATATCATGGATATAAATGTATTAATTATATAATATATTAATATATTCAATATATACACCACAAATTTAATTAAGTGTTCAATATGACCTTTATCTCATAGATGTAAAAAGTGAGATGAAAATATCTTACCTTATGCTTCCTTTTGGTTGACCATTCATTAAACTCATGTATAATTGTTTTTATAATGTAATTAACATAAAATAGAACCATATTAATGTGTATTATACCTTATATATTATTATTATAACTTATTAAAAGACGTTCATTAATAATATTTTATCATTTTCATCATTTCAGGTGTCAATTGCCGTGTTTTCAAGTATGTTTCGACTATTCATTTTTGTTCCTGGTTTTTAGATCATGATTTCATCATCTCTAAAATTTAAAATATGATGTAAATATAATATATATTTGTTAAATATGTATTTAAATAAATAAATAAATATTTTATATAGGAAATGAAATTCACCGTTCATAGGGACTATAGGTCGCACGTACGCATGAACACTACTTCCATTTCATTGTCATATTAAACTTATATAAATTAAATGATATATATAAATTTTTAAATTAAAGATTCATATTTATTTCAAATATATCACAATTTTTTTTATTAAAATAACTCTAAATATATTTCATGTATAGCGTGAATGAATCACATTGATTTGAGGAGACGGTTGTCCACATGTCTTCAAACGAAGTTATCATATACCCACAAAATGGAAAACATAAATATAGGTGTTATATAATAATTATAGAATCATAAAGATATAAAAAATATAAAAAATATCATTTATATACTATAAATCCAACATTATTCCATCATTTGAATTTGGTAATGGAAGAACAAACAAAATCTGTTAATGAGGTGGTATTCCTCCATACACACAAACGATGATTATGTATCTCATTTAATGGATGTGTGTAAAAGTGTACGTAAAAGTATTAGAGTAAAAAAATATCATTATATTAAAGATACTGATTTTATTTTATAATAATTATATAATGTTAATTCAATTGTTGGTTGTGTAAATGAAACAAATGTGGTCGTTGAAGAATGTTACCTCCTATTTTGGTAAATTCTTTTGGTTTATCACAATGACTTCCTTGGTTGGATTTCTTCCAATGTGAGACTTATTGTAGGAGGGGAGAGAAGTTTGGATCATATTTTTTAAGGTTTTTGATGATACTAATGTATCTATAAGTGTGAATTAATGGGATGGGTGAGTGACTTTTTGTAGTGGAGGAGGAATGATATTCTTGTAAATATAAAAAGGATATCACTATTGAGAGTTGTTCCAGACATCATGTGCCTCCAATAATGAAACATATTATATAAAATAGATAATATGTTCTAAATATTTCCATAAAATGGATTTTGGACACGTTTCTAGGTCATTTTGTCCCTTATTATTAAGGTATAACCTATTGTGGAGCATAAATTTACCATAATCATTCTTATTAATTTTATTTACTTTCACTAATATTTTTACTAAAAATATAAGTTGAACATAAAATAAATTATTAATTATTATGATTCCAAATATTGAATCTATTTTTTTTCTAAATTACAATAAATTTATTGGTTGAATTTAATTTAAAATTAATCCCACCGGCGAGATGAGAAAGTAGGTTTCTAAAAAAATCGTTCAAAAGATTAAGATTTATTCATATCCAAATAAAATGTGATGATGATTAAAATTACCAAAATTTGATTAATTTATGAAAAATTTATATAATTTTTACTTTAAACTTATTTAATATATAATTAATTTTTATACATAAATTAGATGAAAAATCATTTTTCAATGAAAACTCATAATTTTTTCACTATTCATCATAAAATGAAACAACATATAAAAACACAAAAAAAATAATACTAAAAAAATTTTTATTTTAAAATATAAAATAATAATTTTATTTTGACATATAAAATTTATAAATGTGTAAAAATTCATTTTAAAAATAGGTGTGCCATTAAAAATGATAAAAAATTACCTTCATAAAAATATTCACTTTTATATATAAAATTGGGTTTGTTATTTTCTTATGATAATAAAATATATTTAATATATGTTAAAATATTTTATTGGATATATAATATATAAATTTACTATATAAATTATTAATGAATGTTAGAATTTAATTAACAATGCAAAACGTGACTAAATAGTGTTTTCTTTAAACCCGATGTTGCGTGCATTACAAGCTATCAACAAAACTACTATTATTCTGAAATGAAAAATATTTTAAATCATTGGGGTGATAAATTTATTAAAATTTCAGAAAATTTAATATTATCATAAAAAATAAAATGTATCAAATGTACTTTTTATATACATTTTCCATTCACCAATATTAGCATCAGATTTTTTTTGTTCGAAATCATTTATAAAAAATAATATATTACATATTTCATAGTTCCCTTTAGGTAAAAAAATTAATTTTATATATTTTATGTGGAATTATTTTTAACTATATAGAAATATTTCTCATAGTCAAATAGAAAAAAAAAATTTTGGTTGACTATTTTTTAGATATATTAGACTAACAATCACTCTATATTTTTTTTGATCAATTGGTTTCCCAAATTCATCAATATATAATGATTTGGAGATTCTTATAGTAGTACTAATACTATTATAATTATTATATCCAATAATTTTAATTAAATATTTCATAGTTCTTTATTTACATAAAAATGTTCCTTTTTGTTTTTTAAAAATTTAAAAACCACAGAAAAAAGGAAAGTTCAACCATAATGCTCATTTCAAACTCATACAACATAAGATCATCAATGTAATCAAAAATTGAATTTGAGTTGAGCCAAATATAATTTCATCAAAATAAATGTCAAATTTTTTCTTAAATGTCTTTAAATAAAAATAGTGGGATCTAGAACTCCCATAACAAATAAAATTTTAACAATATTTGTTTAAAACATCATACTAATATCTTTGGTATTGTTTAAGTCTATATAGGGACTTAATATGAATAAAAATATTTTCTAGAATTTTTTTTTCAATAACATGTATTTTATCTACATAAACTTCATTCAATAAATATAAGTTAAAATATAACACATTTATTCTATTTGATAGAGAGTTAAAAAGAATATTTCATTGGATAATAGCATAAAAATAATTTCAATTCTATATAATAGAGTGAAAGTTTCTTAGTACCCTATTATTTATTGATGATTATAACCCTTATAAAATTTGTTTCTTTTTTTATTACTATAAATACATTTTCATCACATATAATATAGTGAAAAATTTTACTCCTTATATAGGAAAAGCATTAGGATCTTTTACCAAAATCCAAATGGCGATCCTCACAAATTCATCGAGCTCATCATGAATTTCTGTTATCCAATATTAATCACCAGAAGCCCCATAAGGATTTTTAGCTTCAAAATGTGAAATGAATACACAATATTAACCATTATTTATTACCGAACATCTAGTCTTGACAAGTTAATTTACATTTAAGTGAAATGGTGGAGGCTATTCCTCTTTTATTAAAATAAAATAATATATATTAACTAATGAGGGAGTACATTAATATTGGGAAAACGAAAAACGAAAAACTATTATTTTTACCATTTTTAATAGTTTCATAGTTATAATTCGTTATTCTTTTCTAATTCCATCTAGCTACACTCTTCGACGCCCTTGTCTTTGACCACTCAATCTCCCTCTGCATTCACTTTCCCACTAAAGAGATATTGGATTATTTCATAAAGTGTCTCAGTATCAGTGCTCTCTGAGACCATTCTCTCCTTTTTTCTTCCTTATTTCTGTCATAAGAAGTATCTTTCCACACCAGAATCATAATTTCATTTGTAATTGGCAGCTCAACCACCGTTGGGGAAACAATCGGGGTTTATGTCTTCTTGTAAGAAACTTGGTGGGAGCCTTATTTATCAACAATTGTCTTTGAAGAAGAATGAAAATCCTTAGATATTACTGGGGAGTTAGATTCTAAAGATTTTTTACCTTTTCGATTCTCTGAGGAAACCATTAAAGAAATAGAGGAAATGTTTCCTTAAATAAACATAACCCAAAGGTCCAAACATGGTCCTAAAAAATCTAAGGTAAAAAAATGTCATGGAAAGCAGGAAAAATTATCATTTCCCTCTCTTAAAAACAAATCAAAATAGGAATAACTTTAATATAATTTTTCACCTAAAAATAAGATGTGTTATGCTGGTCAAAACAATGTTTTAGAGTACCCCTTCAACCTAAAATGAAAAGTATTAGAGGGATAGATAATAAGAACTGACACATATGTCTTTCTTTTAAGCCACCCACATGGAGAAGCAAAAAAGGAAACCACTAATATAGAAACTTGATGGAACACAAATATAGACTAAAAAACAATAAAAATGTTAAGGAAAGAGTCATAATCTACCCTATAAGAGGAATAATTTCTAACGATGGCTGTCAACACAACTATCCCCTCTTAAAGGTCTTCCACCTAAAAATACCTGTAAAATGTTATACCACAAACAACTATAACAATAAAAGAACCCATGATCAAAAATACATCATAATCCCAACAATACAGTAGTCATAATAACTATGGAATAATCCTTATGAAAAACATCTGGGAAAACCGAACACTGAAGAATGAAATTCATATAGAATTGGTCATTACCAAATTAATACCAATCCCCGCTGCCTAAAAACAAGACACTATGAGAAGCTCCCCAGACCATCAATGCTTCTTTGACAGCATCAGATGAGCACACCTATGATCACACCTTGTCACATACGAGCACCATCACACCAGATCTAGGGAAGGATCTCCCGGGAGTCTTGCTCACTGATATCACCCCTAAAGCACAAACAGTGAATGAGATTAGAAAATTCTAGACAATCTTCTAACATTAAAGTATCCTAACCTTCTATGTTATAAGAAATATTGATATTCTATTTCACTAAGGCTAGTTAAGTCTTATATTCTATGGTCTTATATGTTTTGAGCATATAAATTATCATTCCAATCAGTAGAAATAATAAATTTACATTATGGACTATGAAAAATACATTTATCATTCATGATGTTCACCAGATATCATTAATCACATAATTGACTTATTCAAATTAGGTTGTGCTTAAGTCATAAAAAAATAAAACATTAGAAATTAAGGCTTTACAAAGAAGTAAAATATCACAAATACCTTATATTTATCCTTGAGAATTGTCTTGGAAATTTACTTTTTCACCTTTCATTTTTTTAATCTTTTAGAAACATTTCTTGTTTCCAGTCATATATTATGAAAATACATTATTCATATACAATATAAGTTTTCAATTGAAACATAAATTGTTTACATGGAATAATAAAATTTGGTTATGGTATTTAAACTTTATTGGGTCAAGATTTATTTGAAAAAAAATTTCTGAATGCAAATCAATCAGAATATTTTATGTTTTATAAATAATAAATATTTAGAAATAAATGATTTATGAAATCCCAAATATTTTACGTTGTTTATAGAATATTTATTCTTCCAATGTCCATCTCTCTAAAATTTAGTTCATAAGATAGTACTTTAACAAATTAATAATTTTGAAAATGAGTTTTTCATGAGTAAAACCTATCCCAAAAGTATTTCTATGTGGTCTCAATAATTTTTACATATTATAAAAAAATTTCTTCCCAGTGGCAAAAAAATTGAGGGAATTTTTGAGACTAAATAACAGAGAATTTAGTTTCACAACAAAAACCAAATTTTAACGAGTTGAGTGAGAACTATATTTATTATCTAATTATATATTAATATAATATATTTCGAAATAATTTTTTGAAATGTTATAGTTGTCTTTGGAAACTCTGGCGTTATTACATTCGAGATTTTTTTCAAAACATGATTTTTTATGTAAGGTAATCTATCAGGATACTTCTTTAAATCATAGTAATGTATATTTATTACTAGATGAGATTGATTTTTCTTCTTAAGATGAAGTTTTAATATATTTATCATTTGAACCTAGAAAATTTTCATTAAACTTTAATTTTTTTAAATATTCAGAAGATACCTTATCCATCTAGTATTGGTTTATCTATGGAATATCAGCGTAAAAACCCATAAAATTATGACTTTTACGACTATTGTTAAGAATATTTCTAACACACTATATCTACCACTGGAACTCACAGCTTCGTAATCTTTCAAAATTTTCTAATTTTTATTCTAAAATAGAATTCTTGATTTGTTATCTTTATTATTTTATTATGGACATTTCATTATGATATGACCACACTTTTTGAATTCATAACAAATAACGTTATAGGTATATTTTTTTCAATTTTTTCATTGTTATTTTTCTTGTACATGTTATGAAAATATATATTTTTAATAACATTATTCATGATTTTAAAAAATTTATCAAGTTAATTATCACTTTTTTCAGATGAAATTTTTTTACATTCAACTTTTACATTATTATTCTTGAATCATTGTGAAACTTTTTTAGAATATCTATCTTTCTTAGGTGTAATATATGTGGAGTAGAAATATTATGAATTATTAATGTTATATATATATATATTACTCTCATATTTCATGAGAGTTACAATAATATAAATCAAACTAATCATGGAAATATTCTTAGTATCATCAAGATTTGTTCAATTAGGTTTTCATTCATTGTTATAATTCAATGATTATATAAAACAATTGTTCATCAGTCAAGTCCTAATCTATTAGATATTTCAGAATAATGTTTTTATAAAATTTTAATTCATCTTTTAAATTGATTCTCAAATTAAGAAATAAGATGAATTTTATTATTATCTTAGCATGGCTATTCTAGTTTCTACAACTTAAGAAGTTATAAAATGAGTTACTTCATTTTTATAAAAATATTGTTCGGCACTTCACATAAGTAAATTTTACTATATATGATTATATACATTTAAAATAACAAAGTTATTCTAACATGATATTTAATATGATATTATGATTTCTATTCTATAGTAAAATTGGTGACTTACTTTCAATGAATTTTATAATTTCTTGTCATCATGAAAACAATTTCATCACCAATATTGATAACAAAAGTTTTCATATGATTTCTTCAATATTCATAATTATAATTTTTAAATATATATAGTCTTACTGGATTTATATTTATAATAATACCAATAGAAAATATACCATATTCAAAACAACAATAAACTTTTATACAAAAACAAATTAGTGTAACAATTTTTATAAAAGTAAAAACTAATTATGATACCGAATGTAGGATTGAAAGAGTGTATGAATTACTACAATAGTGGTTTAAATTTACTTAAAAAAATAACACATATAATTTTATTCATCCACCTTTAGTAATGTTTTCATGAAAATATTAAAATGATATTATTTACATTCATTGTTATTAAATGTTTTATAACAAATAATAAAAAAAGTTAATAACATGCATAGGAGAATAATTTTTTTTTAAAAATTAATATTAAAAAATATAAAGTAATTAATCAAATGTAAAAAGAAATTTATAACACATATTATTCACTAAATCCTTTAGTTTTATATAATTAAATAACCTTTACTTAGGGTATCCATGATATTCACCCAGTTGTTGGGTTTTCATTTTGAGACATGTAATTCCAAAATCACAGTCATCAGACACATCTTATACTCCCCTCATCCTTGGGAAAACTCAATTATAAGATTAATATATCTTGTGTATTCCATAAAATGGTATCCCGTAATCATACAAGATGAGACACAACCATTACCAAATAAAAACTTATTGTGTTTACAAAAATCTTCACTAATGGGTTCCTTTGGTTAAACTCAATAATGATTAAAATGAAGTCAACTCTTGAAAAAAGATGTTACAAAATATTCATATCAACATTATATTTTTTGGGTTGGCAAAGAAATTTTTTTTCTCCTCGATCATGAGGTTCTATTTATGTATTCTCTCCCAATAGTCACAATTTTTTTCTTTAGATCAATTACAACAACATTATATGAACTATATATTTACATAGAAGGTTCATTATATCATCTCTATCATATAGTTATAATGTTATAAACCAATATTTAATTTTAATGTTCCATCTTGTAGAATGGTATATTATTCATCTAGTGGAATTTATGAAGTTATAAATTTGATTTGACTTATAAAATTTCTTCTTGTAGACATGTTTTCTTTGGTCTAGTAAATTTTTTCTGGTAGACCTAGTAAAAAATCATATGATCAAACTTTTTATACCCAACCCAATATTCATTATAAATTTATATCCATTGAAATTTGTTTTTATCCATCCAATGTACAAATTATATGTATATATAGTAAGAAAGTATCGTCTAATATCCTCTAACTGGAAAACATTATGAAATTTCTTTTCGTTTGAAAGGATATTTTCTATCTGGTAAAACATTTAATTTTCTTACAAAAAAAACTTAAATACTTGGAATCATTAATTTTATATATGTATAATCTATTATGAAATTAGATTGTGATTTTCAAAGATAAGAATACAAAGGATAGAAATAATTCTTTCTAATGACATTGGCATTTGAGGAGGCACGCTTAATGTATAGTGGTTGTCATTGGTCATGGCATCGATCAGTTTCCTTCGATTGAGAGGCATTACAAAAAGGTCCCAATGTTGTGATATTATGTATTAATAATCATAATGTTTTAAAATAAGTTATTTATTTATCTAATCTCTAAATACACTAAACATATAGGTTCTATTGTGTGATTTATTATTAGATATAATGATTAATCATGTAAAATGATATAGTATGTTTGTATATGATGGTTGTTTTTTCTCATAAAAAATACATCAAATACTGTAAATATGTTTATTTATCCAAATGACCTTCGGAAATTCTATTATTAAATAATATTAGTATTTTTTGAACTCTCCATAACACTAGAAAATTTATATTAGACATTAATCCATTAACATAACCATTCCTTATGATCTCAATATCCTCATCACCCATAAGATGAACCATGGTGAATCTTATAGAAATATAGTTTTTCATTCATCCTCTATAGAATGTAGAATTAAATGATGCTCCTAGATTAATGATCAATGATTCTAATGGAATATTAACACTTGTTAGTAAATTTAATTCTTCCACAACTAAACATTTTATAAAACATTCAGACTTTACCCATATGAAATTAAAATCATGATCTCTGTATTCCCATTTTACGTTCATCTTATTTACATATTTCTAATATTTAGGTCTAGACATGGTTGATTTATATAAAATTCATTTCTAATTTTATCATATTTATTTTATATTTTTCATAGAATTCCATATCCTTTATATTCTACATTGAATTAAATTCAGGTAATTTATTGGACATCCCTCTACCTTTTCTCTTCATTTAGAATAACATTACATACATACTCAAAAAAAGGTCGATATTATTACAATACTTGATTATAGTTTTAACTATTACAACCCAACAATCTAGGAGTAATGGTTTTTAAAAAAAATCCCACACTAGATCCAAAAACATCACTCTTATCAATTATAATTGATGATAAATAATTTTTATGTCATTTAAATTATCACCCACTATACTTTACTATAATATTATCATTCATAATAGCTTCTACATCATAATAACTTTTTTTATTAAAGTTTCTTCTCATATATATCACCTATAGATTTCATGAATTGACCAATGGACTTCAAATCCTTAATATTGTAAGAAATATTCTTTTACAAAGACAAAAAATCATTCAATATGCTTTCATATCAAGAATATCTCATTTCAATTTATCCTTAGATTATAGTTTGACTCGATTAAATATATGTTTTACGTACTTATTTTTTTTGATAATGCCTAATTGGTATCCAATAGATACCAATGTCCCACAAATTGGACTTTTTAGTCTATAACATTCCTTTTTCAAACACCATTCATTCAAAAATCAATAAATCCCACTGAAATGAAAATGGAAAAGATAATAATTTTATGAAAGAGTATGATATTAAAATAAATGATCCTTTTTGAATAAAAAAATCTGATACTACTTGTTTAACTAGAAACCCCATAATCTAGAAGAAACCTATTGCACCTTCAAATACAAAACAAGGAAAAAAACATTTAGAATATAGTGATGCCCAATCATGATAGAATGAAACTAAGAATAAATTTCACCCCATCCTCAATGATAGAATGTATCATACACAATCACTAACAACTCTCTATGAAAAAAATAAAATAAAAATACACAATAAATAAAAAAAGGAAATGCATTATTTGGACTTGAACTCACTTCATCCGAGAAAAAACAACATTCTTTATAAGAAATGGAAGAAGAATATATGATCATATTTTATCATAGTACCCAAATAGAAGAAACCCATTTAACTTATTTGTTGTAGATCCTAGAATGTGAAATTGATTACACCATATTCCAATATTTGTATGGATCCCAACATCAATTATGGACACCATTGGTTTCCCATATGATATACTACCTCAACCACTATCCTTTTATGTACAATGTGTGCTATTTAAGACACTCCCATAATTCATAAATAGTTTCTTGAAAATAATTTACATTAAATTGTCTTTAATTCCATGATTTTCTCTACTATTATTTTTCTAATGCCAACAACATCAAGAATATTATCCATGATCCAAACATTATCGATCTAGATATAATGTTATAGGTCATTAAAGTAGTATTAACACCAACTAATATTTTAACATCCTTAGGAAGTATCAAGTAATTTTTTAATCAATTTTACAATATATGTTATATTCTAAGATATATTAGGCACAATCAATGTTGATTTAGATATTTAAGTTCAAAGGAGAGGATATAAATAAGGCCACTAATAGAGGAACTTAAATGGATCCATTTGAATGGATGAATGGTAGTGATATTATTTGAGTCTGCTAACAATGAATGATGGTATTCCTATAAACCACAAAATTTATGAATGTAGTACTAATGAATCTATTCATGAATGTGAATATGCTTCTCAGATTTTCCATAAATATTGGGTTTAAAAGAGATAATGATTTTTATCTAAGAACACAATTCTCAATGAAAACATTTCTATAATTGAGATATAAAATCTATTTCTCAATCATAGATGATAATATATAATTTTGGGATATGAGGTGATTTTTTAATCAATGAATGTTTGGAGAATTGAAATTTCAATGAACCAAAATATTAGGTATCATAATTATATTCATTGAAATTTTGATTAGTGATATGTGGCTCAGATCTATGTGATGTTTGAAGAGGCTCACCTATCTATTAGTGGTAGGTTTCCACCAATGGAAGTAGGTCCATCAAAGTGTCACATCTACCTATGGTTCTACTATGAGCTACTGAGAGGTCTGGAAGATCAGTGATGTTGATGGATATCTTGGTTGATAGACTAGATCTAGTGGTCATGTATCTTGATTAAGGTTTTTAGGAGAGCATTTTTAACATGTTTTAGAAGTTTTTTCTAGTATTTAAGTATATGGGAACTTCATTGTAATGTGTGATAAATTTCCAAAACATAAGGTGATTATTGTGCTTCAACAGGGTTTTTATTGGAGATCTGAAAATTTGGAGAGGATTAATTTACTTTTTTATTTTTTTTCACAATTAATATTCCAATTATTATAAATCAAGAGAAAGTGTAGACTCCCTTGTGAACATAGGAAAAAAAATCAAAATCACATTAAAAAAAATTCTTCTTTATCTATTCATTATACTTCAATTCATGTTTTAACATTGGACGTTTCAGTACATTGTTTGCATGTACTGAGGATTGTATGTGAGGATGACCTTTTAAGATGAGTAAGGTTTAGTAACAATCTTCTTTATAAACACTTCTTCTATTGGGGAAGAAAATTTCTAGAGATTCTTTTTTATGTTCTGCTGCTTAGTGTGTGATTTTATGGTATACTTTTACATCACACTACTAGTGATCAATAATAAGTATAAGTGATAATTATTTATTGCAACTACTATTTCATCCCCCAATAAGTGGTATTGGAGGGATGGTTTGGATGCTCATGTTATATACCTTAGTATAAGCAAGCATGGAATCGGATGAAGGTATGATCTGAATTGAGAAATTTTATGGAACAAACATTTGATTCAAGATAATATAGATTGAAGACTATATGATTCAAAAGACTTAGATGTTACTTTTTTGGGGTAAATATGGTGTTATGAAGATGTTTAAATGAGTGAGTTTTGATTGAAATGTTGTTTCACTATTGAGAATGTCTCTTATAAGGAATTTATCATTCAATATTTAGGTGAAGAAGGCTATAATGGGTGGTTTGATGGCATCAGTGGAAATGTATGAAAAACCAATAGTCATGGAAAAGGTTTTCATGTGGTTATGTTTGTTTAACTTGAGGTTATTTGATGGAAGAAGATATTAAAATCATGTTAATTACTTCAACACGATTCAGGGTCATCTCTAATTGATAATGGTAACTTTTTCTAATGATGTGTCAGAATTGGTTTTATGGTCTTCACTTCCAGAGTGTTGGGTTGAAATGGTTATTGTAATTAGTATCAATAATATAAAAGATGATCTTATGTTTCATTAAATTATTAATATTATAATCAGTCATGAACTTTGTTGAAAATGAGTTTAGGTACCTTTTGGTAGTGTTTTTAAAATTTTTTAAAGGGGAAATTTACCCAATCAGATGTAGGTTTAACATAAGAATCCATCGGTATATAAATCTCAAGAAAGGAAATGGGTGAAATTTAGAAGAAATTCATCTATTAATGGACCTACTTACATTAATTGTGGTAAAAGGGATATAACAAAAAGGAAAAAAGGATTAAATGAGATCACTATAATCACATCAACCATTAGAAGTTCAGATTCTATTAATGCAACTAATGTTCATAATGACTGGTAGTTGAGTGGAAACACACTTGTAGAAGCCTATGTGGTTGACTATAGAGAATATATATATTCAATTGAAGATTAATGATTCATTTTAAACATTCTATATTGTAAATTTAGGAAAGTCTATTTAGTGGATAGTGAATCCCTAAATATTTTGGAAAAGGATATATTAACAAATAAATGAAGGATGGTGGATACTTATAGCATCTAAAAGCTCATCACATATATAGCCTCAGAATGAATCATATATTCATTGGAAAATATAATAATTTGGGATATGGAACTAAATTTTAAAAAAGTGAATGGAAGTTTACCTAACAATTCACAGTGATTGAAAAATGTGTAAATTATGAGACCCTTTCATGACTAGAAATTCAAACAAGAATACAGTGATCGGAAATTCAAATTTTGATGATATGAATGTATGGAACTATAGGATTGATCACCTTAGTCAAAATAAAGTGAATTTTATGCTGGATATGAAAATAATGAATATTGATCACATGGAATTGGATAGAGTAATATTTATATTCTACGAAAGTAAAATAGACTGTCTTTTAACATATATGGTCAAAATACTAGGGGCCAAAAGTCAAGGATCCTATATTCATATGTTTTAGGACCTATCCCTATAAAATCCTATAGTGTTATCATTTAATATATCTCATTTATTTATGATAATACAAAGAATATATGTATTTAGTTTTTAAATAACAAATCTGATGTATTTCAAGTTTTTTTCAGTCAACATTGGCTGAAAGGTAATACATCCAGAAGTGGAAGTTCATCACAATCGATAATTTTGGGGAGTACTCTAGATATAATTTTCATAATTACTATAAGAAAGAGTGTATAATGAATGATAATATAGTCCTGATAACTCCACATTAGAATAGAGTAGTTTAAATGATGAATCATACATTATTGGGAGAATCCAAAAGTATTATGTTATAATAATGAATATCTAATGTTATTTGGGCATAAGAACTCAACACAATGGATTATGTCAACATCATAAATCTAGTATCAGCAATTGAGAAGGATTTTTGGGAGTATTTATGGTCACTATAATAAACCCATGTTTGATAGCTTAGAGTCCTTAGTAGTTTATCATATATACATGAAAATAATAAAGACTATGAAAAAAATTAATCTAAATTAAAAATTTATTTTTCCTTGGTTATTGAGATGGAAATTTTGGATATGAATTATGGGATGATGAATGAATATAGATCATCAGAAGAAGGGATTTTGTTTTAATGAGAAGAATTTTGGAAGAACAATATTTTAGTGGAGCATGATGTTAAAAAAGAACCAGCTATTAAAATATAGCTTGATATGGGTACCAACAGTTAATAAAAATTAAAGAAATAAATTTTACATGTAAGACCACAAAAAGTACTAGAAATTAAATGAGTAGAGAAATCTCAAGTAGAAAAAAATATGTGATACATAAGATTGTGTATCGAAAGTTTTGGTTCCAATAGAGAAAAGTAGCTCAAATTATCCGTTCCATTTGAGGATATCAGTGAGAATTAGAAGACCAATATATGGGTATGGGGATTATTTAAACTCTATACTCCTAAAATATATCGTATAACCTGAAATTTTAACGAAGGGAGCTTCACATAATTACTCTATGTATTGAGAGTGATCCATGAATACTGAGATTAATTCACTAAAGAACAACATAACTTGATAGGTGGTTAAACTATCATAGGGTAAAAGGGAACTCATGAATAAGTGGTTTTATGAGGTCAATTAATAACATAATGGAAATAAAAGATAAAAATAACACTTTACGGTGAAAGGGATTTTAATAAATGAAAGGAGTTGAATTCTCATAAATCTTCTTACAGGTAGTTAAACAATCTACCACCAAAATAATGGTAAGTATTGTTTCATTAGAAGATCAACATTTGGATAATATGGATGTCAATATGGAATTCATCCATAGAGAGATATAAGTGGATATTTAGAAGAAATATCAAATAATTATACTATAATTTAGGCCTTATAATTTGTTATGAAAACTAATGAAAACTTTATATGGGTTGAATCTAATACCACATTATTGGAATAAGAAATTTGATTCACTCATGTTAGAGGAACGATCATGTAGGTCTAATATAGATCATTTATATAATTATAATATATAGTAATATTATAATTTTATTATATTTTTCTTTTATGTGGATCATATATTGATTTCTGGATTAAAAATCACTAAAATACAAAATTTGAAGTGTTATTTTTCCATAATATTAATGAAAAAAAATAATATAGTAATGTAATATATTGGGGATAAAAATAGAGAGAGAAATAAAAACTATTACCTTGGTGCTTTATCATAAATTTTATATCTAGAACATATGGGAAAAGATTGTGATAACATGGTGAAATCCAGTTTCAACCCCTCTTGTGGGTCACTTAATGTTATACTTGACTCATGCACCAATAATAGATGTTGAGGATAGGTACATATGGAATGTTTCATATATGTCATTAGAAAGATTTTTGATGTACCCAATGGTTTTCACTCAGATGTAAGTTTTCTATATAGTGGGATTTGTGAGTCAGGGCATTGAAAATATGTGGAATTCTCATTGCGAGTCAATGAAATAGATATTTTATATTCGAATGGATTAGAAGATCTATCTATTTTATTTTGGAAGGGAGATACATTATATGTCTTTGTGAAAATTTACATCACTAGAGACTTAGATAATTAAAAAATTACAATAAGTTACATGTTTAAATATGGAGAATATAAATTCTGTTTGATATCACAAATTCAAAAGATCGTCAATTTGATTAAAATTGAAGTTGATTATATAGCTACAAAATATTCTGGGTATGTTATGGTATGATTGAAGAGATTTTATAGGTTCTTAAAAGGAATTAGAAAGGGGAAGTACTTTTGTGTGTGAGAAAAAGTGAAATCCACATGGCTAAAAATCAGTGTTCCATGCTAAGAAAAGTAAATATTTATTTTTAGTACAAATTTATTAGTAATTTGATGGAGGAAAAGAATATGGAATAGTTTAAGAAATCAGAAAACCAAAATCCGGTAAATATATTCACAATGGAATTGGTTTAAGAAAATTAGATGTAGCATAAAGCCTCTTTGGGACTTTGTTGAAGGATAAAAGGAATGTGATGGAGGGGTTTTGAGCATTTTTCTAAAATGATTATTCAAGTGGATGATTATTGGGATATGAATCCCTGTTCTAAAAAACATATGTTCAGAGCATCAAAATTTCAAAGCACTAAAATCTTGTTCTTAAAAATTACATTTATCATAATTTTGGTCCCTAGAAGGTTATTAGCCCTGATGTAATGGTTTTAAATGTTCCGCTCTGCATAGGTACTTGGTTTCCTCCAACTGAACTAGATCCATTAGAAGTTCATATATACAGATGGTTCTATGGTGGGGCACATGGAGGTCTGGAAGCTCTGCAAAGATGATTTTACATCTAGTTAGTATATATTGTTAGGTTTTCATGTCTCTTGATCTATGTTTTCAAGATAAAGGGTTTAACTTTTTTGATCAGCTGTGTTGAGTATTACATGAGATCTTCAGTGAACTATAAGAAAAAGGTGAAAAACACAGGGTGTTAGAAATGGTTAAAATTGGAATTTATTATAGGGTTGAGAAATTTGTGATTATTAATTTCTTTTATAATCTATTTTTACCATATAATCTTCCAGTTGTAATAAATCATCTAGTTATGTTGTTTCGACCATATAGATAATAACAAATTTCTAAAGTACATTAAATCTTTTTGTAGTTTATTTTATTCCATATACTTTAATTTCATGTTTTACCAGTGGGTTTTTCATTACCTTTTATTCTTTTATTAATGTGTGTATAAGAGGATGAATTTTTGCTGTGATTAAGGTGTTGTGACTACCTATTCTAAAACACATAGTCAATAGGGGGATGAAAACATCCAGAGATTTGGTTTTACAATAAACTCCTACAACATTCAAATTGGATTTATTGATCATAATTATAGTGATATATTATTTGTAAAAGTGTCTTTTATTTCGTGAAACCATTGTTTCTTCCACCATTAGAAGGTATACCAAGATTATTAAAAATCTATCTTACATATAATTTTCCTAGATCATCAATAATAGATACATCTTTGATAGATAAAAAATGTGTTTTCTTAGTTAGATGACCCATAGTTACACAAACCATATATCAATCTCTTGAATATATTGGTAGGTTTTATATAAAATCTATAAAAATTTCATCCCATTTTTATATAGTAAGGTATTGAAGTTGTCTTATAGATATTTTATGATCTAATATCACTTGTTGCCAAGTGTAACACTGGAGATGAACCTTTAAATATCCATTTTATATCATTCCAAAAAATTTAGAGATTAATATTATGATGCAAATTCATTACTCTACGATGTAAAATCCATCTAGATGAGGGATATTAATTCATCACCTCTTACCTCATACTAATAGAGACCACTAGTCTTACATGAAAAAAGGAGATAAATTGAATCTTGAAACAAACCAATATGGATCATCCCTTTATTGAGTGCCCCTAAAATAATGATACAATCATGATAAAATATTTTAGATTCTTTGACATGTTCCATGATAGAAAAATTATTATTGATATAGTATAAGTACACCCGACATTTATTATCAATTTCATCTAAATAGAGAGTAGTCTTTAGCGACATCGAACTCTATTGTTCTTTTTCTCTTGCACTTGTTGTGGGAGGATTTTTATACTAAGAGAATAAAAAACATATTTTATACATTCAGACCATACTTTAAATCAAAATAAAATGAGTAATGACATCTAATCTAATTAGAGTTCCTCAAATTTAAGTCATACTAAGAGAATAGATATTGGACAATTTTAGGGTTATTAAATACCACAAAGAACTCACCAAAAAGGTAATGAACCTAAAATTATAATGCTTTAACAACAATTATCACTTCTAAATCATTATTATGTTAATTATACTCATGTGCTCAGTGGTTTTTAAAACCATATTCCACTACTTTATGATCTTGTATTAATCACGACAGAGAACAACTAATATATCCATTCCATAAAACATAAACCCTTCACCTTGATGGGGTAATATCTAAATTAGAGTAATGGCCAATATTTTCATTAATTCATATTATTCTGCTTCAAATAAATACGACTATAAAGAATTTCTCATTTATTTGTTAAATCAATAAGTAGCGCTGGAGGGACTATAGCAGGTACTGTAGCGGTGGTTGTAATGTTGTAGGTATTGTAGCAGTGTGTACTGCTCACCAAGGGGTCCTTTAGGCTAAAAAATGGGCTTCCAATCCCTGTATTTAGGCCACATGGCCTTGGGCCTTTGAGCTATGTAATGGGTCTCCCTCTACCCAGTCTAAAAAGTTCATTGATTTAAATACTAAATTGATCCTTTGGCCCCAAACTATTAAAAAAATGGATCCTTAGTAAACCAAAAAGGAATTAAAAAAATATTCTATGCAGCGAAGTTTAATATGGAAAGCAATATTTGGAATTTATTATAACCGCACTTAAATCCAATGATACCCAAATTATTCATTTATCTTTGGGTAAAAATTTTCAACATTCAAATAATCAAATAGATCATCAATTTTTGGAAAAAGGGTAACAACTTGTAATCCATAATAAATTTAATTATAAATAATCCACACACAATTGTATACTTCCATCATCAATATTTTTAAAAATAAATGAATCACGCAAGGGGGAAGTGATCATTCTAAAAACATTTTCCCAAAAACTCCTCTAACTAAATTCAATATATTTCATTTCATTTAATATAGATGAATCAATATAAATTGGGTTTTTTTTCAAAATTTAATTATTGTAAACTCTACAACTTTATTATGAGGTAGTCTTAAAAAATACATAAGAAAAATTCCTTGAACGAGATCTACCAATTGAAGTATGAATTATTGTTCAATATATTAAAAAAAATGGGAGGTAGGATAGAAATATTTATAAAAATAATTAAATATAACATCCAACTTTTATTATTATCACCCCCACATTGGGCCTTACCCTCATGGGTTTTTTATTAGGGATCTTTACCAAACCTCCTATAAAAAATGTATTATCATGGGTGAGGTATTTTCTTTCATTAAATAGAAATAATTGTGAACTATCATCAACCAATATATGATATCCCTTATACCAATCCACCACATATGTCCCCTCATTAATCATTGACACAATAGTTTGGGAATTATCTCTAGTTTTATTTATAATATCCCATTCTACCCACTCTATGATATTGTCTTCTTTCAACATCACCCTCAAGGTTTTTTTCTCTCTGTGGTATCATGGATTAGAAACTTGTATTATTTCATGATTATTAATTATATTATGTATATTTGATTATTTATACTTGCATATATTTGATACATATCATATGTAATATTTTACAAATATGATATGAACTATGAGGAATAATCTTATAACATTGTTTATATATATATATATATAGGTTTTAGCTATGTATATGATATGGTCGGGTCATGGTGATTTTTTAATATTGAGATATGAAACTAATATTTTATATTTTATATCAAAATCTCTCTATGAATATTTCAATCCATCTTCACTAGTCCCCAACCACTGACATATAAGGAGTTGCACATAAAGTCATATGTGGAACCACTAGCTCGATTATTGTTTGGGATGGTCGATCCCAGCCACGAAAAAGTTATATAAGAGTTTATGTTTTTCTTTGATAGAGTTAGTTATATAACGAGATAATATATTAAATCTTGGAAGGTAGATTTGGACCATTCATGTTAATCTTGGATTTAAATAAAACCTAAGTTACTAGGGGATGTCCAATGTTCAGGATTAGGAAATCTATGTTGAGTGGGGTGTTGGACTAGGAATCCCAATATAGGCTAGGGGATAATTATGATGATTCATAATGATAAAAAAACATTATTCATATATCATGATTTTTTGATACTAAGGAATGATACATGCACCTATGAAAGTTGTTTATATATATATTGTATTTTTAGGATCCATTATAGATTGGAGAAACATATAATGTATTAGAATATTTATCAAATAGATTATAATATGTAATTATATTAATATGTATTAGTGGTTATTTTTTGATATATGATTGAATTTGTTTTTTCAGCCACTATAAAGTAGTGGTTTTTGGAATTTTTGAGTTTTGTAAAAAAACAAAATCATATTTTGGAAAGGAAATCTCAATGGTGGATTACAGAATTCAAGAAGAATTTTTTTTAATTTTTTTTTAGTGATACTTGGTTCTTCATATTCCATTTATTTAGAATGTTAAGGAAAATGTTCTTGATTTTTGATATAATTGACCTAGGTATAATTGATTATCAATACTTTGAGATTAATGGATGTATCCATGCACTATTTTGGTTTTTTAATGTTGATTATGAGATGGGTGGTTGGTTGAGTGTAATTTAATAATGAGATAATCAATGGATATCTAAAAATAATAATTTTAGGTAGTTTATGTAAATCATGGGAAGTCTTATAGAAACAATTCCCTAGAAGTACACTATCATGTTGCATTAATAATGCTATTGAATCCTAAATAAGCTTTACAACCCATCACATTTCTACTTTATCTGACATTAGTATTCTTTTAATAACATAAAACTCAACATATAGTTACTAATCCTAAACAATATATATCTCAATTTAAGAAATTAATAATTTATATATCTAGCTATCTAAGACTCAAGTTGAACACATGCTTATTCATCCAAAACCACATAGATCTATCTAGATAAACCTAATTTACATGGAAACATAGACAATCCAAACACACAAATAACTTATAGTCTAATTAATGAAAACCATAAAAAACCGATAGTATAGAAATAGATGCTTACTCAATGACCTAAACAAATCATTTCACGCCATAAAAAAATATGATGAGGAGGCCTAAAGTAGAAGATATATTGGTGTAAACCAGATTAGTATATTATAAATTACTCCCAAATACCACCAATATTGTCTTGATAGACTAAATTGAAATCCTCAAACTGTAATGAGATTATATTGAGTATAAAGAGAAAATTTCATTAACCTAGATGGGTTTTCATGCAAATCGGTGCCTGACCTAGTCTGTGGGATGGTCCAAATGGCATTCCTGGTCCCCATGGGCTAGAACAAGCACTCAGGTATTAATACATGTAAGTGGGAATCATTTAACCAAAAATACAAGTATAAAACAATAAATAATATATAATAAACCAATGTTGGAACACCAAACCAAATGTTCCTTTACATGGTTTCAGATTTAACTCTACAAGTTTATAAAAAACCAAATTGAAGCTTCTAGAGAAAAAATAGAACCAATAACAATTTCCAAAAATACACCATAATTAAAGGGGAATATCTCCCCCAATCCACCTCTACCACACTTTCCTAGAGGATCACTAGCAGCTCGAACCACTTTCACTAAAATCATTACTCTTACATGTATCAAACATGACCAAATATTCTTAAACCTAGTGGTGTCAGTATGGTGTGAGATTTTTCCCTGTAGAATACCACCCAAGAATATTCTATGCTATAAATTATAATTGACAAATAAACATTCAATGTGAATAAAAGATAGTGAAATTCTTGAAAATTTTAAAGGAAATCAGTTTCAATGAATACAACATTTATTGGATTACAATTTTAAATAAAAACTCATTTTTCATTTAAGTACCCAAAAACCCCATAGTATGTTGATGGTGAGGGAAATATAGTAAATATCACCAAATGTGGGAGAACACCTCTGTGTAAAATCTAGTAAATGAGACCCTTGAACCTCATGCCTCGGTGTAAAGTGGTACAGGAACCACAATAATCTATGTTCCCATGAATGAGCCACTATATAGGAGAAGCATCCAAAGCTAATAGTGGTCTCTAATGGTCATCAATATTTAGTTAGTTTTGTCTTCGTCAATCCTGCTAAGTGAAACCAGGAAATAGCCATGTCTAAATCCTTAGAACACTATTCCTATTCTACCCTCCTTGCAACTCGAGATTCATATAGTGCTCAATCAAATTTCCTATTTCACAAGATATACACCATTCACACACACAAGACAAGGAAGGAATTACACACACCCAAATCAACCACATACACACCCAAAACCATTTTTATACCTAAATGCACACCAAAGCACTTTCAAAACATGATTTACCTCATAAAAAAAATCAATAAGTCAATCTATCAATTAATAAAATGATTCAAATGAACACAATAAGGTCTTCATAAAAACACACCATTTCACATGAAAATTCCATTTTAAACAAAATTAAATATCCAATATCTTAAATAACTACTTTCTCACCACATTTTAATTTTTAAAACATGAAAAAGAAGACATGAAAAACAAATAAATTCATCAAGAAATGTTTAGTCACAAAATCATCATCCTATGGTGTAGAAATCCACAAAATCAAAAGTGAAATTCCCACCACACCTCAACCTCACTTCAAGTGTAAGAACTCAGATCTTCATTTCAGGTATGTATATTTATTTTGAGTTTTTTTCAGAAAAAATAAATAGAATGGGTTTTTATATGTACATGTAGTGTACATGTGAGTACATTACATGTACCTAGAATTCGGCTTAAACCAAGTACTGACTGTGTAACGGCCAAATACATGGCTGTGTAGTGACCTGTTAGGCTATTTAAGTTGGGGGATAGTTAAGGATACTACACAGTGTGTAGTTTTAATAAAAACGACATGTTGTTTTATTTTTATTTGATATATCAGACCGAGGTCGTGTCTAATATCTCAAAACGTCTCCTTCTCACTATGGTTCATACAGGAGAGGAATAAAATGACAGAAGAACTCCAAACCCCTCCTAGTTATTTTTCTAAGTTCCGATTGATACATTGTTAGGTGCATTGTAATCCCACTGATACATTCTCAAAAACCCTACATCATTTATTCCAAATTCATCCTCTATTTTGAGTTATTCAAGGTTGGGAATTTTTCACCTTTTTTTAGATCTACTCTGATTTAGGTCAATTCCAGGGCCCACGTTCAAGTATATTGATCTTCTGGCATAAAGGTAGATTTTTTGGGCCATTTATTTTCTTTTCTATGATTATATATTCTTACAGTGTCACATAACCATGTTTGGGGTATTTCGTGACTTGGAATTTAACCATGTTTATTACCTTATCTGTTATTATTCTTAGATAAAGGGTTGTTGCTTAGGAGTATGGTTAGAGAACTTTTTTATGGGATACCCCATGGGTGTGTTTCTCCCATATTTGATTGTTTATGGTTTTTGGGCACAAAATGTATGTTAATATTCCCTTTTTTCCATTAATTGTTTTTTAGTATGGAGTTTCTAATAATATAAAATTACCGTGATCTGTATTGTGAATGAAGTCCAAAGAGGATTGGACTAAGAGAGCTTTCATAAGGAGTTAGACTATGAGAGTTTCCTAGGAGTTCATATATAATTGTTTGGGTTAGACTGTGAGAACTTCTTAGGTGATCATTATTATTTGATTAAATTAATGTTTCACACAAGGTTTTTGACCATGACAGCTACCCATGTGGTCGTTTTTAATTTATTGATGCTATGTTGATCCTGGGGTATTGACTGTGAGAACTTCCTAGGTGGTCACTTAAAATTTATTGATGTTATCTTGAAAAAGAGGTATCGACCGTGATGTAAGAACCTGTGATTTTCTAGACTACAGTTTTGAGAAGAAATTTGAATTTTTGTTGTTGGATGCTCATGAGGGGTAAAATTGTCATATTCCACTACCAGCTGATCTCAGATAATTTTTTCTGACAACTCTGTTGGTCCTGGAATAGGGTGTTTACCCTAGTATAAGTGTTTGGAGAAAATTTGAGCTGTTCGAATTTTAGAGGAATATTTAATATTTAATATTATTAAATTAAATATTAATTTATTCGTGCAATTTTGTTTGGTAATAAAATTTAAACGGAGAGTCAAGTTGAGATCTCATCTGCGTCGTTGAGTCCGTAATGGGGATTTTATCCTAGAGAAGGTATAAACTCATGTCGGGTATTGGGGCCGGCTCGAGCCCCTTTTTCTTCATTTTCTTTTCTTCTTTTCTTTTCTTTTCTATCTCTTCCTCCCTCCTCCTTTTGCATGTCTTGTACGCCTCCTCCATGGTTGTTCCTCTTGGGAGGATTTGGGAGATTTAGGAATCTGGAGAGTTGGGATCCAAGACGGGTACCGATTCGAAGCCCTCGACATGTTGAGTTGGCGTGCTACATCTGTGGACCGTGAAATCAACCAAGGCTTCGGCAGTTTCTGCCCAAAGGTAAGGATGTTTATTTTTTCACCATAGATCCTATTTAAAAATGTTTCTTTATTTATTTAAAGCCTTATATTTCTTTATTTTAAGCTCATGGTGCTCTATTTGTTGTTTCGGGGGCGAAAACGGGCGAATCAGGCGTTTTAGGGATTTCCCATCAGAAAACCCAGTATACACAGAATGTGCTCCAAGGGAACACACCGTGGGTTCTTCTTGTTCGGGAAAGATGAAGTTTTCTTAAGTACATGCCATTTACTTTGAGTACACTCCATTTAGTGGGTGGTCGTGTGGCTGGCTATGCGAAATATAACATGGAATAGTGGTTTTTTTTGAAGTACATGCTATGTACTTTGAGTACACACCGTGGAGTGGTACATGGGCATGTGTTTTAGTGAAAATGAACATGGGGAGACTTTTTGTGAACCTTACACTATGTGTTCAGTAAAGTTAATGCCGTGTAATTTTACACAGGAAGGCCCAATGGGTCTGTCCACGTATTTCTGGCCATGTACTGCTTCAGTTTACTAATTTTTGGATATCTTATGCTCGGGAAGTCAGAATTGGGCGTGTGAGTAGTCAATTCTGAGCATTTTTCCATGTAGATCACAATCGTGGAATCCTTTTACATTTAGAGTTCATCTAAATGGGGTTTGGTGGGATTCTATCTATATAGAGGGGTTCTTCCCCCTGTTATAGAGTTCAGTTGTCACTTGAGGGTGAGACTTGGCATGGTTGATAGGTTGGGTGTTTAGACCAACTTAGTTGAGATCATTAGTGTGAGATGATCTATGAGCTATCTCCTGTAACCCTTTATTTTGAGGATGTTTCCCTTGTGAGATGTTCTCTTATGGCCTATGAAGATTTGAGACCGGGTACTTGTAAGGATCCCCTGAAGGATTTCGTTGCTTGTGTGCTGACCTAGCGAGTCCCTTGTAGGATCTCTATTTTGTTCTTTGTTTGAAAGGAACCATGTTATGGAATGCCTATGTTATCCTTCCTTTGAAGATTTCGTGTATGATTCCGCCTTTACTCTTAGCTAAGGATCTCGTGTAAGATGCATTCGCTTGTGTTTACCTAGAGAATCTCGAGTATGATGCCTCCCCTATGTTTGACTCGAAGGACCCAGTGGGTGCTTGTTGTTTATCCTAACCTGAATTGTTACATCACGTTTGGGTAAATATGAGGATTGGGTTTCATCCAGAACCCGTTCCAAACTAGTGATGCCTTTGGGATTTTGATGTATTGTTGGGTTGGGTGTTAGAGCCACCCACACTCGTTTGTTTATATCTGACTTGGGTTGCTGATGTTGTAGTGGTTACTATAGGTGCTTCCTTTTTGGTGGATGTTGAGCCAAACATGAGGTGTCTTATTATTAGTTGGGATGCCTACTTTTCCTTATGTGCCTGAGTAGTCGGTGGTCTAGTGTTTTTTTCCAACTGATGTGTGGTTTTATGTATCGTAGTGCTACGAACCCATGGTCGGGGTGTCTTATGGCCGAGGCCTTTAATAAAAGATATCTATATTTGATTAGATAATCTAATGATAAGTTAAAACTATTGTTGGGATCACAAATTGGATATAGGACCACCCAGGGGGTGCATTCCTCTATTTAGCTGTTTGGCCAGGATTCCCAAGGGTATGCCATGATTAGATTATCCTAAGGGCGTGGTAATATTTAGCATGAGGGAATGACAATATTAGACTGAGGGTGTGATTATATTTAGCCTGAGGGAATGACTATATTATAATGAGGGAATGGTTACATTTAGCCTGAGGCCGTGGTTTTGATTAGCCTGAGGGCCTGGTTATATATAACATGAGGGCGTGGTTATATTATCCTGGGGGAAAGTGTTTATTTATCCCGAGGGCATGGTTATATTAGCCTTAGAGGAAGTGTTATTTTAGCCTGAGGGTGTGGTTATATTATCCTGATGGAAAGTGTTTGTTTAGCCAGAGGGAAACGTTTCATATGCCCGAGGGAAATGTTTCATATGCTTGAGGGAAATATCTTCCGTGCCTGAGGGAAAGATTCTTATATGCCTGAGGGCACTTTTCGTTATGCTTGAGGGAAATCACCTGAGGGTCTCATTTCTGTTCTCCCGAGGGTGAGGATTCATATGTCTAAGGACAGTGGTTACTTATATATATTTATCTTATTCAGAGACATAAATCTGTAATGGCCGAAGCAGGTATATGTCGATGGGATTACCGTCCCAGATACCAACTTAATGATACAAGGCTTGAGTGGAACGATGTCCAGCTCAATTCCCTTGCACATGATTTCCAGGAGATTGGGCGTATGGTCCCAAGGATTGACTGGTTATGTGGTTTCTTGTTATTTGAATCACCTAATCATGAATATTCATATTTATGTATATGTGTATAGGTATGGGACAATACATGTGTATATATATAGATATGGACATCCATGGTGTCACTTTCTTAGTTAATGGGGATTACAGACCCTGAGTTTGACTGTGGTTGCACATTAGTTTTACTTCCTTTTGTTGTGTTTCATCTAGGTTGAGCACGTTGCAGTTTCATACACTTTTAGCAGTACAATTATAGGTTTCTTGCCGGGGAGCCCTACTAAGATTATTTCTCACCCGTGCACGTGCACCTCGGTGTACGTGTAGACTTTATGTCTTCTTTTCCGGTTGATCATGAGATGCATGGTGGATAGGGCTAAGGACCAGTGTTTCATGATCGGACAGAGCCGCTCGAGTGGTTCTACCGATCAGGCTGCTGCAGTTCGACAGTTTCTAGAGATCGGGTACATGGTTTGGCTTAGAGTTAGTAGCAGAGCCTTGTACTTTTACATTCAGTTTCTTTTGTACTTGTATCTGTATGGTTGGATAGTGGGTGACTAGTGGTTTATTGTATTACATAGTTGTTCGGGATTTTACAACATTTTACTATTACAGCTTGTTCTATTTTCGTTATTTATTTCTTCCACACTCTGTTTACTTTCTGATGTGTATGATACTTAGTTATTTCGGATATTTTCTTACTCTTGTATGAGGGAATAGTCTCCCCAAAATCAAACCCAAGGTCCTCACTACTTGTCGGCAGCCTCTGGCATACGGGGAGGCGTGCTTGAGTCCTTGTGGTGAACCGTCTCGGAGAACCAGTTTAGTGGATTCTTGGTTGGGACGTTACAAAGTGGTATCAAAGGAGTTTTTCTTCCTGGTATTTACTATTTGGGATGTGGTAGATAGTAGTATTAGGAATGTGTCAGAACCTATGATGGATATCAGACTGGTGCGTCAAGAACACTTGTTCTGGTAAGATGTCCTGGTTTCCAGGGTTTGAGATTGCTGTTATGATTTTGCGATGTTACAGTTGTATATGATTTTCACCTTGAGCGATGCACATGTGGTGTGGTGTTTTGATTTACAATGGATCTCTGGATTTTGTCCATTGGTAAGATTCCAGGGATAGAATTTGACTCTTTTCCAGCAAAGGCAAGAGGCATCTCATGCATCATACTAGCCACATAGGATTCACAGCATATAGGCCTGCTAGTGTGTGTTTTTACTGACAATTGAGACCATTGGGTTTGATTACACATACATTTTACACTGATGGCGGGTTATGTGGATCTACATTGAGGCTTTTTTTATGAGGCTTATGACTCAGTCCTCTTGCATAGGTGGTGCAGTGACCCTAGTTGGTCTATATGGAACGCGATGCCTTTTTATTTTACCCACTTTTAGGTGTTGTTTTTCAGGTCTATGGTTATCTAGTCAAATCATCAATGGTTATCTAGTCGGATCATTGAGAAATATGTCGATAGTTACCAAGACTTTTCTTGTGAACTGGACATCCTTGGGGTATTCCCATATACAAATGCCGATTAGAGTCAGTTTAGTTTATCTTCTGCTTTGGTTGTGAACTCCAGGGAGTTGTTCCTTCTGAGGATTCTCAGAGAGAATCAGGGCCCTTGTAGGTTGTGTTTTGGTTTTTACTTTTGGTCTCTGTGATATTTACTAACTTTTGAGAGGTTTTGGATCTTTTTTAGTAGGTTTTTAGACCTTGTGACCCTGTTGTGAGGGTTTTTTAGGGCTAGGTTGAATACCTTGGGACCCTTGGTTTTGAGTCAGACCCTTGTAGTTTGATGTCTGTTTTGTTCTAGGGAAACCTGTGTGAGAGTGGTTGACCCGTGCTTGAATCTTGGTTGGGTTCTGGAAGGATCTTAGTCTGGCTCAGAGGGAGCTAGACATGATTTCGGTGAAATCCTAGTGTACTCCTTTAAGAGACGATCATGCGCTCTCTTGATTCGTTTAGAGTATGCTGAGAGAGCTTCGACCTTATATCGAGCTCTTTTATCTTTCTTTATGTTCATCCCTATTGAGGATGGAACCTTTTTTGGGTTTTCTCCTTGAGTGGTGTACGGAAAGCCATATGGGGGGGGGGGGTGTGCACCATTGGCCCTTTGAGGGTGGTTCGCCTCATTCTGGTTAATCTTCGGTGTTTTCCAGCGGGCTTCTGAGCTTGGGGTTTTCTTTTAAAAAGACGATAACGGTATTACTATGGTGGGGAGTTTCAGATCAGTCATAGTTGATTGTCTTCTATGTAGAAGTGGTTGTCAATTCTATAAGGCTGGTCATTGGATGGTCCAGATAGCATGGTTGTGCAGATGCTCGGGTTGGGAGAATGGCAGTTGGTTCCTTCACTAGGCTTCTCGGGGTCGAGAAGGTTTATAGTGGGGAGATTTTAAGAACCTGTGTTTTTCTAGACTGTAATTTTCAGCAGAAATTTGAATTTTTTCTATTAGATGCTCATGAGAGGTAAAATGGTCATTTTACCTACAATCTGATCTTAGATAACTTTTTGTGATAGCTTCATTGGTCCTGGAATAGGGTGTTTACCCAAGGACACGAGTTTGGAGGAAATTTGAGCTGTTCGAATTTTGGCGGAATATTTAATATTTAATATTATTAAATGAAGTACTAATTTATTCACGCATGTTCGTTTGGAAATAACTTTTAAACGGAGCATCTTATTGAGATCCCATCTACACCATTGATTCTGGAATGGGGAGTTTAGCATATAGAAGGAATAAAATTATGTCGGGCGCCGGGGCCGGCTTGAGCCCCTTTTTATTCCTTTTCATTTCTTATTTTCTTTTCTTTTCTCTCTCTTCCTCCCTCCTCCTTGCACATGTCTCATACGCCTACTCCATGGATGTGTCTCTTGGGATGATTTGAGAGATTTAGGAATAGGTAGAGTTGGGAGGAAAGAGGGGTACCGATTCGAAGCCCTCGACACGCTGAGTCGGTGTGCGACATCTGTGGACTGTGAAATCAACCGAGGATTCAGCAGTTTCTGCCCAAAGGTAAGGCCGTTTATGTTTTCACCATATATTCTCTTCAAAAATGTTTTTTAAGTATTTAATGCCTTATATTTCTTGCTTGTATTCCCATGGGGATCGATCTATTGATTCAGGGATGAAAACGGGTGAATTGGGAGTTTTTAGTGATTTCCCGTCGGAAAACATAGTATACACGGTGTGTGCTCCAGGGGAACACGCCATGTGTTCTTCTCGTTTGGGGAATTTGAAGTTTTATTAAGTACATTCCGTGTACTTTGAGTACCCACCATGTAGTGGGTGGTCGTGTGGCTGGCCGTGTGAAATAGAACACAGAATAGAGGTTTTTTTGAAGTACATGCCGTGTAGTGGTACTTGGGCATGTGTTCTAGTGAAAACAAACATGGGGTGACATTTTGTGAATAGTAAACACCATGTACAGTAAGGTACACGTCGTGTACTTTTACACAGGTAGGCCCAATGCGTCTGGCCATGTATTTCTGGCCATGTATTGCTTCAGTTTAGTAATTTTGGGATATCTTATGCTCGGGAAGTCATAATTTGGCGTGTGAGTAGTCAATTCTGAGTGTTTTTCCACATAGATCGCAATGGTGGTATCCTTTGACATTTATAGGTCATATAAATGTGTTTTTAGGGGTTTATATCTAAATATAAGGGTTCTTCCCCTTGTTATCGAGTTCAGTTGTCACCTGATGGTGAGAATTGGCATTATTGATAAGTTGGGTGTTCAGACCAACTTAGATGAGACCATTAATGTGAGATGAGTTGTGAGCTATCTTCCGTAACCATTTTTTTTGAATAATTTTCCCTTGTGGGATGTTCCCTTCTTGCCTATGAGGCTTTGAGACCGGGAACATCTAAGGATTCCCTGATGGATGCCTTTTCTCTTGTGCTGACATACAGAGTACCTTTTAGGATCTCTCTTTTGTAATTCCGTTGGTAGGAAACATGTTATGGAATTACTATATTTTACTTCTTTTAAGGATTTCGTGTATGATTCCCCCTTTACACTTCACTAAGGATCCCGTGTAGGATGCCTTCACTCGTGTTTACTTAGAGTATCTCGAGTATGATGTCTCCTATGTGTTTGACTTGAGGGACCCAGTGGGTGCTCGTTGTTTAACCTACCCTGAGTTATTACATCAGGTTTGGGTAGAGATGGTGATCGGGTTTCATTTATAACTAGTTCGAAACTGGATATTCTTTTGGGCTTTGGATGGATTGTTGTGTTGGGCATTCGGGCAACCCACACAAGTTTGTTTATGTCTGACTTGGGTTGCTGATGTTGTAGTGGTTACCAGAGGTGCTTCCTGGTTAGTGGTTGTTGAGCCCGACGCGTGGTGTCTTCTTGTTTGTTGGGATGCCTACTTTTCTGTGTCTTCCTGAGTAGTAGGTGGTATAGTGTTTTTTCCAACTGATGTGTGTTTTTGTGTATCATTGTGCTCTGAACCCATGGTTAAGGTGTCGTATGGCTGTGGCCTTTGCTGAAATATATCTAGAATTTCATAGATAATATAATGATAAGCTAAAACTATTGTTGGGATCACAGCTTGGATCCAGGACCACCCCGGGGGTGTGTTCCTCTGTTTAGCCGTTTGGCTAGGATACCTGAGGCTATGCCATAATTATATTAGCCTAAGGGTGTGGTGATGTTTAGCCTGAGGGCATGACTATATTAGCCTGAGGGCGTGATTATTTTAGCCTGAGGGCATGACTATATTATATTGAGGGGATGATTACTTTATCCTAGGGGCATGGTTTTGATTAGCCTGAGGATGTGGTTATATATAGCCTGCGGGCATTATTATATTAGCCCAAGGTCAAGTGTTTGTTTGGACTGAGGGCGTGGTTATATTATCCTGAGGTCAAGTGTTCATTTAGCCTGAGGGCGTGGTTATATTAGCCTGAGGGCAAGTGTTTGTTTAGCCTAAGGGAAAGGTTTCATATTTCTGAGGGCAATAACTTCCGTGCTTGAGGGAAATATTCTTATATTCTTGAGGGTACTATTCGTTATGCCTGAGTGCAGTCACCTGAGGGTCTCGTTTCAGTTCGCCCGAGGGTGAGGATTCATATGTCTGAGGATATTGGTGATTTTTTTTGTTTTTCTTGTTGAGATACATAATTTCAGCATTTCCGAAGTATGTATATGTCAACGGGATTAAGGACCCAGAGACCGACTTAATGATACACGGCTTGAGTGGCACGACATCCAACTCAATGCCCTTTCACAAGATTTCCAGCAGATCGGGCATATGGTCCCAAGGATCGATTGCTGATGTGGTTTCTGGTTATTTTAATCACCTAATCCTAAATATTCATATTTATGTATACGTGTATAGTTATGGTACTATACATGTGTATGTATATAGATATTGGATTCCATGGTGGCACATGGCCAGTTGGAGGGGATTACAGACCCTGATTTTGACTATGGATGCACATTTGGTTTACTTCATTTCGTTGTGTTCCATCTTGGCAGAGCACATTGCTGTTGCATACACTTTTAGCAGCACAATTATAGGTTTCTTGTCGGGGAGCCCTACTAAGATTATTTCTCACCCCTACACGTGCACCTCGGTGTACGTGCATACCTTATTTCTACTTTTTAGGTAGAGCAAGAGTTGCATGGTGGAAAGGGTTGAGGCCCAGTGTTGCATGATCGAGAGGAGGTGCTTGAGTGGTTCTACTGATCGGGCTGCTACATTTTGACGGTGTCTGGAGATCGGGTACATGGTTTGGCTCAGTGTTAGCAGCAGAGCCTTGTACCTTTACTTTCAGTTTTTTTGTACTTGTATCTATATGGTCGGCTAGTGGGTGACCAGTGTTGTATTGTATTGCATAGTTTTTTGGGCTTTTACAACATTTTACTATTACAAGATGTTCTATTTTAATTGTTTATTGCTTCCACACTCTTTTTACATTCTACTGTATATGATACTTATTTATTTCTACTATTTTCTTACTCTGGTATGAGGGAATAGTCTCCCCACTATCACACCCTAGGACCTCTCTACTAGTCGGCACCATCTGGCGTACAGGGAGGCGCGCTTGAGGCCTTGTGGTGAACTGACTCGGAGCACCGGTTTAGTGGCTTCCAGGTCGGGATGTTACACGTGAGATCTTCCGAGGTGGTCATTTATAATTGATCTGTAAAATGTGGAACCAATTGAGTTAATCCATGATATCCTTCACAGAGGGTTGTTAGTGGATAATTGAATGACTGTGACTAGTCTACCAAGAAAAATAAAAAGCTTATACTCCGTCATATATGTTTTTTAGAAGGTCTTATGAGAAATATATTCTATTACATAAACAAGGGATACAAATCTAAGGCTAGATCCCAATGTTTATATGATTCAATGGATTGAATAATAAATTTAGATTAATTTAATTGAAAACTGTAGTATTTTTTACTTTTGTGTACTTCCTAGTTAATTGCTCCATTTATATATATTATTTTCAATATAAATTCCCTGATAGTTAGGCAAAGATCATTTGGTGGTTTCATACTGGGACTCATCTCACACCCTGTTTGGGTCATGTTTTGGACCCAAATAGATTATTTTATTACTGGTATAGATAATGTAAATCTCCCTTCTTCATCAGGTCCTTAATTGCAGTTGGAGATGGAGAGCTTGGGACCAAGATGAGGCTTTCGATGCTATTGGAGTTTAACAATTTCTTCTATAATTTGGTTTATGTATTTATTACCATATTTTTAATTTTTTTGGATATTTTATTTGATAAATATTCTGTGAATCATATATATATACTATAGATTCTGTTAGATTTACTTTCTATCTTCTTCTATTTACTTCTATTGTATAGTATTACTGTTTACACTTTTGTTAACTACTTATATTCAACTATTTATACTCTTCTAATGAGAGAATAGTTTCCCCAATCTCACACCTTATCCCTCAATTCTACCAATAGCCTTTGAATTTGTAGAAATGCACTTGAGGTTGTTTGACCAACCGGGTTCAGGGAAATTTTGTGCAGCACCAAGATGTGGGATGCTACAAAGTGGTATCAAAGGTGTTTATTTTCTGATTTTCCTTACTATTTGGAGCCAATAGACTAGGATAGTATGTAATGGGTAGTTGTTAATAAGATATTCTTTTGGAGTATCTAACCTATGTATAGGGAAAAGCCATGTTACCTCAAATATTGCAATTTTCTAGTTTTTACATTGTTACAGTCGATTTGAATTCACCATTGGTGGATTCACTTATTTTTTGTGTTATGATTAATATAATTTTTTTTATTTTTGTTTCAACCTAATTAATGAGGGTAATACATGTCATGAATCATATATGCCCTTATTTAAGATCACAGGTCATGCATTCTTATCAAGCCATTAAGGGTGAATTATTTATTGCATACTGTTGTGATAAATGTTGTGCTAGATATGCATGTTGTTGTGACAAATTCCATGATTGAAATACCTCCTATTTTGATAGGGTATTTTTATATGTAATATTTCATCTTGGTGGATGATATCATTGATCCTTGAGGGTTTATGGTCCCCCGTGGATCAGAATTTGGTGGATCCTCCTTGAATGTTATTTTAATTTTGAAATGATGTGACATGAATAAAAATTCCCATATTTTATTCTTGGGGAGTACGGGATCTCAAGGAATGTATCATGGAATGAATGGGTTAAATTTTATGAATGTTTGGGTTCCCAAGATGTTTCATAGGCTTACTTTCTGGAAAACCTAAAAAACATGGCTTGTGATGTTATGCACACATGCTGTGTGTTATTCTATTTGGGAAGAAGTATCTATTCTTAATTACACGCTGTGTACATTATGTACATGTTGTATAGTTGTTGACTGTTTGAAATAATATGTGATAGAGACATGGGGTTCAAAAACCATTGGAAGAACACACCATGTAAAGGTATTACACATCGTGCTATTGTCGATCATGTGTCCAGCTGTGTGACTAATGACACGGGTGGCTAAAACTTTTGAGTACACGTCGTGTCTAGGGTGATTACGCATTATACTATTACACCAGCCATACCATGTAGTTGTATAAATGTATATGTACTTGATAAGGAGTGAATATTAAATTACACATTGTTCATAAAAAGGAACATTATGTGTATCTTTGTTGTCACATGACTAGGTTGGCAGAGGTACAAACCCATGTTAAGGCTTAAGGGAACACACTATGTATTGGTTCTACACACCGTGTAAACATATTCTATAAAACATGTATGAATCCTTCTCTTATTCCATTCTTAATCCTCTATGTTGTAGTTACATTAATCTCCTATGGATGTTTGTTCTTGACCTTGTAGAGTCATGAAACCAAGACATCCTATAGTTGTATTCCATATGTACGGTGATGATCAGAGACCAAAATTCATAAATCAATGACTACCAGAATATCCTCTCATCAGTCTCATCTTGGAACTAGCTTTTATACCGGATGTTGGTGTTGATGCACAATTCTATGAAGGCCTTGTGAGGATGATGATGACCTTTCATGGAGCACCAAATCATACCACAATAATGGAAGAGTTGACATGGGTGTTCCATCAGCAACATCCTCCCACTTTTTCCATCTATGGAGGACCATAGGCTGCAGAGTCATGGATGGAGGCCATTATTTCTATATTCCAGCATCTGGGGACACCTCCTAAGAGCAGGGTGAAGCTCACTATATACATTCTATGTGATTCCACCAAAATATGGTGGGATGTTATCTCACATGAGGGACGCAATCAGGATATGGCTTGTGAAGAGTTTCATAGGACCATCTATGATTACATCTACCCCGAGACATTGAGGGCTGACCGAGCCCAAGTGTTCATTTATTTGGAGCAGCGCGCTCTTTCAGTGATGGATTATTCCTCTCACATTATATAGATTTATCACTTTTCATCTATTTTGGGGGGTGATGAGTTATCACTAGCTAAGAGATTTGAGGATGGTATCAGGTACGAAATCTATTCCTATGTGAATGTTCTAAGGAAAACATTGGTGAATTAAATAGTAAACAAGGAACTGATTACCAAGCCAAATCCAAGAGAGTAAGGATGTGTGAGCCAAAAAGGTTTAGTATCCAGGGTTGGTACTCTTTTGATCGGTAGAAAGAAGTGACACATGGATCTTTCTTACGTTGAACCTTGTGGTAGCGGGGATGTTTCTTTAGGTATCCATGTGGTGTGCTACCAGTGCCGAAGGAGTGGGCCCATGAGACTGGAGTTCCCAAGGGACTTAGTTGACTACTGATCTTGAAAAAATATGAGTCATCTTCAAAATTTTTGTTGGATGTTCTCACTAGTGGCAGGTGAGAGAGGATTTGTTTTTATTCCATGTTCCGGAGAAGGACCAAAAGTTTATCATTAGTAGGGGAACTAGAGTTAGTCAATCTATTTAGGCCAAGGTGGTGGTCATGGCCATTATATCCAGACAATGGGTTTTTAGTGACAAAAAGGTGGACCAGCTAAGGGTAACCATGCATGGTACGAAGGACATGGTACATGTCAAAAGTTTTTGACGGGATAGACCCTATTGGAGAAGGATCCCGAAAAATCTATGGTTAGTGGTTTGATTCTGGTTTCTTAAATTTTAGCTTGTATTCTTTTCAATATAGAGGCATCCCATAGTTTTATAACTATTTTCATCGTGAAGAGCCTCGTTCTTTGTATATTTACCTGTGATATTGTTACGACACTTGATACTCAATTGAGGATTAGGAAGGCAAGTGTGCGTAAGTGCAAGGAGTGCCCTCTTGGGGTTGGTGGGTGTCTCTTATTGTGGGACCTATATGTCTTAGAGATGAAAGGATTTTATTTCATTCTTGAAATATATTGTTTGGTCTCCTTTCAGGATTTTTTTGAATTCTATTTTTGAAGGGTGAGTTTCACATCACCATAGGGTATATCTTTTCTACACAATGGTGAATGAGATGTTAAGGAAAGCATAGTTGGACCCTAGATTCTTTGGTTGTAAGGAATTAAAACATAGATTGATATTTTATATCTAGATACCCAGGGGAATTAATATAAGGACTTTTCTTTAGGGGTTTATTTTTTCAGGGTTTTTTTCTAGTCTACTTTTTAGTTTTTCCTCCCGAGAGAGGTTGATTTCCTTATTGAAGTTATTCTAGTAGAGTCACCAGTTTCCATACCTTTTTATAGGATGGATACTCTAGAGATATAACTGATCAAGAATTAGTTAGAGGAATTACAGGGATAGGGTTTCATCAGACCAATTACTTATCCTTGAGGTTTTCCTATTATTTTTTCAAAGAAGGTAGATGGTACCCTTAGAGTTATTTTGGACTATCAAGAGCTGTAATAGTTGACATTAAAGAACTGATATACCTTGTTGAGGATTTCTGATCACTTTGATCATCTTCATGGAACTCAGGTGTTATTGTAGATTGACTTGAGGTCTAGTTATCATCATTTTCATGTTAGAACATTAGATATACCATTAACAACCATTCATAAAAGGTATTGTCTATAGGAGTTTTTGGTTATGTCGTTCGGTCTCACGAATGTGCTGACAGTTTTTATGGAACTGATGAAATGAATGTTCCATCCTTAAATGGATTCTTTTTTGGTAGTCTTCATAGACGATATCTTTGTTTACTCTCAAATTCTATATGACCATGCCATTAATCTTCAGATCATATTGAGTACACTGAGATAACATCAGTTATAAGCTAAACCATCTATGAGAAACTTTTGGATGGACCAATTTCATTTCATGGGTTATTTTATCTTCGAGATATGAGTATTATTAGACCTAGAGAATATGAGATTGGTTGTTTCCTAGGAGCATTCAATGAAAATCATTGTGGTATGGAGTTTCTTGGGGACATTTGGTTACTATAGATGCTTTATTCATGAATTTTCACACTTATCAGTGCCATGGATTGGCCTAAATAATAAGGGTGTGTATTATTTGTGGATATATTCCTATGATTCAACCTTTCAGGAGTTAATGTGGATATTGACTTCAGTACCAATCTTTATTTTTCTAGAGTCGGGAAAGAGGTACACTATTTATTGTGACACCTTAGGTATCGGGATAGGAGTTGTGCTTATTAAAGGGGAAGGAGTCATTTCATATGAGTCTTAGAAGTTGAGGCCATATAAGAGGAATTACCAGACACATAATCTCTAGTTAGTTGTAGTTATGCATGTTTTTCACGGTTGGAGACATTATCTTCAGGGAGAACGTTTTGTTGTGTACATAATCCACTAAATCATCACGTATATCTTTTCTCAGTGAGATATAAATTTGATTTAATAAATATAGGTTAATTACCATTAGTATTATAACTTTGATCTTTCCTACAGGCATGAGAAAGAAACATAGTGGCAGATATGTTGAGCAAGAGGACTAAGATACAGGTAGTTTAGGAGGCCAGAAATGAGTGGAATCTCATGAATCTATTCTCATAGGTGTATTCGAAGGTTCTAGATAGGTATGGGAAGACATTTATTTAATCAATATTTTTTACCTCTACTCTTCTGGATCAATTGTGAATGAGGAACAAATCAGATTCCAAAGGCTTTGTCCTACGAGCGAGTGTGTGCGGTGAGGACCCTACTACTCATTTGACCATAGGTGAGGATGCAGTTTTTCATTTTCCTAGAGATTTATTGGTGTCAGTAAACATATTCATGGACCTATTGTGAGATTTTCATTCCTCAGTTTTGGTAGTTCATCCTTCTGTCACCAAGATGTATTGAGATTTACTTCATTAGTATTGTTGGCCAGGCATGACTAGGGATGCAACTGGTTTTGTTTTGATGGTCACCCCTATGTTGTCTAGAGGCAAGAGAGGTGACTATGTTGGGTTCACATCTTGTCTAGAAGACCACTAGGTAGGTGGAGTTTACTCGAAAGAGGATGGATATAGTATAGTATTAGCCAAAATCTTAAGCTGATTAACATAGACAACCTCTGAAATTCAAAGTTGGAGATCAGGGTTTCTTGTGTGCCACATCTAGATTAGGACACATGAGCATTAAGAGATAGGGAAATCATTCACCAAGATATATGGGGCCCTTTTAGGGTTTGAAGAGAGTCACCCCATTTTCCTATCAGTTTCAGTTTCCTCAAATTTACTGGGATATGCATGACATCTTTCTTGCTTCTCATCTATGGCGTTACATTTCAAACCCATATCACATTTTCAACCTGAGGAGGTTGAGTTGGATGTGGATGCATACTCAAGGAGAACCCTATTCGGAATTTGAATGGTATAATGATAGATCTATATGGTCAGTCTTTTCCTCTAGTATGGGGGTTATGGTAACAATACAGAGTACAATACGAGACTTGGGAGAGGGAGGCCGACGTATGATCACAATGGCTGGAGTTGTTTGTAGATTCTTCTTCACCACCCTAAGAAGGAAAATTAGTGGAAGAATTTATTTTATGGGGGATGTTTTTAAGAAAACAGATATTCATTTTAGTTATGGATCTTTATTTTGGGGTGTTTTGAGGAAAAATGAAGAGAAAATGTGTTTCTAAGTAAAAACAATGTACTCCTGAGTACACACTGTGTAACAATTTTGTCACGTACAACCGCATACAGACTATGTAATGATTGAGTATATGGATGTGTGGTGACCCAATAGACCACTTATGTCAAGGGCTAGTTAGGGAAACTATTTGGCATGTATTTTTAGAGAACATGATATGTATTCTTCTTTTTATTTGATATTTCATAGTTGGGTCGTATCTTATATCCATAAATATCTTCTTCTCCTTAGAGTTTGTACAAAAGAGAGACAAAATGGACGACATACTCTAAAACCATTGAAATTTATCATACAAGCTCTGATTGAGACATCATCGAGTTCGCTGGAATACCACCAATGATTTATCAATACACAAGATCCTTTACTTCTAATTACTATTCACTTGTGAGTTATTCATGGTTTGGTGTGTTTCACCTTTTTGTAGATCTACGATGATCTAAGAAAATTCAAGAGTCTTCATTCATGTATATCAATAGTCTGACATTGAGGTAGGTGGTTTGTGCCTTTTGTTGTGTTGTCTTGGATTATATATGATTTAAGTGTCGCATACCCACATTTTCCGTATTATATTATTTGAAATTTAACACTATTCATTACCTTTAATGGTTTAATTGTCTAATAAAGGGTAGTTTCATATGATGATGTTTAGATACCTTTATTATGGGACCCCCATGGGTGCATTTCTCCCTCATTAGATTGTTTATGGTAATTTCTTCGAAGATACCTATTAGGATTGACTTTTTTTTACCATGACTTGTTTTGTTAGGATGCATTTTTTGATTAAATGAAATGATTCTGATTGGCATTGTTAATGTGGACCAAAGGGGATTGGAATGTGAGAGCTTCCAAAATTTTTTAGACCATGAGAGCTTCTCATGTGGCCATCTATAATTATTTGGGTTTGACTTAGAGAGCTTTCCAGGTTATAATTATTATTTGATTAAATGAATTTTTTACCCAAGGGATTTGACCATGAGATAAAATTCGGTGTTTTTTTATAATTTATTGATGATATTTTGTCTCAGGGGTATTGACTATGAGAGCTACCGGTTGGTATTTTATAATTTATTAATGCTATATTAATCAATGGGTATTGACCATGAGAGATTCACAAGTGGTCATTTGAAATAAATATATACTATTTATAACCAAAGGGGTTGTACTATGAGATCATTCCCTGGGGGTCATCGGGGGATAATTGAATGATTGTGATGAGTCTTCCAAGCCAATGAACAATCTTGGACTCAGTATTACATGTTTTTTTAGATGGTCTTTTGAGACATCTATTTCATGACGTACACATGGGATAAAGAGCTTAGGCTAGATCCCATGGTTTATATGATTCAACGGATTGAATAATAAATTTAAATAAATGAAAATCAAAACATTATAATTGTCTACTTTTTAGTACTTCATAGTTTATTACTTAATTTCTGTATATTAACTGCTACATATATTCAGTAATAGTTAGGCATAGATCTTTTGGTGGTTTCCTATTGGGATTCGTATCGAACCCTATTTGGGTAATGTTTTGGACCAAAATAGATTATATGATTTTAGTAATTGACAAGTGAATGATTTCTTCTTCATCAGGTACTTGATTGTGGTTATAGGTAGAGAGCATGAGACGAAGATGAGGCTTGTGTTGATGTAGGAGTATACTTGTTTTTCTGTACTTTGGTTTCTGTATTGATTTCCACAATTGTGACTTCTTTCTCTGTTTTCATAGATACATATTCCTTGGATTATATATATATATATATGTTGGCTTCAATTGAATTTAATTTTATTCTCCCACTGTTTACTTCTATTATATGGTATTACTTATTCCAGTGTTGTTTACTATTTTTTCTATGATGTATACTCTTCTAATGAGGTCATAGTCTACCCATTCTCACACCATTTCCCTCACTTCTAGCACTAAGCCTTTGGAGATTAGGGGGAATTCTCTTGAGCTTCTGTGACTAACTCGGTTTGGGGTTCTTTTTGGCAGCACCAGGATTTGGGACATTACATCAAGGGAGAAAGAGATATACCTACACCACAATATCAAGCCCCAAGGATCAAAATACAACACTAAAATTAGAATCATTGTGATGGAGGATGGTAAACCCCCAAAATAATAGAGAAACCCCTAAATTAAATTGGGAATCAAGGATAAGATACTTTTATATGAATAATCTGGTAGGATTCACCCAAAATATTGAAAATAAAATGGAGATACAAGGGAGGATGAAGTAGTGTGAGGTTCACCTAGGTTGATAGATCTAGAAGAAAGATAGAAGTGGGGTGTTTTGGGGGTTCAACCGGAGAAGAGAGAGAAAAAATGAAAAATTTAACTGTGTTGGAAGATCCACCCGATTTGTATGTAGGGTATAGTAAACCATGTAGTAACTGTAAAGGACATTCTATTAGGATATAGACCTCTTCCTAGTTACCTGAGTTGAGACCCATGACCATGCAGAGGCTATGTTGTAGGTTCTATCTCCTACCACATAGTTTCATGGGATGGTGCACAATTACTGCTAACCATGCACAAATTATAACAAGAGTCTTGCCCTCCCGTAAAAATCCATTTTCCGGAAAAATTCATGTTGGAAACCAAGGAGAAAAGATAGACCAAAAATAAAATATAATAATACCTGAAAATAGATCATGGATGTGACAATTCTCCCCACCATGAAAAATTTCCACACTCAGAAAGTCAACTTGAAACATAATTAGGAAACAAAAATGGATACTCTTGCTCAAGACACAATTTATTCTCCCATGTATCATGTATATCATTACCAAACATCGAAAGGAAACAAACCAAAATAATAGACTTCCCATGGAGAACCTTCTCTTGGGAATCCACTATATGTATTGGTCATTCAAGAACTGATAAAATTGTCTTTATCTCCAACTCATCCAAATTCAGCACATGAGATGGGTTAGGGGTTTAATTATTAAAATGAGAGATTTGGAACACATAATGAATCAATTTTAACTTATAAGGTAAAGATAACTTATATAACACCCTACCAATCCATTTGGTGATTTCGAAGGGTCCGACATACCTTGGTGTTAGCTTTCATTGCTTCCACAAACAACACTAACCCAAACAACTGGCCACCTTCTAAAACACCAGATCACCCACGTAAAACACATTCTCTCTACATATATAATCAGTATAATATTAGTGGTGACTATGAGCTACCAATAACCGCTACCCTTTTGACATGACATTCTCAGATGTTTTCTGCATAAGGCTGGGTGCCAAAAGTGAGGTCTCGCCTAACTCGGCCTAACAAAATGGAGACCGACAAGGCCATCCATAGAGTGACTCAAAGGGAAAATTTTAAATAAAATATTGGTAACTATTATTATATAAAAATTCAACAAATCCCAAATGTTTATCCCACAAACATCCAAAATCCCGGACAAGTGAACGAAGAATATATTCCAGAATATGGATTCACCACTCTATCTAAACATCTGTTTGAGGGTGGTATAACCTAATTATTTTGATCTACAACCCCAATTCCCTTTAAAGTCCGACCCAAAACTGAGAGGTAAAGCAGGGGTCTCTATAAAAATGAATCACTGATAGCACACTATGAAGTCTAACCACCTCATGAACATACAACTATCCCAGATCATCAACCTTCATTGAATCATTGATCAGAATAAAGTAGGATGATTTGGTTAAGCAGTCAATCACTACCCAAATAGTGTTCATTCTTCGAGGTGTATGAGCCAAGAAAATAATTAAATCCATAGAGACCTCATCCCTCATTGAGGTAGGAATGGGTAATAGATGAAGTAAACCAGAGGGTCTTGGTAGCTCTTCTTTTACCTTTTGACATATATAGCATCTTTCAAAAAAGTCAGTTATGTCTCAACTCATGCCTGGCCACAAGAAAAAATAATTTACATTATAAAACATTTTGGTGGAAACAAGATTAAAGGATCACTAATAATGTTGTCTATCATTCTTCACCACCTTCTTTATAGATAATGGTACCCGAAGACAACCCATGAAACATGGAGTTCCCTTATGAGGCAATAACCAATCTAAGGATGTCTCCCCACCATGAGGAAGAATCATACAATTCTGAAACATCTTATCAAAAGTATACTCTCAGTGCAGAAGTTCCAAAAGAGTAGGGGTTAATTGTACACTTTCCAAGAGAGCGACTCCACAATACTCTTCAGACTCTAATTGCATCTGGGTAAGGAGACCCATCAAATTCCACTCATCGCTATACTTCCTCAATTCCAAGACTAGAACATTCCTTCTCAAAGATTTAGCCACCTCATTACCCATTCCCCAAAAATAGATGATATGAATGTAAAACCCTTATAGATACTCAATCCAATAGTGCTACCTTGGATTGGGATCCTTATGTGAGAAGATGTAGGCTAAACATTTATGGTCTGAATAGATTGAAAATTTCTCCCAAAAAATGTAATGGTGCATTGTATTTATGGCATGAATAAAAATTTAAAACTATATGTTATGGGTCAGGTAATTCTTCTCATGCAGTCAGAGTTAGTGAGAACGATAAGCTACTACATGATTATCTTTCATGAGCTCACAACCAGGGCATGTACCTGAAGCATCAAAAAAACCAAGTACCCCTTAATAAGATCTAGAAATATCATTTCAAGTGAATTATTAAATATCCACTTCAACTCCTCAAATTATTCTTGAAATTCTAGGATATATTTAAAAATTACCCCTTTTTGGGTGAGTGAGGTCATAGAGGAGGCAAGCTGCAAGAAATACAGAACTAACCACCAATAATAACGTACCAGTCCAAGAAAAAACCTGATCTAGAACACATTCTATAGTTGTTCGCATGTCATAGCTACTCTAATATTCATGGGATCCATTGAAACCCCTTTATCATAGATTTCATGTCCCGAAAACATCACTTCCATGATTCAGAAGGTGCACTTTTAGATCTTATCATAAATTCAAATATCTAGAAAAGTTCACAGCACAATCTGAAAATGGTGTTCATTCTATTCATTAGATCTATAATAGTCTAGATTTTCATACAAAAATACCACAATGAGTGAGTCATGATACTGGTGGAACACCTTATTCATGAGCACTATAAATACCACTAGGGCATTCATCCAATCTAAAGGCATGAAAAAATACTCAATTTTTTTGTACCAACTTAAAAAATTTGTTATTGGGATGTCCGCCTCTTTCACCCAAACATAGTGGTAACCCAAACAGAAATCAAACTTGGAGAACTGATTTTTCACTTTTAGCGGGTCAAAGTAATCACCAATCTGGGGAAATGGGTATTTGTTCTTGAGGGTTACCTTATTAATCTTTTGATAGTCAATACATGACTAGCGAGATCCGTCATCATTTTTTACGAACAAAATAGAAGCAGCACAAGGAGAGAAGCTCAGGAGAATGAATCCTTTGGATTCCAAATCATCCAGTTGTATCATTAATTATTTCAATTAGCTGGGGACATAGAATATGAGATAAGTGATATTAGTCATGTTCCCAACCTGATATTGATTGAGAAATCCACATCCCATTATAGAGGGAAACCTAATAAATCAGTAGAAAATAACTCTAGGAACTCATCCACCACATGAGGTAATCCTCCAATAAGAGTAGCACCATCATCCTACAACATGAGTGAAAATTATTAAAAAGTAAGTTTAACCAACACCAAGAGTGCAGGTCCGACATGACCTAACCAAGGATCCAATTCTATAATGAAAACCAGAGAACCTTTATCATGTCATATGAAATTAACTCGCCGCTGATAATAATCAATTCGCACCTTTAAACGAACCATCCTTCCCATTCTACGGATCACATAAAACCGATCCCTATCTCAAACCAATAAATACCATACCATATCAATACATGACATGGAGAGTGAAAATGATAGACACATGATGCATTTCTCTTTCTTCTTAACCAACGATATCACCAACTCTATCACAAGAGACAACTACTAAGTCGAAAAATTTTACAGGTTCAGAAGAAAGTAAAATATAAAACACATAGACATTCCAAAATCTAATAGAATAATAGATAAAGATGATTCAACCAGAATGGTACCTTGAAAAATATATGGCCATGTATCTTGTCCCATTGTTGTCTTCTCCATAGCATGAAGGTGCCTCGTCTCTACATAAGTCTGACCATGACCACTAGCCTATGGCTCTGTCCTATGATGACACTAAATGGAAAAACATATTTTCCTGCCTCCACAACCACTAAATTGAAATCCCACCATCCTATATGGGTTTAATAGAGCTATCATTACCCTAGAATACACTAATCATTAACCTCCATAATAAGAATGTGTAGCTTTGCAGAATCACTGAAAGTGCCCCAATTCTCCACATTGATGACAGGTTTTGGCAGGGGATGTAAAAGAAGGTCGAGTGTGTCCCACCTTACTGTATTAGTGGAAAACAATGGAACCCACATCATAATCCATATAGGAGGTCTTATTAGAAGGATGGAATTATATACAACCTACCTTCTTTCCTTACTCATCACACTTCCTTTAATTTTCTGTTGAACCACCACTACCCATTGCTGACATAGCCCTAGAGGCACTTGACCTGCCCCTATGGTCAATCTATGCCATAAATACTTGTTCAACCACTTTAGAATAAGTCTTCATATTGAAAATGAATTCCTAAGTGTATATCACTGGGAATAATCATTTTCCAAACATCTGATCCTTTATATGTTCATTAGAGAATCTCTCAAGAGCATACCAAACTAGCTCAGCGATTTAGTTGACATACTACACCATTGAGTGGTCCCCTAAAACAAGGTCCATAAACAACTGTGATCTAGCATACACCAAGATCATAAAAAAATAATTTTCATTGTAGACCACCTTGAAGTCCTTCCATCTCATCTGCTAATGACTCCTAGGTTGAAATAGGGATTCCCACCACCTTTAGCGTGTAACCTCATGTAGAAATGAATCAAACTTCATCCTAAACTCTTAAAGAATTTTTGGGAACTCAAACATGTGAGCTATATTTTCAAGACACTCATCTGATTTTTTTATTGGGATTCATTGAAAAGGAGGTTTATTCTTCCTAAATTTTAGGGCTTCATACTTCTGAGATCCATGGTCAGCTTCCTTGACTAGAGAATACGATTGATGAACTCCCTATCCTAGAGCCTAAATAGCTCGAACCGTGGAATATAACTACCTCTCATCCATTTTTCATTAAGAAATATCTCTAACTCCTTCCCAGAGTTGTAGGGGAACAGTCCCGGGAGGCGTGTTTCTACGGAAATAAATAGTCACATGAATAAATTGCAGACACATGAGATTTGAAAATTTTCATCAATAAACACAAAACCATTAAATCAAACATACCAATGAAACCTAATGATCAAGCAACTTCACCCCAACCCAATGACCCCATATAGCCTATAGCCTACACAACTCACCTAGAGGATAATCCAAACCAACATCCCAACATCCCATGGAGACTCACGGACTATCATGTGGTGTGCTTGCCAGGTTCCCTACTCACAACCAGAACTCCAATCCCTACAATTCTCAGTTCCTCTCTATCCTGATTCATCCCGAATAACATGAATCAATGAGATAAAACTCCCTTTGAAACCATTTTTTTCATGTACCAATATGGGCTTTCATCCAAACCTATCCCAGTCCACAACAAGGTCTAAAGGGCGTTCTCATTCCCCACGCGATGTCACAAGTTCCCTGGTGTTAATTCATGTACGTGGGAACAATTTACCCAATAATAAAATTATAAAACAATCAACAGTATAAAATAAACCAATGGTACAAAACCAAACTTAATGGACTTTTACCTGGTTTCAAATTTATGTTTAAATTTTTATACAAATCCAAAAGTGAGTTACTACAAAAAAGAAACCAAAAAAATCTTCAAAAACCACCACAAAAGGGGATAAATTTCCACAATATATCAATTCCACACCACCCATGAGGATTACTAAAATTCCCATCCATCGTATCCTAATGAATTACTCTTACCTATGTCGAACTTGAAAATTCGGCTTACACCAAAATTCTTAAGCAGGGTGTGAGCTATTGGCTAATAGAATTCCACTAAAAAATAAACCATTCTATATAAGTTAATTAAAAATATACTTCCATGCTGAATAAATGATACATAAATGATTAAAAAATTTAAAGGAAAGTTTTATTGATGAAAGAAACTATTAAAGAGATTCAGTTTTAAATAAAATTCCATTTACCATTAAAGTAAACCAAAAACCCCATTGTGTGCCAATAGTGAGGGGAACATAGTCAACAGAACCAAATGATGGAGATTCCCTATGGGTCCAATCTAGAAAAAGGTACCCTAGAACCTTATGTCTTGGTGTAATGTGATATAGGAACCAAAACCATCTATATTTCTGTGCACAAGCCACTATATGGGAGAAACATCTAAATCTTCTAGTGGTCTCTAATAATCATCAATATTTTATTAGTGTTTTAGTTGTCAATCCTGGTAAGTGAAAATGGGTTGTATCCTCTTCTGTATCACTATCACAGTAGTCATATTCTGCACTACTAGCTACACATTCATCCCGTTGTGATCAATATATTTTCACATGTCGCATGATACACACTATTCACACACACAATCCAATAAAGGCATGAAACACACTCAAATCCATCATTTTCACACTGAAACCACTTTTTAGACACAAAATACCACCAAAACTCTTTCCAACCATGATTCAACTCAAAAACACAATTAAATAAGTTTCATTCTCAATTAATAAAATGTTTCAAATGAACAACACATGAGTTTACATCAAAAACATAAATTTCAAAGAAAAGTTGGTTTTTAAAAATAATTACATATATAATATCTTAAAGAAATAATTTTGAACCACATTTATAATTTATAAAACATGATAAATATCATAATTAATCAAATCAATTAATAAAGAAACATTTAATAATGTTATCACATATATTTTGTCTAGAAATCCCCAAAATGTTGTATGAAATTCTGACCGCACCTCAAGGATGCATGATCGAGCCTTACACCACATGATCAAGCCCTAAGGATCAGGATTCAATCCTAAAATCAGAATCCTATGTACGGAGTAGATGAAATCCCAAAATGAAGAGAAAAACCCCCATATAAGAGGAGGAATCAAGGGGAGTTGACACATACTTGAAGGACTGAGGAAGAATCACCCCAAATACCGCTAGAAAATGGAGCTCCAAGGGAGGTGTAAGGAGGGAGATACACACATAGGGTGAGATATCCAAAAGGAGGAGAGAAATGAGTTGTTTTGGGGGTTAAACCCGAGAGGGTAGAGAAAAGGGAAAAAATATAATGTACTGGAAGATCTAAAAAGTTAGTCGGCACAATTACAGAATCTATTCAGTAACCGTGAAGACCGACAGATAACTCTACACGGTTACCTGGGCTAAGATGCACGATCATGTAGAAACCATGCAGTAGGTTTTTTCTCCTACTATACGGTTTCCTGGAATGGTTCATAGTTACTTCTAATGGTGTGCAAAGCCTTACACTCTTCAAAACATCCATTTACCAAATTTATTCAAAGGGGAAACCTAGCGAAAAAGATATATCAAAAATAAAATATAAGGATACCTGAAAAACGGATCACATATGTGAAAAAATATGAGAATGACACTATCCTTTTATAACATTTTTTGAATCCTAGAACTGGGTTAACCATTCCATTTCAGGAGTAACATCAAATGAATTTATAGTAAGTACCATTAGATTCCATATATTCCTTTGAGAGCCTATCACAAAGGCACCTAATGAAACCTTTTCATCTGCACTATTCATTTTCCTTGAGGGTTTTTAAGATTCAAAAATATTGATAACACATCAACACTGAGTTAATGAATTAATTATAATTTCATAATGAATAATTAATTTTAAGAATATATATCAAATTAATTATGCTAAACAAGGTTGTGTAAAAATATTACCTATAATAGTTGAAGTACCCTCTCTAACTTCAATTTTAGATTTCT